>JACBWW010000011.1:20756682-21008631 GCA_020086605.1 Lanius collurio | reverse complement strand
GCAAACTTTTTAGGGGAAGGACTGTGCTTGCAGTAGGGATACTTAAAGAGGCTCCAGTTTACCAGAATGTCTAGGTTTTAACGTAGTATTAACAGTGCAATTAATGAAGACTGGAGAATCATAACCATATGATATTGTAAAGCATTTAGGCATGGTGGTACCATCTATCAGGTAAAGAAAAACAGTTGTCTCTTGTTTTCCCTAACAGACAGTGCAGACTCTTAAAACCTAATTCTCTACTTAGAATGGTAATAAATATCAGGGAGAAAAAAATTTAAGACCATAAGATTCCATGCTTCAAAATCTCACAGTGGTCATTGTCTAACAAGGAGAAACTCTCCTGAAAGGCCTTTTTCTGGAATCCACTATAGAAACCTTTTGTGAAAAAGGCAGATGATGTTATTTTTAATATTAACTCCATGCTGTTCAAAAAGTATGCAGTTTCATAGAAAAAATACCAAAACTGACCTCAACTGCATATTTTTGGTCATTTTTGTGAATCTGCAAACAGCACAACAGTGGCACTAAGATGTGTGACAGCTCCAGATCATAAGATATTATTTCCAGGACCAAGGGATGCTGCACAGAGGGGCTGAAGAACAGGTACACACCTAACAAAAAAAGCTGGCAAGGAGGCAGGAGCAATGGGCTACCTCTCCCCACACAGCTGCACCTAATCTTGCGCACACCACCTGTTCCTGATCCTCTCAGCATCTTGTGGGGAGATTCTAGCAGAGTCCTAGTGTCCAAGTAAGAATCAGACTTTGCACCACTTGTTTTATAGCATCAGCAATGCTCAAACCTAATCGAACACAGCAAAAAAAAAACCACAGTGCAAACTGGCTCCTTTGTTTGCAAGTATGTTTCCATACAGAAAGTTAATAAATATGTATCTTCTGTACTTTCCTTTACATCCAATCAAAAATCACAACACAACAAAAGCCTTTATCCTTTTTTTCTTCACTAAAATTAATTAAAGGTTATTAGCACAGTGAGAGGTTAAGATGTCATTATTTTGCTTTGATATTTGCATGATGAGTGAAGTTTATAAAAATGCAAACCAAATATTTCAGTTGTCTCATAGCAGCTCTGATTGAAAAATTTGTTCAGCAAAATGAAATTAATTGTTATGGGTATATTTCCTTTTTCTTTTGGTCCACTGTCCTTTCATGTACGCCTTTTGTATTATCAGAGAGATAAGTAGAATGAACTCTGGCTGCTTTGCAGATGAATGATATCCCAATTAAAACTTTAGCTTAGAAATGTCTAATGGCTCTTCCTTCTTGTAAGCTGAATATAAGTTTAAGGTCTGACTTGGAGGATAATAATTTAGTTTTACAACATAGCGATGTGAATTAAAGAGATTTGCTTCACACTGAATATAGAGTTCCAAAGTCTCATAAAGTACTAATGATAAGAAGATCTGTAAGTCTTCCTAGAAGTGGAATGAATGTAACCATTGGAAAATGCACAGTGCTTGATTAAATATGATGGTTTAAAACTAATTAAACCACTCATCATACTCCCGAGGGCCTGTATATCCTGGAAAGAATTCAATTGGACTGCTTGGGTAAGAAAAAGAACTCACTTGGTTATGTCTGTGACTGTTTCACGTTTTACAAAATTCACACTCTGCTAAATGCACCCACTCGCATGTATATTAGTTTTTAAAGGATTCAGAGGTTTTTAATAAAAATCAACTGAATTATTCCCTCCATTTCTCTCGGATTATTTCTCCCACCTGCCAACATTTAGGCATGTCCTAGAACAAATACATGAATACATGTTCTTGAATTTCACAATTAATCAAATAGTATAAAAGCAGTGCTATCTAACCACTTCAAAAAATTTTCTCATCTATGAGTTTCTCCTGAGTGAAGTGCACTGGAGTTCAGCATGAGCCGGAAGGTAATACAGTAACTGCTACCATCATCCCGACATGAGACTAGGCTTGGCATAAGAAAATGGTCATAGATGCTAATAAACATTGAAAAGATGTACACTGCCCAACATGCATTTGTTGCATCCTACTGTGCATAAAGTTTATGAATTGTGAAGAGATTTGAAGTCTTTTTACTTTCTTTGATCTTGAATTTGTGATCAGACCTATGCTGGTGATAAATCTGGGTACAAATCCCCTTCCTCTCTCTGTCTTGGTCAATAAACATGAAACACTTCTTTACTTGCAGTGTTTTCTGGTGTTGAATGCCAATCCTTAGAACCATTTACAATTAATTATTGTACACCTTCAAGTGACTACAAGACTGAGTGCAAAGAGGCTAAGTTTCTGCAAAAGCCTGAGCTAGTCACCAGACCTCACCGACCAGTGGCAGCCCAGCAGCATTCACTGCAGTGCCTGTAGTGTGGAAATGACATTTGTGCAGAATGTGACTTACCTGCTTGGGTCCTTTGCACCCTGCATGAGGGAGTTTAACACTTTTCTGTGCTTATACCTACCAGAGGAATACTTGTCTACATGAAGCTATAAGCTAGAGTCTGCTCATCTAAATATAATCAGGATCTCTGGCCATTACTGTTCTTTGCTTTCTCTGCATCTCTATGTTACTTATTATTTAACCCCTCCAAGCAAAGAAATTCTGTATGTAATTTTTATGTGCATCCTCTTTACTGTATTGCTATTACAGATCTTGGCATTAATCACACAGAACAGGATAACATTACTTAAGAGATGTTGCCCCCTAGCAGATAATGAAAAATTACAAGTGCCGCTGGTCAGGAGACAGCTTTTGTCTTATAAAAGTCTGGTGAGTTAACTGAGAATTTCAGCTGTTGCTTATTGAGACTACTAGTAAGAAACATTAACCCGAGAATGATTTCTCAAAAGATCTGAATCCATATGCTCAAGAAAAGAAAGATGCTGTTAAGGGTCACTATTACCTTGGGCTATGAGGGATGTGACTGTCTCCCAAGGGAATCCAAGGTCCGGTTAGATACAGAGATACAGACATGGTATGGGCATGTGGAGATTTACAGTTCCACAGATGCTTACTGCAGCAAAGCTGCAGCTCTCCTGTGACTCTCCCAGGAGCTGGCAGCTCTCTGGAGGTCCGAGCTCATGGAACCAGGTGAGCACACCAGGACCAGATTTTATTAACAGGAAAAAAGGAAAGAAAGTACACAAAACAAAGCCTTTGTCCTAATTGTAAAGATAGTCCTGAAAATGTGATTCCTCACATGTCAAACTCCAGAACACAAATACAAAGCAGTACAAATTTAATTTAAAAATACCTCAGGAAGTTTTATTGTCTTTTGGGGCCTGTCTCATGATTTCAGAGCTCTTGCTTCTGGCACTGCTATTGGATTTGCTCTGATCACAGCCAGATGCAAGCCTGAGACTCACTGGAGGCAATGTGGCAGAAAAGAGG
This sequence comes from Lanius collurio, assembly GCA_020086605.1. Classification (NCBI taxonomy): domain Eukaryota; kingdom Metazoa; phylum Chordata; class Aves; order Passeriformes; family Laniidae; genus Lanius; species Lanius collurio. Next base: position 21,005,245 of record JACBWW010000011.1, on the reverse strand, counting down.
AGCAGAAAATATTGGATAAAAAAAGAGAAAAATGATGAACCACTTAACACTTTTGCATCCCAACAAGAGAGAGCAGAAGAGAATTCTCCTTTGCAACTTTTCCAAAATTTGTATTGGTGAGTGTTTAATAACTTCATTAGGCTGCATGAAACAATTTTTTATCAAAATGAAAGGAATACCTTGAATTGGCATCTTCAGCTTTTTGTTTTTCTGTCTCCTTAATTTTAATTACCACTTAATGGCTGCTACTTGATTTTTGTTATCATTAGCTTTTCATTATTACTTACTATTATACTGTAGCAGCATTAGTAAGACCCAAATCTTCCACAATAATTTAGTTTTACCAAGTGCTGCATTTAGTGGAAAATACATGAAAACTATAGGGATGAGAAGAGTGTGTGGACTATTGGAGCCCCGTTTGCCAGACTGCCACTTGGAGTTCACATTGCCCCCTGCCACCAGATGTCAGTGCTACAAAATCTATGTATGTGTGGCACACTGCACATAGTGCACATAGTGGCACTTCCAAACCATGCAGAGCTGAGCAATAACCTATCTAAGCTTGAAATCTCAGCACCAACACAAAAACCAGCCCCAGATCGCACTGCAAGAAAATTTCCTTTCATGTGCTGAGGAGGTGGTGCTATGCTTACCCATTTTCTAGGGGTTTTGTTGAATTTGGCTCACTTTGCTCCTTTCAACTTTCACTTCAGGGTTGGTAGAAAATGCTATTGATCCAAGGAAATTTGCTTATTTTTTAAACACTTCTTGCTTTTATGTTGAGATAAGAGAAATAAAACACAAGAAAAATAAAGTGATATAAGATTACAGAAGGTAATCATTTCTCTCCTTTTGGGTGAGAATAACAAGAAATTCTGTGAAGTACTTTGTTGTCAGCTACTACCCCCTGGAGGTGGGAGTTACAGAAACCACTATTTTTTCAGTTTTGTAACCTGGTCCCAAATACCTGTCTCCTGTGATCAGAGATATTTGTGAGATCCCCAAAATTACTAGCTGACTTGAGTAATTTGAGGGAGAGAGGCAACAGCGCTCCAAGCACTATCGTTTGGTGGGGAAGCACTCTGAAGACACAACTACCACAACTGTCAGCCACAGAAATATCAATAAAAAGAGAAAATAAGAGAAAAAAACATCCCCAAATGTTAAGCTTATTTTCTCCTCTGGACCCAGAGCATGCAGGCAGGTCTCCTTCCTCTGATCCTCATCAGGAGGAATGAGCTGATCACCACTCTTCCATGAGGGACAAGAAACATCCGTGTGAAGAGATGCATAAAAACATCTGAACACTCACCCAACTCACCTGGGGTAGCAGTAGCAGAGTCCCTGCCTGCCTCTCACAGCTCAGCAGAGGATACCACCTCCCCCTTCATCCCTGCTTTCAGCAGTGGGGAGGTGACGTCAGCCCTGGTGAAATCCATTAGCCCCAACGGCTGGCAGCTGTGGGACCATGGAGGTTGCAATGTGGAAGCCCTCGTGAGGAGCAAGATCCACCAGCACAGCTTTCTGACATTCCCAGCCGAGCCCCAGCTCCAACCCTTCTGGGCCTGCTCAAAGTTCAGAGCATCTGCTCTCTCAAGAGACAGAACGTCAATGTCAGCGCCTCGTCTGAGACCACTGAAGTGCCTGTACTCTTACACACCTGCATTTTTTTGCTACACCTGTGAAGAATGGTTGTTTCCCTCTGCATCCAGCTTTTCAGCAAGTCTGTTTGCAGTCACCAAGAAGTACTTTTCTATGCATGGTGAATACTGAGAAAAGACAAATGTTTACTTTGTATTTAATAGACCTCTCATTTGTTTAGCAATAAAAGGTATTGTCAATCAGTTTAATAATGCTATTAATAATGCCTGTATTCACAACAATGAATACAGTCCATATTCTCCCACATCAATGGGAGAATTTACTGTGCTAATTTATTAACATATTAGACCAACTCAAAATCATTCTGAATGTGTACATATCTGAATAACTTTGAAAATCTGATTATCTCTGATTGTAAGCAAGGAAAGCTGCTGCTGAACTTGTGTTTTTTTTATTTATATTCAAATTACTATGAAATTATGAAGCTCTTTCTTAACTGATGATCATCCCTCTAATCTACTAATTATTCCAATTCCACAATAAAAAGAGTACTTTATAGTCTGATATTTCTAAATTGCTTTCATGTTCAATTACTTATAATTATACAAACAAGTCTAAAATTGATGATCCGTGCATATAATTACAGATTCTGCAACTCAGCATAAGCAAATAAAGGAAACCACCCTTATTATGACAACACAGTTTCTAATAGTCAGGCACTTCAAAATTAATTGCAGTAAAGGGTGGATGGTGATTTTATGGAATTAGTAACAAAACTGTTATTTCAGGATAATTAAATGATAATGTGGAGCTCAGTCTTAGAGAAATCTTTTTCTAAGTGGAAGGTGAAGGAGCCCCACCAAATTCAAGAGCTGAGTATATTAAGTTGAATAGCATTTTCTTCTGTAAGTATTGTTAAAAGTATCATGACGAAAGGATGCATGAAACTGTACTGATAAAGTGATTACTTGTGGTCTCTACGCTACCCATCATAATTTTCAGAAACTCATTTCAGGTTCTTTCCTCTTAGTTTGTCCATTTTACCACATTAACAGAGAAAGGCAACAGAATATGTGGGTCATTCTTTTGACCTTTGTAACTACAAGTCTGGCCTTTCTCAGATATAGAAATGCCTCTTACAAGTGAGACAAGCACCTCAAATTTGTGAAAAAGAAGACTAAAGGGACTTAAAACCATGACAAGTGAAAGCACAGAACAGGTAGGGCAGAAAGCACATGCAGATGATACAAGAAGAATGGAGCCACAGACTGCAATGAGGAGATAAATCCAAATTCAATACAACTCCACATAGGCATCTTCACACTGACTGTTTCTTTTAACAGAGTTTATTTTCAGATATAAACTGAGCTACTGGGCCATGCCTTGCAATCCCCCAGTAAAGAAAACAGTCAAAATAGAAAAGTTTAACAATTTTGACTTGACTTGGTATGAGTCGTCCACAATTTTCCAGTGAGATGTCCACATTTTTAATATCTAAGGCATCCTGTCATATTTACATTTTAACTTGCACATCTTTAAGCCAATAACAAGATTTATTTACTTTAATGGTGCAGGATTAGGACTCGTGGACAAGGTAACCTCATCTGATTAAATTTTATTTTCTGGATCATTAAAGCATCAGGAAACTACCTGATCTTTTCTTTTCCTACATTATCAAGCCTTCTGATGAGAAATAAAACTTTAAAACTTGAGTCACAAATTACTGACTTCACCTGCTTACTATAGGGAAAGGCACACTTTTAATCAAAAAGAAAGGTAGCATAAATTAGATTCTCATTGACATTAACTCATCTCTTAATGGAAAAAATATGCCTCTTTGTAGTTTTTCATGGCTGCCATGTCAGTAGTTCTTTAATATGAAGGCTTTCTAGTCACAAAATTTATTTAATTCCTTACTCTTTTTTTCCTGCATTATTTTTTAACCCATAGTTAAGCCATGAATTATTGCAGAAGAGGGATAGATGTTCTTAAGCTTGTAAAAGTGAGTTTCCCTCTGCCTTCAGAAACCCTTCAAAGGCTGATTGGCTTTAAGAAGTGGAGAGCTGTGCTGGAGGAAAACAAACACTGGACAGTGGCGACCCAAGGAGATATGGTTTGAAAATGCAGATCTCATTTAATTGCTGAACTACTACAATGTCTTTCTACTGCCTAAGAAGCCATCCGTATCTCTCCTCCTCCTTCTCTCTGATGGCAGCTAACCTGTGCTGCTTCCCTTGCAGGGCTCATTAATCCCGAAAAAATTAGTGCTACAATCACAAAAATGAATAACTTATGAATAGCCAAGGTGTCACAAAGAAAGAGGGAAGGGCTTTCTGTCTTAGAGCTAGAAATAAGAAAGACTGTGAATGCTGCTTGGATGGGAAAGAGTTAATAGGTTAGCTGTGGTGCAACACAAAATCTCCCTGTACTGCATGAAGGTTTGCCTCACTTTATCTGAAAAAAAACCTAAATGAAAGCCTGAAACAAACAAACAAGCACCCCAAGTAAACACACAAAAACCTCCTCACAAGACAACCAGAAAAAAACAGCTTTGCTGAAAGAAGCTGTATCACACTGGGACAAGCTTTTGTCTAAAACAGCCCCATACAGACACCTCTAGGAAAAGAAGGCAAACCCAAACCCAATGATACGTGTTTACAATAGATAAGAGTAACACTATGACACAAGCTCCCCTACGAGAAGGACTGAAAAATTAGGGCTTAAAAACTGCCAAGACAGCGAGCAGTCCCTCTTGCCTGCAATGCCTGACCTGACCACGAGATGGAAGTGAAGTATAAAAATTAAACTAAAATCTGACCAGAGCGGAACTGTGCGACTGCAGTCGCCGCTAATGCCATCTAATTGACAAGTGAGGGTTATTATCAGCATGGGGATTTCTTAGCTCCTTGCTCTCTGCTCGGCAGCCTGGGATGCAATCAGTACAAAGTAAATATTGTACTGACATGTCACAGTGGGATTTCATTTGGGGTAGAATAAAACACAGCCTTTGATTCTTGCCTTGGATTTTCAACCGGTACAGCACCACAAGCTGTGATCTGTTATTCTTCCCCTCCCAGCTTCAGGGGATGATTATTCCTGAAATAATTAATTGGTAGACAAGAAAAGCAAAGATCTCCTTATTCCTGAATATTTTAAATTGTGCACTAGAAATGTCAAACTAGTTCAGGAGTAATTAGTCAACAAGTTGCTGTGCACAGAACTAGAGTTGAACACAATGAAGATTATTGCTGTGCAAAACCCCACAGCGCTGTGGATGCTGATGCACCTTTAGCAAACAGAAAAGATCTGCAGGGGAAACAAGCTTCTCATGTTCTGTATCCTTTCTGTGGAAGATAAAAGCTTAATGTTAGAGCAGGAATGCCCCATAGGAATGCTGTGAGTAATTCTTTGGCAAGCAAGATTTTCTTCTTAGATGGAGAACGAAGAACTGCACAATCTAAATAGTTCCCTCACACACACAAAAGAGGTAGTAGGGCACATACTGAACAGGTAGGAAAACTGAGACATAGAAGGGTTAAGACCCAGGCCCTCTAATGCACTGAGGTGATGTTCCAAGATGTACAGGCTGTTCCTAAAATCACACACCCTGGAAGTGGTTTCTTGGTGTCAGGTTTGCAGTTGCACCTACCCCAATTCCATGGTGGGAGCCTGGTCCATGATGGGGTCCTACCACACTATTTATTGCCAGCAGAAAAGATAAAGAACTAAGAACTAAGAAGAGATGATTTCAAGGCCTTTCCTAGGCATCCACCTACACTTGAAGCACTCGGTGATTGCAAGTATTGATACAGCATTTTGTAGCTGAAAATAACCCCCAAGACAATAAAACCTCTTCTGTTTTGTTACTATAGTATCCTTTATATTCAGCTCAGAAGTGAGGCTGAATCATATTCATTATATGCAGTGAAGACTGAGGCTATCAGAATAAATAACATGGGCATAAATGGGAAGAGATATGAAAAGTATTAAACTGCCTTAGGCTGTTTATGGACTGTTTAAACAGAACAACGTAGCTGCAGGTTTTTGCCGATGGAGAATCACATTCATTATGCACCTCAGCCCAAACTACTTTTCAGAGGTATCCTTCTAAGTATACCATTTATGTGTTCTCATGTTTACCTTCCTGCTGACCATCAAGATGTACAAAAACTAGGATATATCAATGGAAATGTGGATTCAGTTATGGAGAAATGTCTGAAATAGGCAATTTCTTGAGGACATGGCAAATCCTCTTCTAGTATAGAAGTGCAGAGAACAAAGTGGAAGCTCTCCCTGCACAATACATATAGGTTTTCTTTCACTGATACATTTTTACAACCACCTTCTAAGACCAAGATTGTTTTGGTTCACAGTGTGTAAATATACAAGGCTGGATACAACCCAGAGCAGGGACCCATAAGAAGTCTGCTGCTCACACTTTAAAAAACTCTATACACAATAAACTGGGTACATTTATCAAAACTCCAACCAAAACTGCAATATGCTTTGGAAACCATGCAGAAAATAGTTTTCCTCATTGCATGTGAAACTGGGTGGCACAACGATCAGTAAAAATTGCTTTTGGACCTACATAATTTGTCCTTTCAGAACTGCTGACTTGTTACTCTACACATTTCTCTAGGCTGGCAGGTGATAGAGATGCTAACAGAGAGTTGGTAAATAATTTCCTCACAAAATTTCATTCCTGCTCTGGCTGGAAATAAACATAATGAGCAAGTAGCTGGCAAGTCGTAAAGGAGGACAATCCTTTTTCATATTAAACACTCAGTCTACATTTTTTCTCCAATAAATAAGGGCTAAGATTGCTACCAGCACAATCAACAGAGCATATCCAGAATGCTCTGGAATAATTTTAGTTCCTCAGGGCAGAGAGGGAGTGACATTTTATGCTACTACCGATCAAGTATGCAAGTCATAAGTAGTTCTAAGTAAGAAACAGAGGTCCCAACACTGGAAAACAGATACCAAACCCTCAGGTGGCTTAGACACATACACTCAGAGAGCAAAGGGTGCTCATTTTTACTGGTGAGAGATGACAACAGCTCCCTGGTTACTTTCATTACAGACATGTCTTGGCTCAGTGTTGAGGATCACTTTTGAACTCAGAACTGGTGCTGGATCCTCCATCAGCACTTTCTGCTGCCTCACCTCCAGGGATGCTGATTCTTCTGCAAGCCTTTGGCAAACACCAACCTACTGCTGCCCATGTGCAGAGCTACAGTTAAATTGTTTGCAAGCTCATTTGTCTTGTGTCCTTCCTCGAGAGAAAAAGGACACCACAGCACTGCCACGAACTGATGTTCTTGTTAAAGAAGTCTCTTGGCTGCTCCATGACATTAAAACAGTAATGCATGCTCCCTTTTCTGAGAGAAAAATTACTTTAAAAGCTCACACAGCTGCATCATTAGATTAAAATCATGCTTCCTGTTACAATGCAGGCTCTCCTTTGCTATTTAAAGCAAAATACATGTTTTTGCATATAGGTGCAAATAATCACAGAGACTGAGACAAATCAATCATAATTCACAATAACCACCTCACTTGACATGCCTGAATCAGCCATCACTCACACTGGGGGGGAAAAAGGTACATCTTTCCCCCCACCCCAGACCCTAACTGAATGCCTAATTAATGTATTTCAGTCACTTGAATACATAACTATGCCTTGACAGACGGCTTTAAGTCTGAGGGTGTCTCAGGTAATAAAATAAAAAGCTCCAAAATGTTCCATGTTGAGCAAGTACCTGAAAGCCTGAGCCTGAATCATCTGAACCTCAGGCATGCAAAAAATAGACCACAGGCTGTTTCCTTCTTCTTCTTTTTTTTTTTTTTTCTTTTAACCAAAATCACAATCTTCAAATCTTAGCTAAAGCTTTGAGTCTTCTGTAACTCATTTTCCTGTTCATTATGCAGGAACTAAGAGTTGATCATCATTATAGCTGTTCTAATTGTAACTTACAATCTTTAATCTCTGAGCCCTTCAAAAGATGTTTGATGTACTGCATTTAAGAGCCAGGTGCTGAAACAGACAACAGGCGATGCAGAGGGGCAGGAGGAGATGGGGGCGGAGGAGAGAAGGGAAGAAGATAAATTTAACCTTTTATAACCAAAAGATGAGTCTGAAAATCAGAACTATGAAAATCATGCCGGATTTGATCTACAAGCTTAATGGAGAATCAAAATCATCAGAATTCTCTTTGCATTCGGTTTATCTCCCTGTCAGGTCACAGCTCATGTTTTGCATGGAAGTTGTGTTTCTCTATGAGGGATGAAGCCAGCTCACACTCGTGCAGCAGGGATACTTATATGGATGAAAAAGAGATGTCAAATGCAGCCTTTACTGAACTGAAAGTCTGGGGGAAAAAGCACATGAGGTTTTCATTAAGGCAAGCCAGGTATATGTGCAATTTGTAAAATTGTTAGCATCAAGACTTTTGTGAATTTTTGTAAGTAGTTAATGACAGAAGGTTGGATTCCCTAAATACAGTAGTCCAGGTTTTACAAACAACATAAAAGTAGAGAAGCTTTTCAGAACTAAAAAGTGTTGCATATCTTCAAAGCTAACATGAGATCTAATTTGGTGGCGATGAGCCTGAGCTAGAAGGCTCCCATTCAGGTGTGAATGTCTTCAAATGTCAAGAAGTTTCAAATGCAGTTTCTTAAATTGTATCTTAGAAATATATCTTTAATTTCACAAGAGAGATTATTGAAAAAAAAAACAAACAAAAAAACAACAAACAAAACCAACCCAACCAACCAACCAAAAAAAAACCCCAAACCAACAAAACTTTTAATAGAAAAACACTTAATGCAAAGTGCTATAGTTTAGGAATGGTATTTTCCAATTTAGTGTTCCCACTGAAGCCACTCCAAACCATACCCCACTCCCTCCCTTCCTCCTTCCTTTCCTGCTCCCTTTTGGTAGGCTGGGGAAAAGAACTGGAGGTAAAAAAGGTAAAGATCATGAGTTGAGATAAGAAAAATTTACTGGAAACAGCAATGAGATAAGAAAATGAACAGTAAGAGCAAAAATTTCAATGACAAAAGTGTACAAAAAGGGAATGATTCACATGCAGTGAGCATTTACTGTGAGCCGGACACCCTGAAGAGAGGCCTTTCCCCATCCCTGGAAAATGAGTTGATAGAATAATCTCTGAGTCCTAGCCATGCCCCCTCCTGGCTACTGCAAAATATAAGCCTGTCCTTATAGAACCGGGACACAAAGTTAATCTGATCAAGATGTACAGTATACTTTTAAATATGCAAATTGAAGTGCTACATAGCATAAGCTAAGACTTTTTATTTATCATGATGCCCTAGAAATATTTATAGTAACTCAGTAACGGGATGAACAGTGTGGCTTGATGTGACTTCTCAGTGACTACATAGGAGAACTAAAGAAATGCATAAAACTCAAGTCTTGATAATTTAGACTTGACTGTTTTTCTCTTTCTTTCCATTTTTTCAATGTATAAAAAATACAGAGCACTTATTAGAATCAGATGCCATAGCTCATTATAGATAGCTTAGTGCCCTGGGTCTGCTCCCTGTCCCTGGAACTTCAATTTCAGTCCTTGTGTCAGGGAAGGGCTCATATTTTTCTTTTGTGAAGAAAAATATTCAAGCTAGAGACAGAATTTTTACAGGGGAGATTCAACGCTGAATCTATTCATTTTGACAAGACTCTTTTACCTGGTTTTATTTCCCAGTAAAAAAAACAACACTGGGAATTGGTGTATACTGCATTCAAAATAGAAGAAAGTTGTCCTCAAATCCCATATGAAATATTAGCAACCTAAGGAGGATTTAATCATCAAGAATAGACTTACTTGGTCACCTGAAATTTCTGGTTCATTTCTCTTGGTTAAGAATACAATCTAATTGATGCAGTTATTTATCCCCTTCTCCCACAAAATGGAAGACATTCTGTGAAAGCAGAGTTTTGGTGGTATAAAATTACAAGGAGGAGAAATCTGGCTTTGCGTGGCAGTAATGAAGAGTAGAGAACTCAGGCACATACAAAGGCCTGCAGTACATACTGTCCACCTGTTTTGTGAACTTGCTGTCAAGCCACCATTCAATGGGTATGAAATTAAAGGAGAGCCTGAACCAGGGGAATTCTGAGTAGTCACCGATTTTCCTTGCTTCTTGCCATAAATAGGGAGGGCTTGTTTACTTAATTTTTGCATGATGTGAGTGATAACTGCCACACAGTGAAGAAAGATTTATAGAATCAACTTTTGAATACAAACAGTGTGATTTAATGGCAGCATTTCATATAATGCAGGTTCTTTTATCAAGGAGGGATACATGGACTAATGACAAGAAGGCACCTAGTTAAAATGAAAACAGCATGGAATGATGGCCTAAGCAAATAAAATTCATTAGCAGTTGAAGGATTTGAAAGAGATTTTCATAGATAGGAAAAAAATCCACAGGGGAATTTTCATATAAAGCCTTTAAAACCCAACACATACATCTGAAAGGCCTCACTGGTGAGGGATGAGCAGATTATTCAGTTATCCTCCTTCTCTGGATGTGAGAGATGGTATGGAAGGTATTCCCTGTTTAATGAGTGCAGGCTGAAGAGAGCACCACATCCAACACAGTAGCATCAATTACACAGAGGGACCACCAAAATGGGAAGGGGGGCTGGTATGAATGGAAGAGTTAAAATGAAGGTAAAGACAACAGACTTATCACAGAAGAGCCTCCCAACAACTCTAAAGAAATCTCTTCCTCAAACCTAGAAGGCTGCAGTGAGGGAAAAGAGAGTCAAAGCATGAACTGGAAAAAATATTAGAGAAAATAAGGAGAAGGAAAGACAGAAAAAACTGTGTAGTAAAAGCAGGAAAGCGAAGGATTATTTTCTTCTGCATAGAATAAAAAAGGAGCTCAAACCACACTATGCAGGGATTACCACGTGTAATACATTAGAACTAGAAAAGCATTGGAGATCTTTCTTAGTTGTCTTACTGGAGACAAAAAATGCATTAATTATCAGCTTTTACAGGTACAGCAGTATGTTGGTGCCTAGAGAGACTTTCTGACAAGTGCTGCAGATGTGCATTACAGCACTGTCCACGCACACAAGTGTTTGCAGTATAGCTGTAAAGCTCAGACACAACATGCAGATACAGGAAGTGATTGCAGATAACATGCCCAAAATAAACATCATAAATTTCATGCCAAGAAGAGACCCTTTTCCTTCAATGCACACACATGGGTGCACACGTCCACCCCCAAAGGCCTGATAATCAGCAAGAATTTTGTAGGCCCCAAGCAAAAGCTAAGTTTGACAGAGAAATCTGAAGGAGAGCATTAAGAGTTTTGTAAAGCTTAGTGGAGAGCATTCCTAAGCACAATGGAGAGAGGAGAAAGCGGGGAGGCGTTTGATAGTAGAGGGGAGAGATGAGGGAGGAAGTCTGGCTGCAGATGACAGCTAAGGGAGACACAGTTGCAAAAGCAGCCAGGCAGGGAGGATGAAAATTCCAAGTGCTTCCCCCAGGTTTGCCTACTTTCCTCTGGTGGGCGCTGGCTCCTTCCCTCCTGCCTCCTTGTTCCTCTCCGCTTCGCTTCCTTCTGTTATCCACCTTTCCTGGCTTCTTCAAAGCAGGAGAGCTAACTACTAAATCTAAGCAGCTCTACTTCAAACAAAACACATCAAAACCATCTCCATTAGGGCTATCACATTGTTCACAATGCTTACCCACTCCTCTGCAGCCATATTACCATTTAACTCGGATGCTCCATGAGTTATTCCATGTTGCAAGTCCTGACCATACTTAAGACTACATTTCCATGGCTTTTGGGCACATGTAATAAGCATGGCTAATAACACCTGTTCTGAGAGAGGTCAGTGGCTTGATAGAACGTAAAAGGTAGCTCCAAAAATAATATATGACTTGCTGAGCAGAAAGGATCCAAAGAGTGCAGTGGCAGCACTGGAAACCTGACCTAGAAAAAAAGTGTTGTTTCTTTGCTACAAGAAAGAAGTGTGAATGGTCAAGACAGTATTTTAATGGATGAAGGTGCAGTAGCAAAGATGGAAGAGAAGACAGAATTTTATTGGTGCAAAAATAAAAAGCTCCACAGAAGAAGTGCTCGTGGGTCATTTTCATCATAGCATAGACAAAGAAAATTGTATTTTAATAGTTTCTGTGAATGGCTGTAAAAAAGATTTTCTGGGATTAATTTATTTTTAATAGCTGAATTTTTCTATTTTCTCTTCTCTTTCAAGAGAAGACAATCTTTCTGTATGCTAAATCATATGAAAATTTGGTGGTTTGTTCCCCATCTCCAGATTGGGGAGAAAATAACAGAGGCAAAAGAATTAATCAGAGACTTGAGCAGAGACAGACAAATTTGAGTAATTTTAAACTTGTGACATAAAAGCATGGTGATCTGTCAGGGTATTTGTTACGATGAGAGCCTGGCAGGCTTCCCAGGCCCACAAGAGGCCATTACATCTGTCATAAGCCAACTTTATCCTCTAAATACTTTTTGAGAATTTTTTTTTTTGTCAATACTGCAAAATTTCTGTATGATTATTGCAATTCAGTCTGAACTGAACTCTACTACTAAACAAGCTCTGTCAGGTCTAATGAATTAAACATACTTAAAAACAAATTAACTACAACAAAACACCAACTAGAGGAAAAATTTGAATCAATTAACCATAAAAAGCAGTGGATACTCTGTGTTCTGAGCCACTTTGATGATTATTGTGTTATGGAAGGACAGCAGGGTAGACAAGTGAGTGTTGTCACTGAAGGAAAAGAATTGGTAAGAGTTCTGAAGTTGTCCCTGCTTTAAACCAGACACTGTGCTTCAGCTTCTTCCATAAACTGGAATTTCTAAAAACCTGTAACGTTTAAAGAGGAAAAAACCCAGTCCTAATGACTGTGCATAAGTAAACTAAACAGGCTTTAAATGGCAGGCATATGAGGTAAAAATAGCAGCCTTTCACACTTCTAGATATGACTGATTTTTACACACTTACAGCTCTCATGAACAGCCATTCCGCCATACAGGCTTCCTAAGAAAACAAGTAAGATCTAGTAATTGCATTTTTCAACTTTGGAATTTAATTTTTCGTGCACACAGTACACTTGATAGTCTTGTTAGACATAAAACTGAGAAATGCCATGGTTGAAAAGGCATTATTTTAACAGGAAAATGGATAAGATGCTATCATCTTGCAAAGTGATGGTGTGCTCTGAACCACAGAAGCATGGTCAATGTGTAGTTACGAGGTTTTTTGTTAGTTTTAACTATGCCTTTGCATTTCTTTCCTTGCCTGTAATTTTCAATTCACTATTTAGTTTCTACTACTATTTCAATTCTGGTTTTCATATCATCCTTATTTATAAATCCAAATATGCACTTACCTAAATCACTCATGATAGCTACAAATGCTAGCCCTCTCCTACCCCTCTTTCCTCTTCATATGGATGAAAAGTCCCAAATGACCATGAAAACAGTCTGGTTATCATGATTCAGTAGCTGTTTTAGTAGGAAGTTAAAACTCAGAACCAGGAAAATCAACTTTTAACTTCAGGAAATCCTTCATTTGAGCACCTCAGAAAACAGCTAAAGTCTGTGTTCCTGTTTCCCAGAGAGGCTTTTGATTTTGAGAACTGGGACACCATTAACTTTTCCACAGGCTACATTCACTCAAAAATTATTAATGATTTTGATAAAAACATTTTCCATTGTTTCCACAGGAGAAATTTCCATAGCTCTCAACACATTTTGAAGATTCTGTACAGGCTATATGCATTTTCTTTTTAGAAAGAAACACATCTATTTTGTTTGTCAAGGCTCAGTGCAAGCCCACTACATTTCCTACTTTCATTTAACCAGGTGTCCTTAAATTTGCACTGTATTTGCAGTAAGTTACAGAACAGAATGGTTGAGGCCCCCATGACTGATGAAGAGTGGGCGTAATAAGGAAGATGAAGTGAAACCTGAGATGTTACAGGTATCATACAAATTGGGCTTCTGACTGAAAAATAGCAGCAAGTAGGAGGGAACCTCAGAAACACTACAGTGTACTTTAGAGCTAGGAAGCCACAGAAGTCTAACAATTAAGCTTTCTGTGAAAATATTACCTTCTAAGCTGTTTATGTACGCACAGACTGCTCATTCATGCTTTGCTTTGGTTGGCACAAGACTTGACAGCCAAATATATGTTGAGTTGCTTTAATTCTCTAGTAACTGGATACCTACATTTATAGGAGTTGCCTGAGACTGTTGGGCAAATGTGCTGAGGGTAAGCAGCAAGTTCCTGCTGTGACAATCAGTATGACAGATAGTTGCACACAGGGGAAGAACAAACAGCTTCTCTGTTAGGAGGCTACAGCAAAGTGGTGTTTCTTTCAAAGACTGTGAGAAGAATAAATCTCTGATTACACATCCTGAAGTGCTCTGTGCATCTCCTTACACCTGTCAATGTTGGCCACAACCCAGTGCTGGATTATATGGAGAGTAAAGGACTGTTGGAGATGTAAGAAGGTATTTAGGACATGGATCTGTGAATCCATCACTGAGGATGAAATTCTTAAAATTCTGCAAAAGCACTGTCATGCAGAATGCTAGTTTTGATGTCCCACAGTTGGCTCTAGTTCCTTGTGATGGCATCAAAGAGACAATAGTGCTTGGAAAATATTAAGGCCTATGATGACGGCCCACATTATTAAGTGCTGAAAAGTTCTGATAAGGTAAGAGAAAGCTCTCACCCTGCTGTATTCCAAACTTTAAGATAACTGCTAAGCCTGCATTACCTGAGAACAAACATTCTAACCAGAGGGAGAAAATCTCCATACCTCGGCAGTTTTGAGAGGAATTTGAAAGGCTTCATAATACAAAAAAAAGAGATCAGTATTACTGCAGAAGGATTATTGCATTCCTTTACCAGATAAGGCTTGATTATTTGATGAAACCATTCAGAAAAGGACAGTTTGAAAAAAACAGATGTGTACATGATCACATGCAGTACAGACAATGGTGAAGTGATTAAGCAGTGGGGAAGCAAATTCTTGAAAGATTCAGCTCTTTAGGCCAGATGAGCATCAAGCAGTTTATTTCAGCCCACCCACTCTTCTTGGTGCAAGAGCATTACGCAAGAACGAAGGAGGAGTGTGCGCACAGGGATGAGGGAAAGTGTGGATGTGGGTGTGTGCATGCGAGAGATTTGCTAGTTCTTCCTAGTTTTACTTAGGTGTGAACTTACACAAAAATAGTTTTTTTTTCTCTTGACATGCTCACACATTTGCACTCTAGCTCAAAACTTGAAAGAAAAAGGAAGAAATTAAGTACTTGGAGAACTTCAGCAAATAGTGGTTGGTTGAGAGCCTGGACTTCTCACCATACAGCAAGCAGGAAAGGATCTTTGCACTACCAGACATGTCACAGAGACCATACAGAATGCAGGTATGGAAAGTGAAATGTAACTATTGCAACATCTGGTGCAACTCACAGCTGCCTAAGGAGTCACGATAAGACATCCAACACCTAAGCACGATAAGACATCCAACAGTGTGTGCTATACACACTAAATTCTCCACAAGTAAACATCTGTCCAGCTTGTGATCACATCTTAACCCAAAATTTAAAGCTGTCTTATGACCAAAATATGATTAAATGTTCCCAGGAGAAAAGGAGTTGTTATCCATGTTCACTTAGTTTGGGTTCTCTGGTGAAACTACCAGCAAGAGTGACAATTAAAATACAAAACTGTAATGAGCTAACATAGGTGTGTTGAAAGGGACCATAAAGTAACTTCTGAGTGGGGCCTTGTGCCACACTGACAAATTACAATCACTCTTCTCAGTAACCACTAGAGTTACTGAGTCAGGGGAAAGAGACTCTTAAACTACAGCACCATCAGCTGCCAGTGATGGGGTTTCTCAGGTGAATTCTTTATCTCTGCAATTTGCTTCACTTCCCTGGTTCTGCTACATCCATAGTTTCTCGAGTTTTACGGTGGTCTTATTTTCCCCCTTGGCTGTATGAGAAATGCATGCCTTGGGTGAAAAAATAATACACAAACCTACGGATGTAGTTTTTCTTAGGATGTGGGAAGTTGTATGTATCTACTGACTTCACTCTGCAAGTTTATTACATCTCTGTGGTACTGTTTTTTCAAGACTATGTGCAAGATTCAGAAAGACTGCAGTCTTAACTGAACCGGAAATATAACCTTGCAATTATTTCACTAAATGTCCCTCTTGTGTAACCTGCATCCTTTGACCCAGGCCTCTGGTGGCTCCTTTTCTTCACACATTGTTGCAAAGAGGATACCAAAAAACCCACACTTCAATCAAAGTCCTTTTGCAGTGGGCCCCTGCAACCTGGTGCTACTGCCTGTCATAGGTTAATACTGCTCAGCTGGACAAGAAAAAAAAAAGATGCAAACTTTAAACTTATGTAGAACACCTTGTGCAACAGGAAACACAGGTTTTATATCCCAAATTTAATATAATTGCACTGAGCTCAGCAGAATGACAGTTTTCCTATCCAATTGATGTGATCTGTGTGAAGTCACCTGGAACATGTTATCATATTCATAATGCTCTGGAAACCAGAGTGAAAGCACCTATCAATTAAATTGTATAAAGTATTAATTTGATTTTTTTTTTTTTTTTTTAAATAGGAAGGACGATAAAGCAACACTTCAAATGAACTTTTAGCAGATAGAAACAGTGAGAAATAACAGCACATGAACTGTCTTGGACAAAGGGCACACTATAATCTTCAACAGCACTACTGAACTGCAATTGATACTGTTCCACTTCAATGGCATCATTAGATATCTGTTGAGGAAACGGGAAGAATAAGTAGATCACCCAGCAGCCACAGCGCTCACTTAGCTAAGCTTTAAGCACATTATGTGAAAGATTTAATAAAATAAGAACTTTGGTGCGTCTCATTTTCAGGTGCCAAGAAGCTCCTGGTACAGAGCAGATGGAAAAGAGACACCTAAGTTGGGGCTGTGATTTTTGCCTGGCAGCATAACACATGCAAGCTGCCATAGCAAGTCCAGACTCCTATTACATATTTTTCCTAAAAAACTTGACTGAGAGTGAACTCCATCTGCAAAGACCTGCATTCACACCAAGACCTTCATTACAACTTTATACTTTGCACACACAAACTCAACACAATTCTTTTACATCCCCTTAACTGTACCCTGTGACAGTCCCTCTCATTTAGCATCATCGCTTTGTTCTGAAAGCCTTGAAGGTGCTAGCCAAAATTATAAATCCTTAGAATTCAACTTTCTGACAACAGCAATTGTTCAGGTACTTAATTAATGTGGTCCTTTTCTCTTATTTTTCTTTTCACTTCAAAGGCACAAGCTTTTTAATTACTGACATCCTTTGTGTGGGCAAGAGGACCAAGCTGTCTCTTAGTACTTGCTAATGATTCTTTTACTGATGTGGGGAAGAAAATACTACTGAAATGGCTAGGAGTTAGATACATTGGCAGGCCCTAAGCAACAGCTGATGACTTTGAATGCAAGCAAAGGGCTGAAGTCATTCCCTCTGAGTGCAGAAGAACAGCTGGGATCAATCTGACTCACTGAGTAGCTTGAATATGTCACTGCTCATTTCCCATGTTGTGTAACACATGGATTAACCTCTCTGGCTAAAGCAACACCCTGGTCGTGGGACAGGATCCCAAAGTGGTCAGAAGGGCCCCATCTTCTTGAGAAACAGAGTTCAGTGTGTAAGTGGGAAAGTGCAGAACAGGTACGGTGCAGGAAAACAGTCTCACTAATCTGAAATACTTATCCATTCTCTCTAGCATCCTGCTGACTATGCTCCCTAGGCTGTAGCAGAACAAGAATGGGAAAAACCTAAGGAGGAAAGACAGCCAAAAGCAAGATTTGTATTTCAGGCAGTTTTGGACAATACCATAAAACCTATTTGGACCACTAAAATTCATGTCACTATCTCTATTGATCAGACCCTTACTTCAACAGAGTAGTCTTGAAATGTGGTTTATTATAGCAAGTTTGACAAGTTTGAGATGTTTCTGCAGGATACTTCAAAGCAGATGTCTACAGATTTCAGAATCGAGTGGTTATAGCTTTCTTTACTTAGCTTTGCCTGCCATTCTTGACAACTGTAAGCAGTCATACTATTAAAAATTTCTAGCGCTATATTGTTATTAATATACATCTCTCATGCCCTACCAAGTTTCACTATTATGCTTAAAAAGATGCACCAGCTTGTTTTGAAAATGGGCAGCTTCTCTACACAAAGCCCAGGGTTCCAATTACAAAGACCAGAATGGGAAAGGACTGAAACAAAATCAGGTATTTCGTCCATTATTGCATCAGCAGTCTTTGTCCTTAAAACCTTTTCTTCAGGATATAAAATGCTTCATGTTCTTATAATAACATTTCCTAAGAAAACAACTGCAAAATATTTGATATTTATTTGCAGTCTGATTCAATAGGTTAGTGAAGCTGCTTTCCATTGTTTCCCTTGTCTATTCACCCTCCAGCTAAATGCCCTCATTACACAGGGTGACCTAGAGCTGATGAAATGTAGATCCCAGTTCACTTCACAGTTACAATCAAAGCTCAAATCCTCAGCTGAGGCTAACATCCTCAACACAGCCTAAATAGGAAGAAAGGCCAGCATTCAAACAGAAACTATTAGTTAAATACAGTACAATGAAGGTTTGCCCTAGGGATGAAAATTCATCATCAGACATTACAAAGTTTTTGCCTTGGAAAGGAAATGCATCACTAAAATTTTCTTTCAGGAACATAAAAGATCACTTGTTTTTAATTTTAAACATGCCTATTGATAACATAGCTTGTAATTTGTCTTTCTGGATGAGGTTTTTGGAGCAATAGGTTCTTGTATTGATAAAGGAGATGAGAAGACTTTGTGGGCCTGAAAGCTTTCCCGTTTTTTCCAACTATTTCTATCTATTCCACTAATAAAAATATTTTCTCTCTGTGAAAATATTACCTTGCTTATAGTTAAAATTGACTGGTTTTTTAATGTTTTCTATCATCTGACTGTAGCAAATTAATATTTGAATTGTTGTGTTCAAAGGAATGGACATACTCCTAAGAAAACGGGTGTCTGGGCTGTTAACTGTGCATGATGGAACACTGCACAATGCAAAAAAATCTAGAAACTATGTAAATTACACAGTTACACTGAAATAAACTCTTATATCTATGACTTAGATGTCGGTTGAGCCTTAGGCTGCTATCAGTGGTGCAAACCAGTCATTGAAATGTTATGGTACAAAAAAACTTGTGTATCCTTATCATAGCTTTATCATGTCTATCATTAATAAACCACAGTAATAACTTGGAAAACAATGCATGTGGCACTCATTTCCCTGCTGAAGAGACTGTCACACCATCTCTGATTACACCACTTTGAGCCATGGCTGCCTGAAGGAACCAAACCAGAAAGTGTCAGATCCGTAAGTACTGCACCACTCAGCATGCAAGAGATCAGTTGCTGTTAGTGACAGATCATACACTGGCCACAGCTGTGGCAGTCCTAAGTCCTAATGTCATTAGTCCAAAACTAATGTCATTGCTAAGCCAAAAAGGTTAAGAAAACAAGATGACTGAATCTATTGTGAGCCTCTGCAAAATATTTTATGGCAATACAGATGACTAACACTTCATTTCTAAGGTTAACATCGTTTTGCCACTTTTTTTTTCCCTTTTTAGTAAGATTGAATATTAAAGCAAAAAAAATTCATGTATCTATGGTTATATATAAACAGTGTACAGCCAATGATGACTTCTGTAATAAAGAAGTGAAAAGTAATGACATGGGGTATTAGGAATGCTGATGTGTGTATCAAATTTTAATGCTTTGAAGAATAAATTAAAAGGAGCTAAATTAATAAAAGATATGTTAACAATGTCCTCTTAAGAAAGTCTATAGAGACTCACCAGGGTTGAGCTAGAATAAATTATCACACTATTAACCTTTGTGAAAAATGTGCCTGTAAGAAACCAGGAGTAAGAAAAGTGCCATTTTATTTTATAGTAAGATTCTTACCCTGGCATCTTCTCTCCAATGGTTCTTCACATAATTTGTTTCCCAGAAAGATCAAGGAGAAAGGAGAAAAACAGTTCATCCTGACAAATCCTGACACAAATCAAACCATACATACCTTTACTGGTGTCAAGCTAAGTCTGCTATGAACAAAATCAATGAGAATTTGAGGAAATTAAAAAACCCCTAACTATACAAATTATAAACAACATAGCAGAAATTTCATTCCTAGAACTTTTAGTTCTAAAAATATGAGCAGTGCATGGCCAATAATGACAAGAACTCACTGAGTTCTTGAGTGGATCAGTTAGTTTTGAACACAAAATATGTTTTGGCAAACTTATTGTTCCCCTCAGTCTGTAAAGTACTGCAATAATTCTAGCACTCTTATATTAAATAAAGCCATCTTCGACAAGGAAGAGACAACTAGAGAGAATGCTTTCGATATGTATGCATGCTACACTCACACCTTGAACAGGGGCCAAACTGGTTCCCTCTACATGTTAACAGATGTAGGACAACCAGAATGTTCCCGTACAGAAAAAGACAAAGAGACCATCAAAGACACAGAGCAGATTGTACATAAAGAGGATTTAAACAGACCAGGACTCTTCACGATCTAGAGAAAAGAGTGATGACTAAAATCCTCATTAGCTTGCAGAAAGTGAGTAGGAAATGACTATTCACTGCTTCTTCTAATAGAAATAAAATGAAATCAATAAGATCAGCATGTGGCAGGATAAAAACAGCAAAAGGAGACCTTTTTTTATGCAACACACAGTTCAGCAGTGAAACTACATGCTGTGGAAAGACATGCTACAAGTCCTACGAAGTTTCATAAAGCATTCAGACAAATAAATATAAGGGGGGAAAAGAAAGTATCTGTCGGGGCTAATAAACATGGAGAAGCTTATTTGGCTCACATAAGCTACAGATCTCCAGAGACCACTATAGTGCACTGGGGAAGTATTATTATATACTTACCTCATTGTGTTCTTTCCTAGGCATCAGCTATCAGGTGGTATTAAAAAGAGACTGGGTTAAATGGACTTTGTAGCAGAATGCATTTTATTAAGTTTATAAAATAAAAGCAGTTTAAAATGCTGACGTAAATCTCAACTGCACTCTCATTAGTTCCCATTCACAGATTGTCTGACATGAGATGGAGGTTAAAAAACACAAAAAAACTCCAGCAAATCTCAACTATTAAAAATACTAAAAGCTAAGAATACTTAGTATGCATTCATTTGGAACTGAAGTACATAGACAATTATACATTGTGCATTTGCCAGTTTAGCAAAGTAATCCTGGATTTTAGTACAAAAGCTTTATCATGTTGTAAATCAGCATGTTTTGAATGGTCACGTGTGCCCTAAGACTGCATGCTGCTCCTGGAAAATTCCTAGCAAGTACAAATGAAACAGAAAACAAAAATGAACGATCTATATAAAGGATTTCTGCTGGCTGATTAAAAAAAAATCTATTTTAATCATGATTTCAAATCCATCAACTCTGGCTGGAAACACATTCCTTCTGCTTAGAAGCTGTTTGCAAGAAATATCAATTCAAGAACTTCATTGGACTGTCAAAAATAATACAATGTTCTTAGGTACTAATTAATTATACACAAAAAAACCACGAGTTGTCAGCACATTTTCACCAGCAACTGTTACTGGAGCTTTTAAAAGATAAATCAGCAGAATCAACTTTGCTGGTTTTACCAGTGGCCTGAGAAAATGAAGTTTACTTGATACACTATGTATTTCCTTGTCCTTGCCAGTGACTTAAAAATCTGGTGGCCAAAGCTGCCACTGGCTAACAATCTTGGTAGCATTAGTGCTTCTAGAGGGAAGGAAAAAATACTTGAATAATTTGTTTGGCTTCAGCTTTTGATGGGACTTGAGGCATGACTATGAGCAGCTGTCATATCTGTCCTACTGGTTCCTAGTGGGAACAATCCCTGTACTTCACTGACTTCTAAATAAAGTCCAAAGGTTGTCTGGGAGAGCTTTTGTTGGCCATGGTCACAAACCAAAAGGGAATTCCTTCAAGGACCATTGGGGTCAAGTGCTCAGAAACTGGCCCTTTCTAAACTACCGCTATAGATACAGCCACAGAGAGCACAAGGAGTGAGAGAACTATGAGGAAAGATTCTACTCTATGTTCCTCCTTCATCAGCAAAGACTTTAGTGACAGGGAGCAAGTCCACAAAAACTTGACTTCACTGTTTTTCTGCTGTGGGACCACATGGGATAATTAACATTGCACCCATTCTGTCTTGATTCCCTGCCCTATTTCAATTGCTATGATCTGCAGGAAAATCCAATATAAATTATAACCTATCAAAAGGAATAAAGAGGAGATAACAAGATGGAATATTTGCAAGGAAAAAAAAAGAAGCAAATGGATGTTCAGGTCTCTCTGATGCTCAGTAAGAGCTGGGAGACTAAATCTCACTTAAGACTGTGACCCAGCTATTAGCTACTTACTGAGGACAACACCCCAGTGGAGACAGCACTAAATTCCTCTCTGGAGAATATTTGTTGAAGAAAATAGGCAAACACTGTCATGCCTGCTAGATAAAGACTTGATCATGACAAACTACTGGTGTTTTCTTGCAGCAAAAGGTTGCTGCTCTGAAGGGACAGTATCGTAATGAGACTGACACTCGGAGTGTTCACGAAGAGTGTTACCCTGGGGAGCACACAAGGGACTGGCCTTGTATTTGCAGTCATTACCATTATTTTTCTCCTGGTCCCATTAGCACCATTATTTAGAACAGCATCTGCACACAATCACAAAAATAGAGTCAAGTGTGCTGCCGTCTTTTCCCATGTGTGCTGTTAACTCTAATTTTTCAAACAAGCATTCCATGTGCGCGCAGCTCCACCAGCACGAAGAAATCTATTTTGGGACTGCTCTAATCACTGGGCACAAACAGGGAGGCAGCCAATGGCCTATGCACTTGCAAGCAGCAACATTTGCACAAAGTGGGAACACAGCTAAACAAGCATAAATATAGTCACAAAGATTTCTATGTCAAAAGAAAAAAAAGAAACAAAAGTTACTCTTCCACGGTGGGAGTTTTTTCAAATCAGAGAAGAAGGTTTAGAGTGGTGTTAACTAGGTGTTAAGTAATATGGATGTGGAAAGGAGAAAGGGACATGTAAGTGCAATGAGCCATTTTCTTGAACACAAAGTGACAAAGTATCCAGACAGAACATTAAAATATAGATGAACGGCTGTGTTTTTTCAGTACCTTGGAGAAGCAAATGAAACATTTGGTCATATGGAGTCCAAGAGACAAAAGCTCTCCAAAAGCATTATCTATTTTCTCAGCCACTCCGCAAAGTGTAAAGATTACACTTTATTCTGGAAGAAGCCTCCTCCATGCTATCAGGGAGATGTGCCAGTGTGTTTTGACCCAAACAGGAAATGCATTTTGCAATAAACCACTGCAAAAAAAAGCACCTGATAGGCTTTGGTGCAATTGCCTGCTTATGTTGATGGGACGTCAGTACAGCCCCAATCACTTCAGTGTAAGCATACTAATTCGAGGTCAGAACAGATCTTGTTTCCTCAAACTGTTCTCCTTTTTCTCTCATGACTGGCTGCCCAGCACTCCTGTATCACTTAGGAACAAAGCTGGGCTCTCCTTCAATTGCTTGAGCAACAGAAGGATTGTTCAGGGACTGGACACAAAGTCCATTTCAGCTGTCTACACACCCCAGACTTGTGTCATTTAAGCTAGCTTTTATTTTCAATTGGGTGTCCCTCAACCTTTCAAATCAAGTTAATATAAAACCCTGGGTGTCTATTTGAGCAATTTAAAACTACTGAAATTACCTGTCTCCCATAACAGCAAAAAGTCAGAAGATGAGAGCCAAAATTAGTGGGAATAAGCATATCTTCAGCATCTCCTTCATCTCTACATTTTCTACTGAAAATCCATCAGAAGAACATAAAATTTCCCAGGCTAGCATGATCCAAGTTTCCTGACTGTGTATCTGTCCGTGCTGACCCTCTGTGGTGCCTCCAAATAGTGATTTCTGATGAGATCTACAAAGCTTAGGGAGGGAGGATGCTGGGGTGAGGGGGAGGAAATCACGCCTTGTTGGTAAATCAGTAACCACACATTTAATGAAGCAAGCTGTCAGACCAGCATAAACTGTGCCTGCTACTGAAACAGAAGTTCCTGCAGGATAAACTATTCATCCCTGACATCAGGACTCCAGACCAAAGTTTCCCATGACTAGAATGCCTCAGGAGATAATTGGCTAGCAAGTAATGTCTACTCACGTCTTCACCTTGGTCATTATTGTTGTTTGGATTTACAGTTCGGGGCCATTCTAGCCAGTCACTTTTACTGTTGGCTAATACAGAACACAGAAGAACAAGTAATATTTGTGTGTGTGTGTGTGTGTGTGTGTGTGTGTATTCATAACCAAAAAGCATTGAAAAGGAATTTATTTGTGGGTGTTTAGATGAAATAAGTGTCACTTGGCAAGCAAATGCTTCAGTTGTACATTCAGCTTATGCAGACTGGGCTGAATACAACTGCCCTGAGCTAAACTAGTGATGCATCTGACCTTTTATCTTAAGCAGATCACAGTACACCCAATTTCACATTAGACAGCAGCAACACTTCTCTTCACAAAAGAAAAACCCCAATTACCTTCCCTGATTAGTACTGATAAACAGCTTCTAGAGAGACTTCCACAGAAGAAACAATTCTGCTAAAAGCTGTGTCTTAAACTGACATAAGATTTCTCAATAAGCTGAAAAAAGGTTGCCTTATAATTGGAAGTTTTTTGATTGACCCCTCTTATGCTAGGTTTGATATCAGCTAAGTAAAGAAAGACAAATGACAGTTTTAATACTGCTTTAAAACTACAGCTTGGTGTGTCTTTTAGTCAACTGCATATCCTTTCATATGAACTTCAGGAGAAAATATACAGTGGAAAAAACAGTGGAGTATGTTGTAATCATCAATTTTGCTACAGTCACAGAAAAGCAAGAAATTTGCCTGACATAAATGACACAGCTGAATCTCAGAACCCCCTACTAGTGACCAAGCAAGATCACTAGTAACTCCCAAGCTACAAGCAATAATTTTATATTCTTCCCTCCTTGAAGAAAGTAGGAAAATAAATAATCAAGCTGGTGTTGAGTTACAGCTGAATAATGAATATAGTACAATATTGCACTACTGCATCATTCATTTATTCATTCAGACACTTCAAGATTTCTCAGTGCTCTTAAGAACCACCAAACGTAATCATCTTTCATTTGAAAATCAGAAATAGCAGCAGCATATCAGCTTATGAACCAGGATTCAAAACCTGTCTGAAACTTACTTCACAACAAGTTGCTCCAGTCATTTATTCTTTAAATATTTTATTAACTTCTATGACATTCTTCTTTTGGCTGGGGAGAGGAGTTGGTTGGGCTAAAGAACTCAGAAGGAAATCTTAAAATCAGGTGTTTAAATGTCACTGTTATCATGTACCTAAAATAAGCGATCTCTTAAGAACACACAAGGATAAAAATCTGGCCCTACAGAAGTTAGTGGAAGAAACTTAGCCTTTGATTTCAGTATGTCTAGAAATTCACCCAAAATTTGTGGATCGGTCTGGCACATTCAGCATGAACTGATTTGTTTGCTGAAGAAAGTGTGTGAATTAATTGCTCATCACAGATGCATGCTCTGAAGAGTGTGACTTCTTGCAGGACTCCCCCTGACTGCATCAGGTTTTATGGTAAGGGTCGTCTCCAAGGAAAGGTCACGCAGATTGTCACAGGAATAAATAGATACAGCTTAAAATAGTCCTCCAAGACAGCAGTTTGCTTATAAGAAGGGTACTTAGCTGAAGTTTCATTACAGTGAATTATGGTTTGTAGGCACCTTGTCATTTAATACTGTAGGTGAAAAATTTTAGATGAAAATGCAGTAGATCCTCACCAGATTTTTTATGCAAGACATGGAACCAAGACATGCTGAACAGGCAGAGATGCTAAAGAAATCATTACTTGAGATATCATTACTTGAGTGTATTGATGAAGTGGAAAATAAAGTGTGAGGAAAAGATGCATGGGAGGCGTAATTACTATTTACAGTGTCTGCCTTTAATGCTACACAGCAGTAATGTGAATAAATCCACATCTTAAGCACTCAGGTGGCTACAGTGAAGAGGCTCTCCTGAAACCACTGTGCACATACCCAATACACACACATCTGCAAGGACCTACCTACATGTAACTGAATCCACTGATTACCAGATCATTGCAGCACCTCTTCTGAGCTAATCCATATGGCTTAAAGATGATTATACATTGGAACAATATTCATCCACCTTCCAGTATCATCATCTGCCCACCTCACTAAAATATCAGGTTAAATATGTGTATAACATCCAACAAATCCTTACCCAGCCTAATGTACAAGCAAGTAAACTGGAAACAACAGGTACTACAGTTTCTGAGATAACCCTTGATGTACATCTTGGTCTCTAACACACACAGGGGGGATGCATTTAATTCTCACACTCCATTTACACCTATAAAAGCCATCTCTTCACATATAAACAGCTGCAGCTCTGTGCTGTAGCATTTACTGTTTCTATGTACTTGCTCCAATTTTAGCGAAGTACTGAGAATGAGAATACCTTCCGATATTCAGAAAGGCTAAGCATGACTTTCACCTTCTCATTTCTCCAGGTCGTGAACTAGACCATTCTCCAATTAGTAGAACAAAAGATGCTGTCACATAGTGTGTTTAGCCACTCAGTACCTGGATCTTCCTCTTCCCCTGCATCAACCATTCATGACCTTAAAACCTTTTACCCATTTCCTCAGGAAAGCTTTGACTTAGAATAATTTGCAGTGGTATTTAATCGGCTCCTCTCCTGGAGTATTTGAAATCTGGGTCTTAACATTTGTCAGAACACAACAACTCATTCTGGAAACACATTTTAAAAAATACAGCGAAACAGCATTTTATTTCCAACCTTGAAACAGAGAATTGTTTTAAAACATAGTATCAAGCAAACACACTTTTTACTTCATTAACAGCATTCACTAGGGAACAGAAGAAAAACAGAGTATCTAATAACTCATTGATCAGTACAAGCACTGAAGAAGAGCATGAGTCCACAAGAAAAACTAAACTATGATAAACCCTTTCTTTTTTGTTTTCCATCTTCAGATTTTGACAGTTACAGGGTGGAGAAGCACCTGATGCAACCCAGCTGAGGGCTAATAGTCTCTCTTTTCATCACAGGGACAGACGGGTGTCAGACTGAAGAAAACATTGGACTTTAATCAAGCACTTTATTAGAAGCCTGAACTCGTGACAACTTTTTTCCTTTTATTACCTTTAAAATAAAATGTTATCATTTGATTCAAAACAAAGAGCTAAGAGAATCCAAGACAGACATCCTTGAAAGTTTCTAGCTGGAACTTAAAACCAAAAAACACTATTTAATTCTGTAGCATCTTATTTTAAGTATAATAAAAAAAGAACAACTTACAGTTTTCTTTTTGTTTCAAAAAAAATCCCAAACCCCAAAACACTGAAGATATTTCATATAATGCTAGTCAGATTTTTGGAAAATCTTTTGTTATCACATGGTTGTAAGACCACTGAAGAATCAGGGTCTCCAGCCACAGGTTTGGACTGGGTTTGGTAAGTGCAGTAAGGACAGAGAATTCTTAAACTAAGAATTGAGCTCGAAAACCACATTATACTCTCACTTAAAGTGCTATGAGGCCCAAATAACACAACAGTGGTAGAGTTACCAAGATTAGAAAAAACCCCCATTCTTATGCATGTATTCATGTCACCCTGGAACCCACTATAGAGTATAAAGATCTATACTTGACGTACTTGCTCTAAATTCTCTTTAAAGTCAATGTGGAAAAGAGATGACAGTAGCTCATCTACCCTTAAGGTAACCATCATCATATGGAAAATACATTTCTCATTAAAAGCCTTGAAGTGTCTCTTTAGTTCTTTTGTCTGAATATAGGGCCTAAGAGGATTAAGTCAGATTTAGATACCTCCCTTGAACATACTCCTTGTTAAAGGTGGAGTTTTATCCAAACTGTCTTTTTGTTATGCATCTAGATCTGCTGGGTTCCTTCCCAGGTTATCCCATGAGCTGTTGCAAAACAAATGCAAATTCTAGTATGCAGAACCAAGAGCTCTGCACCTCTGCTAGGCTATTTAACAGAAATATTTGATCTGGAGGATTTCATCCTATTCCCTGTTACAGAAATATTAAATCAGGAGTAACTCCTGGGGCTGCAAGCACAATGTGTTAAAGAAAGAAAGGGGAAAAAGATTCAAGCTGTAGAGTAAAAACAATTTGAGCTAAAATAATGCTGATTTATATAATCTGATCTTAATCTTTCTGGCTGCTGGTTTGAGGGGAAGAGGAGCCTTTTCAAGCTACTCTCAGCAATGAGAAAGCCTTGATACATTTTTCCCAGGTGCTTTGGGAGGCAGGAACACTTGGCCCTTATGGTTCAGCCCCTCAAGCTTCTGTTTCAGTCATTGCAGCACAGGTCCTCCTGTACATGGAGGCCCCAAGGGGAGAACCAGCCAATTCCTCTCAAGCGTACAGAAGAACCCCTCACCAGTCACCACCGAGGTGGTAAATCTATTTAACTTGTTGTCTTAGGTTACAACGTAAGATGTAACCAAAAGTATGTATTCTATCACCAGCTGTTAAAACCAGGTGGGCAATGTTCTTTGTCTCTTTCTGACACATCCCTGATAACTCCCTCTGGAGAGATATCTTCTGTTAATGGGCCATCAGCTCTCACTGCATGACTCGTAAAATTACCATCTCCCATTAGAAGATGCTCCACTCAGGGGGAGGAACCAAGCATTCCTACAGGGATATAATCTGAGGTTTGGAACACCACACTCAGCCCTTACCTACTGGATTCCCAGAGGACAGGAGCTACATAACCACTACTGGACCTTCAGAGGAAGACCAGACCGTTCTACAGGATCACTGCTTCGATAGAACCGTATCTACCACTTCAGAGAGGACTGCAGCCACCCCTTAACTGGACTGCTACCACCACCCTGACAGACAGGGTGTCAGGTTGTATCCTGACTCTGTCAGATTAAGCCAGTGTTTCTGTATTATTGCCTTGTTATATATACTAGTAAAGAACTGTTATTCCTATTCCTCATATCTTTGCCTGAAAGTCCCTTAATTTCAAAATTATAATAATTCAGAGAGAAGGGCATTACATTTTCCATTCCAAGGGAGGCTCCTGCCTTCCTTAACAGACACCTGTCTTTCAAACCAAGACACATGTGGAGTTCTTGTTTGTGATTAACTATGTGGGGACAAAATAATGTAGAGAAAGAGTCACTGCAAAGAGGTTCACATCACTAAAAAGAGAACAAAATTTTAAGAACTGTAGGGTTTGTATCAGTGGGACACTTCAGCAAGTGCCAGATATTTTCGGAGCAGGAAACAAATATTTCTTACTAACTTTCTTTGCGTAAAACCTGCAGCAGAAAGACATTCAGGTATCCTAAATGTCAGTGGGCTGTCTCAAAAATTCATAATAATGAGAAAGCTATTGAACCTCCCCCTGAGCTGTCTGCCTGTTGCTGCAAACCTCTTCTCGCCCTCCCCAGTTTATGCAGTCAAAATATCCACACAGAGAAATCCCACCCCAAAATCCCACTCAAAGATGCTAGCCATGTGCCAGGCATGTGAAGTACTGCACAAATGCACACTTTTGGGGAGGAAGGGAAGCCTGGCACTCTTTTCTTTTGTTGTTTTATTTTTCCATTCTGTTGACCCTTTAGGATTAACACCCTAATGGAAGCAGTGTCTTATACTGTCATGATTTCTCTGTGATACTCTCAACAGGCACAAACCTAGAGGACTCATTGCCCCATCTATTTTCCACTGCAACTCAAGGTATCTGGGCGCAAGGCATTGAAAGCAAACAGCTGCTCTGCAAAGACTAAAGTTCAAGGATGTAACCTCTGCTAGGAATGATCCAGCACTTTACAGCTAAGATGGAAGCAAAGTCCATCCACACCTCAGGGAAAGAAGTATTTCCAATATTTATTTTAAATATTGATGGTATTTTATGAGTGTCTCACAGGAGTCCTCCAGAGTTCATCCCAATCCGTTACTACTGACCTGGTGGGGATATGTAAAACCTGTCTCAGCAAACCATTCACTCCAGCGCCACTTCCCCATAGGGAGGAATCTTTAAAACTTAGAAAAATAAAATTAAGCACAGTATTGCAACAGCATTCTTCATGTTTCAAAAAGAAATTGCTAGTGACTTTGATTCGTAACACAGTTAATGTGCATGGTACTAGTAAGGCCAATTTCCTGTGATTGGTTTTTGCAATAAACTTAAGAGGCCAATTTCTCCAAAAAGTTTTTTAGGTTTTATCTGACAGGATTTGACAAAAGTGAGAGTTTAATAGATTTTGCTATTTCACCAGTGGACCACTGAAAAATTAAGACCTGTTCCCTGGGAGAATGACTGAAATGTTAATAACAGCACTGGATTTATATTTCACCAATTTTGTAGCTCTGTGATAACTACCACAGGGGATTCTCAATAACTCATTAAACTTAAGCCAATCTGTCATGCTGTTTTCTTCTTTAGGTTTGACTGATATGTCTCTGTTCTTTTATTGCTTTTATTTTTTACCACTTAAGATGAATTTCTGCAGAATCACTGAAATGCAGACAGCATGTTTACCACACGTGAGGAAGACTTAGACGTGCTTTGTGTCCATCCCTTTTGCTCCCAAAATTCTTGTATATGGTTGTTTGGGTAGTGATACTCTAGGGCTCACCTGTCAACCTTACTTCTATATTAAAATGGGATTACTTTTCTTCTCCACAATTAACGATTCCCTGATAGTTTTCCCCAGCCTTCAAGTAATTTCAAATCATGCTTTAAATTTCCTTTTTCCTTTTTAAACCAAGAGCACATGAAAAAGCCTAACCTTCTATTACTTGTGACAGTTATTACATTACCCTTTTATAGAGACGGAGACAGCATGCTGGGCATCTGGATATTTTAAGAAAGTGAAGGGTACGCTCCCGTTTCCCTTCATCACATGCAGTGAATTCACGTGACAGAGTATGGAGATAAAAACCCTAGTAATCTGCTCACCAAAGACCTAGCAAGTCTGCTGATAGATATAAGATTTTTAAAGATAATATCCTTTGCATGTTTGGACTCCGTTTTGAGCAGTCAGATTGGGGTAGAATACTTGTCAGCAAATGTAATGGTGAAGACGAAAAACACCCAAACAGTTCTGCTAAAAGCAATCAGAACTGTGAAACAGCAGAACCCCTGCTACAGACTTGAGTTATTTTTACAAAGAGAAGCAGGATGGACTGGGGGGGATGGCTGGTAGAACAGTTTTTGAGGAGCAATGCCCCACTCAGGACCTGACTGCTATTTACCACTCCACAGTATAGGAAGAAGCACCAGGCCTCTGGCCAGGACTGCTGGATCAGCATTCCCAGGTGGCAAAGACTGAGGTCTAAACTCTACCCATAATCATTCTAGGGGCTTACATAATGACAAAAAGGCTAAAAATGCATTAAAGGAAAGCAACAAGAGTAAACCATTTAAACCATTTCAAGCATGACTGGGACATTTTCTAATGCTCTGAATCTGACCTGAAACTCATAGTTACAATCAGAAAACAAAGCCCTACTGCCCCTATTCCTTTTTCACCCATGCAAGTACTTTTTTCTCCCCTTCTTCAAAAGGTAAATTATCACTCAGCTTCTCCTCAGTCTTTGAAAAACAGCTCATAACTGGGGAAGAATGCATAACAGCCTTTAAATTCTCCCCTAGGTATTCCTCTAGGAACCAACAGAAAACTATTGCATTCATAAAGACCACCTTTCAAGGCTTTGGCAGCTCTGGAATCAACACAGCACAATCAAGAAGAATTGATTTTTATTGGTTTTACTGCAGACTCAGTTCCCTCGTGCTCAGAAAACCTAAGCATATGTACAGCTGGCAAGGCTGAGTAGAAAGCTTGTCTCCATGGGTCTGTGATAAAATTAGGCCTTACATATTCAAGCATCTGTATTGCTCTTTTTGCATAGTTATTATTTAAGGCTGTGCTAAGGAATTCCAGTTTTCCCTAAATGCAGGAAGGGGTGGAATTTAGCCTTGTACTTCCTTATATAGGGTGAAAAAAATCTCTGCTTTGGGGCTCATGATGCTAAAACTATTTTATATCCAACTAGTACAACATGCTGCTGCTTCTCATTTTATCTACAGACACAAAGGAACAATGTTCATTTCTTGAACACATGCATTTCTTGCTGTTACATGAAAAGAACTCATCTCACTTCATCAAACAAGAATATAAATGAGTAAATGTAAAAAAAGTCTATCCAGAAAATTAAAAAAAAAATTGACGTCCTACTTATAAACAGGAATATTACAAAATTATTTCATGTTGAGACTCAGAAATGAACCCAGCAAAGTAGGCTCACATTACAGTACAGACTTGTAAATTCTTTAACATGATTAGCTTTTAATTGGTTTAGAAGAAACTCAGTGAATGCTCTCCAAATTAGGGTACAACATGAAGAAAACACCACCAAGGCTTCTATCATTGCAATACTGCAGGAAATTAGCTCTGTCCAGTACATTTCATTAAGAGACTGTCCCTTACTAAATGTCACACTGAGACCAATACTTATAGTAAGATTATGCTGTTTCCTTCGGTCTGAAAAACAAATATATTTTCTCAGCAAAAAGTCCAATTTAGGATAACATATAGGCTTATTCTCCTTCAGAAACTTGTCCCTCTTCAGGACATGCCTTGGCTATATGCTAGGGAAGAAGAACTCTAGAAAACCTTCATGAAGCATGTGATAAAGACACTGCAAGGCAGGACATTGGATGAGGTTGACCCCTGGTGCAAAGCAAGTCTCATGGTTACCCCATTTCAAATATGAAGGTTTCCCGAAGTATTAGAAGAAAATTCTAGACTAAATGCTTAAGGGGCAGTTTAAATCACAATCTATTTTCAGAGGCTGAGACTTCAAGTGCATCTCAACAAAACAACTGGTTTTAAAACAGTTTTTTTACTTCTGCTAAAAAAGGCAATAAGTGCCAAAGCAATCTGAAATGAATTCCAGCTTTCTCAAGCCATGTCAGCGGAAGAACACATTTGCATTAGACAAAGATTTCCTACCAGTAGAAGAATGGGGAGATAAGGCAGATCATTTATCAAACAAAACACCAATGCAAACCAGAAACATTTATCTTGACATTTGGACATATACCAGATAAATTTGTTTCTTTCCCAGCCCGAGGTCGCATTCAATGACTTACTGCCTTGGATATCAAAATCCCCAAAGGATACAGTGTGTCAAAGTAGGTTGGGGTTTTTTTTTCTGGTCTTTGCTTTGGGTTTTTTTTGGGTTGTGTGGTTGGTTGTTTTTTTAATGGGAAATCAAAGGCTCAGAAAGTTGTATTAACTTACATAAAAGTGAGTTAGTTGAATCAGTGCATCACCTCTGTGTAAACAGTTTCCTTGCAGTGTTGGATTGCTCCCCATCTGTTGAGCTGAAGTGGTGAGGAACAACCCAGAGCTAAACTCTGTAAGAGCTCCATTTCTATTTTAACAACCAGTCTGCTAAGACAGCTACACCCATTATATTGTTCTGTACCTACACAGTATACTGCAAGCTCTAACACGCTCTGGTCGGAGACCATAGATCTGTGTAAACAAATAGAAAAGAGCAGCTATTGCATATTTTGAAACAGCAAACAGAAGCCTCTCTTTTAATCTCATGCTTTTCTGGGCCAGGTTTTATCAGGACCATGCAAAGAAGCCCAACTTCCCTGCTCACCATCACATAGATGCTTACAGATGACATGAGCAACACAGGAGGCAGGACCAAGGTTTGGAAGACCACACAGGGCACTTATGAGATTAGGCATTTATGAGTGTAGAATTTGTTCTAATTATGCAGACAAGCACAGAATCTGAATTCTCTTCAGTTTTTAGACTTGGTGTCTGTATACATTTCTGGTGGGAGTGCTGTAGATGGATGCCACACTTTTGGGCTCTGCCCTGTACTCAGTGTGAACCCATTACCTGAGGAACTGAAAGCTGACAGCCATAGTTAGTGAATGTGGCATTGTCCAGAACTAATTTAAAACACAAGCTTTGCGGCTTCAATATTACATTCTTCTCAGACACTTTGCATCTCTAAGCCTTAATTGAAGTTAGAATTGGTCAAGTGAAAATAACAGAACTCACTAATTCACCATATCTTTTGATCAAGTGTTTTATTTGACTGACCTCTGATTACTACATGAAATTTTCCAGAAATCTGTAAAGGGGAATGAAAAGCGAAGCACAATTTAAAATTTGTGTTTCTTTCAAGGTAGATCTATGACTGAGCAAAGTCTATACAGCAATATTTGCTTTATCTGGCATCTCATTATTTGTTTAATCATGGGTCTATTTAGAAAGACATTTAAATAATACTAAGTTCCATGGACAACATGCAAGTGTTGGTTCTGAAGGTCCCCACAGAATAATTAAAACAGATGTATGAGAAGCAGAGCCAGTAATTTCTAAATATGTCTAGCAGATCCTTATGCTATTTTTCCTCCTCAATAACTCACATCTGCAAGCTACATTCTAGTGCTTCAAATCAAAGTCTGAATAAAGTAAGTTTTGAGCAGCACAGAATGCTGAAATTGTACATCTGACCAATGCGATGAGAGCTGCAGAGTTCAAAACTTCCAGTAAGCAGCCCACAAGATATGGCTCTTATCCTAACTTCAGGCAACATAAATGGAAAATATTGGCAGGATTCCACATCATCTTGGGTTTAAAATTTAGGCTTAAGCAAAATACATACCACTGAGTTATTTATGAAGACAGACTGCATGCCTGAAGGTAATTCTCCGTATAAAGATGCTTTATTCTTCTCAAGTTACTTTGTTATTCATACATTATAATGTTTTCCTGTCACTTGTTATTTTATATTTCACAGATAAAAAGTTCAAGTAGGCAGAATAGAAACCTCTGTTAGGTCTGGTGTGGGGTTTTTTGGGTGTTTCTTTTTAAACTTCATTTTGTAATTAAATGCTACAGATAACTCTGTTCATTTAGCCTCCCCAGACACGGATGGATATTTTTCCTCCCTCTTGTCATACAAGATGCTGAGAATACCTTCTCTGACACAGCTCTCTGCCAAGGCAGTAGCAACCTATGGAGAGGCTCCACACAGAAATCTCTACATTGGAAGCACATCCTTTGACAGCTTCCAGCCTGTCAAGGAGGACATTATTTTCCCAGCTGTCAAGGACTTCAACTCTGCTGTTGATGCTGTTTTTAAACACTTGGGTATGTGGGAAATTGTAGCCTTTCTAAATTTTTATCATTAGGGAAATTTAAAATCCTCATATTCATTATCGTATCTATTGTATAGTATTATCAGATTTCACTTCTCAGCCCCATGTAACATCCAGATGGGAGACAGATTTACTAATCTCTTCAGACTTGAAAATGAAACATAAGATTTGGCAGCAACTACCTCCATGAATTCAATACAGAAGTGTGTGTGTGTGTGTGTAGAAAGCTTCTTAGAAATACATAAAGAATGGACAGAATATGCTCTGATACGCTGGGCCAGAAAAACAGCCACAAATATTCTGTTTGAGATGTTTGAGAAGGCTGGCATGATTTAAAACAAAAAGCATCTTAAAAGTATTA
The DNA here is from genome assembly GCA_020086605.1 of Lanius collurio. Taxonomy (NCBI): domain Eukaryota; kingdom Metazoa; phylum Chordata; class Aves; order Passeriformes; family Laniidae; genus Lanius; species Lanius collurio. The sequence goes on along the minus strand of JACBWW010000011.1, from coordinate 20,969,800 downwards.
CTTCCAATCATTATTATGGAAGTCTTTCCTTTGCATTTAGGTTTTCTTTCCAATACTTATAATGTTTTTTAAAAAGGTACCTAATTTCATTGTATACAACTCAAGAGGACATGACATCATGGCCCTGATAATTCTTTGCAGTGACAGTCAACAAAGGGAACTAAGCCAGTCTGTTCGTCATCGTTCTTGTCAGCTTATTGTTTAACAGGCATCTCCAATCAAGAGAGAGCAGGATGCTCACTTCTGCTCGTGGCAAGTAATGGCTAAAAAAGAATTCTGCACTGAAGTTCAGACAACACTGCAGCTATTGCAATTCCTCTAGTGTTTCAGACAACATTGTCTTCAACGACAGGCAACCATTAGCCTTACATGATATTCTTGGGAAGTAGAATTGTTCAGCTGAAATGCCATTAATCTTCAACTCTATGCTGAATATGCATTTTCTCTCTTTCTCATGTCATAATTTAACTCTGAACAAACTTGATAAGAACAAAGACAGTAATGCAACACATGAAACATCTTGTTTGATCCTTTGAATTTTTATGGGTTATTCCCTAAATTGGAAAATTATTGTTTCCATTACACTGATGTGATGAAATTATGGTATGATTATGAATGAAATTCACAGCAAAAATGATGCATTAACTCTTTTCTACTGTATGAGTATGTAACTATTTCATTTCCTCCACTGGAACCTCAACTCCTTTTAGATTTTGTGATCCTCAATATGGGATAGAGATACAGAACAAAAAGGAGACACCCGAGTATAAATTTTGACTGTACATGTCACCAATGTTCTTATGTTACCTGCCTATCAGCATTAATTGGAGAAATTTCTGGCAGAATTACAAATCAGGCACTGGCTAGTTGAATAGTTATGTTTGCTAGACTTACCGACATTCCAGCTGATTTCTTCTGACACATCTTGGTTTGATTTTGAACTTGGAAAATAAGTTATGGACATTTTGCAAATGTATGATTTGGAATTAGTTCAGCTCTAAGGAAAAAGGCATAGATTTCTAGCTATTTCCAATGAAAATTATTTGTTTTTGAACAAGTCTTTTACTTGGACAAAGTAATTTACGGAGAAATACGCATACACATACTAATTTTGACCTTCTGTTCTTCTAAAGCTTTTATTTTAACAATACAAGGCAGAAGGAAAGGAGGGTGTCAGCAACTCTGCGTAGTGCGTTGAATCTGAGCTGACAGACAGATTTTTAGACCAATAACGCTTCTCACAATTTACACATTTAAACCACACGGAAAGGCGGGAGTTCCTCTTGTTCCAGCTCGCCTGAGGGGGTGGGGCGGCCTTGGAGCCTCCGGGCCCGGTTGGGCCAAGGTCCCGCCAGGCTGGGCCAGGTCGAGCCAGGCCAAAGCCCTGGCCCCCTTCCCCTCTTCCTGATGCTGCGGCACGGAGCCTGGGTCACTGGGGGAGGAACCATCCCAGAGCCCAGGTGGCTAGACCCAGCCATGGACTGCCAGACAGCTAAACCCAGCCATGGACTGCTACACAGCTAAAATCTTTCCAGAGCGGCTTCTTGGGACCAGCGGGTCCCCCCACCCCGTTCTCCACATGGAGCTGGTGGGAGCCGGCAGGAGCCTCCTTTCTGCAGCCAGCACACTTCAGGCAGAACTGATGAAACACCATGCAGCCAGCAGCACAAAAAGAGCGAGGCTTTCTTCACCATAAAGCCTGAACAAGAACATTCTTCAACACAGAGGTTTCAGAGACAGAGAGTGAGCCATGTGAGACGGAGCTGAAAATGGCAATGGAAAAAAGGGGCGGTGCCGCGTTCCTCGCGCGGAGCTTAAAAATACTTCTTGCATGCGGTGGTAAGAAACTGTAATATCTCAAACCGTTTGTCTCTTTAATCCATTTGAAGTGCATGGGGGGATGGAAGACTTACGTGTGGCCCGTGAAGATTGTGAAGAGTTGCCTATGACAGGATATATAGAAACAATGAGAGGCTTTTAAGGATTTGTAGCAGAAAAAACCTTTGTGTTCAGGCCAAAATGACCCATCCTTAAAAAGATTGATAACCCCCTGTGATGGCCCATGTGTGGCAGTGTGAAAAAACTGATATTTTTTCATAGAAGAGATGTATTACACCACGGCAGATTGTTTCTTTCCGGGCAGGTCTGTTGTTGGGGGCAGTTTGAGAAACCATGTAAAGCAAGAAGAAGAAACCCTTTTTCCTTAAGCATAAGAGAGAGACTTTTCGAGAATTGTAACACTGACTAGAATCCTATGTTGTGTTATCTTTTGCACTAGTTAAAAAGAAAGAGTAAAGTGCTGAGAAGAAGGGGGCGGGGGGGTGTGTTGTTTTAATTTCTTGTTATATCTTTTAACTTTTAATTCAGTTCGTAATAAAACTTTCTCCTTGTACTGCAACCGTTTAAGTTTGAACCTGTTTTTGCCTCACAGCTATCTAGTTTTCCTCAATATTTTCTTATTTTGTTTTCCTTATAAAACAACTGATATTTTAGATGCTTGACGCTTAGTTGTGTCAAACCACAACACTCTGGTATAAGAGAGCAGTTTAAAAAAGGTCAATTATTTCCAGAATGAAACTTGCAACTAATGTTTCAAAATACCTAAGTTACAATCTGCTGTGACACTTTTAGGTTAGATTCCAGCAATTAAAGATATGTCTATTTTGGATAGTACTGCAGAAATAAAGGAACTCAAGATTCATCATCATAATACTTCGACTTTGCATACTTTCACTGAGTAAAAAGAATAAAAATTCCTCAGTTGTATTACAAACACTTGTGCTCTCAGCTTCAGTATGACTGGGAAGGATGTATTAATAGAGATCTTAAGAAATCATATAAGTGACTAGAATTCTCTGCAACAGAGTCTGTATTTTTCATCGTGGTGCAATTCCACATCTGCAAGATTTTAGTATGGAATGACAGCTGTGTCATTGCATCTTTTCTACAGATGCACATCTTTATTTTCCAGAGTAATTATGCACTCATCCTGAGAATTTCTTTTTAAAAGAGCCTCCCAGCACCATCAGTGATGGATTACAGTGACCCAGAGACCATGAAGTATTTAATGAAATACACAATGAAAGAAGGAAAATGTGCCCAGTTTAGCAGGGTCATACTTAAACCAGGTAGCCAAACTTTATCTCTTTCCATTCCTTCTCATGTGTATTTTCTTTTCTTCATATGCAAGTGTTTTAGAACTATAGACTAGAGACCATCAGAAACTATAGATTTTGGACCATATAGTGAAGACACAGCACCATTAAAATTGGATAGCTCAAATTCTCCTGATAATTTTATGGAAGAGGGAAAAGTGTATGACATTTTCAAAACAGGCAAGAACTGCTTCAAATGGATTTCTCATTGCAGAAAAAAAGTAAAATTCCTAAGTCTTATAAGAGCCACAGAACAAAATTGCTGTCTTCTTATCAGCTCCAATTAAAAGAAAGAAAGAAACAAAACCAAATCTCATAAAAAACCCCAAACCCACCAACAAACCCCAAACAATGAAAAAAAGCACCCTAACCAAAAAGCCTCAAGCCCTCTAACCAACCCCCCCGCAAACCATCTCTTTTGAAGACTCTACTTAAACCAATATAATCTGTCACTAGTGCCAAAAGAAGAAATTTTCACCCTTTCAACTGATAAATTCAGATTATAAATCAATGAGTTTTCTATCTTATTTAAATGCTGTCTTCTGTTCAAAAACATATGTGTTGCTGTTGGAAGGTACCTAACTTCAGAAACTGTGGAGTAGTCTATTAATCCCATTTAAGAGACACAAAGGGCAGTATCAGTGAAGCAATGGAGATTCTGCAAAACTAGGTAGATTTCCAGACATCGCCAAGAAGGGAGCAAAAAGGGATTCAGTAAGGCTTGGGTTTAATCCTAGTATAACTACAAGCTCCTTACGGCATTTAGATGATAACAGTAGTTGGATTTTTTTACTTTTAATTTTTTTTTGTTTTGAGGCACTGCTCATTTCCTGTTATCTATGCTTAACTGGAAGCAAACACAACCACCCTGCAATTTGTTTAGCACCTATGACAGAGTAGCAAGCAAATGACTCCTTATAACTGTGCCAGGTGAAATTTGTGGAGGCAGGATTCCAGACAGGCACCAAGTTGCAAGGTATAACATGACATGGTTATACATAAATGACCTTTGCAGTCCTTTCCTGTGCTAGCAGTTTTTAAATGCCAAGAGATAGAAGAGCATATTCATATGAAGTGCATAAAAGGATACACTATATTTAAAACCTCAGCTGTATTACTGTGCATGACAGCATTTTAAAAGAGTACTCTGAATTTGACTGAAGAAATTAAATGTCTTAAGTGAGAATCATCTCCCAAGGTATTAATGAATGATTATAACTTCCACGATACATACAAAAAATTACCCTGCAGTACCACTTGTCAACTGCCATGTAGAAAGCTATCTCCTGTAAAAGAATTTGCTTCAAATTTCAATCCTTTGCCATTTTCTAAAATTAAAGTATTTCTTTATGGCAGGAAGTTCCAGATTATTAATGAACAGTTATATAGCTAGCAATAAAATAATAATTTGAGACAACTCTAAAGGTTTCTCTAACTTGTCGTAAAGGAACACCATAAAATGTCAAGTAGTATCTTAATATTAGTTCCACCACCTGAAATTGATTTTAAGTGGATAACATCTACATCAAAGTATTTTAAACAGTCAGTGGTTTGCATTTGTCTCATAGGACTTTTTTCTTTTTTTTTTTTTTCTCTCCATACTTAGCTCATATTGACCATTTAAGATAGCAGAACAGTGTCTGATAATCAAAAATAACATCATAACATATATAACTAACTGAAAAATTATGTTCTGAACATAGGTAGAAAATTTTTATCAGATAATAGAAAATTTCCATCAGGTTTCAAAGCAGTTTTACAAACACTGCAAAACTGCTATTACGCTAAAAAAAATTGTACAAACTATATGTAAGAGTACAGGTAAAATGGGATTAGGAGAAAACAGCTAGACAAAATTTTACTAAATGCAAGTTAGGCATGGATAGGGACAAGTATGTTAGTAGAACTACATGAAGAAAGTAAAAAGTGAGAGTAGACTCAGCTGTCACCTGAACTACACAGGAACATGTACTTGTTTTTAAACCTTTACCTTCTGGCAAGGCCTGCACACCCAGGGTCTCCACTCTTACTGACCTGACCCTTGATCATAAGCATCTTCCCCCCAAAACTTCCCATCTGGTGGATTCTTCCTGAACAAGCTAGTCAAATACTGTAATATTTAACCCCTTCAAAAAAAAAGCAGGTGGTGCTGCCTACCTTTCACATAGTACAGAAGTGGGAAGAGTGTTGAGAGATTTGGGTTTGCTCCTCTTGCTACTGTGGAGGATTTCACACTCCTGTCTAACAGGACAACACTCAACCCAGTGGACTTCTGATATACTGAAACACTGTAATACTATAAACTTAACTACACCACCCATGCATTTACCATGATCCTGTAGAAAGATGCCACAGTTATTTTCTCTGTTTTATATTCCTGACTATCATTGCTAAGATGCTTTAGAGCATAAAAACAACAACAGGACAAAACTAAGAGCAATCTCACTCAATACACTGGCCTTGATAATTGACAAAAATACAAGCCTACAGGACGGCCCAAGAATAAAGCAAGCAAGAAATTACTCTTTCCCAGTCCATTCTTCCAGGCATGAATACATAGAGGCTCAGGGACTACCTAATCCAAAAGAAAAGTTTTGTGGTTATAGCCTTTGGTAGATTTCTTTTCCATGAATGTCTCCAATCTTCCCTTAAAAAACACATACAGTTTTAGCATCAACATCCGCTGTTACGGAATAACAGCACAATATGTGAAGAACCATCTCCCTTTTTTGCTTTGACTCTGCACGATGTGAACTTCACCTAAATCCCCAGCCCTCATATTGGGAAGGATACTGGACAACTCATCACTAATTCTGCTTTGCACCCAACATCTTTTATATGCCTGCATTGAACCTCCTCTCAGCTGTACCATTTTCAGCCTGAAAACTCCTAGTGTAAGTAGTTCTTTCTCAAAATTATTTCCCTCTTTTTGATCACCCTTATCACCCCTGTGACATTTTCATTGCACTATATTTCTTCCAATACAGGCCCACCAGAACCACAAAGAGCATTTATAAGGCAGGGGCAACATACATCAGAGGCACACCAATGTTCTCGGCATCTTCAAAATGATGGGATGCAGAAAGGCTTCAGGACAAGACTCAAGGAGGAGGAGAGAAGTGGTACAGTGCCAGAATCTGGCTTTGGAAAAGAGTCATGCAAAAGCGAAGTCAGTTTCAATTTTGCAAACAGGCAAGTTAAAGAGATTCCAGCCAGCTAGCAACTTTGTCACTATGTTATAAACAACCTTCAAAGGATGAAGAGCTAACAAAGGGGGTCAAAACCAGTTAAGCAAAGAGTTTAAAGCAGTAATGAAATAAAATGCAAGAAGCCTCCTACTAGGCTTTTCCTATCTAGCAAAGATCTAGATGGATCTACTAAAGGTCTACTAAGGTTACTTTTTTGGCAAAGCCAGAATTCTGTCTTAAAAAGTGTTACCTGATTAGTGCCACTTCTAGTTTGTGGTTGTAAACTCACATGCCCATCTAAGCTGTGAGAGGAACCACAGCCAGATATATCAATAAAGAACAACGTCTGAAAGTGACAGTGCACTTCCTGCAGGGAGAACAATCACTCCTGCCCAGAGGTACAACTGCCACACAGCAGGTGAATTTTACTGAACAGTATTAGGACCTCTAAAGCAAATAATCCCTTCCTTAAGAGAAAGGAACTGTACAATTTCAAGGCTACAATAATGCCTTTAAAATCCAGTAAGGACCATTTGTTGACAAAAGGCAGGCACTGATGAAATAATAATAAATACCCCACCAAAAAAAAAAAATAGTACTTTGCTTTGCCACTGCACAAATGACAAAGGGACAGATGCCAGGCACAGTCTGACAGCTCCCAGGAGAAGGGATGCTGAAGGAGACTGGAAACAAGCCAGAGAAAGCAGTACTAAGTCAGCAGATGTTTTGATGCAGGAGAGACAGTGGACATCAGTGGGAGTTGGACAGGACTTGCCTCAGACTTCAGAGGTCATAGGGTGGAGAAACCTTGGCCTAGCACAGTTAAACCTTGCTGGAAAAGAAAGTGTCTAACAGAAGGGAGCAAGTTGCTCCCTATCTCCCTGAACTTCACAGGACTTCTGCCAATAAAAGGTTTGAAAGTAACAGGTGTCATGGCTAATTTATTGGCACAGTATTTATTGACTTTATTCCAAGACACTACATGATAAACCACAAAGATAAACTGAACTGAGTGGAGAGAGGAAAGCAGCACATGATTTTATGAACTTGTATCAAAACAGAAAGCAATGGAAGTGGTGAAACGCAGAGCACTATGTCTTTTGATAAAAAGCCTTCTAATGAGTGGGTTTAAATGCAAAAGTTTTAGAAAGCAAATAAACTCTCAGGTACAGCACATTTCTGAAAGAATGAACTCCACTCACACCTGCTTGCTTTTCAGGAAACTATTGAGCAGGTTTAAGGAGGCCAAGAGCAAAGTAATCTCGGAAAACAACAGTATTACTACTTGGTGATCACAGCTGCTACTGTGATTTTTGCTAGCTGTTGACTATTCCTAAAGATATAAATTTTCTAATTGCAAAAATAGGTTAGTAATCCCACCAAGGGTGTTATATGGTTCAGACAGCTATCTAGTCCTTTTAATGAATGGAACTACATGATAAATTCAAGTGAAGGGAAAATAAAGTGTGAAATACTAATTAGTTATCACTATATCAGGAAGCATGTTCCATCTGGCTCTGCAGAGTACCTTGATTTTCTTATTGGAATAAACTGATTAGTCTTCATTGATTCAGTTTACCCACTTGGGAACCAGAGTCTCTGAGGCAGACTGCTTTCCAATTATGTGTTAAATATTGAGAGCGAAAATCGATTTTTCATGGTTACACAGCTGCTACACATATTTCTTTACACTGCAAGAATTTCCTTCTCTCTTCTGTGGGTCCATAAAAGTCAAGAGTCAAATCTCATCCTTCTGTAAAGTCAAACCTCCAGGGAGAAAAACTTTCACTACAAAGAAAGAACTGTGGCAAAGGATTGTGTCAATCCAAGTTAACTTCTGTTTCTCCTAGGAGCTTTGAACATGTATAAGCAAATGCTCTGCCATACCATCTTCTCTTCCTCATGCTGATCAAGCAGAATTCAAGTTGTTTAAGAGATTAAATCATCAGGTGACCTGAATTTTCATGACATGATAGAAAAATACTGCCTCTTGCAAAACTGGGGAGGAAGGAGAAGGCTGCCAAGAAACATTTAAGCCATGCTTTTGATCATTTTTCCTGCAGGTACTTTTATGGATAAGATCCACATGGAAAAATGAAAGAAAGGGACAGACTGAAATTACTGTAGGGGAAACGAAAAATTGCTCTAAAAATTCACTTGTTTGAACGCTGAATGATGGTCTAATAGTATAGCTGAACATAAATTCAGCGTATGCCTCGAAAAACCCCAAATAAATAAAACCACAACATCTGGCCAAAAAACCTCCAAACCCAATAAAACAACCAGCTATCTATTCAGATAATTTAACACAAAAGACACATTGAATTCTCAACTCCCCACATTTGTTAGAAGGACTACTGCTGTGCACTCAGCTGTATTGGCTGGTTTAAACAACAAAAACCAGAACAGCACAACCCTATAGAAATGTCTTCCCTCTCCCAAATTTTCCAAGAGTTTTATTAGCAAAGATAGTCGCACATGTCAATTCTCCTGCAGTCTCCCCCTATCACTGCTCATACAGACTGGTGGATGCACACTTGGCCTCCAGACAGCATTTAAATCTCACTAAAGCCCATAATTATCTTCAGGAGTGCCACATCCAAAATAAGTTCATATTCAGAGTTGAACTCCATATGTAAAAACGTGGTCGGCTCATGTTGCCTACTTGAAATATAATTGCATTGGCAAATTTCCATTTGAACTTTGAAAGTCAAGCACAGCACTGAAAACTCTCTTCACCAGCCACCGACAAATAGAGTTCTCCTGTGCCTCTGCCACAGTTCTGTCACGTCTGGTTGCAGGTGCCAGAGAGCTGCCTTGACACCTGCGGCCCACTCAGCCCACGGCGATTGGAGAGGTTTAGTTAAGTAACCCCAACCCACAGATCCCTCTTTGTACAGATAATTCTAGCTCTGAATAAACTGTCACTCACATCCAGCAATTGTTCCCGTTTCAGGAGGAGAGGAAAATTAATGGCTGCTGAATCAAGAGAGGTGAATAACATTAACTGATGCATGTAAGGTACTTGAATGCTGAAAAGCACAGCAAAAGTGCTAACTTTTGTTCCTGCTGGTGATGGCTTGTCAATGCCCTGATGCCATCAAAAAGCAGCCCTTCTTCTCTTTTCTAGTCCTGAAGGATTACAGAAAAAAAAAAAAAAAGTTACCAAATCCTACACCATCATACTTTAGGATAAAATTATTTTCACCTGTAAGTTGACATATGTTCACAGAGCCCAGACAGGCTGCAGCAGGATATAATTCCTGTTGATGCTTGGACTCAGACAAGGAGCAGCTAACAGTTGTCTTCTGGCCCTTAGTTCCAAGGGCCTGGTGATAAAATTAAACAGCTTTAGAGATGTCTCAGCAGTGCGTGTGCTTGTTCAACAGTCCTTCTGCTAAGGGTATCAAGCTGGATCAGCCACTGCACAGAGGATTTATTTCACATGAATGAAAAAAATCCCTTTTAAGCCTTTCTTCCCCGATACTAATTCTCAATTTAACGTCTTTAATTCTAGAGCTGGATTTGCATTTGCAGCTTCCACATGAGAGATTTGGTGCATTGGAACAGCCTGTCCATGAAGGAAAGACTTCCACACACACTAATATGTGGCCTGATCCAGGCAACCCACTCCAGCTTTCCAATACCTCATTTTATGTTGCCCAAATGGCTATAACACTCACTAACTGCACTGGGAAACCCACTTCTTTTACAAAAGCTTAAAAGCCCTGGATAAATTGTGAGAACAGTTTATACATTATTACTATCTTATTGCCCTTTAAAGCAGGCCAGTGCCCAATATCTTTTTAAAAGAAACTGGCTGTGATTGGAAAATAGATATAAAAACATGTTTGTACAGACATGCCTATGGATTAAAAAATGAAAGGTATTCTTGCAGTGTTTAGATTCCTGGATTTAGTTCCAAAATATATTGCTTTTATTATACAACTTGAAATTGCAAAGCACTTGGAAAGGTATCAGTTTCACTGTGGTTACCTAAAAACATGTTATTAAGAAACATGCCTGTCACAAAAGTTCTATTATTCTATTAAGTGACATCTGATTTTGAAAAAAAAATGTGGAAACTTGAATATTCAGTCTTTCCAACAGAAGCATTAATCTAATAAAAATAATCTTCTACACTGAGAACATAGGTAGACCAGTTCATTTTTAATTATTTACATTAATGCCAATTCTAGGGCACTGACACGTTATGCAAGAGAAAAATTTCCATTTGTTATACCATTTGCAATTCTTTCTAAATGGAACAATTATACATATCTTGCTTGAACAAAACCATTTATAAACCAAATCCAAACACCAGCCTCCAGGTTAAGTCAAAACACAGATTTTTTTTTTTGCCTTGGTATTATGGGACTTAGTGTGGCTTGACTACAAAGAAGTAAAAAGGAATTAAAAAGCACCAAAGTAAACCAGTCTCTTGTCACCTAAAGAAGGGTGAGAATGTGGCAATACAGAGCAGGCTGAAGCTACATCTCTTTGAAAAGGGAAAGAGCTGTTTAATATTGATGTAAAGAGTAGCCAGGTGTCCCAAATGAGTTTTTTAAGGTCCTTTCAACCTTAAAACACTCATTTAAGACATCAGGTGAACAATATAGTTAGTGACAGGACTGACTAATATGATCAGGATATCAGCTGGGATCCATCAGGTCAGTGTGTAGGATTTATATTATATTGCTAATTTTTTCAACTTTTATGTAAGAACTTAAGAATTGTACGTATAGGATGTAAGTCTATAAGATGTAGGGGTAACAAAACCAAAATTCAACATCATAACTGTAATGGGTACAAAAGCACAGGGAATATTCAGAAAATAAAGGATGATGGGTGTAGTGGTTTAGTTCAGATCATCCCTTACTTACTTATTTTACCTCTATGACAGAGGTAGCAATATCTGTTCACCACCAAGACGGCAGTTTCAGGATCCATTATAGATCCCAGTCAAGTCAGTAACATCACTGGGAAGAGAAGTACTACTGCCCCTGGAGCAACAGGAGACACTTTGGCAGGCTTTCTAAGAATTTGCTAGCAGAAGTGAACTGTTTCTAGTTAATATTTTTCTTCATCATCTTGAGCTATTAATATTGTATTTTAAAAATGTAACTGATTTTTTGTTTGGAAGAGAGAAGTGCACTAAAATTGCAATAATTCAATCCGTTCCTTCCTAAGTGATTTCCATCTGTCAGAGAGGCCACACAAAGAGCCAGCCTGATGGCACTGACAAAAGAGAGGAAGAATGAGCAAGAGAGCTCCCTCTATAGCAGAGAAATCCTCTCAAGTATCAGTGTTTAGCTGGATCACAGAGTTCCTGCTGGAAGCAAGCCCAAAACCCTGCAGAGTTTTCCACACAATTGGTTGTTTCTGGGCTTGATCTTAATATGTAGTACTTATATCATTTTACTATTCTGAAAATGAAATTTCAAAACCATAAAGTTTGGCACTCACATTCTCTGTTTCCCAATTTGCACTGCAAAATCATCTCCTGTTCATCACTCTAGTCAATAAAGAGTTTTGGTCTAAATAGCAAATTAAAAGAGGGAAACTCTTTGATTCCTCATTCTTTTGTTTGAGAATATACCTAGTCTCAGTGTTTTAGGTCTGTCTCAGACCAGGGAAAGCCATGTGAGACCTATGACAAAATATGGAGAGTACACGACAATTGTAGACACAAATGAGAACAAGATATTGGCCCATTAAGGAGCTGTTAAGCAGTTCCCACATGCTGTTATACAAGGTACTAAAATCCAATGGCCAATAATCAGTTGGACTGTATGTGCACAGACTCAAAATTTCTTCTTGTTACCTTTTAAATAAAACTGGTTTTAAATCAGAAAAAAAGGAACAGCTGGCAGATAGTTTTAATTGGGTGGTTTCCCTGTGGCTGTTTAATTTTCTTCTCTTAGAGCTTTTGCTTTTCACAACGCTTCTTCTGTTCGTGACTGCATTAATCATTTATCAGATTCAATAATTCTCTGCCACTGAACAAATGTCAGAACACTGCAAGTTCCCTTTAGGTGCCTGATAAACTAGAAGTCTAGGTTTTCCTTCATAGAAGACAGAAGTCAGGAAAGCATTCGTTTCATATATGAAAGTTTCTCTCCTACCCCTTCTAAAATTTCCTAAAACAAATTATAGACATGGATAGAAATACAGGTGAAACTTGAAGTGACCACTTGTATTTCACGGCTCAAGGTTCACTCTTCATGCTTAGGTCTGAAACTTTCTGCAAAGGGCTTGAACACTTTACTTAACCTGTCACTCCCATCCAGCTGCTACAAACACAAACCAGAACATGCTTTTACCTACTACACTATGCCAACAGTGCCAACCCTCCAACAGCTGCAAGTTGTAGGACAATTTTACGCAGGAAGTTCTTGAGCCTCCCAGATTAAGCTGAGTGTATTATAAACTCTGCCTGTTTACAAGGTCAGTTCTCTAAGAGCATTTCAAGTTTTTCATTTTATCAAATTAAAACCAAAAAATTACAGAGACACTGATAATAAAGCTTCAGAAATACTAAGAACTCAAACAGCAATGAAGTGCATTTTTCATTCCTTTACATGAAGCATTTGCTCACTATGAAAACCCCAGTGGCTGTCTCAAACTTGTTTTCATAACAGACTAAATTTGAACAACCTCACAGAGAGACAGGATAACACCTTCTCTGTTACAGAGCCAAGAAGGGTGTAAATAGATGTATCTAACATAGAAGAAACTTTTTTAACATCTCCTTACTTGTATAACATGAATGACTGGCGATATTAATAGACACACCAGGGAACTTGACACATGAAACATTATTTTTACTCACACCATAAATCTGAGAAAGCACAGAACAGAGAGTCAATTCTGCTAATATTGATCACAGATAAGAATCTGAACACTGTCAAAGAGCCAAGTAAAAACCAGCCTACATCTGGGGTTGTTTGGGGGATGGAGTGTTTGCTGCTTTTTTTTTTTTTTCCTTTTGACATTAAAACTCCACCACAGAGGATACATATATTTCCACTGGATTGATGAAAATAATCTGTTCTCTATATCAAACTTTAGGCTTAATAACACTTTCATTATAAACCTGAAGAAGCCCTCGTCCATTGCACAAATTGTGCTAACAGACCTGGGAGAGTAACTTGGGGTCTCACCAGTTTTCAGATTTAATAAGTAAGAAACATAAGGCAGCTTTTACTCCAATGACCCAATGACTTTTTTCAGGTAAAGAAGGAAAAGAAGAAAAAAAAAATCTGTTGTCAGAAACCTTAGCTGGCAAAGACAGCAGCCAAGCACATGATTCAAGGAAAAGATTAAGCTCATTAGAACCAGGGGAAAAAAAATGAGACTATAGAATAAGAGAGGATAAGAAAACACTCCTAAGGAAATGATCTTAAAAACATGCATAAATGGAAGCTATTTCTTGCTCTGCAAAATACTTCCTCAATGGCCTCCAAGAAGACACTCAAGACAATAGGGTTCAAAATATCAAATAGCCATGCTGTGAGTCAGAGACTTGGTTTTACTTCTTGCCCTGCCATTAACCCACTGTGTCATCTTGGCAAGTCCTGTTGCTTCTCTAAACCTCAGTCATCTCAGCACTGAAGCTAGGAGAGTGATATTTTTATCATTAAATACATAGATGAAAAATCCTCCCTTTTCTTAAAGCAGGCATTTCTTCTATTAGCTTTGACAGAGGTTTCATTCATTCAACAGCAGATTCTGTTTCAGTGCCCCTCTTCAGTGGAGACAATCTCATTTGGCCAATACACAGTGTGAGAGAAAACACTAATGATGGTGTATTGCATAGAAATTCCTCAAGGAGAAATAAGGTAGAATTATAGAGGCCATCTATTATGATTCAATCAATCAATTGGTTCTTGAATCATCTACTCACAACTGTTAAAGCTGTTACAAAAAGTATCTGCTCCTGAATAGGCTTTTTCATTCAGTGTTCAAACTTTTCCGGGTAGATGGCTGAGAAATGAGAAGTTTTAGGCTTGCTTACTTTTCAATAAACCCTCGAGCAGTTCCGTGCAGTTCAGGGTAATGTGATATACTGTTGGTCCAGAACACCTACCACGGAGAGCAGTGTGGGCTGTTCACCCATGCAGCAACAACTAGAGCTGTTGACATCGTTAGTTAAACTTTGAAAGCAAGAAAAAAATTAAATCTTGATTAAAAACTAAAGTAAGCTCTTTCTGAGAAAAAAGAATGACCTAAAACTTTACTGCAATGTAGTCTCTGAAGGCCCTAGCAGGGCTCATAAGTTCTGCATGCTTGGAACAACCTGAAGATGCGACTCAACAAATATCTCAGTGGAAAAGACAGCCACTCATACATGCACACAACACACGAAGTCCAAATGTGCAAATTTACTTCTAAGATAAGCCAACAAGTCTGTATTTTAGTGCAGTGCAGTGGGCAGGCAGTTTGCTTCCATCCAGTCCATTGCCTCTGTGGCAACCGTGCCTGAGGAGGAAACAACCCAATGGCTGAACACCATCCTTTGTGATCTGGCTTGGAGCACCTACAGCTGAGCTGAAAATGCTCCTGTCTTGATGGTAGGCAAGGAGCTTATTCCTCACCCCTTTCCTGCAGAAACCTGGATCCCATCCCAAGCTGCAGCAGATGTGATGTCCACCCCTCTCCACAGAGCCAGCAGGGTCTGCCTCACTCTGTGTCAGACTGCAACAAGGGCCTTCAGCAGCTAACACAGCAAAAGAAAGAGGAAAGAGAAGAAACTAATTGCTACATTAGGGCAAAAGCAGAGACTGCCCCTCCTGGGAAGGTGGCAATGTGGGGCCTTTGGTGTGGGTCTCCAACTGTAGCTATCAATGTTTGGACATCTTGGGCAAGTAATTCAACAGCAACAGATGCCTTGCAGCAATATTGAGCACAAAACCACTTGCACTGCTCAAGCTGAGTAAAATCTTTGCAAGCCTGTGCTAGTTTTCTCTTTCTCTATCCATCTTAAAATCTTTCTACTGTGCTAAAACTGAGCAAGAATAATACGGTTTACTCAGTTTTTTCCTCTAACAGAGGAAAAAGTCTTCCAGGTCTATTCAGTGATCCTTGAAATGCTTGATGTATGCAGGTTCACCCTCCCCTCAACAGATTTGTTATTTCCTTTACTTAAATAAACAAATGAAGTTTATACACACAATAGAAATATTTCAACCTTTTTTTTTTCTACAGGGGATGTTCTTATCTAAGTATTGAAAGACTTTATCTACAAAAAGAAGAAAAGTTAAAAATTCATTAAGAAAATTTAATCCATTTATATTACCGTAGACAAAGTGGTCATATTTTACATCCAACATTGTCAAAACACCTTCATAATGGAAAACTCTGCATTTCCTAAACTTGTGTTTTATGACAGGCTACCTTAATATCACATTAAGGAGGTATTTCTTACTCTCTCCTTGCAACTCCTTCACACCTGAAACAAAGAAATGAAATAAAAAAATAAACCCTTTAAAGTCTGTAGAACAGCTGATGACAGAATTAAAAAGGCAGCAAGTGTGGGCTTCGGTGTTTACACCAAAGAGAATCCTAAAGTTGAAATAGTGGAGGAGACCACAGAGGTACTGAGGCCATGACAGCAAAAACCTTGTCACTTGCTTACCTTTCATGAGAAGGTAGATGGCATGTGAACACATGTATTCTTCAGGTCTTTGACCAAAGAGGTCTCACCCAGTAATCCACTGCTTCATCCAAAACAAGATAAAGGTAATGTTAAATATACCATGGGGCTTCTTGGAATGCCCCTGGACATAGCTTCCCTCATCATGATGGCCTGCATTTTCAAGGTTATAATGGATTGCCTGGGAGAACATTTGTAGGTTTAAAGGGAAAATTAAATACAAGTTGTTTGAAGTCTGTATGACCTTAGTTTCTACAAACACATGAACAGAACTATAAAATCATGTCTGCTAGAGGGGTGCTCTGAAAACCATTAACAAGCAATCTAGGGTACCTACAAACCCCCATGTTTTGAGCATGTATGATCAGTCTTTAAACCAGTTCAACTGAAACAGAATTATAAAGGAAGAAACTACTGACCTAATGTCAGCCTCCCAAGTGAACTTGTTGCCAGTTCATCAGAAAACAGAAAATACCTGTTCCTTGAACAATTTTAGCCTGCAGTCCTGAAAAGCAAGAGATTTCTGGGACTTACAATGAAGTTTCTGTGATTGACTGTCAATTGGATAGACCAAAAAAGATAAGCCAAATAAATCCTAGGACCCCTGAGATAAGAGATGGACACTTACTTGACAACACACTAGAAGGAATATCAGCAAACAGCATCTTTACATATTGGGATGACACACACAGTGAGCAAAAGAGGAGAGAAAATAGGTCTTGGAACTGTGCTACACAAAAATTCTCACTAATGACAGCTGCATTTAATGCCACTCCAAATGACTAATTTCGATCTTCTATAAATAACTGAAGATAGAGTAAACCAGGAACACTGTTTTTGTCACTAACAGTTGCCAGTGGAACAGTTGCCTGCTGCTTTTCCCTCCAACTGAAGGGATATGGAGGGAAGACGACTGCTTATTAGGAGAGATCTTGGATGTGATGTCTGGGATAGTGGCTGGATTTGATAAACAAAACTGCCGTTTTAAGCCCATGCTCCTGAAAGAAGTATGGCCAGGTCTGCTGAGCTTAGGCTCAAACTATGCAGGTATTTTTTGATGACAATTAAAAAACATTAAAATTAACAAAGAATAACACATAAAAACCACCAAAACCCAAACCCACAAAACACTGAAAAACCAACAACAATATTCTATAAATAAAGAAAGCACAAACATAATCAGGCAGTACCGGTGCTCCCTGTCATCTTATCTCTACCCCAAATATGTCTGTTAATCTCCAAAATTGCTGTAGCTTAATCACATATTAGCCTCCAAAGTATTATACTGAGCGATAACACTTCAGAAGAGTTTGCAGTGAGAGACAGCCACAGCATGAAGAGAACAAGAACATGCCACAATATTGACATGTCATGCCATCACAGAATTGCAGAAGGACCGAGGTTAGAAATGACCTCTGGAGTCCTTTTCGTCCAAGACCCCAGCACAGACAGGGCCACCTAGAGCTGGTTGTCTAGGACCACATCCAGCTGAGTTTTGAACACCTCCATGTATGGAGGCTTCACAACCTTCCTGGTCGTCCTCATAGTCAAAAATTGTTTCCTCATGTTCAGAAGGAACCTCCTACTTTCAATTTGTGCTATTGCCTTTGGTCCTGTCGCTGGGTACCACAGAAAACAGCCAAGCTCCATCTTCTTTACACCCTCCATTCAGGTATTTATACACATTGATGAGATTCCCCCTGAGCTCTCTTTCTCAAGCTCAAGAGAGCTTTCCCAGCTCCCTCAGTCTTTCCTTAGTGGAGGGATGCTCTAGTCTTTTAATCATTTGCAAGGCCCTCCATTGGCCTGCCTCCAGTATGTCCATGTCTCTTTCATAGTCATTCACCCTCACATCATGCCTTTAATGCATTGTCCAGTAGAAAAACATCAGTAAAGCTAGAAACCAAGTACCATCCTAAAAGGAAGCATGAGCAGATGCTCCAGGATTTATCAACAAGAAAATAAATACAAAATAAGGACAAATATATTTTGTTCTTTAAAAAGCTGCAGCAAACTAGCAGCTACACTAATAAGGAGCAATGAGACACTTGAAAGACTTAGAAAACAGGAGGAACAAACAGAAAACATGAAGTAAAAAACCACATAGCTCGCCATTCATATGAAGGGAAAAAAAAAACAAACAGTAAAAGCAGAAAGGTAAAGAGGCAAAACAGCTTACAAGTAGTGAAGATTCTCTAAGTACAGCAGTAAAAAGAGGAAACCATTATCTCAGTTAATTAACAGGTCCATTAATCAAGAGGGAAAGAGAACCTACAATGAGACCAAAGTATTCAAAGCCTCCTCATCATAAAAAGTTAATTATAACTAAGTACTTAAATTAGCTTTAACAATGAAGGAGGAATACAGGTCAAAATACAGAAAGAATAGGTCAAGAAATATTTAGTTAAGTTAGTTTTATTCACATCACCAAGATGATAATATTTACCTCTGTATTATTTAGGAACAAGATGGAAAAAAATTGTGGAAAAAATGCAAGTGTTATTTCTGGGTAAAAACCAAATAGCATTTACCCTTCAAAATAGGGGGAAGAAAAAGCTACAGGCAAGTCAACTTGACTGTCTGCAGGAATGATATTAACTTATTAAACAAACAACTGTATGCCACCTTCCTTCATCCCAACCCCCAAATGTCACAGAGTTGTGACGAACAAGGTTAAGTCTAATCAATTTAATTTCCTTCTTGACCTCATGGGTTGGAGAAAATGGCAGAAAGAAAGGAGAATGGAAGCAGAATAGGTGACGTCAACATTAAGCCTGTTGACTTTGCTCCTTTAAATCACTGTTGGATTGATCAATTTGTTGGGAACACCTATCTGCATAAGTAACTACTAATCATGCAGCACAAACCAATAACATGCTTTAAGCAGGATCCCTGGGGAGAAGTGTTTCCTTGGTGCATTCAGTATTTTCAGCAGTTCTTCTGATATCAGAATTGGAGAAGGCAGCTAAAATTTGTAGATTGCTTTGGACTGGAAGAGCAGCAAGCAGTTTAGAGAATGAGATTAGAATTAGAAATGAGTCTGATAAATTTATGATGCAACCCCATTTCAATAATGCCAAATGAAGAAAAGCAAAAGCACTACAATGCACAATGAGAAACCTCAAAGCAACACATGAACACTGGAATAACTGGCTAAATTGTGAAAAATAAATACCTAATAGACAATTGAAATAATATTTATATTGGAACATGCCATATACTTGTGAGCATGAGCTACACAATAATGCATGCCAAATCAGGGACAGCGTTCTCCAACAGATTCTTTAAATGAAAGGAACCAGCTCCTGATAAAAGATCTCACTTTCATCACTCTTTCTGTAAGGTCTCACTGAAATGTAACAAATGGCCACTAATAAACAATATGTAGGCATCAAATATATAAAAAAGCTTTAGCATTTAATTTAAAAATATTAAAGCCACATATTCAAATGATAAACAAGTCTCAGAGACTGTTTTCATTTTCCTTTGTGTTTTCAATGCTCCAGCACCATCAAGACTGTTTATCATTACTGAAATGACGAAGCTTTGCAATATATTGGGGAAATAAATAATTCCTGTGCATTAATTATTAAATCTATCTCTGCTGCAGCTCCTTAGCAATACTCATGCATATTCCAAATAGTTTATCATCAATAATCTTAATGGGGAAGAGACAGGGGAGATGGAGTGGGGGGGTGTTAAAAAGGGGTTTTTTTCTCTTCATAGCAATTCTCAGCATATATTTTGCTTTTGCTTATAAAGTGGAAATAATTTAAACCAGAACAGCAAACGTAAGAAAAGTTCCTTGGTTTTATCTTTTTATCTTAATGTTTTAGGTAAATAACTGCTGTGCTATCTTGTAGAACAACTTGCATCGCCTATTAATATTATGTGAAAGATTCACATTGCAATTATATAAAAATAAAACACAATTTGAAGTTTATTTTAAACTAACTTGATTCAATTTAAGGCTTGCAAAATTCTACAGTTTTCTTCTCTGTAAACACTGATAGTTGAATCAAAGTGTCTCCCTTTTATGTGAATATTGTACTGTTTTAAATTAATATAGTCTTTGAACATACATTAATGCCAACATTAAAAAACCCCACAGAATGACATTACTGATTTCACTTTCATTTCATAGAAATACATCATCTTGGCAAAGCTACAGCAATGTGTCCTGGCTTGTGTCTTTGGCCTTATCTTTGGACAAATACTCCGGTATTGTACCGGAACAAAATGATCTAGTTTGTTAAGAAAACATATAACTGCTATAAATCAGTCCGTACAATTAAATATTCAAGTGGTGAGTTAGATGTAAATTCAACAACTAAATCGAAACAACAGAAGAAAGCACAATGACATTAAATTAACTTATTTCGGTGCAACATTGACTCCATTGCTGACAATGTCATCAGTGATGTACTACAAGAACTCTTAAACACAAATCAAAAAACCTGACTTTCCTATCAATCGAACATTCTCACCCAGCTTGGAGTGTAGTAAAAAACCCACAATCCCCCAATCCCTCTAATCCTCCCAACCCAAAGCCAACTCAACAGAAATCTTCAGGCCACTTTGGTAAAAACTGTAAGGAAACAAGCCTGTGTTGTACAAATGCTTGGAGGTAGGGTAGAAGCCGCCTGTAAAATTTGCTTATGTCACATGATGACAAAATCAAAATTTGTAAAGGCTTTATCAGAGGAAAAATGATAACTTAAAAAAAATAGACTCTTCTCACCATATAATGATATCTACTTCAGGATTGAGACCGCTGCTTAAGAATTTGTTACTGTGCACTCAGGACCAGCTTGAATGCTGTATCTCAGGAATGGATTTTCCAGTTGTGTGGAGCTGACTCACACAATTAAAAAAAAATCAATAAAAATTCCATGTCTACAGATAATCCCCTTCTCTTGCACATGATCCCCCATTACACCTCCTGAATATTTTTCTCCTTCTTCACATATACAAACAGGTATTTCCAAACAGGTCTCAAATTTTGCTTCCAGCTTTTTTTCCCCCCCAAGTGTTTTCTTCTTTGTTTTTAATCAATGCCTACAGATCTGCGACAGAAAAATTGTCACTCATGCCTCAATGCAAATAAGGTACAGCACCTTAGTTTCAGATGGTTTTTTCTCTTCACATTTCAGCATTATGGCTAAACCTGACAGAGAGAAAAGTCAATTAAGCATCCTAATAACATTAGCTAAAGCCACTGCATAAGAAATTGCTCACAATTTATTTAAAGTATTTGTACAGCAATTACTCACGAGATACTGCACTTAGTTGGGATTTCCTGTTCAGCTTGATCTGATTACAAGAAGTATTTTGTAATCAGGGCAATTTGAAAGCATTTCACAGAAGTAATGATGTGTACATGTAAAATCTAATTTGGAAACCTGAAAAGCTAGATTTTGTTAACTCTCTCTTGGACTAGGAATCTTGTATATAGGACAGCCATTTTGAGAAAAGGAGAGCTCCTACCATGTTCCTCTCAAAACACCTGCAAAATCTAATTATAATCCTCCATGAACAACAGTAATTATTTTTTTTTTAGCCTTCAGTATTTATCTGCTCCAAAAAAAGCTGAAGTGTGAGTACATGATAGGGAAAAACCTATCAAGGACAATATTCGTCAGTGAAATGGAAAAAGCACATGGCTAGAAATTTAGCTATCTGTTATTTTGGAAACAAGCTTGATAATATCAGATGAGATACCTCATCCCATATAATAACTGGAAGTTTTTCTGTGACTTGTGCTAAATGTCATTGAGATGCCAGAGTCAGCATGCTTTGTAGAGATGTTCTGCACTCTACATCTCTATAATGTGACTACAAAAGGTACCAATGCAGAACTCTCCAAACAAGCACCACAGAAGTCCATACCACAGAAATATACACTGGCTCTTTCTGTAACCATTCACACTAAACCCAGGACAGGACCATGACAGATGTAGCATGTGCTCCTGAAAGCAAAGAGGAATTACATTACTATTGGGGCCCAAAAGGGAAACGTCACATAAATTGGAGTAAACATGCTTATGTTGTGAAGAACTGATTATTGTCGTCATGCTCATTCTGCATACCCAAGCATTTCCCTCTAAGTGAGGCAGATCATGCAAGATGATGACTTTTCTAATTTTGGAGACAGGTGCCCAACATAATGAAATGGGCATGACAAGGAAGGTGATGAAGGAACAATTTTAAGAGTTCTTTTAATGTGTTTGAACAGAAATGCTCTGTTTAGCAAAGCAATATACCCTGGTGATCAAATAGTGTCAGGCATGAAGTGTAAAGCGTCCTTCATTGTGTTACCCTTCAGTGATCTCCATGTCTGCCCTTCACAAATAAGTTAGCACTCTCTCCTGTTCTGTTCTCCATACCCAGGCAACTTTCAATGCTCCCATACTTCATCCATGCTCCTCTGACTTCTTTCAAATCTTCTCTAAAGATCCCAGAAAGAAGAGCCCCCAGTGGGTGGTGCATGTTAGTTACTCATAGATTACACCACTCGGTTTAGCTTAATCTGAGATGAGCCCAGGACCCAGGATCACAGAGCAGAGTGCTCAATTTTGTACAACTGGGTTTTGAAGATCTCCAACAATGGAGGCTGCACAGCTTTTCTAGGCAGGCTGGTCCAGGCCTTACTGCTGTCATGGTTACAGAAATTTTTTTTTTCTTCCCTTTGGCAAATCAGGCCCTTCCCTGTTCAGTTCAAGACTGTTGTCACTTGTCCTGCCTCTGCACTCCTCCTCTGTGCTCTGCCTTCTCAACAACCTCTCTTCTAGGCTTTCCAAGGCCAGTTCAAGACCATTGTCACTTGTCCTGCCTCTGTGCTCCTTCAGACTGAGCCTGGCTCTGCCTTCTCAATAACCTCCCTTCTGGACTTTCCAAGGCTCCTATGTGACACCAGCCAACTCATGGAAAACAGGGAGCAGATGGAGATCTGTTTCAAAACTGCCCTAGTTATCTACACCAGCACTGGAACACTGCTAATTACAGCCTAATTATAGGTGTGATTTTACACCTGTATAGACATCACACTGGAAGAATTAAATGGTATAATTTTGTATCAGTAGAATTAAACTAGTTGTAAATCCTGCTAGAATACCAAGTTCAGACAGACATATTTTTCAGATTAGCCGATGCTTGCTAGTTTACAGGACACACTCTGCTCTGAAACGAGACGATACATTCATGCAGAAAGCTTTAAACAGGTTTAAATATCACCACTTTTGTGTGACCGATAGAGCACTCCAGAAAAAAAAGAGGTTATGCTTTGAGGGGAATATGGGAAAAACCAGCAAGTGGAGCTGGCTCTGTACACCTCCCACCCACGCCTGAAGAATGCCCTGAGACCCTCTCCTGTGTTTGTAAGAGCTTGCTCCAGTGAGTTTCCAAGAAGCAGCAGTCATGTGCTTCACATGGACCACAGGCATGCACTGGAGAAAAGAATAGGATACATTGATTGACTTATGAAAGGCACAAAATTCAAGCTAAACAGGGAGCACCAGTTAGAAGGTGAAATACAACAGTAAGAGCCATGTGCTTCAAAGACCACTGACAAAGCCCTCTTATCCAGTGAGTTCATCCCTTTGCTTCACATCACACTGCTTCAAAACAGGCCTTCTGGAATTAAAATTGGCAGAACTTGAGCAATACAGTTTCCAGACATAATTTTTTCTTTCCTTTTTGGAGAATCTAACTGAAAAAAAAAAATCTGTTTTCTTTGTGTTTAGATGGATTGAATGCAGGTCAGGGAAATCCTGTTTTCATTTTTTTTTTATTTCCAAGGGACTACCCTTAAATTGAACAAGAAACAAAAGACTGGTATCTTGCCTACTTGCACCATTTAGCTGCTGCTGATTCTTGGAAAGTTTCCAGTGCTCAATGTCATCTCTCAGATCTGGAGCATTCAATATAATATGATTTATTAAGTGGACTGAACGCACAGTGCTGCAATTTCTTGTTTTTCCAGTTTAAAGGAAATTGCTTTTATATCTTATGCTGACTTAAATACTTTTTTTTTAAGTTCCCCAATAGTTCAATTTACAAAACAAATCCTAGCATTTCTTGAGTAATTAGATCACAAAGGACCACATTACATTAAATTCAGTATCTGTATCTCATTTCTTTGGCATCTTTTCACAGCAGTATTTAAGAATCAGGTAGCTTTTTTTTCCCCTTTTTTTTTTTTTTAGCTAATTTTGTCATGCTTTCTCCTTATTTAATAAAATAAATGTGCATGTTTGAATTAGTAACACTCTGGGAATCGCATCTTGTTCAATTTCTGATATTACCAGTGCATGTGCAGCTTATCACAAAATCTAAACATGGTCTACTTGCCTCCAGTCAGATTACACAGCCATGCAGGTCTGGAGGCCTCCTCAACTCCAGCCAAATTTCAGCTGAATCTAGATCTCATTTCTGCACAAGAGCAACCATGCAGACCATCACCAGCTATCTGAGATGTGGACCAACACATTCAGGTCTCAGAGAAAAGAAACACGGGTGCAGTTTTCAATGGTAAGCTCCTCAGTATATAACTTTGTGCTTCAGTTTCATTTGTGGCATATCAAATAGCAGGAAAAGAAAAAAAAAAGTAAAAGAGAAGCTGATATGGCATTTTAAGTTTATTTGCTCAAAACAGGAACAGTTGTTTTACAGCTAATGGCAAATTCTTTAAGCTACAGACCGAGTCCTTTACTCCCAAGCCTCTGCTCCCAGGCCATGCCCACTGTGACAGCACTGCAAGGAGGGCTTTTGCAACCATGTTGTATTAAACCAGAACCATCTGTAACTGAACGCTGGAAAACAAGCTTAGCAATCTCCTCCAGCTTCTCACATTTAGGGTCACTTGTGAGAGCTGTGGGAGGTGGAATTAAGACACAAGAATGTTTACTACTCATTAAAAACAAACAAAAAAGGTATTTCCATTGAACAAGAACAAGCTTTCAGAAGTGAAAGTAAAGAGAATTCAACTTTTGCACATGCATAACACAACCCCAATCCTATTCCAGGCCAGTCCTCCCCCTGTGTGCAACTTACAAGCCAGTTTTTCACCACTGCAAATTAGGTTTAGCACTTTTCTGGCTATCCATATTGGCAAAAATCCAGCCAAACTAGCAAACTAAAAGTGAACATAAAGTACATGTTCCCAAAGAAGGAGTTTGTAGGGAGGCAAGCTTTTTAAAACTGAAATATAGCATACCTTACAGCTCGCTTGAGCAGGCTGAGAATGAACCCCAAGCAGTAGCTGCTCACAAAAATGCTGGAAGACTCCAAATAACAGAAAAAACCCATAGAATTTCCCTCAAACTAAAACATGTTAATTTCTATTCTTTTTCCCTGTAAAGAAAAAACTGCCATTCATTGACAGGGAGAAAAATTAAAAGAAGCAGCTATCAGATATCAAATGATACCTTCTGAAGCTGCCTACCTGCCACCACAGGCAAGTGGCCTTACTAGGCCAACCTAGGAGACATTTGTAGAAGGTTCCTAGAAAAAAAAAGAGAAAATTACAAATATACAAATTATTCCTTTTTTGGCTAATTTAGTGGCAACGTGATTGCTGCAATGGGAAATTACAGAGCTAAATGACACCTTATTTTGACAGGAAAATGAGAAGGCCAGTATACCTTACTAGCTACCTGGGCAGGAGCACGGGGACAAGCTCAGAAGAGTGTTTTCTTTCTCACACATCAGGCAGAATAGAGGCTATTTACTTTCTCATTAAAAAAAAAATGTCACGCTCCATGCTCAGAGCGTGACACTTCCTCTGCAGGGCCCCTCTTTGGCTCTATCCCACACAGACATGCTGCATCTTCATGGTTTTCTCCCGCTCTGACAATACATGGCACATGAGGTCCCACCCAAACAAAAGCAACAACAGCACCACCATGATGGGACTTCCTGCCAGAAGGTGAATTTTTTGGACACAGGAACTGTAGCACACCTAAGGATCCTCCCGGCACATGACCTTGAGCACAAGACAATTTGCTTCTTGCTGTGCATCACCTTGGGCTGTAGCACTGAAATAAACTCTAGTGTAAGTATCACCTCCCATTGCCCTACTGATAGGGATCATCCTCAAATGGCAATACGACCTTGGAAAAGGTAAGCAGATAGACTAAAATCTTACAGTAAGTTAAATTATGTATTGCGTTTCAGGAAAACACTTCAGGCCAAATCCATAGAATCAGTTACTTCAACTGAGCCCGCTGATCTTGGCTCTGGCTCAGTCAAGTCTGTGCACAGCAACAGTGGTGGCACACAAAACCACAATTATGTGACTGACAATCACGCACCTCAATCAAAAGCAGTAACACCACTGCTGTCAAGAAACTTACAGTTCCTCAGACTGTTCAAGAATGGGTTTTATGATAAGGACACTTAAAAGTTTTCTAACACTAGTGAAGTAACTATGCAACATTTATTAAACTAGGGTGCAGGTATACTTCTCTATTAATATTTCAACTTGGATGCAAACTGCTGGAACTAAAAAGACCTACACTGAATTCAGTTGCTATGTAATCAAATTAATGCTCCAAATTATTCACTTTTTAATTCTGATCACCATTTCATGCACATTCTTACTGTTCCCAGGAGGACTGGTTTTTTTTTTAGAGCTGTGGGAGAGGAGAAATATGGTAAACTATTACAGCAGAGATAACCATTTAATAGCCCCAATCCTTTCTTTAGCACCTCCTGCAGTTTGGTTAGGCTGCTTTCAGGCCAGTTAGTAGCTCTGTGTGAATAATATTCTTGTCTACTCCACTATACAACAAGTCCATGCACCAAGATTCAATTATTAGAGCTCCCGTTCAAAGCAGATTGCATAAAACATGCATTGGGAAAGGTTTCAGCAAGATCTCCAATACTTATGCACCATTAAATGGCTTTATCAATACATAATTTTACTCTTATTTTTGTGAAATTTCCCCTATATATTGTTAAGTCTAAAACTTTTTGCCTTTCATACTAAAGGCCTCAAAGTTTATTTGGGAGCATGCTGTAATTCTTTGTAGACCTGAACTAGATGCTTTCCATTTCAGTCTGAATTAAATTTTTAAACAAGATTAGCATGGAACTTGAAAATTGTCACTGCTTCAGGAATTGAGCCCGTTTTCCTCCCCTGTTCTCCACAGTAGTGGCAAGATACTCAGGATAAAGAAGAGATACAAAGTTCAAAGATGAATCTGTCGCATCTTGCAGATGCAGGATACACTCAGTTTTGCACTACAGTTATTAAAAAGAAAGTTTTCCTAAGTGTGTTTAAAGACATTTAGAAAAACATTACCAAGTCCTGCCACGGGGCAATTTACCTAGAAGTTCACTCTAAATAGGCTTTACGCAAACACAATGTCTTCACAGCATTCAGAACTCACATTTTGTTTTGCTTGTTTTATGTGGAGTTAGCACGTATCTCATTTGGTCAGCCCCCAGTCTTGCTAAGTGCATGCAGGATACTGACATCCGAAATACACTGTCCCTCCTGGGCAGGGCCCTCAGTATCACATCCAGAAAGCACTGCTTGGTAAACAGACACCTTACCCTCCATTTTCATACATAAAATGAGATAAGAGGGAAGAAAAAAAAAAAAATGGAAGAAGAAAGATCAACCAAAGAAACAAACCCCTCCCACCTTCAAGACAAGGAAAAAAAACCCTAATAACTGACAAAATAATAGGAATAAATGAATAAAAGAAGACAACTGCCAGCCATAGATATAGTCTGTCAAAAGATTGAGTTACACTTCACAGTATCTCTGAAGGCTTAAGATGCCATCGCGTCTCTGTAGAGGCTGAGATGTGTCAGAACAGCAACTGCAGTGATTAAAATATTCTCTCTCTCTTCCCCCTCCCAAAATACTGTCGGGGGATAAACCCAAACCCACAGAAACAGGTCCTCTTGGTGTACCCTAAAGAGAAGTACTACTAGGAGGGAGCATTAGGATCCTCTACTCACTTGATGGCTTGCAGCATTAGCTACATACCCTGCACCTGATGATGGCTGCTTCTGGAACAGATGCAGTTAAGAGGAAAAAAGGTTTTTTTCTGTCCCCCTACACCTGCCTACAAACCTGAGTGACCTGCCACTTGGCCATTCTCTCTTGGCTGAATGATCCTAGCCTCTTCATATATTTGTTCCCAACATTCATATCATCTGTATGGTGTTAAAGAAAATAAGAGGTGGTCTCCCTGTACCAAAAAAAACCCCAAATCCTGGAGAGAAATATTTATTTTCATAAATTATCATATCCTTATAAAAACCTGAAATGAATATTAATGGTGGGGAGGGGTACTTGTGCTAACAGCTTGAGGATTATTTTTTTACTTTCACTTGAAAGCACTCTTATAAATCTAATACAAATTCAGAAAAAGGGGAAAAAAGTTACTGATTCGTTCCTCTCTATGAGACTTTAAACAAATCTTATCTGTGCAATTATAAACTGGCATAAATTACAAGTTTTCCTCAGTGAAGGTTCATTTTCCAAGATGCACCCTGTCAAAATTAGATGTAATTAAACAGCATTTTTTTCATATTCCAGAGAGAAATAAATTAAAATTTGGCATGAAATTATAACTTTCCCTGTGAAAAAAATTATAGTGTTTGAGCCTCTACCCTTTCCCTAATGAAAGCTGTATTACATCATCCCTAAGTCTATAGAGGCAATCACATATTTCTCTGGCATTTTTAATGACATTCACATGATGTTTCAGTTCTCCCATGTTATTTAAGACACAGAGAGAATGCTTCTGTTTCTGAAAAGAGCCAGGCTGGCATTTCTACTCTGGTATTTTGGCTCAAGTGATCATTTGCCTTTTGATAAAACACATATTGATGATGATTCCTTCCACACTTCACAGAATGACAGAATATGTTCAGTTGGAAGGGACCCACAAGGATCATTGAGTCCAACCCTTAGTCCTGCATGGCATCATCCCCAAGAATCACACCATGTGATTCTCACATGTGGATAATGTGAAAGCATTGTACAAAATCTTCTTGAACTCCGTCAGGTTTAGTGCTGTGACCACTACCCTGGGGAGCCTATTCCAGTGACCAGCCACCCTCTGGGGGAAAAGCCTTTTCCTAATACCCAACCTAAACCTCCCCTGACACAACTTGTAGCAGATTTCAAAGCAGTAAAGGACTGGTCCCAGCAGAAATATATTGGTGTCCAACTGTGGTTAGTTTCTTTTTAAAGAACTCAACCTTCTTCTTCAAGGACAGCCCTTGGGGCAGCTCTTGAGCTCTTCAGAAAAGGCAGCACAAATAATTGTCGTGACATCCAGACAAAACTACCCCAACTCCAGGACAAGGAGTGCATGGAAATTTCCTCTCAACTACTCATCTGTGTGCAACACCCATTAAGGACCAACACGCTAATGAGGAGCTGGAGACCATCAGTATTTCTACAGTGACAGTGGCAACCAGTACAAAATTGAGGGACAGAAACAACAGCTATGCGATAGGATGTCCTGCTAGAGGGCAGCACATACACACACTCCTAAAAGCTGGCAAGAAAATGCCATGGAAAAGGCAAAAGCCCTTGGTTATTAAATATCATCTGAGCTCTCTTTAGTTTTTAATCACCTTTGCTGTAGGTTGCACCAGGAATATAAACGGTTTCTTCATGATACACCATATGTTCCTGGACTGTACTAAAACCCTGATATGGTGGATCAGGAAGAGAATCCAAGATGAGCAGATGAATGCTGAAAGGAAGACGGATTATAGCAGCCAGATCTCTCAGAACATGACTTTATGAGGAGCAAGTAATTTTTGTCACAGGTAGCAAAACCATCAACTCTCAGGGGCAGAGGAACAGAAGACGGAACTATTAAGATCCAAAAATAAACCCAGCATGAACTGAACCACAGATATATTGCCAAGTTCTTTCCACTTTACACTAATATTTCCTAATTTGCTTAAGTTTATCCAATATCCTGAGCAAACAACTTTCATCATATAAATTGTCCAAAAGCTGCTTACCTATGAGATTTAGCTTTTTGTGGTATTTCTCTGCTTCCCTGCTGAAACTTTTTATAAAATCTGATGGAAAATCTGAAGACTTATTTATATTATAAATTGTTATTATATTTAAAAGACTATTGAAGACTTGCTAGAGAAGGTGGAGTTCTGCAAACATTCTTGCTAAGAAAACATCACTTCTGTCACTGCTCATGAAAAATGAATGAAGGAGTTCATGAATACCATCAAAGTGTTCTGGCTCCTGTTTTTGTGATGATTTCTTACATGTTCCATTCCAGATTCAACCTTGTTTCCACAAATCTTTCCTGACTGATGTCAGTCCATACAGTTTTACAGATACAATTTTTTTTTTCTCAAAAAAAGTGAATATATGTAGACAGCTTTGCTGGAAAGCAAACCTTACATTTCCAGAAAGTCTTACATTTCCAGAAAGTCTTACTCAAGCCAATAATCAATGATGCAATATCATACTTCAAGCTATTTACTTGAAATAATTAGAACTATTAGCACAGTCTGTTCAGTCTTCTAAGAAAAGTCATAGAACAGATACTGTGAAGTAGTAAAATATCAAGGAAACACAGGTTCTGAAATAGCTTTTAACCTCTTTTTTTGGAGTACAACTAGCATGAATAACTAGAACAAGAATGACTACAGAGCTTTGAGAGCAAAGGCAGAGAACATGAGAGCCCAGGAGATGACCTCATTGATAGGAAAAGCCTGGACAGGTGTGGATGCACATTGAGAACTAACAATGAGCTTTGCAGCCAGTGTTGCAAGTTGTGCTTTGGCTTTCACAGCCCAGGATCCCTCTTTAAGGAAGAACTGAGAGATAGAATCCATCTCACGAAGTAGGGTAAAAGCCCCTTTGCCGAAAGGCTTGCAGATCCAGTGCAGAGGATTTTAAGCTGGGTACATGTGGTGACACTGAGAATGGCCTGCAGGTCAGTGAGAGACTGGAAGTAAAGGGGAATTAAGTACACAAGGCAAGGTGATGGGAGCCAAAGAGCCCTCAGTAGGGATAAAACAAGTTGAAAGGGGGCCATGTCACATGCTGGTACTCAACTACACACTGCCTGTGTGCCACAGCTCTGCAAAGGATGGGTGTAGGCAAATGAAGACAGCAAATGAATCCCAACCTCCTGCAGTCTGATCACATATTCAAAGAGAAAACCTCAATTTTTAAGTATCAAAATGCATAAGCTAGAAAGCGCACCTGGGTTGTACTTTGGCAGTATATTCAAGTTTGCACTCCCGTATCTTGATACAGGCTCTCTTTTAAAATGCAGATGTTTGGAGCCAAATATTTCTTCAAATATTTCCCCCTATCTAATTCACCTTTGCAGTCATGAGACCTCATCCCTAAGCTTGACTTCATGCCGAACCATTCTCTTTTCTTCATTACTCAGTAGATTTCTGCCTTTAAGAAGAGTGGGCTAACGTACATTTGCAAAGGCATGCTATCCCCAGCTTCTGATTCAGACTAAGGAGGTGTTACTTCTGTGTTCATTAAACCCCTTTTTTTAAAATAAATTTTAATTTATGTACACATGGTCTTCTGCTTTGGATTCCAAATGCCAGAATATAAATTTACCAAAATTTTGTTACAAGTGCTACTGGTAATGAAACACAAACAAAATCAAATGCCAAAAGATAAAAAAATCTGACATTTTACCCTGAAGGGATTCAAGCAAAGCAAGAGATAATGAGTTAATGAGAGAACTCTGTATTCTTTCTTCTTGGAGAATACAATTCT
Organism: Lanius collurio; assembly: GCA_020086605.1. NCBI lineage: Eukaryota > Metazoa > Chordata > Aves > Passeriformes > Laniidae > Lanius > Lanius collurio. Next base: position 20,938,048 of record JACBWW010000011.1, on the reverse strand, counting down.
CTGCACACTTTGATGAATTAGTGAGAGTTTATGCATGGTGAACGTATGGAAATGAATGTGGAAACAGGATTAATAAATCTTCTGCAAAGGGAAAGCTCAGAGATCCTGGAAGTTTTACCATGTCAGTCAGGAAAGACTGTACTTAAAATTCATACCCTCTGTGCTCAAACCCATATTGGCAGTTGCAGCAGTAGGCTTTCCTGAACTCTGAGATGGCACCTGGGACTCTCTGGAGACTTTTTCTCTCCTTAATGGAAACGCAAGACTTTTTTTTTTTTTCCAAAAGAATACTGGAAGCATGACAGCAAGGATCACTGCAAATGAGCAGAGATTGCTCCCAATGACCACAGAAGATAATTCCAAAGCATTAGGAAATGCTTAACTTTCCAAGGTGCTTCCTAGGGGTGTAGGGGGTGAAGCAGGAGAAGAAAGGGAATGAGGAATATGCTTACGTTTCAAGCTTAAAAATTACTGATTCAATCAAATATCTAAATTTGGGGATTCTGAAGCATACTGTACGGACATATGTGCTGTCAGCTGCAAACTACTCCTACAGCTCTAGGAGTTGAACGCAGCACCATATGTTATGCCAAGATTACTGATTTTCATTAGATATGAAAGAAGATTTCCAATTTTAATCCTAATTTTCCATCATTATTTTATTAGGCAGTCTAAACACAATCATGACAGCCAGTATCATGATTCTATCTCTGCACCTGCTGCAGGTACATTCCCTCTCACTTTCTCTCTCTTCCTTTCAAGTCTAAAGAGGAAAAAAAGAGAAACCTTGAGACTGAGCAAGCCCTAAGGATTTTGCTAGGCACAAACACTGAGGTCATAAATCCCTCTGCTTCCAAGAAACTATGATGGATAGTAGGCTGTGACCTGGGGCCTTTAAAGAAAGAAGTCAGTCTTCTGTATTTCTGAAAGAAGTACAAGTCGTGAGTAAAGTCATGACTGTGTTAGCAGAGGTTATTTATTACCTGTATAAGGCAGAGCAATCCTATGAAAGAGCTGCCTTACCCATCTCATCTCACATTCTGACTGTGGCAACAGCGTGAGAGGGAAATGGGAAATCTGTGAACATTCATTGGCCTTGTATCTCCCCAGGGCTGCGTAAACAGGTGAGGTGAAACATGTAAAAGAAGATTGCAATGTCTCAATTCCAAGCCCATGTTGTCTGACTAAAGTAACACCCTGTGTGCCAGCCCCATAAAAACATGACAAAAATTACTTAATCCCATTCCTGAACAAATAGTAGATGTGAAACAATGGTTTGAAACAAAGGAGTTTCCTCTGCTCCTGAAGTAGCACAGTGGGATTGCTGTCGCTGGTTGGAGCAGTATGAGAAGTTCCAATTACAGTTAATTTTAAGACACCAGACTAGTGTTACTAGTCATATTTTATACTTTAGTACTTAAGGGAGACTGAATTTCCTAAACTGTTAAAATAAGGGGGAAAAAATTATTGCAGCAGATGAAGCCTTCAATATGGATATACTTACAAGTAAGTATTTACAATAGGGATTTACAATGAAAAAAGCTAATATACAAGAGAGAAGCACCTAAGGCCACAGCAAATGGTTACCCCTTCAAAATGAGTCATCTTTATAGAGACTGGGCAGGAATGGGCTTTTAATGGAAGCAATGCAAGTCACGTTCCACTAAGAAACAAATAGATAACACAGCTGTAAAAAATGAACACGACTTTTCCTGGGAGGTGGAGGCTGATGCTCATCTCCTGGTTGCTCTGACCTATATAGAGGGTATCATTCTCCAGGGATGCCTGCACAGCACCTCCATGACCACTACACTTTCTCCCACAGCAAAATGCCAAGCCACCCATTACTTGTCCACACATACATATTCTGTACTTGTATGAGTCTTTTTGCATCTACTTGCGCATCTTCTGTGAGCATCACCTTATTTTCTTTTTCTAAGAGAAAGACCCCAAAAGATTTTAGTTTCATTACAAATAACAACCCCCAGGTGCACAGGGAACACCTGGGAATGGGTATGTACGTAGCAGAGCAGCTAGCAGCACAGGGCACAGAATGCCAAGACAATGCTCATGCACTCACTGGGTCTGAGGAAGCTCTTCCTGACCTCTACTTCCGTAACCACTCTGTCTTTTCCGTTTCCCTGTCTTTGATGTCTAAAGTAATCTCAAGCAATCAACCATATCTAATTATGTTTTGGTTTGTAACCAGCCCAGATAATTCATGTAGTCTACGAGATTAATGGTTTTCACTCTCTTTCATTTTGAGGTGAATAGTTTCTGCAGCTGGATGATCCATCTCCCTAATATAATTTTTACTTCATTTAGCAGAAGATTTAAGACATTTTCCATCCACAATTTCTTATGAAACATTATTTTAATTTACATGTAATAGCCTGCATTTCAGAATGTCAAGATCAGCAGAGTACATTTTTCTAATGGAAATTATTTAACACCTGCTAGTAACAGTGAAGGCAAAGGAATGCATGTATCTACAAACTTGTTTCTTTTCCTTCCAGCTCCTCAGGATTCTACATGTAATAATACCCTAGCAGAGCAGCAGCAGGTTATGAAATATCACTGTGTATCCCATCCTACCATTCAAAACAAAACTCACTTTTTAATTTGGCTGAGTCATTAATCTACTGTAACTGGGGTCACTATAAGGGTCCTGTTAATAGTATAGGCAGGGTACTGTTAGCCAACGTACAATAGCTGGCAGTGCAAGGTCAAATACAGTAAGCACTGGGCTGTGAAGAGCCATTTATTCTATTTGCTTAATGACATGCTGAGCTTCTGGTACCTACTGGAAAGTGGCATCCTCCTTCCAGTACAGTTTGTGCTAGCTCTACCACTGTGCAACTTAATTAGAGAGCAATTTTGCATGAAATAGCTCTTGCAGCTTAGGCAGGGCTGGAGCACAGGTAGGTCAGTAGCTGCTGTGCCACTTGGAAAACTACTGATGACAGCTACCATCAACCCAAAAATAGTGCTGCTGGGGCAGCACCATGCCTTCTGGTGGTAGTTGAATTATTCCACACTCTTACTTTACTTGTCAAAAAGCAAAGCAGGCAAATATTTCTATTAAATGTGTCTCAGACTGTTAGATCATTAAGGTGCCTGCACACACTTGATGTCTCAGACAGATGTTGTTTCTAAGAAAGGTGCCATTTTACACACAAGTATAGGACACCTGTGTGTGTGTTTGTACACAGGCAAAATGCACCTTAAAATACACGTGGCCAGTGTTCTGAAGCTCCTCCTGCTTTTTCAGTGCAGTGAGAAAACTCAGTGTTTTATCAAAGCCTGACTAGACCAGAGCTAAGAGCCAGGAGACTATTCAGCTTCAAAACAGATAATCTAACTGGAAGTTTTTGTTGGGTTCTTGATGGCAAGGTTGTGTGAAGAGATTAAAGTCTTATTCAGTGAACACTGTATGGAGCGTTTGAGCTATGGGCATCCAAATCAGATACAGGGCACTTTGGTGGTGGTGACTAACAGGCATTACCTTGCCTGAGGGATACTGCATCACTAAATCCACAAGAGAGATGCCACAAACTGAACAGGCAAAGACATGAAATAACACTACAATTTCTTCTGGTTGGAACTGAGGCATCCCAGCAGGAATCAGACCATCACTTCCCTGGTCTGCTGAGAAAGAAAGTCTCCTTTTCTAGGTCTGTGTTTTTGAACAGCCACTCTGGTTTGAGTTGGGACTTTTTTTGTTGTTTTAAATAAAGCACATGCTGTATGCTGCCTCCTGATTTCTTCCAGGCATAAAAGTTGTCCAGTGGGATTGGATGCAGTAATTTTAAGTATATGAAAATCTTCTGGGAAGAACATGACTGGAATATTAATTTTAAGTAAAAATTATATGCACATTTTCTAGCAGAGGTGACTGTAGGAGCAGACAACAAAAGCATTCCCGATTCTCTGAAGTCTCTGTTTGTTGAGTCACATATGGAGGGGGAAGGCTCTCAGATGTGTCTTTAAGTAAACTATCACTGTCATATTCCCTGTGAGAAGGACTAAAAGTATGATTATAATTATTAATAATGATGACAGCAAAGACAACAAAAACAATGGCCTGACCCACAGTTTTTTATGCCTGGCTGTAATCATAGAGGCTCGAGCTCTGAAGGGTTTGGTGGGTGATATGCTAAATATTTGTGCAGTACAGATGTGATCATTTGGTTTCTATACCGAAGCACTGAGTCTTTTGATTTCAGCAGCTGGAGACAAATTGCTAAGCACATTGACACGCACTGTATCTTTGTAGTAAGATCTTCAAAGGATTCCAGCAGGTTAGTCTGGCTTTTCTCCTCTCAGCTTAATTCTAGCATTTTTGTAATCAGCCTGTGCTTTTCTGTATGGCTTCCCAGCACATCAGCTAAAGAGAGATGCAAAGATGATTTTCAAACAGGCTGACCTACATGCAGTCTGCAGGCTATGGCTCTAGATAGGGCTCCTCGGTTTAGCTTTATACCACTTTGAGAAGAACAGAGACTTATCCCAAAATTTCAGTTATCCCTCAAAATGACAGAAGTATGTTAAATAAATCCAAAGAATGAATCTACTCTCTTTCCACCGCTGCATTTCCCTCATTTTGTACTGACAGTCTCAGATGATGGTTATCCAGTTGAAAGGCCTCTGCTCCCTACATATCAGAAACTTTTTATCATCAGATGGGGCATTGATACCACTACCTACCACTCATCTCATTTTCACAGAATGTGTTTACTCTGTAGCATCAGATGGATGACACCAACATTTCCCCATTCCTATTTTTAATCATATTTACTGACACTTCAAGGTAAAACAGCAATCCAGGAGGAAACACTTAGACTGTCAGAAGATCAGCAGATGTTATGCTTGTACCTGGTGTTTACTGTGCAACATTTTGCAAAAGTCAAAATTCATATAATCGTAAAATATCCTGAGTTGGAAGGGACTCAGTCAAGTCCACAGCAACAACTTCTTCTATGGCTTCTCAGTTACCACAACAATCTGCTGGTGTCCTTGCTAATTAATTTTCAATTAAAGTAGGTGATTCTCCCTTAGCTTTCTTCTTCCACTTTGAGTTCCAACATGATTGCTCCTCCCTTGGTTCAAGCAAAAGCAGCCTCAGGATTGCCCTGACTTGGTCTGCTTGTAGTTATGCACGATCAGGGATGCACCCTATATCTGGAAGTCATTTTAGCAATCTTTGTTTTGTTCCTGCAGGGAAGGCATCAGCATAAATACCTTGAAAACTTGCACTAACTGGGACTTGACACAGCAAAGTCTTGTGTCTTCTGCTGGTGAAAGTTTTAACTGAGCATTTGCAATCAAAGATTGGCTGCTTCTCTACACTATTCCAGCAGCACCAAATCACAATAGTTTGAGTTGGAAGGGACCTCTGAAGGTCAAGAAGGAACCTTAAAAGGCGCTGAGGTCAGCACATAGTTACAAACTGACCCTTCAGTATAGAATAGTTTTACCACTATTTTTTAGTGGGACACAGGAAGGAAAAAAGAGAGGGAGGAACTCTATGTCTTCTGGAAATAAGTCAGCTCCTTGGCAAGCTTGATGCATTGAAATACCTCCACTGCTGTCCCCATACAAAAATTCCTCTCTGATTTATCTTTCTGAGTAACCAACACTACATCTCAAGAGTTCAAAAAATATTCTGCTGCTGCAAAAGCTAAAATGCAAGCATATTAAGTGATTCCTTCCTCAGGGTCTGTGGTATTCTCTAGCTACTAATCAAATCACAAGCCCTTTATACCTTGTTCAGTAATGACCACATGCTAACCAGTAATAAATGTCATTGTACCCTCTTCAGACCTGCTCTGGATGCTGGGGAAAGGGAACTTGGCAGCCAGCAGCACTTCTTTTATTCAAGCAGGATCAAATTCCCTGGGGTTCCCTTGTTCAACTCTCTGCTTCTTTCATCTTCCGCTCATACACGCAGCTCTTTTTCTGTCCTACACAGGATCACTCTGTGCTAATACCTTTCATGAGTATAATCACGAGTTATAACAAAAAACAAATGGCATTTATTAAATGAGCAAAGTCCATTTCCTTAAACAGCATGTTTCTGACTCTGCAATCTGCTGTGTTTATTCACATGCTCATTGATGAATATTTCATTACTTCAGAACAGGCTTCCTAGTCATTGTTTCAGACTAACCTCCAGGCCAGTAAAACATTTAAGCAAGTGGAGGACAGAATTTTAGGAGTGTGGATAATCCTACTGAAAGAACTGAAGCAGAATCAGCGGCACTATCAACATCTGCCCCCAATGCAGAATAAGAATGTAGGAAAAAGTTAATTTCTACCCTCAAACATCCGCAAAACACGGTCTGTTTTCACAGTACTTAACAAACATATTCCTCCCCAGGAAAGGAGGTTGCACATTAATTGCCAGGAACTGTATGCCTAAAAATAAAGACACAAAAAAGGAGTCTTACGATACCGATGAAGTGAGAAGAATCTCAGAGCTTTGAGCTAGATTCTTGACGGCAATAGAGAGTGCACTAAGAATAGCGAATGAGTAGGAGTAGTCAAGGCTGAAAAGTTTCTAAAGTGTTTTGATTGCCAATTTCTTCATGAATCTCTTAATCAGGCTACCTCTTATGTGAGAAGGTTAAATCTCCTCTGGAGCTTCAGTGTTTTGAAAGATAGTTGGGAAACATCTAGTTCTGGCTTGCATACCATTCAGTGGATAGCCAAAACACCGGTAAGAACAGCAAGTGTCTTGGATTGGTCAGCAGAGAATTGTCCTGGCTATAGGAATTATTTTAACAATAAGACATGGTAAAATGTTAAAGCCAAGGCCAAAAGACACCTGTGAAATGTCTCTCTCCCCATCTACAGCAATGCACAGTTAGAGAGGTGCACAACAGAAGGATTAAAGAAATCCCAACCCCACAAAAAACTTAACCTTTACTAGGCAGGTGAAAAAAGAATGCTTGGTTAGATGAGTCAAAACCTATTCTGACATGGCTCAACCTGAAAATCTGCTCTCCAGAAGAATATACATATTATTCCAGAAGCTGCATTTCATACTTTGTCAAATCCTTGACATAAGAAAGTCACCAATAAAATTTTTTTGAAACTCTGGAGTGCACAAATCTAGAAGTGGCCCTAAGAACTTACTAAGTCAGAGAGAACTACAGCAGACCTTCAAACTCTTAGCCTTTTCAAAGACAAGCCAACACAACACCATGGGCATGGAGACTCTGACACCACCTAAAGACCAGTGCCTACCTCTTTTTGAGGAGGCACATTGTTATCTGACCCATGTATAAGACTTGCTTTTGGACGTATAAAAGGGAGCTGGGATTCCACTTTGACAGGAAGTTTGGGTGAAAAGAAACAAACAAAATGGACTTGACATAAGGACCACAGAAGGGAATAGGTAAGAATACTAGGGTATCACTTGTTCTTTGGAAGAAAGGGGTGTTTGTATATGCAAGTACTGCACAAATAAGATCACAAGGGCAGTTTATGTAGCTGTATTAACACTGTGGTCTTGACACAGCTCTTAGATCACTCAGAGTAATCACTTGATAGCCACTAACTTTAGAAAAGCAGTAAAATAGCTTTATTTTAAGACTGTTACCCTTGTTCTCAACACCACTGATTTTCCATCTGGAATAGATATCTTCCTCTTATAATCTTTTCTGCAGCAAAAATTCGCACTTGGAGCTAAATATGTTATAATATAATGGCTACAACTTGAAGACCTTTGTGAAGCTGCAGCACCCTACGACTGTCACACATCAACACCAACCTGAAGACAAGCAAAGGTATTTTCTACATAATTGTGTTTCACAAAATCCCAGGAATGAAGGCACCCACAATACCATAGGAAGGGAGCCTGAGCCTGCGTGCCATACAGCTGACCGCCAAACAGAGCCTGCTCATCTGTTCAGAAATGTCAACAAAACCTAAAAAAGGTAATTTTGTGAGGATTATTATTTTAGATGGGCAATAACAAAAGCTGGAGGAGATGGAGATTTCACTTTAATTTCATTCTGGGTCACTAGTTTGCAGCTTTCTGCAGCTCTCCTTTCATACATTAGTCCAAATTGCCTTCTGGTATTCTATTGAAAATGCTCTCTCAGAAGGGCTGTTTTCTTTCCTTTTCATGCCCTCACCTTTCCTTCATTTAAACAACTGATGCCTTGTCCATGATAAATAAAATATTGCAGGAACTCAAAAGGCTGGTAGACTTCCCAGCTGTATTTCTGCTCTGAATGGTGGTTACTTGAAAGCATGATGGTAACATGGATAATGCTCAGGCATTCAGCTCCCAAAACAATAAAGGATTTTTAGGTACAGGAACCATGATGCTCCATTGAGCAGCTCTCATTTCATGCCCTCAGTACCCTGAGTTCCAGGGTAGTTCTCCAGTATATTCATAAAAGTCTTAATTGTAGAAAGGCTGATGTTTAAAGAGAGTTAAATCATTTATATAATCAACTAACCACAATCAAAAGTACTGTATTAAACATTCCTCTCATTACTCTTATCCTTACTGACAGCATTACATGAGAAGATGTAGTAACATTCCTAGACAATGTTCCAAGGCAATGAAACCAGACAAATGGCAAAAGTCTTATTGTTCTCAGTGTACCACAGTGTAATCTTAAATTTAATTTCGTCTTACTGCTAATATTTAAACTCTTTTCTTGTCACCTAGAGACTTGCAGCACTGCCGCTGTGGGAGCCCATCATTTAACATTCCTCACAGAATTCATAGCAACAACTTGAATCATCGCCATTCCGGTGACTCACTCCTGCCACTCGATATATATCACTTTAATTTTAAGTCACACAAAACCATCTGAGTGACAGCCAGCAGCAGCCCTATGATTTTCTGGCTTCTGCATCATTACATTTATCTTCTTAGAACTTCCTAGTGCTCACATGTCTTCACTATACAAAAAAAGTAATTTTAAAATGTAATTTCTATTAACATAACAAAAAAATCCAGATCTTTCACATGCATACAGAAAAAAAAGTGCCTTCCCACCTGAGTGTATCAAAGCACTGCAGAAATGGTCATGAGAAGTTCTCATTGCCACCATAAGGGATCTAAAGCTGATGCTTGCAAACAGTTTTCAGAGACTGACAACAACCTAAGCCCTAGAGGGGAATTAAAACACTGTAGAGGAGCACTGTATGACAAGACCTACTGCCTCCTTGTTTCATATCTTCAGGGCAAAGGAGGGGAAAAAGTAAATACACAGAAATGACATCTACGCTCCTTTGCTTTCACACCAGGGAGATGGTAGTCTCTTCCCAAATTTAAGCACATACCAAAGGTTTGTCTTTGGTGACACTATCTGGGACCAAAATAAGCAAATTAATTAATCCTTCTTTGATGGCAAAGAGGTTTTTTAACCCATAGAGGCTGAAAGTTGCATCAAAGTAGCTGGGAGGTGGAGCCAGGCATCCATCTGCTTCCATCTACATCTTTTAGAGAAAAGCATGAGTACACATGCCTGGTGTAATGACAACAGTAGGGGCTTAGGTCAGCCCAGAAGGGCTGGTTTGGGAAGCCAGCTGCCAGGCTTGAGATGGCCACCCGGAAACAAGCAGTGAATGAAGTAGGTGGAGGGACAGCTATGAATATTCATGAAATGTGTGTGGTTTTAGTAGGCTGAAACTTACTGCCATGCATCTTTGTGGTCACTTGATAACACATCCATGAGAAGCTGTGGTGTCTCCATCCACAGAGATGTTCAAACCCCAACTCAACACAGCCCTGAGCAACCTGCTGTAGTTGACTCTCCTTTGAACAAGGTGAGATGATCTCCAGAGGGTGCTTCCCACCTCAACTCTAAGAATAACTTACATAGCACACAGAAGTAGACCACTGTCCCCTGCATATAATGCCTCGAGAATGCAACATCCAAACACATTATCTAGTGTTCAGGAGCGGTACTTAATTGTCAGGGGTATCATTAACTGCTGTCAGCAAGTCAGCAGGAATCTTCCTGGTCCTGACAAATGGCCAGTGTCACTCCCCAGTTAGACATTCCCTGCTAAATCATAATTTTCAGCTTCTACAATCTTGTGGTTTAACTCAGGATTTCTTGAATTACAAAAAACACACACAAATACTTAAATGAAACACTGAGGAACCACTTGGTTTGGTAGCAGCTACTATAGACTATATTTCAATCCTATTGGGCATATTTTGTGATATATTTCAAAACAGGGTAAGCAAGATGAGACTTTCAGTAGATGGAGGATGTGTCTGCCTTTTGTCCTGTGGTGTTCCCCCTAGACAAAAACGAATAAGCACTGATTTCAATGGACAGTTTATCCTTTCCAGGGATAAACTGGACAAATTTAGCCAAAGATTGTCATAAGAACACAGTAACCCTAAGTCTTTCCTTTTGTCTTGCTGCTCAGATCTAAATAGTGATGGTCATATTTGGGGACTGGAGAGCTAATGGTTCCTATTTTTAAGTAATTAACCTTATTAAACAGTGAGAACTTTCAAAAATTTCCCATAATCCTCTCATGGTTGTTTTCAGTATGGTGTTAAAAGAAAAATTTAAGTGCAATCTGGACCATTATGCAAGGCTAACATTTGCGTGTGCGAACAATGAAAAACATGCAATCAGACAGTGTTTGGCTTTATAAGCAAAAAAGAGACTCTGTAGGATATCCTCTCAAATATTGGCGAGGGTCAGGACATACCTGTGGGCACGTGAACAAATGAAGAGATGGGTTCAGAGAAAGAAAAGGAGAGAGGTATGGAAGGAGGAGAGAGGAATAATTTATAGTCACAATTATCAAACTGACAGTTCCTATATCATTAACAGAGCACTAATTACTTCACAAGACTACTTCGATAGCTCTAAAATTGCAGAATATTGAAATATTGTGTAGATAGTCAGAAGCCATTACTCTCATCACAGGCAAATAACTGCTCAAACTCAGTTTAGGCAACTTTGCCAAGAGGGAAGGGAGCAGATCTCTCTTATCCTTTTCTTTTCTTTTCTTTTTAAGAATGATCTGTGTTGTAATGGACCTTAAAGACCATGCTCTTCCAACCCCCATCACTGCAGGGGCAATTTCCACTAGACCAGGTTGCTAAAAGCCTCCTTCAATCTGGCCTTGAACGTTTCCAGGGATGGGGCACCCACAGCTTCTCTGCTCCAGTGCCTCACCAGCTGCATAGTGAAGAATCCCTTCCATCTAAACCCACCTTCTGACAGTTTTAAGCCATTCCCCCATGTTTTATCACTACATACCCTTATAAAAAGTCCTGCCCAGCCATCCTGAAGGATCCCTTTTGGTTGGATTCAATCCAACAGGTCCATGTTCTTATTATGTTGGGGATCCCAGAGTTGAACATGGTACTCCAGCTGCAGTCTGATAAGAGTAGAGAAGAGAGGGAGAGTCGCCTGTATCCCTTCCTCATACAGAGCATTACAGGAGGCCCCTTAAGCCCAATCTTTGGTCTTCTGCTCAGTCTCCATGCCATGATAGCCACAAAAAGCCCCATATAATCTTTTAAGTACCAAAGCTTCACTACCAGCTAAGTTTTTGAGGCTGAGCCACATGGGAAGACAAAATAGCAAAATCTCTTTGTCTTCAGCTTCCTGAAGTCAAAACCTGAGTAATGTCTGGCTTGTTCATGATTATTAAAAATTCTTAGAAAAGTTTATACTATGATATTTTTCTCTACAAGTTTTTAAGTAAAATAACTTTGCAGGCCAGGGAATGTATACAGAGACCAGAATAACCCTAAAGTTCACTCACGCAAGTGACCTGTCTTCAGGAGGCACCGTGTCCAGATGGAGTAAAGAACAATGCTCACAGAGACAGTTTCTAGAAGCACTGGGAGCACAATGCAAAGGAGCCAGGCTGATCAATTGCTTCTACTCTGAACAGCATGTCTGCAGCGTATTTTCTAAACAACATCAAGTCAACTTTGCCAATTATACAAGTCCAAATGCACATGAATAAAAAAACCCCACTTTTATAAAAACTTAATTGGAAATTCTTTTAAAATCCTCTAACCTTACAACTTGGACATACTGAGAAATAGTTTCTATTACAGCTTCTTTTGAGGATTTTCTAAAGCACTACTCATAGACCTAGCTGATACTACTTAAGTGAATAGAAGTTTTATTTGTTAGGCTCATGCCTACCATTAAAAACCATGAATTTGAAAACCCGTCCCTTAAGGAATAACAAAAAAATAACAGTATACATTCAACAGCACATTGCTACAATAAAGAATATCCAGAAGCAAAAATTACAGCTGAATGGATATTGTAAAACATACGCAAGTGACAGTTTAGCAAGCAAATGAAATGCTGAATGCCTTAAGAGCTGATTTTCAGGATTTCCATTGCATGGTTACTGTTCTAACTTGTACAATTGCTATGATGGCTGCAATCTAGCTGCTGAAATCTTAAACCAAGTTGCTTTCACAGGTGAGAACAGCCACAGTTAACTGAAGTAGGGACAGCTGCAAGAACATTCCTTGGGTCCCAGTTCACTGAAATACTGAAGTATAGACAAGCTTTTAAGCTTACATTTATGATTTTAGTTGCTTTAACTGGGACAGAGTCAATGGATAAAAGTAACAAAATTCTCTTGAGTGAGCACAGGGATGTACAAAAAATATGTAAAAGCAGCAAGTATAGCCTGTTTCAGTTTTGGGAAACAATGTTTGTACAGCAGTAACAGTGTCCTGCTGCATGATTCATGCTTTTACATACGTTTGGCAAAACAAATGCATGTAGACAAAAAAACTCATATACCTTTATCCAGTGTAATGCTGTCAGTAGCACTTCTGAAGTACAGAAGAGCTCAATGCTCTTGAACCAAGCAGAGAATGCATAGGTCAGACATCACACAGTCTACATGAGCAGAAAGTTGGACACAATGATCTCTTTCAAAGCTCTTCCTAGTCCTGAATAATGATCTTTTGTTAACGAACACAAGCACAAACTTTGTTGATGCTGACAACTCTTTGAAATTAGATATCAGAGCAGCCATCCTCATGTTGCCCTTGCTGTGGCTTTAGGTATGGTTCCACAGTAAAGTAATTTGATTTAAATACAAGATGATACAGGATTTTTCCCTCCTAGCTGTAAATACCTGTACCCTCCCTATCTGGTCCAGACAACTGATGTGGAAAAAACAGTTGGGAACTATTCTTTTACTAGCTGGTTTTCTGGGCAAGTGCTAGTTCCAGCTGGAGTGAGGAAATAGGTGGACTTCATGCATGAAACAAATGGTGTCTAAGCACAGAAGGCAATCATATTCCTGAAACCTTCCTTCCACAATCCTGAAGACTCCCTTCCACAGCCAGCACTCTCTCTCGAATAACACCCTTTATTGGATACAAGTTTTTGGTCAGAGTACAAGCAGCATGCATTTTCAGTTCATCAGCACTCTAAGTCAAAAGTGTTTCATTACAGCCTCCTCCAATTTTGGCTATTCTACTTTTTCCCTCCATGTGGGTCTGGAAGGTCTTACAGTTCTAAAATTTTCATCAATTTTAATAAAGCTCCAAAAGAGCAAAACAGTATTCTCCCAGATTTAGAAGCAATATAGCAAACCAACTTCAAAGATCATTTCCTGCAAGTATAGAAAAATAATTTTTAAAGCTAGACAACTTTGAGCTTTCTATGTCAATTAAAATAAGAGATGTCTCATGCCCAGTGACAGAGTGCAGCTAAGTACTTGTGTAACACCATAATGAAAAAAGACATCAAGAGAGTAGACACTTTCATCATGGAGAAGCTTTCAAAATATGTGGAATTCAGACAGTGGGTAGAGGGAGAAGAGATATTGTCCAGAAACTGATAACACTGAACTGCAAAGCATATTGTTTTGATGAATCCAGAGTTGCCCAAGGCCTGCAAAATACAAGTTAATTGAAGAGATTTAGCAGCTTTAACTGTCTAAGCAATCTTCTTTGATCAAATATATTTCCAAAGCACAAAATCCCTGCCACTTCAACAGAAGATTAAGGAGTTTCTTTGCACAAAGGTTGAGATTCTGCAGGAAGAAGTCCAATGGACTGTTTGGGGGAAAGTGAGCTCTCCACAGACCATGGAAGTGGCCTCAGTATCGTTTTTTAGCTTCCATTGCTGAATCTTTCTCTGAGACATCAGGAACACTACGTTATTCCTATTTGGCCATTTAATAAATAATTTATTTCACTTTTGCATCTAGAAATGTGTTGTCTGACACATAAGACATAAATGCACATAGTGATAGATCCAGATTTGTGCAAAGAAAAAAAAAGAGGGGAAAAAAAAGAAAGAAAAAAGCTGTTTGTTAATCAGTTCAAATTTTCTGCCTGCCCATTCTATTAACTCTTGTTCAAAGGTTGTTTCTCTGGCTTGTTTGGAAATGTACTGAAATTATAACTGTCTGCTGCATTTGCTAGCAAATGCAAATAAACCTGCTTGGTTTGTTCAGAAAAATAAAATTTTGTTTAACATAAAAAAAGGAAAGCAAACTGGCTAAACTAAAAGTTTCAGCACAGTCTATAAAATAATTTCAGAATTTATTGTTTCAGAAAGAAAGGAACAGATTTAAGTTTAGATTTAACTGTGTTCTCTTAGGCAAGAGGGAACCTATCTGATAGGAAGACACACAAACATAAATAAAGCACAGCTGATTTGTAGCAACCGAGATATCAGGCAAAATGCAAGCTCTTGTCAGTACCTCAATACTTTTTATTTGAGCTTCCACATGGAAACGATTTGAATTGACAAAGTGGCCACTCTCTCTTGGAGTTTTCATTTGGTGGTGTGGGGCTTTTTTTGTTTTGTGTTGGTTGGTATCATCTCCTCTTCCCCTCTATCAACCCCTATGAATCTCTACTCATCCCTGGTGAGGCGACATCTGGAGTGCTGTGTCCAGTCTGGGCTCCTCAGTACAAGAGAGACAAGGAGCTCCTGGAGACAGTCCAGTGGAGGGTCACAAAGATAATTAGAGGTCTGGAGCATCTCTTATGAGGAGAGACTGCAGGAGCTAGGCCTGTTTAGTCTGGAGAAGAGAAGACTGAGAGGGGATCTCATTAATGCATTTAAATATCTCATAGGCAGGTGCCAAGAGGATGGTGCTCGACTCTTTTCAGTGGTGCCCGGCGACTGGATGAGGAGCAATGGCCATAAACTGAAACACAGGAATTTCTATCTCAACATGAGGAAGAACTATTATTGAGGGTGGCAGAGCACTTAACAGGCTGCCCAGGGAGGTTGTGCAGTCTCCCTCTCTGGAGGATTCAAAACCCACCTGGACGTGTTCCTGTGTCACCTGCTCTAGGTGACCCTGCCTTGACTGAGTTTCGACTGGATGATCTCCAGAGGTCCCTTCCAACCCCAACCACTCTGTGATTCTGTAGGCTACCTCAAGATTACCTTTATACGGAATTACCTTGAAAACTAAAGTCTAAAAAGCCACTCAAAGGAGAAAAGTGAGGGATGCATGGAAACCAGTTGCATTCTCTGTTTTTTTTTAGATTTAGAAAAACAATTATTGAAAGGATTCAAAGATACCCTTGGAGGTTCAACAAGCACTACAAACATACATATAAAGAAACATAAGTATATGGAAGGTATTCAACACTCATTTCACAAGAGATGCATTTTTTTTTCTTTAGATGACTGGCTCATAAATCAGCAATATGCTTCAGGAAACCACACAAAGACATCACATCAATTTTTAAATGACTACAGGCACATGTATGTTTTGCCACATGGAAATTTTTGTCAGAAAACATTCAGGTTGATATTTTCAGAGCTTACTGTCAGTATGAATTATCAGCAATACACATTACCACAAATGCTCAATTACTCTATATAAATTACTAATTTCTTATTTTATTGAATGGCCACATAGGCATTCCTTAATATGGGATCTGCTACACTGAGAGCTGATGGTGGTACCTAAGTTGTTTGCATTTGGTGACAGGAAAGTGTTTCTTTTCTAAAAAGAGGTTTTGTGAAGAGAAGTATGTTTCCCCTTACGATATCTAGAATGGTTCTCCAAAAATGACACTCTCTTCCACTGCAGTCACATCCAGGTCTGATTAAATCTACACAATTGAAATAATGAAATAAAGGGTACCTGGTCGAGTACTAATTTCTAGAATCTCTCCCTCCGAAAGGAAAATAATTTCTTGGAAGTTCATGTTCTTATGGCAATTTATGGAACCAAACCCCAGAATAACAAAAAGGGAGGAAATCTTTCCCCACTGCACATAGGCTCTTAAGCTTCAGCTGCAGCACAAGACTGAAACATTGCAGCAAGCTGAAATGAGCCCTTATCTAGCAAGGGGCTTTCAGAAGAAATCCTGACCAGCTGAAGCAATATCTGAAAGACTCTGACTCTCTTAAAAACTACAACTAAGGCCAGAAATGGCATTTCAGAAACAGGGTCATAGATTGGGAAGGATTTGGGGATGTCTGTGAATGTATGAACGAGAGTATATTTTTCTCACATATTCAAGATACACTTGTACAGCAAAACAGCAGATTAAATCCCAGGTCTAAGAGATTCTTTCTGTGTTTCTTTTGTCTGGTTGAATACTACTTTTTCATGGCAACGGAGTGGAATCCAACATCAGCTGTCTTATGAAGCAGCATCAAAAGAAAAACATGAAATTAATAAAGTACAAGGATAATTAGATGTTACTTTACCAAGTAGCAAAGACCCATAGGAAACAGCACCATGTTTCTGTTTTAGCTGAACTATACACCACCAAGACCAAAAGAAACTCTAAAACCACCATTACTTTACCTACAAATGAATGCATCATAAACCTAATCCTTTGAGCATTTTTTAAGCTTATCCTTAGGGTAAATACTCATGTTTCATTCACAAAGCTGTTGAAATATAAATAAAGATAGCTCTCTTAACTGGCAACCCTACTGGCCTGAGAGATGGTTAACTGGTCTGAAACTCCATCTTCCCTCTCCTCTCTTCAGATTATCCTTGACTAAATAATCAAAACTTAATTCTATGTGTGTACACTAGGGCTCTCATAGGAAGTCCCTTATTTCTTCAGTAAGGAGAATGAAGATGTTGTTCTCACCCTGTTGTTACACTGACCTCTTCCAGCAGAGCAGCAGCTGAATGGCTGTGACTGAGGTCTTCATCACTTCAGCTTTCAGCCTCGCAGCAAAGGAGTTGAAAGGCGGCAGAGTAACATGAAACTATGCATGTACTAGCTGAGAACTTGGAAGTAGAAAGAACAGCACAGGCCTGGCCAGGGATTAGTATTCAAATACAATACAGAGGATTTAAATGATGGTCATAAAGATCACTTACTGGATTTTCAGTCACTTGCCAAGAGTAAACAACTCCCTGGAGACAGCTTAAAAACTGCACTAAAAGAAAGTCAGAGCAGGCTCCTGCTGATGCCAAAGTCTGTGGGGCTCAGGAGCACTGATATTTACTAGACAATATTTACACCAGGCTGAAAAATGCATGAACTTCATTTTCTTTCAGCTTTGTGTAGAACTGATGCACTGCTATCCTCCATTCTGGATTACTCAGTAAAAGACCAACCAGACCTATCAATCACCTCATCCACTGAGAAATCTTACCTACAGACCAGCAAGGCATAGGGTGGAAAAAACCAGATAGTTTTAACATGAGGGCTTGCATTATTTACATCTCTTTCATACTGGGTTACAGCAGCTTAGCTCACAGGCGTTCCTTTTCATTGACAAAGATTTAAACAGGAAAGGAAGTATCGGTGCTTTTCAGACAAATATTGAGGGACAAATATTCTTGTGTCTTCAAGGGATAACTCCACACTGGCAGCAGCACAGAATGGCATCACAGCAGTGAAGCCCTGAAGGGCAGATTTCTTCCCTGACATATGAGCAGAGAATGGCTGGCACCAAGACACATAAGTGCCCTCAATGCTCCTTGGACTAAACATCTATCCCAGCTGGACACACACCCCAGCAGGAGCACAACTGCTCAGCAAGGTCCAGACTGTTGTGACCACATGGGCAAAACAGGTCTTCTCATCCTGTGAAGCATAAAGGTAAAACAGTGACCTTCTGCTGTGGGAGGCATGCTGCTGAGTGCCTTTCCCTCCCAGCAAGGCAGACCAGCAGCACATCAGAGCTGGGTTTGAAGGCAGAGCTCGGTTCTGCAGCCCCTCCTCATTTGTGCAGTCTCAATGACATAAACAGGGCTGCTCCAGCCGCTAACTGCTACTCGGAGAGTGTTACCTTTGGACTCAGCATAAAGCCTCAGATTTTGAGGATTACCAGTTTTGTGATGATTCATATAACAACCAGTCTGTGCAGTAGCAATACAAAAATTCCACCTTAGCTCTTTTTTTCTTTTTTCTTTTTTTTTTTTAAATAGAAACAGCATTAAAGCAAAAAGCTGAAAGCCCTGAGCATACATTCTCAGCTTTAGCATTAGGTGAGAGGTTTCTTCCCTCTCTTTCTCCCCACAAATGGTTTTGGGTTTTTTTTAATGTTTACATTGCATTAAATGAAGATAACTGTAAATTATAAATCTGATGACTAGAGGTGGTTATTTCCTTCTTTTCATTACTGTTCTGTGTCTTTAGATCCTGAGTTGTTTTATGAACACTGGAGTAGGAGCACATTAAAAATTTAAAAGGTAGACAAAAAGAAACAAAGAATTAAAATAAACCTTGTAATTTCCTGATTACTCAGAATTACTTAAGTTTAGTATCTGTCATACTTCTTTAGATGGAACATTATCTTACCCTTCACATTCCACCACTAACTCTAGCCTCTCCGTGAAAAAAGCAAAGCTTGGATCTCCAGTTTCACCTTCATCTTTTACCAGCATGCAGAGTATTTATAACAACATTTGGCTTATTCATTTCTTGGCATTTAAGATTCTAGTACTAGACCCCCTGCTACTCCATTAACTGCTAGATAATGCATCATCTGACAGTCATTACTACTTTAAAGGAACCTGACTGGAATGCTGACCTCCACTATAATTTTCTTAATAATAAATACAGTTTTGAATGTGCATTAATATTTGGAGCTTAAAAGCTTTGAGAATGTGTCTTTAAAAGTGAAGTGGCTTAAGACAGAAGATATTCCATCTTTCATAGACTGCTTTTTTAATTACATACTCCAGTGACAAACCATTTGTGCTAGGTTCCTCCCTCATTCCTCTAAGTCCTTCTAGCCACAGAGTCCACTTCCCAGTAGCTACCCCAGTTCACATCCCTGGCACCAAACAGACAAGAAGCAAATGTGAACAAGCATGACTGTCATAGTTTCTGCTGATTTTCTATCAAATTCTGCCAAACAAACCAACAATGGCCATGCCAAAAACCCCAAGACATTAGCATGTTTCCATGAAAGCATGCAATTAACAAAACTACACGCAGGTCACCCAGTGAAGAGGAATGTTGAATTAGGGAGCAGGATAGGCTCTTTCATTAGATTTTGAAAAGCCACCATACACCAAAGTAAGCTCTCTGCCACGCTAAGGCTACAATGGAGTTTCTTCTAAGTATTGGGTACCAAGCCCAAATTGAAGCAACCAGCTATCTATCAGGAGAACAATTCACCTTTGCATGGATTTCAAATAAGCTTCTTGCTAGGAGCTTTTTGATTTTTGGGCATCATTATTCTAAAAAATACGGAAGCACTGAAAAATGAATCCATCACTACCACTACTCACTGGTAAGCCTGATCTAGGAGAATCCAGACCCAGTTGCCACAAGTTTAAGCTTCCAAGCTCTTGATTTGCCCAATGAAACAGCACCACCTGCTAGTTGTTACACCCATTTCTTTTGCTCCCCTTCACAAATTCAAAGGACCCAATGTTTTAAAGATGTCAATCAGCAATGAAGTAATCATCCTGCACTCCAAAAGACCACAATGAAACTGTTTCAACGACCCACAGAGATTCTGTTGTTCTATTATTTTGCTGACCTTCCAATGAGTATGACCTATATTTTCTGCAACAATTATGAATTGCAACAGTAACAACACCCTGAATTGTCTGTCCCTAAGACACTACAAAATAACAAGAGCTCAAGGCCTCAGAAGAATACCTAAGAACTCATTCAGTGCATCATTCCTCAGTATCAACAGAGGATTAATCTAATTCAGCAGCATCTACTAACATTTCAATATAGTCAATTATTATCTGCTAGCACTTCTAGGATGAGAAACACTGGAAAATCATTTTTTCACCTTGCTGGTGCACTAGTGTGATAATACAACGAAGTATATAGCACATCAGCACCCTTAGCAGGCCAGAAAAATCTCATTCTAGTGCATGCACCATGAGGTCAGCTGCAAACTACCTCTTAGAGGGCATCCCAGGACAGTAGTAAGGCTGGGGTAGGTAGCTTTCCTTGGGATATATTTATTCCTAGAGAGAAATACACATTTCTAGGATGTGTCAGATTGGCCATGCATGCTCTGTGAGGATGCTCTTTGAATGCAAATAAAACTACACAGACTTACAGATATCCAGGGACAGGCTTATAATACTGCTCTGACTGGGTTGCTTCAGATCTGGAAAGACCTGGCAAATATTTGGCAGGTTTGGATTTCTTCTTCATTGAGAAAGTGTGTATGGGCAGAAACCACAAGCAGCACAGTACATGTGGGAACCACAAGTCTGTCTAACTTGAGAGCTGTTATGAGGCTGTGTGAGCCAGCAGCCCAAGGCAGGTGGAAGACACCAGTCAAAATCAATGGCATACTGATTTTGAGGGACCTGGGGAACACTTCTGCACTCCTAAAACCGGTACAACCCAGCCAAATATTAGGGTGCACATCAGACACACACATCTGTGACCCTGATTTCCAAGAAGTTGGTTTAGTAAACCAAATTTGACCCAAGAGTAACTAACTTTGCAAGCAGGGAAAGCACGAGGCTCTGAAGAATAGTTATTAGTAAGAACAGTAGGAACCACTATTTGAGTTGACGTTGATGAGATGACTCTTCCCCTTTCTCTGCAATGTCTGATCCCTACAGGCTTCTGTGCATGGTCACAGCATGGTTCTAAATACAATACTTTGTAGAATCACTAACAGTTCTGAAGAGGTGTGCCAGCACCTCAGGGTCTGTGCTTCCCAGGACAACGTAGAAGTCCTAACAGCAATGTATGAGAAGAACCTCATCTACTCCTGCCAACACTTTTACTGAGCCTGGTGCTGGTTTACTGTTTTCTGAAACATACAGACAAAGTACAAAGGTGCAAAGTATGAGGTACCTGGACAAAGTGGGTTCATGGGAACCTCATGAGGTCCAACAAGGCCTAGTGCAAAGTGCTGCATCCAGGTCAGAGCAACCCCAAAATATCAATACAGGCTGGGGGATGCAGGGAGAAGGACTTGGGGGTACAGGTGTATGAAAAGCTGAGCATGACTCAGCAATGCACACTCACAGCTGAGAAAGCCAACAGCACCCTGAGCTGAATCAAAGCAGCGTGGGCAGCAGGTCAGGGAAGGTGATTCTCCCTCTCCACTCCACTCCACATGAGACCCCACCTGGAGTACTGCATCCAGCTCTGGGGTACTCAGTACAAGAAAGACATAGACCTGTCAGAGTGTGTCCAGAGACAGCCCACAAAACTGATCAGAGGGATTGAATGCCTCTCCTGTGAGGAAAGACAGAGGCAGATGGAGTTGTTCAGCCTAGAGAAGAGACAGCTTTGGGGAGATCTTATTGCAGCCTTTCAGTATTTAAAGAGGGCTTGCAAGAGGACAGACTTTTTAGCAGAGCCTGTTGTGGTAGGACAAGGAGCAATGGTTTTATACTAAAAAGAGGGTTGATTTAGACTAGATAAAAGGAAGAAATTCTTTACAATAATGGTGGTGAAACACTGGAACAGGGTGACCAGAGAGGTGGTAGACGCCCCATCCTTTGAAACATTCAAAGTAAGGTTGGATGGGGCTCTGAGCAACCTCATCTAGTTGAAGATTTCCCTGTTTATTGCCAGGGGGTTAGACTAATTGATATTTAAAGGTCCCTTCCAACCCAAACCATTCTATGATTCTAAGATGGTCTCCACAGAGCAGATTTTCCTTTGCAACTTGGAGGACAATTCAGAACACACTTCTAATGTTTATTGATGATGAATCTTGATGCATCAGTGTTTTCCTGAACTGGGTGCTTCCTGAGTCACAGTAAGCCATTTGTGAAGCAGCAGTTCTTTCCCATGGCTACCGAACTGCAATAGAATATGTATCTATTTGAATAAGGATGCTGTAATGTTGATCTATCAGAAGCTATATAATCTGTGTAATAGAAGCTCAATTTGCAGAAAATTTAAATACTAACTGCATTGATCATCAAGCTAAAGTTCCTGTAAGACATTTCATTAATACCATCAAAGAGTATTTCAAATATGATGCAGCAATTCTACTTTACAGAGAGACTAATTAAATATGGAATCTAGTTACTGTTGTACCAGTGAACCTTAATTACCCTGCAACCATTTAAGGACTGCTTTGGGAGACTCATTCTGATAGAGTGCAAAACACAAGCAGAGCTGCAAATAACTATTCCCTACCCATCTGGGACTAAAAATCTTATTATATATGAGGGCCTTAGGATAGACACATTATTTAAAAGAACAGGAAAACAGTCAGACATACTTTTATGAACATTTTTCATTTTTTTTCAAGCCACTATGAACTAGTTGAAAACTTCTTTAAAAGGAAACTTACCTGCTCATATTTTGTATTTTTTTCCTGAGGGGAGAGTGAGGAGAAAGAAGCCTAGAAAATTTCAAATACATAGCTTTTACTTAATTTTGAAGCCACCAGAAAAGGTTTCTAAGGTGAAGTGCATGTAATAGCAAACGCAACACAAATCCTCACAGGATAAATCATATAAGTGCTGCAACAAGATATAGCAATGACATAAGAAACTTCTGTGCACAAGACATAGGGTACTGTTGAGCCAGTACATAAAGGGTTGAAAAGGAATCTTTACTGGATTTTGTAGTCACTTCTTTATCCAGTATGAGTAACAATACAGAGAAACTGTGTTACAAACAGGTTTTCCAATTTCGAAAGAAAGACTGTGATGCAGACTTCAGAAGGGATGATAAGTCCTTCAGAGAAAGCATCCCCCTTACCACACAGAATGGCATGGAATTAAGGAAGGGGATTCCTAAGGGAAAAGCATCAGAGGATTTTGTCAGAAGAAGGAGATTAGCACTCGAGGTTTTCATTTGCAGATGAGAATAAAAACTTTTAAGGATATACATAAATACCTGTGCAGCTGGACAGCAAGGTGCAAAAACTATATCAAGAAAAAGTATCTTTGTCTCACATAAAACACTCTGTGCATAGAGATTTATAGAAACTGGTTTGGTAATGCCCTATGGGAAGCAATGGGAGATATTGTATTTTAAAAATACAGTCCTCTAAATGCCAGTAGGCAGAAAAAAACCAAAAAACACATTCAATTCTAGCACAGAGGAACATCTTTCTTCAGTCCAAAAATCCTTTGCAGGGAAAAAAAAATTATCTGAATGGTTGAAACCACTTTGGCCATTCTCCCTCTTACACTGTAAATGTTCTTCCCAGAAAATGTCTTGATCAAAATTTGGAAAGGAAAAATCGTCAGCAAATACAATTATTAGGCTTACTTATTAAAGCTCTTGTGATTGAAGAAAGACACAATACAGGTCGTCTTCACTATCCTAATCCTTTCCTTCTGTGCATCCTTTCTAGGTCTTTTGAGCTTCATCCTCATGGAAAGGATGTACATGGAGGTTGGAGATGACTTATGCTGAAGTCCTCAGGGCACATTTGAAGACAGAGTAAGGCCAACAGACAACAGTTCATGTACCCAGTGAATGATGGGGTCATGCTGTGAGCAGCAGGAATATTATCCCTCTCACCTAATAAAACAAATAGATGAGGGCCACTTTTATATACAGTCCTGGATCTTTTTCTAAGATAGCAAACCAGCTAAACCAAAATATGAAAGTTGGTCTAAACAACTGAGAATGCCTTCTTCAAGATCCAACCAACATTTCCTTGCTTAATCCCCTTTCAAATTCTGTATTAAAACCATTGTAAACTTCTAAAAGGGTAAAACAGCCAGTTCCCACAGGCAAACAACCCACAATATATCATTCAATCAGAGAAGGTGGCCACATGAGCGGCTGCAGTACACTAAAGCTCTACTGCATACATACAAATAATCCCATTGCCCCACATAAGTGAACCAACAAGGCCAAATGTGTTCTAACACAGTAACAGAAAGTTACACAGGAGGTCAGATGTTTTGAATGATGTTCTGCGAAAACTGCTCTAGATTTTATGTAAGGCGAATACCGTCACCACATTCACTTCCTGTGTATATCCCTCTATCTCTTGCTGATAACAATATTTTTCTTTCTGTTGTGAGCTGTAACGAAAGCTAAGTGCTGCCTTATTAAACACACTGATATATAGCTGATAGAATGTTTTATTTCAGCAACAGAGGGAAGAATGAAGTTTAAAAGCTGGATGTATCTCCAAAACGATAAGGAAGCAGGCCATGCATTTTCCTCTCTCTCAACACTAGGCTCCACTTTTAATCACAATTAGCTACAAATGTCAGTACACCTTGCCAAAAGCCACTGAAGAAACATATCCTGGAACAGCTATAATGCAGGAAGGAACACCTAACACTACTTGGGATCTGTCTACTTGCCACTGACTTGCATAACTGAAAGAGTAAGTTGCACAACTTCTAGAGTGATCTCTCTGCTGCCCACTTTAAGCCTTTTAGACTCATGCTGGTTAACAGATGGTCCCTGCACGCTCCTCAGGCTGCTGACACACACCTCTAGGTATATATATACAGCCACTTTGGTGGGTACCCACTAACATCATGTTTCTCCTGCCTAGGGCAGCACTAACTGTGAGCAGTTAAGTTTAGTAAGCCCTGAAATGTTTCAATGACAACACACGTCCTGCATTGCTTTAATTTTGGTGATTCTTTCCCCTGGTTTCCTACTATTACATCATGAAACATGTTAACAAAAAGCTGTATTCCATCTGTGTAATGATACTTCTCAACCAAATATTTTTACCACTCTCCCCTTGGGTCTCCTTTAACATTGACAAAGCTGTGAGACCAACTGCTTCCAGAGGGGAAAGCTTGCAAGGTTAAACCCCAAGGTTAGTCAGTGATGCTTATCTTGTTTTCTTTAAAAAATAAATAAAACTATCAACTAATAAGTTAAAAAGATTATTATTTGAAGCAATCTTATAAAATTTATCTCACAGAATGGCTTGTTCTTCTGAGCCTTGAGATAAGACTAAATTACAAATTGAGCTTTATTGATTTCTTCTTGCCTTATAATTACAGGCTATCGTTTTACATGTAATTAGTTAGCCCTGGTTAATTTTTTATTATTAGCTTTGAAAGATTTTGCTGTTCTTTCACACAGAGAAAATTAAGATGATCAATTGCTTTTCATTTATATTTGGCTATTTAAACCTAGTAAGTAACTGTGAAAAAAAAAAATTGAAAAAAGTAATTTTTGAAAAACCTTCTAATGATTTTTGGAAAAACATTTAGCACATCTAAAAAGAGCCTTGATGTGTAGTGTGAGTCATAAAGGATGATGAACAAAGAAAAGTCTTAAGACAAAATTAAATTGTTCATGAATGGATGAACATGCTAAACTGCTTTAAATATAAACAATGACTACTCATTAGCAGCTTAATGCAGTTTATTCCTAACTCTCCACCTCAGTATTTTCAATAAACCACCTGTACCCACAACCAGAAGAGCAGTCTCTTTGCAGAGAGCAGGATGTATCATCGCTCTGGGGAATGATTGCCTTAACTGGGTTCATGGAAGCACATGTAGATTAATAGCTCTTTATCACAGTTTCCAAGCACGCAAGATGACCATTTAAAGTCAAAGTTCCCAACTTACAGTTCTAAATGCTGGTTTGGCATCTCTGCCAAGACAGCAGGCACAGCCTTCAATGAGCTGCAGGCCAACACATTGCTGCTGCCCACATATATAGCCCTGATAAACACCGGAGAAAGGAAAAGGCGACAGGAAAAGAGGGATGCCAACAAAAACCCCACAGAAGCCAGGAGCTGAGAGCTCTCATGAGACAGTCAGCTACAGACCTCTTCACCAGCACATTGTACAACATGACCTTTACATCCATGTGCTCCCACAACTGAGGCTGGGCGTGGGGAAGAGCCATTCTCCTCCAAATGCTGCAGATGCCTCAAGCATCAAGCACAGCCCCTTCAAGGTCTCCACATTTGTTTCTAGCACTTCTCTAGTGCAAGAAAACAGAAGAAAAAAAATTACGTATGAAAACTGCCCTATCAGTGATCTCAGCAAGGAAAACAAAGGACCATTACAGATATCAGATGGGAGTAATCTTTTTCTCAAGGAATATTGCAATATAACTATTAATTTCCCATTTAATTTTAACTGGGAGCATACTTTCTGTTCTGAGACAGATTTCTATGGCAAAGCTGTAGCAAAATGGGACTAGCTTGAAAGAGAGTCTTTTAATGCTGTTTATGATGGCTTAACACTATTGTAACACTTGATTGAATGAGGGAAAATAGGAACATTTTTCCCAAGGACATGCACCCCAGTCAGTTCTCAAATCTGTCAGTAGACTCCTTATCCTTTTAGCCACAAAACAGAAATAAGCACACACTGGCAGACAAGAGCCATGTAAAAATAGGTCCTCCCAAATTTGGGCCATCAAGCTTGAGTCAGGCTTTAAACAACTTTCCAACATTCTAGCATAGAATTAGATTTAGCCCTGATGAAATTTCTCTTTCATTTTAATAATACATCAAGTATTTAATTTGCTTATAAACTATTAACCAGATGTCTGTCTGTCCAAGTACTGTATCCACTAACCGTAAAAATGATATTACAACATAAATTATGCATAGCAAGAATCTTCTGATTAACCAAAATATGCACTGCAGTTGTTATCCATCACAGTTAAAATGGCATGTGTTCGTACAGTATATAAAAATACAAGTATATGCAAACTCTTGTCACATACTTCCCCAGTCTTATGTACTTCATAACCAGAGTGAAATCACAGTGAATCTGGAATGCAGAAGAAACATGAGCATTTAATTTTTCAAATCTGCCTCCCTATGTTCTTGCTGAATTTGCTACTCATTAAACTCTTCTTTGGACGTCATCTTCACATTCTTATACCCTGAACTGGAATTTCAAGATATGAAAATTATTACAAAGTCTGCAGTAAAGGCACTAATTATCTTCTTTTAAATATTCAGGAATGCTGTCTCTACAATGAAACCTAGGGAAGGTGACCATATACTGAGGGTCCAGCTATAACTTCAGCATATCAGTATAAAATAAAACTACCAATGCATTATAAAGGAAGGCAACAGAATTGCATGATTATAAAAAATTTTAGCCTAATAGCATTCTGAATAAAGAAAACATTTTAGTGGACTATATCAAGAAGTTGTATTACCATGTAAATCACATCACAATGATACGATTAAAATGTTAAAAGTAACATTTTTTGCACCTTATCCACAAGAGATACATTGTCACGAATATTCATCACCAAGAAAGTGGGAAGTCAGCCAAGTTTTATTTTGCTATATAACTACAATATTTCACACTGACTCTATGGTCTAAAGTAGAACCACAAGAAATAACTTCTAATTACACAATATTTCATTAACATTGACATTTTATATTTGAAAACAGACAGCCCAGGACATTCTTTCAGGACTAATGACTTCTGTCATATTGCAAAAACCTACAAAATATAAGGCTGATTCTGAAGACACTTAAATGTCTAGCTCTGAGAATTACTGTGAGTAGTCCCAATGCAACCAATTAGTTGACTCAGAGTAATTAAGCATTAAAGCTAATTATACCTGTTACTGAGGATTAGACCCTTTCTTTTTACTAGATTTTACAGTTAATAATTCTGAACAACGTTGCCAGTTCTGAAGTTTTGGAAAAATGCAGTTTCCTTAAAGACCTAGTTCCAAGAAGAAATCTATGGTTTCTGATGGAAAAAAAAAAAAAAAAAGAATTTTGCATCATCCCAGCTTGCAGGAATAGAATCAACAAGCTCACTGAATAAAACACAAAGACAGATGTAACTTCTTATTCAGGCAAATTCTGCAACATCAATTTTCTTGAAGGACCAGGTTAAAAACAAAGCACAACCGCAGCCCTAAAGTCACACATACTGCAGACAGTTTTACAAGGCATCAGTTCTGTACATTCTGATCCCAAAGCAAGCCCATACTTTCCCTCCTTCTATCTCCTGTCACAGCTGTTTCACAGCAATGTCGATGCTGTTGACTGCAGGGGTACCAGCTGCCCCCCCGACTCAGAAAGGTAATGCATACGTGCAGTACGACAAGAACATCGTAACTTCCACTGTTCAGAGACACGGATCTTACATCATTTTACTCTGGCCAGTTCCATCATTTTGACTGAGTTCACCCTTCCCTTCAAACTGTCCTCAGTTATATTTGTTAAGTCTGCATCAACAATTCCTGTTGGATGACAGCTGGTAAAGCAGGGGCATCTCTCCCCTTTAACAGGACTTTGAGAACTTACTCCCATCTGGCACTCAGTGAAGGTCACAGTCTTAAACCAGAGGTTTCCAAAGTCAAGTACAAGAGTTAAAATCCAAGTTCCTGACAAGACCTCTTCCCCTCTAAACTGCCTGTTGATACAGAGGTGCTTTCAGCCACTGCACTTAGCCCTGGGGAAGAGGAGGTTATCTCAAATGGCCTACCCTTGCCACATGAAGGGTGGCTTTCAGTTTGGATGTTCATTTTTTCTGGCATGTGTACTCGTGCTCCCAGGGTTGGAAAACAGCCAGGAAATGAATGACAGGCACACATCCGATCTTCAGCTTTACTCCAAATTAAGCAGTATTAAGACTATCGGTCATCAGTCAGCTAAAGTGCAGACACAAGGTTTTGTAAGGCAACACCTAATGGCAGAGGAGGCCTTCAGAGAGTTCTTCAGGCCCTTTTATAAAGGTATTAAGAAATGCTTTGCCAAAACCTTTGATTTGGGTTCCCAAGTATGACAGGATCTCCATGACAATAATCTGAAGGAGTGATTAGAGCAGAGCTAGAAGTGGAAATTTTCCAAGCATGCATTTTTACTAATCTTTCTCCAAAAAGAAATAAAACCTCCCACACATATTAGAAAGCCTACTACTGCATATTTCTCTCTCCCCTGTTCTCCCGAGACCACTCTTTTCTACCTGAAATCCTAAAGCCACTATAACTCAAAAATATTTTTAAAAATCCAATTATGTCCTTCAGAGTACTCTTTCAACATTATTTCTAATTTGTGAGATCTATAAATCCAAAGTAGCTGAAATTTGCATATAGTTTTAGGGAGCATTTTTTCATATATCATGAAACCATACAGAGTATTTTACTACAGACAGATTCAAACATACACTGGATAAACAGGGAAGAAATAACACAACTCCAAAAGTGATAGCATTTCAAATGACTGCAGAGATGATTGTGTTAATCATTTGTAAGGATGACCAGGGGAAAACTCAGAAACTTCAAAACAGACTTTAAAATAAAATGATGGGGTTTAGAGAAAATTAAAAATTAATGGGATGGAGATTTCCTGCAGAAAATCCAGTCAAGTAATTTCACTTTATTTTCACCTATTTACAATTTACCCACCTCAGTGAGCTGTATAAATATTCTTTCTTATTTTACATAGTAACAAAATAAAGTTCACAAGCTCCTCCTGGTTCACTGCAGCAAAATATATCATATCCTTCCAGACAAATCAACATGTATGAGGCTAATACACAAATAACATTATCTTTCCATTAGAAAGCAAAATCATATATCATTTTGATCCCTGAGAAGTATTCTGCATAGTTCTAGAGCTACATAATGCAGTGAATACAGCAGTACAAACAGGAACAATGAGGCAGCCTACCATGACGCCTGTAAGAAACCCTAGGGCCAAACAGAGCGTGCAAGGTGCCAGGACACTGAAAATGTAACACACTTTTGCTTTCAACTTTGTGCCTGGTTCAGACCAGGGAAGTTCCCGCATACACAACTAGCAGTCACCCTTTGTGTCCTGGCTTTTCTCCACCAGCTCTGCATGACAGAAACAGCCGACCATGAACATTTCCCAGCTCACGAATATTTGTCTCAGCCATTCAGCAGTTTCTGCCAGGATCCTCCTCCCTCTTTACACCCTGTGAATTAATTCTGCTTGCAGCAGCACTAACACTCGCTGACGTAGATTTTTTCCTCTCCCCAGCGTGATTTATTCGCTACTGCTCAAGAACAGCAAATGGCACCAAGTTCACTTCCCTTTCTAGACACAAGGACCTTTCTTCTGTACACATGGCAAAATTATGCACAGCCACTCAGTCCCTTCCCTCTCAGCTTTGCTCTCCCAGAACACATTCCAAGAGAACATGTGGCTCCACATCACAAAGAGATAAAACAGATCTTTCATCACTGAAGGGGAGCAGTGATGTATATTTCTACAGTCTGGCTTAGATCCCTGGCTGAAGTCAACAAATGACTTAAGTCACTTGAGGATCCAGCTACTTCACTGAGATTACTGAGTGACTTTGGTGCACTAAAAATCTGTGCTACGCTCCAGGGCCGAGTGAGCCAGCTGGGCTCCACAGCTTGCACTGGCTGCACCATCTCTATCAATTTCTATCAGTCACTACCCCTTTCCCCCTCTGTCCTCTCTCTTCAGAGCCCAGCTCCTCCACTCCTCCTGCTGCTCCTCTGGCTTTTGTTTGGCTGCACCACTGGTACACACCTTAAATCAGGGTGGGAGGAATATATTCACATTCAAAATCTCCCCTCTCCTCATTTCACAGCATGGAAGCTAATTTTTTCTTGAAGGAACATCCCCTTTTTGCTGACCCCTAGTACAGCTGCTGCGGTCATTCTGGCCTTACACCTTCTCCAAGGCATTGTCTTGCTTTCTCTCCGAGTCTCCATTCCCAAGTTAAATAAGTAGACAATCAGCTTTGCTCAAACAAAGGCCGACATTTGGTGACCTCCCTGAACGATTGAGGAGCTGAGATAAAGACAGCTTCTTGCACCACTTAACAAGAAGCCAGTTTGCTAGAATCAGCTTTGCAGAGGATTGCAGTGCAAAGCTTACTCTTTTTCAGCTAGGGAGGGGTAAGAGTATCCGTCTGTGTATAGAAATAGCTTCAATAATGACTAACACTTGAAGGGCTAAAAGAGAACCTGACCAGATCAACTGAGTGCAGTAGCTCCCCCCTTCCCTAACAAACATCAATAAAATTCTGACAGGGATTCCCCAAGCAGCTGCATGAAGGGGGAGGCAGGAGAAAAGCTCACACATCTTGGATTTAGTGACTTTTAAGCAGTCTATTTCCTTATCAGTCTTCACCTCTGCCAATTTATCAAGCTTGAAAGCTACCTACCATGCATTGCCATTTAAAAAGCACAGTATTTTGCAACAGGAAGAATAGAAATCAGCCAAAACCTGTAATAGCTCAAAACCAATAAAAACCACTTGAACTTATCAGCTGGCACAGGACCAGGAAATAGATTATGCTATTGGATAACTGTCACACATAGAGGCCCAAGTTTTCAGAAGTAATTTGGAATTAGCTTCTAGATGCCTGAATCAGAAAGTTAGAAAGACAATTTGAAAACTGCTTTTAAGATGTGCATGAAAAGCCAAAGATGGATACTAAGAGATAGAGCAATGCCAAATTGTTAATCATAATAAAGAAAACAAAGGATCACCATCCAAAAGTGAGAGTACATTCCACATTCCTCTAGTGTTGCAGTGGAGGAAGCTGTTCAGAAAATAAAAAATTAATTTCTGTATGGAAATGATTTATTATTATATATGGGAAAAGAGTTTATAGCCACCTATAGCTTTACAGTGTTATGTAGCTACATTAATTTTGGCAGAAGAGGCAATTTCAATCCTTTGGGAAGTATTATACTCTTGATATGAGCACATAACTCAGATTAATAGGATTTGCATATGTATAATAATAGAGAAAATAACCCTGGGTTTGGAAAACAACTTGGTATTTTAATCAGTTTGGGAACACCAGAAAAAAAAAACCATACCAGGCACAACTAATCCAACAGCATTTGTCAGCTCATGCTAGGTAATAATTGTGAGTCAATTGATCAATATTTAGAAACAAACATAATAAACTGGTATGTTTTGGAAAATCAAACAAAGCAGAGCTGTTAATATAATCGTAAGACAAGGGGAGGTAGAAGCTGCACTGTAATCACTTGCAAATTGTGTTTTTTAAAGACTCGGACCAAATACATGCTATACCCAAACTGTGTAATTGACTCTGTGTATGCAGTCTCTCAGTTGTTCAACAATACAGATAACAGCAGTAATGGTATAATTATAACTTACAGCTGAAGTAGATAAAAACCTGATAGTTCTTAACTAGCGGTTGCAATTAAGGGTGGAGAAGAGCACTATTCACTGCATCTGGTTATGGTTCATTAATAAAAGTGGATTTAAAGTTCCAGTACAGCTTAACAGCTGCGTGCTGCAGCCAAACTCTGACCATGTCCTGACAGAATACAGTGACCGGGCAATGCAGCTTGACTCATAACAGCTGTAGGAAAAATAGCTCTACAAGCAGTGGTTGAGCAGCAAGTGTAGATATGGAATGCACTAAATGGAAAGCAAGCCATAGGCACACGAGGAAGAGGTTCTTTCCTGCGCCCCAAACATCCCTTCAGCTTCGACTGTATCCGTGGGTTGAAGAAACAGCTTTACTTCCTTCCTACCACCTTCTCCCTTCACAGGCAAAGAGCTACACCTCTGTGCACACACGTGCGCTGCCAGCCCACGGACACACAGGGAGAACAAGGCAAGGCGGGACACGCGTCCTCCACTCCCGGCGGAGCGGCTTCAGCACCGGGGGCGGCGGACAGCGCCCCGGGCTCCCGGGCAGGAGGTCGGACCCCTCCGCCTACAGGGCACCGGGACACCAAGGGCGACCCGGCACCCTCCGTGGCACGGCAGCAATGACACCAGCAACGAGATTGCAAATTGAAACCTGGTCGGCTTAGAAACAGGGTGCTTCTCCCCTCCCCTCCCCACACGCAGAGCCAAAAAAAATAAATGCAAGATCACCTCCTAAACAGTAAGTTTCAAAAGTAAAGCCTGAGCTGCACGGCATTAGCAGGAATGAGCAAAAGTGGACAAACACATTTTCTAGTGGCATTTTCCTCAGACTAGAGAGTTCTCAAACCCAGGCAGCTTGGTTTGTGCTTTCTGAGCAAACAGAAGAGTAAACCCAACAGCTCAGAAATGAAGTGGGTATCAGCGACACGTTTCACTTGCTTTTTGGCTCACTCACTCAATACTGGTTGCTAAGCAATTTTATTTTTTTTTAGAGCGCAAAACTACTCACTGCCAGATGGATTAATGAAAATACACACTACTTACAACATTTTTCATTTATATTTCTTGATACACCAGTACTGTTTCCTTTAATTATTTCTTTTTTAAGGAATTCCATTTCCAGGTTTGCAAGTAAAGACTCAAATTATAGGGAGCTAGGGGGAGGGGAGGAACAGAAAGAAGTGTAATTATCAAATTCTTTGGTGGATTGCAGGAAAGAGGTACCTTGAGACTTGCTCATCCTCTGGGACTTGTAGCAAAGACAGCATGTCTAGCTCAACATAGAGATGTGAGGCACCAGGTGACCTGAAAGTGCCTTGCTCTTAACTGGTTTATCTATTTATACCTATATGTCACAACATTACCTGAGACAACACAAGTCAGCATGGGGTTATTTCAGCAGTCAAATAACAGCCCTTTTTTTATGTACACCTTATACACAGCGATGCTCTTTCCATTTTGTCTTTATAGAGCTGAAACCTGGCACAGTCTTCCAGCCTGTGCCCTTGAATGCCACCCAACTTACCTATGGTTCGGTAATTTTTTAGAAGTCATGCTCAGAGAGAAATAACAACACGCCATACAACATAACCAACTGTTCTGTCAGTGGTAAAACCAAACTGTGCATCAGCCATTACCAAGGGTGTAATTGCAGCAGGAATAACGGGAGGGGGAGGGGAATCTGTTCCATCCCCAAATGGAGAAGAAAATGCACCTCTGCCATCTCCAACTTTCTGCCAGCTAAAAAGGGGGAGGAGGGATGGGGGAGACTGCAGCAGGGCAAGCAGCAACTCCAAGGCAGTTCATTTCCCTTTACAGCTGGCAGTGAGCTGACAGGCTCAGCATCAAAGAATGTTACACAGTTGGGTCATTTTGTGTGCTACTGCTGGGACATGAGGGAGCCTCCAGTACTGCTGGCTACAGATCCTCCCTCATGATGTCCCCCTTCCCAATCTGGTTTGGTGCAGAGAACCAGCAGAAAAAACTTTCTTTTCTTTTGTTTTTCAGAGCAACTAACCTCTGGTGTAGTTAGTTTGCTGTTGACAGAGATCATAAGGAAGGGTCAAGAAAGGAGGGAAAACCACAGGCCTAGTAGGAAAGAAACAGGATAGTTTCATCATGTGCGGGATGAGCTTAAACCTCAAGGGAGTCATGAAATAGAGGTGGCAAAGAGGAAGGCACAGTAGTGGAGAAAGGGGAAGGAAAGGTCAGGTAGAGAACTGCAAGAGGTTCATCCCAATAAAAGGCAGGAGGAGGTCAATACAGGGAGCTGGAGGTGTGTTGGTAGAAACCCTCAGGCTGTACACGCATCGAGAGTCACAAAAGGCAACGTTGAGACAACGGGGGACCTCATGACACTTAAGTGGACAACGCAGGTGCAAGTTTCCTTGCACTTCTGAGGCACAAACCCATCAGGGGAAGAAGGCAAAGAGCGAGCATGGGAGAGACTTGCAAAACGCCAAGGGCAGCGTCTCCAGGAGGGACGCCAGAACCTGGCAAGGACGGACAGTGCAGAAGCCTTGTAGGGATGCGCCACGACTCTGTGCAGGGCGAGAGGGCGGCGCTCTGGGAGAGGGGAAGCTTCGAGGAGCTGAACAGAGAAGGGCAGCCGGCCCCCGGCTCACCCAGGTGAGAGGCACGGGCCGGGGGAAGCCGGTCCGTGGGCCAGGGCCGGAGGAAGCCGGCGAGGTGCGAAGGCGCGGGCACCTGGGCAGGGCCGGGCGGCGGTGCCCGGGGAGCCCGCGGGCGCTGGCGGGGGCGGAGGGCGGGGGCGGCCCCTTCCCTCCCTGCCTCCCCCGCCGCCGGTCGCGCCGGGCCGGGCCGCCTCTCACCTGTGTCGAGATTGAAGGAGATGCGGGCCTCGGCGAGGTAGGGGGTGTCGCTCTTGGAGCGGACGCGGCGGATGGGTCTGCGGTCGATGTCCTCCTCGGAAGATGCCGCCATTAATGTGGGCACGGTGAGCAGCGTGGCCCGGCGAGCTGGCGAAGGCGAGCAGCGGCGCGGGGCGGCCGGGCGAGGAGGGGGCGGAGGGGGAGAGAGGGGAAAGGAGGAGGGAGAGAGGCGCGGGAGGGGGAGGGGAGGACGGGGAAGGAGAGAGGGAAAGGGAGAAAGGAGCGCAGGGAGGGTGGGGGAGAGACAGGGAAAACCCGTCAAGGATCTGCGGACGGGAGCGGCCGCGGCGGCCCTGCCCGCTGCCCCTGCCGAGTCCCGCCCGCCTCCGCTGCGGGGGACGGAGCGGTGTCCCCGGCCCCGGCGCTGCCGGCCCCCGCCCCGGGCAGGGTCCGGCCGAGCGCCTTTCCCGCCCCCAGGGGAGGTCCCGCTTGAGGTGCCAAACGCCGCCGGTGGGCCTGGCCGGCGGGGGTGCCACCCCGCAGCAAGCCTGGCGCCCTGAACTGCTCCGTTCTAGCCCAGGGCGTCTCATAGCTCACAGCACAGCTGCATCAGGACTTGGTGGGATGTCTAATGGTGCATCCCTTCACCTCCTTCCTCTTTCCTTGGACAAATCCATTACGGAAAGCGGGATGGTGTGCCACACCTTGACAGTTTAAGATGCCAAGGGAACTGAGGAGACTGCACTCAAGGTTTGAAACTGACCGTCCCTCAAAGCCCGCGGCTCGCCTTCCTGGGTCACTTCGGCAGCTCTTTGAGAAAAATGTGACCATCTGTAAAAACCAGAGACTCCGTTCTCTGGCTGCAAGCTGGGGTCGGTGTCTTGCGGCATCTCTGTTTATTAATCAGGCTCTTTGTGTAGACCTTACCTTCTTACCCTATGGTTTATAGGCTGCTTACCACATTAGGGCTCCGATTTCGGTTGGTTAGTGTAATATAAATAATTTAAAATGCCAATAAATAGTGGGTAGCACAACAGTACTACGTAAAGTAAGAGTTGGACAGTTAAAATATGTGCCTAAGAGTGTACTAGCTCATGCCATTTAATTCAGGGCTTTTTTAAAAAAACAACCCGCTCTGCTTAAAGTCACTGAGTTGTCAGTACTTCCAAAATCTTTTGTTTTGATCAACTTCAATGAAAAAAAAAAGACCAGGAAAGGAATGCTAGGGCTCAGTAACTCTGAAGGCAGTGGTAGTAACACTAGTTGGTCTGAATTTTGAAGGAGGGCTCTCTCACTCATTCCTGCAAAGTCAAGAGTTTTCTGTTACTTGTTTGCCAATTAATCCTTTTGGGGTTTTGGGGTGTGCTGCATGTTCTTCAATGGCAGTAACATTGGGTTTAGCTGAAGTCTGCTGTTAGCTGTACTCCCTTCATAAATGTTCTCAAGACCTTTCATCTTTCTGGATACCTGGAATGGATAGGATATATTTTGTTTGCAAATCAGTTCTATTTTGGTGTGATCTCATTAGCTCACCCTGGCTAAAATAGGGAAAAAGTTTTAGTTAGCACTTGCAGGAGAATTTTGGAAATGATCCCTGTTCATACATATGCAGGTTCTTGTAGTTAGACAGCCTTGGTATCTTTGGATGTCTGGTAAACCACCACATCACTTGTGAACAAGGAGGTACCATCTGGTCCATCTGCATTTCAAAAAGAAGACCTTAATTAACATCATATGCTGTTTAGGGAAGGTGTGGTCTTACCATTATCAAGGTTGAAGCAGATCCGAGCTTCTTCCAAGTAAGGGGTGTCACTCTTAGACCGGAGCCTTCTGATGGGTCTCCGGTCTATGTCATCCTCAGAAGTTGCTGTCACCAGAGTGGGCACAGTAAGAAGAGTTGCCCGACGAGCTGGTAAGAAAGAACAGATGAAGAAGAGAATAGGAGGAGAACAGAGAAATGGAAAGGGAGAGAAAGAGGTAGAGAAAAAAAGAGAGAAAGAAAATCACTCAATGGAAGAGATGATCTGTAGCAGGTAGTAGAACAGGCTGTTCTACTGTTGCTATAAGGTCCTTGCATTATATTCTACATGCTGCAGATTTAAGGGCTGCATTGAACGATACCAAGAAAAGATTGCTCTTATGTGCCCCAAATACACAAGTTATAGCTCTGTTGCTGTGGGGGATTGCTTGTTCTAAGTTCCTAGTTTTGCCACTAAAACCATTCTTTTCTCAACTTCTCAATAGCTGCATCTCTTTTCCTGAATGCTGTTTTTGAGGCTGTGATGCAATTATTCCAAAACTCAGTTTCTTGTTGTCTCAACTTGGGCACTCAAAATTAACAGCTCCTTTTTGCTCTTGATCACTTTATGTCTCAATTTCTTAGTTGTGGAACAGGGAGAAACGTAATTTTCATTCAGTAGGAATTTTGTGAACATATAAATCCATTAATACTGTAAAGTATTCGTAAACTTTAGTGAAGCACCCATGAGAAACCCATGAGGAAATTAGGATTTCTATCTTCTGAACAGGATTTAAATGGCTTGCGACCATGCATTCAAGGAGGAGAAAGCAAAATATTTAATACTGGCTCATTAAGTGAGCACTGCCCACTTCATGCACGGATGAAGCAAATGGTAGGATAGTAAAAAATTGCTGTCATCATGCAATTAGAAGCCCTACTATAATCCGTATGCATAAGGAGACAATTAATGTTGCAGAGGCAACCTTCATTTTGGCATTGCCTAAGCATTTAGCTTTGGACCTTATAGCCTTGATAATGTCCCTTAAATGTAGGTGTTTTATATGTGAAGTGTAATTATGGGTGGTTTTTGGATGCTTTGGGCACTGAGCCTATAAATTACAAATCACAAACAGAAGAGCCTCTATAAATATATCCACCTAAACTCTCTTTCTGAGTAGATAATCACAAATGCTAGTTGAGATGTGGCTGATTACTGAAAGCATGAGTACCATGCACAAGTAACTGTCTCCTCCACCTCATATATAATTGGAAAGAGAATTTCTGCTTGAAAGCCCGTCCCTACCCTTAATGTGGGCCTATTAAAATTAACTAACATGTGGGACCATGTAAGAGCCTAGGAGCCTAAACCGTGAATGTTTCTTGCTGTTGGGACATTATCAGGCATAAGAGTCTTTATCTCAGGGCTTTTGTAAAGCATCACAGTTCAAATAACAATGAACTCTCTTTTCCCGTTGGGACTGGAAAGCATGACTGATAGTGACTAAGAGCACATTCTGCAACCTACTAACTGATTCTTTCTTTTTAAAGTTTTTTAGGGTTTCAAATGAAACCTGTCTATAAGTACTTCTCAGATGCCTAAGATCTGACTTAGGTGTTAGGTATGATAACATATAATTAGTATGAGTTAACAAAAGCTGCCATGCTCTGTTTTTCAATTTGAGGTATTGTGTAGTTTACTAAACAAGTAAATCTGTGCTGCTGGAGGTAGAGGTTATTTCTGGTCTAACTTGCTTATTTTCTGTTTTTAGATAGATTTCTTTCAAGTTTTTGCCCATTTCTAACCTAGCGTTTGAATTTGAAGTAAAACCAAAGGGCAGGAGTTGAAATTGATTTAATGGGGTCAACGATTTAGATTAAGCTAAAGTAAACACTGCAACTAGGCTGTAAACCATTATTCCCTTGTAATAGGGAAGTACAGTAATGAAGATAAAAGAGAATGGAAAATTTCTGATATGGAAAATTTTGTGTACTGCATCTTCAAATTTACACTTAAGGAAGATTTATTGGTATAGGAAGTCAGCATTGTAAAACTCATCTCATGAAACAACTATGTAAAAGATTTGTCTTTTAAAACTGGCATAATCTAGCTGTAGTTAGTCAGTGGAAGGGCACCCATGCAGTTCAGGGCTTGCTGGATCACAGCATATTTGAAAAAATATCCCAACACCAAATGACATATACATTTATAGTAAGCAGAGAATAAAAGCAGTCTTTTCTATATAATTGTTTATAAATAATTTTTACCTTTTGGGTCAAAATATTGGGATCTGGCTTCTATTCATTTTGACTACAGGTAGGTGGATGCTAGAAAATGTTTCTTGTAGTAATCATTATGTATTACTTTGACAACTGTGATTATCTCCCCTTTGTGTATATTACCAAAAGGAGTTTTCAAGAATGACTGGAAATTTTAAGTAAACATTGAAAACATTTCAGATTACACTAATAAGTATTAAAACATTTTGCAGTAAAAACCTAAGTAAAAACCTAAAAATTCTTACCCAGCCCCAGAACTGGGAAGTATAGCTGATCACATTCTGATATCTACGGAGTTACACTGAGTGTTTATGCCTGCCATGAATATAACTGTACACACTCTTTTCCTAATCCATAGCAGCCTTTAATTTGAGAATTACTCGCCATACACTTTTTACTGAAGCTGTCAATACATGCCCAATGTCACCATTGGGTCCATCACAGATAACCCACCAGTCTCTCTAGCTTCAGTTGCTCTCCACAAACCAGCTCAGTCTCCAAGACACACTTTTAGGAGATAGTTTTTCAGGAAAATTAGGAAGTATCCTCTGGAAGATCTTGGAGCAAGGGAATGACATTATATTAAGGGACCCACTTACTCTGCAAATGGAATTGAGACCAGTGTTGAAGAGCTCCATTTAAGGAGCCACTGTAACAGCACACAGAAGGGAAATCAGTAATTTTGTTAAATTCTTTTATTCTATTTTCATTGTTCCTCATAGGGTTACACCCCAGTTTGCACATTGAAGCAATATCTTGTCTGGTATTTAGAAAGGGAAAAAGTTGCTTATGGAGGGGAAAAATACCTTAAAAATATAAATGCTATAATGACATTGTGACATGTTGGAACTGATTATATGTAATCTCCCATTTGTTTATCTCAAAATATTGTATGTTACTGATGTGCAACACAAGTATGTTTTTGGGAGAAGGGAAAGTAAAATATGTAAATTTTTATATCACAAGTTCAGAGGCATTTTGAACATGTAATTTCAATATATGTAGTTAAAGCTACAGCTGCTCCCAATTTTTGAATACTGCTTAAAATTACTGAAAAAATGAAGGGTGGTTTGCAAAGAATTTTTGATGACTTCCATTTTTTCTATTAGAATACTTTTCCACATATTTTAATAAGAATATTAGTCGTAATTTTTGTTTGCCAAGAACTACCTTTAAGCTTTGAAGGGTTATAGTACTGATATTTTTAAGAGTTGTTTTATTTAGAAAAAAATTTAATTGGAAAAAATTCAGAAGTGAAATGGCATCATCCTAAAAATTGATTGGAGAAAACATGAAATATTCATCTAGATTTTTCCATCCACTTTTACTAATCAGCCTTTATTAAAAGATCTCATTGGTGACACAAGTATCCTGGTCATTTTTGACTCAATATGGTCTTCATCTAGAAACCCTAATTTGCAGAGTAGATTTTGACCTCAAATTGGAAAATCCTTGAAATATGATGATTTTTATCTTAGTACAAGTGAAGTGGTAAAACATTTCTTGTAGATGTCTATATGTAGAAGGGGTTTGTTTCTGATGCATAGAATCACAAGCAACTTTAAATAACACTGAAATAGCTATAAGAGGGATGCTAGTTTACATCAGAAGTCTTTAAGTCTTTTCTGAGGAAAACCTTGTTTCTCAGGGCAAATTTTGAACAACTTTGTAAAATACCTATGAAAATATTTAAATTGCAGTCCTACTATTGCTGATTGAATAGGATTCTTCTTTCTTGCTACTTTTTTTTCATTAGAGAAACATAGAAGCTCTTACTCAGTTCTCCTTCATGCTTCTGTGGAGAGGGCTCACCATGGCGTAACATGTAGATAATGCATGCAGAAATATATTTTTGGCTAAATGGAAGCTTTAAAAACTTGAGTTCGGGTACATTTTGATTCATCTAGCACATGATACTCCTTTTGTGCTAAAATTTTTTTTTTTAGGTTGTGAATCTTCTTCCTTAAAGACAGACCAGGCAGTGAGTTCAATTGAATGTTTACCAGGAAAAATAAAATCTTTTGGTCTGTTTTAATGCCACTTCATTTGATCAGTTGCATTTAAAGCAAGATGAAAGGACAACATTTGAAGGATTAGATTTGGGAAATGGAGTATGAGTGGTAGGAGAGGCAGAGAGTGGAATGTGTGGAGAGGACATAATTTGTCATTTATGAAGAATGATTTATACGCTTGTGTCTCCCACATAAACACGGAAGTACATGCATATGGATTGCTCCGTGTCTCTAAAGCAAAGCTGTTGAAATCTGTCTTGATGGACATCAGTAATCTGAAACAAAGTACTTAGATACATCGTATACAAGCTCAGGCCCAAGGGTTGCAAACAACAGTACCCATGCAAAAGGATATCCACATTTGCACACACATTCGTTCTGCTAGTTTGTGGTATTTGGGTAAAAGAATGCACAATATGCCTAACTAGCATTTTGTGTACATTTTGGATGAAACTTGCTTGTTTCTCTGTGTCCAAAGTCATAGGCTATTCTGAAATTCTCAATAATGGGGATATGCCAGAATAGGAGGTGGGAAAGGGATTCTAAAAAGTTTAAAAAGGACGAGGAAAAGGTTGATGTTGATCAGTTACTTAATGGTATTTAAAGGTAGAGACATTTTGTTAGGAATGCACATGTGATGTTACTAATTCTTCTGATATTGATGTCAGTCTATGGACTAGTGATATCACATGAATAAAAAAGACCTGGATGCTATCATAACTTTGAAAATATGTTAACATATAGGGTGGATTAACCATAAAATTTCGGTGGATAGAGGAACATCTAGACTGGAATAATTCTGGATTAGGATCTGGGGATTCTGCAGCAATATGTTTTTATAAAATATTGGACACAATTTAATATGCAAAAGCAGAGGGGAAGTAGCAATGAAGAGTCAGCAGTGATTAAATCAAACATCTAGTGTGAATCAGCATTGACTGAATTAAAATAAATGAGCAAAAATTGAGCATGGTGAAATAAATACTGTGGACACATGGAGTAACAGAAAAATGTGGAATTAAAACTATACCAGAGTGTACTTTATTAAACCTTATCAAGAAGAAAGATTTCCTAAAATCTTTTGAGCAGTCATGCCCTAGGTGTCTATACAAACTTGGTACCCTTGGCCATATGTACTATTTTTTTATTTCCACATTTTTTTTTACTTTACATTTCTTATTCACTCATACTCCTGGTGAATGCAAATTCATCAAATAAATTGTGGGAATGGTGCAACCAATAAAAGCATATCTAATGTAAGTATAAGTTTATCTGTAACTTATTTATAGGTACAATAGATAGCTCAAGATAAACCTTTAAGAGGGTTTTGTTCAGTTGTTTAAATAGGCACAGTATATCTTGCCAAATGGACTAGCAAACAACTTTAAGGAATGTAGAAGAATCTTCAAAATAATTAACACAGTTAATTTTAAGGTGGTGTGCCCTGCTGGTGCAAAAGGATGTAAGACTGGAAAAGTGGATGCACAGCTCTCCAGGAAGTTAGAAACTATTTTATTCTTGAGTCAGAAGTCATGTGAGAGCTGAACCCAGACTACCAGCAGGGATCTCAGAGTCCCACTGTGGTGCAAAGGTGGACACTTGCAGCCCAGAGTGGCATCCTGACAACACAATGTGCAGCCCATCCCATCAGTTGTGGTGTGGTGTTGCTAGAGGCACCAAGAGAAAGGATGAGTCTTGGGCCCCATTCCATCAGATCACGGCTGCAGAAAAGTGTAACATGCTGTCTGCAATGGGCAAATCTCCTTTTATGGTGGTACCTAAAGCCTTCACTCATAATGTATGGGGCAGGAATCATTCTTCTCTCTTAGAGTTCATCCATGGGCTCAACCCCCTTGTATACAATAGGAGGCAGGGAGGGCTTCCTCATTTCTTGACTCTGAACGAGCCTAGTGAGAGTCAGGTCCCAACAGCCCTGAGTGCACTCCCAGCACACAGATTAGTTAGCTGTGCTCAACGTGGGCTCTCAGGCATGGTACAGCTGTTGGAGAGGGTGGCTTGAGAGGCCCTGACCAGCTTTGGAGCTTCTTGAGAAAGCAGCAAGAAGCCTCAACAGCTGCTTACTCCCTGATTTTGGAGTTACACTTCCTCTGTGGCTGCTGCCTGTTTGCTGAGCAAGGCTGCAGCTGTACCTATGGCTGGCTATATTCCCCACTGATCCACATCCAGACTGCTGACTGGCCTGCTTAGTCTCATACTTGCCTCATCACCATGGACTTGTCTGGTGATGTGGACTCCTGGCTGAACCTGATGACTGTCACCAGGCCTTCTTGGCTCGTGTGCTGCCATGCTTTACCTCTCATAGGTGAGGCTGCTGCCTCTGCCTGTTTTGGTGACTCTGGGTTTACTTTCCCTTGAGAAGCGGCTCCCTTCTGCTGCTCCTCAGTGCCTGCCTGCTCAGTTCTGTCAAATGTGAGGTCTTTCTTTGCATGACTGAAAGCATAACTGTCATACAGAACTTCAAGATCAAGGATACCTCTCCAAAGTAGGCTACACTCAAGATGGGATCTACACATTTGCAGCTTTACCCATTTTTGGGGAAGTTACTCTCTTTTCTTAATCAGATCCTATATTGCCTTTCAACACACCATTCCTCTATGCAAACAAATACCATTAGTACAGGCATCTTACACTCAAGTTCACCGTCTAGGCTTTCATAATCAGTAGAGATGCAAGACTTACATTAACCCAAGGAAGATGTCTATGATTAGGTGAACCCTGCTCTTAAAAGGATGTTTTTTCTGATACATACCAAGCTACTTAGAACTCTTAGGTGGAAACATCTTCACTGAGGTCACCTAGGGGATAAGTAAGCTAAATCCTATTCCAGGCTACACTATATACTTTCAGCCGTTGCAACTGAAAGCCACAATAGATTTGTATTTAGAATACAATACATTTGCAGCCAAGAA
Organism: Lanius collurio; assembly: GCA_020086605.1. Taxonomy (NCBI): domain Eukaryota; kingdom Metazoa; phylum Chordata; class Aves; order Passeriformes; family Laniidae; genus Lanius; species Lanius collurio. Next base: position 20,893,851 of record JACBWW010000011.1, on the reverse strand, counting down.
TAACCAGTATCTTCCATACACTTCGGAGGGAGAAGTCTTTTTTGAAAATGAAAGTCCAACTTCAGGCTCAGATTTCAGATTCAGCCTTTCCAAGGGCAAGGGGCTGGATCCAAGGGATCACAGCCGTTTCTTTCCTGTTTCTTATTTGCAGATGCGTCACAGCATTACGCACTTGGCAAGGACATCCCACCAGCTCCTAGATTCCAACATACAGTACAGAAGAGACAGTCAGGAGGGCTGCAGAGCTTAGGATATTTCTGGCTTGTGTTTGAAGACTACAGCCAGCTGGCTTCATTTACCAAGTTTTCTAAATCTAGCTAATCCTACTGCCAGATCCAGCTTTTGTGACTTTTCCATGCCTCCTGCTTCACTTTCCTTGAAGGAAACAGGGAACAGCTGTTTGAACAGCAGATACAGGCTGAATGGGCAAGCATTTATCTGTTCTGTGCTCAGCCCAGGGAAGTGAGGTGATGGCTGCTCCTGGAGAGGAGAGGATGGGAGAGGTGGCAGAAGGTAACACCTCTCCCTCCTACCCTACAACAGCAAAGGCAGTTTGCATCTTCCTGCAGGAGTAGGGACAAGGTGTGGGCGTTAGTGCAAGGCATAGAGAACTGGTGGGTTAGTTGTTGGAGGACAAAGCCCCGTTTCAGTCTAATTGTTGAAGTCAGAGTATCCCACATTCAACTACACAAGACCTGAGGCCAGCTAGAATTTGATATCATCAGTTGTCAATGCCATCATAGCTCTTTGAGTTCATTTCCAACATTTTGCAGTCTTATTCCTTCCCTTCTCTTCCACCCACAAGGAGTGGGTAGAAATGAGAATGAGTGCTTTACAATTGCCGTTTGTAACACTGTCATATCATTAATGTGAAAACACTGGAAAGGAGAATTTTTTTCTTGATCTGGAATACTAAAAGGCAGAGATCTTCAAATCTCACAGAAGAGTTGAGTGGGTCCTAAGTCCCCATTCTACATTTTGTAAACAGAGCACTTTGTAATGCAATAACTAATAATATAACTACAGTGATAATAATGCATATATTGTTTTCTGATGTTGTTTTTAATTAAATGGCAGAATACTGTAGTCTTCTTTCTCTCAGTTCTTAGTGCAGTTTTAATACATATACCCATGCTGTTTCATAGTGTGATTTGCTAATAGTGTCATGTTATTATATCAGCATCAAATAGTTACTTGTAATCCCATTAGGTAGATCTGTTGACAGTGCTTTCTTGCAGATCTTTTATTCAGTTCCATACTAGCTACTTGAGCTATGCTATTTATTGCGGATGACTGCCTCACATTCAGTGTGTTTTGGGGGCGGTTTCAGAAAGTTAAAGCTAATGCAGTTAGCCTATTTCTCAGAGGGTGGAGAAGGAAAGAAATATGCTGGTTTTGCCCATGTTTGGAGAAATTATGCCATTATCTCATATGGAAATGCCTGTTTTTTGGAGGACAACCTTATAATTTGGCATAAGGTACAAAGATGACAGAAGTTAGCAGTGCTGTATAGGCAGCATCAATGCACACTCAATAGGTTTGAGTTCCTTGTTCTGTACAAGGGGGTAAAGTAATTGAGAGGAAGGGAACATTTAGAAGTTTAGGGCTAAAGATAGTGATACAGGCATTTACTGCAGAAAAGCTTGATGATTAAATTCTTCCAGAGGCTTATTGTTTGGCCTGCTGAAGCTGTCTGTGGCACCTCAGAGATGCTTAGTGAAAGCTTCCAGAAACTTCTCTCTGCACAGGACACATTTGTCTCACATTCCATTGCCAGTGCAGTTGTTCATCCGTTCCTCCCCTCAAGCACCTCTCCTGTTGCCAGGGGGCTGCTGTGTTGCAGCAGTTTGAGAATGTAAATCAGAAGCATTGTCTCTCCTGTGCTCAGAGCAATTTCCCTGCTGGCAGTCAGCATGCTGGAAAGCAGCTGACCTCAAGCACAGAAATATGAGGAGAGGGGAGGTTACCAGAGTTTAAGGAAGAGGCCTCACAAGTATGTGAGATGAGAGAGGCAGAAGGCAGGAGCTGTGGAAAATGCACTAAAAACAGCAAAGAGAAAGGTGAAAAGTGGAAGGGGACAGCCTAAGTACAGCATGGCTGTTCTTTCAATGTACTGTTCCTACTTGTGGAGGTAGTTAGGGTTTGGGACACTCTGGTGCACAGGGGAAGCATGTAATTGCTGACTTTCATAAAACATTCACAAGCAGGGGAACAAAACTCCCAAGTTGCAGTGTTGGTTCCTATTTGTTTTGGCCAAGGTACAGAAGTCCACATGACAGATCTAGAAGTCAGCCCCCTGCTGATAACATTTGTATCAAGGAATACAATTCTGCTTAATGTTTGTTTGTTTTTTTTTCTTGTTTTGGATTTAATAACTGTTCGGTACAAGCATTTCTATATATGCCAACAATGTAATTTCTTCAAGTATGGGAAAGATGTTTTTTTAATCTTGCCTGCTTGGAAATAGTTGCAGCGAAAGTCACCTGCACAACCCTTACTAGTCACCTTGTGCACATGACTGTAATAGACTTTCCTTGCATGAACACACATTCTTTCTTCCTCAGTTGCCTCTGTATGCTGCAATGCACAGGGATGCTGTTGATAATTTGCTGTAGTTTGTAAAGCAACAAGATGTAAATTCCTGAATTTTAGGTTCTATGGAATAGAAACGGTTTGTTCCCATGGAGATATCACAGAATAGTTGTGGTTGGAAGGGATCACAGGAGGTCATCTAGTCCAGCCTCTGAGCTCAAACAGGGCTGAAGAACATATTTCAATATTACTTCTGTAGCAATGCCCTGGTGTTTGTTGCATTTTAGAGGTGGAGAAAAAGCCATCAAAATCAGTCATTGCCCTCAGCTGGTTTTCCCCCTGATTTTGTGTTGCTTAATATTTGCTTCTCTTCAATGCAGGAAGCTGTGTTGTGACAAGAAAAGCTTTCTGCAACTGCTACAGATAAAAATGTATCTCAACAACTGAGGCAGCAGCTAAGCAACACAGCATGTGTTAGGCAGCAGCACCTCAGCTGAGCCAAAGGTCAGATGTGGTACTGACCCCCATGGATCCTGGCATGGTGGCAGCCTGTGGGGGGATCACATCTTGCTCTGGGAGAATGGCCTCCAGAGGGAAGGCCAAACTCTGTTGTCCAGACTTTGAATTTGATTAGCAACCAATGAAATTAATAGTGGAAGAAAGATGGATCCCATTTTCCAAAAACAGGCAGTATGTAGAAACAAAAATGGTTGATAGAGCTACAAGGCTCTTACAATTTTCTTGAGTTTAATATGGTGTTTAAAGTTTAAGGAAAAAAAAAAAAAAGTCTCTCTGAAGCTTCAAGTTTTCTCTAAAAATAGAGCTGGTGAGAAAAATGTGAACTGACTTTACCAAAAATATAATCTATGTTGTGAACAAGTCTCAACTACATTAAAGCAGTGGAGCTTGGTTACCCTTTCCCTCTCACCCTGCTCCTGCCCTGTGGGGGGCCAGCTTTTCACAGGGGACAACACAGACCAGTGAGAGCTGCTGTTTGCAAACCGTGGGGGGGACTGCCTCAGGGCTTTCCCAAACCAGTTTTTCCTGAGTAACATCACCTTACAATCCTGACAGCACTGAGAAGCAAAAGGAGGGAGAGAAAGAACACCACAGTCTTACCACAGCAAGCTGTGGGCTATTGCTGTCTCCTCTGTCTTGTCTATTTGGTTTCTGCAATACCAGAGCCTGGATTCTTGGCAGCTCTTTTTGCTCCTACAGCACACCCAACAGCTCTCACAGCTCTTCCTCATCCTCTGAGAGGGGGGATCAACCCCACCATTACTCTTCTTGTAGTTCCTTTTAAAGCCCATGCATTTTGAAGGCCTTACCCTGTGCCCTTCAACACTTAAGTATGTCAGTCACTGGCCCCTATCTAGCCCCATACGTTTTAACCGTACAGTTAAACTAGTAATTTTCTGAGTCATTGCCAGAGTTTCTTACCTTGGGCTCCTTGACTGTAAAACAGTCTGTGAGCAGACTCGACATCCAAAAAGTAGTCCATTTTGAAGGTGCTTTATGTTTGTGTACAATACTCCGCTACGAACAATCAGTCAGATTCCTAGAAAAGATTACAGAGATGTCAGAGAAAAAAGCTGGTGGGTTTCTTTGTGGAAAGAACTGTGTAGGCAGTCACTAAAGTACTTCATTTGGCATATTAGGGTCAAAGTATTTTCAAGTCACTATTCATAGAACTTCATAAGCATCCGTTTCTATTTTAGAGTGTTTGATTCAAATCCTTGTCTAAAGACAAAAAAGAAAAGTGCTACTGTAGTATTAGCAAGGTTCCTAGTATGTTCCTAGTACAATCACCTGTATTCTTGTCACAGTCTCCATTTCTTGGGACACATGCTTGGATTCATCTGCCTGTTAGATTTGCTCTTAAAAAGAAAATCAGAAAAGCTCAGGACAGGGACCTCCTTTAGCCAGATTCACAGCCAGCACCTCCAAGTAGGCACTACTGTAACGGACTACATTAAAGCTTGCATTCTTGCCACTTACGCCAAAACACTGCACTAGAAAGGAAGACAATATTCTGGCTATTTCACTCCACCTAAATGGACCAGAAGCCAACCTTGCCTTCCCTCTTTCCTCTTGCTGACCAGAAGTCGCAACAGAACATCCACCATCAGTTTTAAAATACGTGGTAAGAGCAATCGTTAAGAAATGGTAGGCTACTCCTAACACTGTTTCATAGCTAAGGCTCATATTTTTGTCATCCTTTTGAATCTCAGATCTGCCAAGATCCTAGATTACAACTCTCCAAGATGTACACTGAATTATGCTTGCCTCTGCCCGGCAGAGTTCCTGGAATGATAGTATGACCCTTCTCCAGCTTCATTACTACCTTCTGCATTTTATTATGCTCTTAAAAACTCACACAGAAATAACAAAATTTGCAGAAAACACATAACCCTGTTCTCTCACCCACACCTCAGTTCACCACAGCATACATCATAAGCATACAAACAACTCTGAACAGCTTGTACTTTAAGACAGACAAAAATACCTCTAGTCCTTTTCCATGCAAACCTAACAGAAAGATTGGGATCTGGGAGTCTGACCTTTGCTTCAAGTAATTCCTTTAATTATGCTATGAAAATCAGGAAACAAGGTCTCCAAAACTTTACCTTTTTCCTTTGGTTCAGTTCTCATCAATCAACATGCAGTCCTTTTAAAATTCAGAAGTCTGTCCTGATGAGAAAACTTTTACGTTCCACAGTAATTCACTTCACCGTAGCACTCCCAAACCAGAAATGATACTTACTGCAGAGTATCGAGGGCTGTCTGGCAGTGGTGTAAGCTCCAGTAGTTTCAAGGAGGGTTTCTTTGATCTTACTAAATGTCCCCAGTGTAAGCAAACAATTTTGATTGTTTGATTGGAACTCTGATGAATAATGCATAACGTCAACTGGACTTCCTTTATCAGATAAAAATGGCCAGGAGATGTTGTTACTTAGCAACAGGAGGTGACACTACGTTCATCTCCCCCACTCCCTCTCGCCTTTCGTACTAAAAAATTAAGCCTCTGGTTTTGATTTGATAAAAAACTTTCCCAAGGGGGAAAAAAAAAATTCTATATCAAGTTTCCTTAGGAATTTGTTTTACACTTCGATCTTCCTTGTTGCATCTCTGATATTCTGAGATATTTTTAATGATTCATAATGCTTAAATTTAAACATAACATTGTGTTTTGTCTAATAATTTGCTATCAGTTAGTAAAATACCTGCTTACTCCATCATGTACCATAAGGGTAATGAGATTGTTTTGCTAGAAATATAATGCAAATAGCATCTTGAGAAGAGATTAATTTCTTACCTGGTACTGCTTGTTGAACGAGGCAGAGAGAAAAAACAACACATAAAATGTTCCAGTGATGTTTTTAAATGTACAGAATATTGAGAAACCTTTCCTATTACAGAATTCTTACTTCAAGTAATTCATTCATTCTTGAAGGAGCTCTAACATCTGATATAAGCATTCTCAAGGAATCGTTGCATTTCTGCTTAAGATACAGTCTTTTACAAAATACACAATGTTGCTGTTTTTAGGAAATGCACATTGACAAAAAGCCAAAGCACTGAAAGATTTTAAAAATAAATAAATAAAATCAGATGCAGAAGTACTTACCAGTGTTACTGACCTCTTTCCATCCTACTGTCATGGAATAAGACTAAGCAAATGCAACCCAGTCTGTGAGCCAGAAAGAACAGCTTCTAATTTTCACTTCAACCTCGAAATCAAGAGTACTGAATAGAGAAAGGTGACAGATCTGCTGTTTTATATTATGATGAAATGAAAGCTCTTAGCACAGATCTGAGTAGAACTGCTTTTTTTTTATACTACATTAGCCTGCTAATTTGAGGAAAGTGAAAGGCTTTGTTTTACTGTCTTTTATCTGTTCTCTTTGCTACCCCCACAATTTAATTTGCATTTAAAATTATTCTTATGTCTCCACTGCACTCCAAGGTATGGAGCATTTTCTAATCACGATGAATGTTCAGTGTGGTTTTTTTGTGCAATGCCACTTTTATTCTGAGCCAGAAACATGGTGAGTAATTATAATTGCCAGCTATTTTCTAGAATGAAATACAGAGTGGTTGTCTGATGCAGTTTTTGATTTTTCCTTCATTTAGCAGTACATTGCAACAAACTACTCAGTCAAAGCATCAGTAAAAACATAAATCAAATAGCACAGTGTCATGGCATGATAGCTTAAACATGCATATCCATAGACCATGACAGTAGAATATGTTTCTACTGAGATCTTTTAAATTAAAATTTGCCTTTTAAAAGTTTCAAAGTGATCTTGAATGGCTAATAAACTGAAATATAGCAGTTATCTCTTGGTGGCTTCCAGCTGGTCTAGTTTAACATTATTGAAGCTGCACATAGTTTGGAATCCTGATCAAGCCAGGCACTAGGGGCTAACAAGGGCCATGCTATTAAGTTGCATGGACATCCCTCACAAGAGGATCAGGACCCTGCTTTTTCCAGCAGGTCTTTGAGAAGTTCCCCAAAGCCTTTTTGGAAGTAAGAGATTGAAGAAGGCAGTGATAAAGTGATCCTTTGATAAATTTAAACTCAGGAGTGCTGGTCAGTATCAATAAGCAGCCAGTCTTCCCGTTTTTGCAGGTATTTTGCTCAAAAGATCAGATATAGATGCCTTCTGAAATCCATTGCCATCAAATGTTACTCATGCTCAAAACTGTGGGTTCTCAAACCCACAGTATCTTTTCAGTATCAGAAAACTCTGTCTCAAGTAACATAGGAATTTTTTTGTTTGTTTTTAAGAAGAAACCCAGGAAGATGAATAAACCCTCAAATTAGAGAGGGTTTATTTTGGAGCAGGTTAGAAAGTAAGAATCCCCATGAAGAGATTGCTACATGGCTTCCCATTCCTAAGACTTCTTGTATTCTTTTCCAGAGCACCGAGACAGCATCAAAGATAAAGAGAAGCTACATTAACTCCAAGAGGAGTCTGGTGTGGCAGCTCCTACACTGGCACACCACTAAATACAGTTGGACTGAGTAGGTGTCTCACTGTGCCACCTTAGTGCTAGATCTGGTTTACCAAACCGTGTTCCTGTTTTCAGAGGTCTGACAAACATTTTCATTCCTACACACAAATTAAAGCAAAAACAATCAGTGAGAACACTACAAGCTGCTTTCTTTGCATTTTAGAGAGTTGCTAGCACCTCCCACTTTGCATTTCGGCCGATTTGTATTTGCCATCGTGACTACTGAACAACAGGTCCCTCCAAGCTGGCCTCTGATAATTGGATCCATTATCTTATGGAACTGGAGCCAGTTGTCTGTTTAGCCAAGCTGGCTTTCTTCAACAGAAAACCAGGAAAAAGAAGAAGGGCTCTCAGCACAGAGATTCAAAAGGAAAATGGAAGACAGGAACATCTCTCACTCCAAGGATTATATCTGCCTGTTTGCAAGCAGTATGGTATATTTTTGTTTTTTCCTTGGGACACAATATCCCAGTCAGAAGGAGACTGAAAAAACCTACAAGTTTGCATGCTGGAAAATGTCTTACAGCACCTATCCTTTAGCCTTTGATGTATCCTTCTGATCCTCTTTCAATATGCATTGTCATCTTGCACCATGACTGGCAAGTGAAATCTTTGAAATCACCAGCAGCCTCTCTACTGACCATTGCAAGATCATCCATCTTGATACTTTCATCCATCTCAGGAATTTACAGTTTATTTTAAATTATAGCGCAGCATTTCTGACAACTGCTAAGAGCTCTCTCCAACTAGGGAGCACTTAGCAACAAGAAAGGTAACAGTGCCTGTATATTTATATGCTTCTTTAGCGTTCATCACCATGAGGGAAATCCTTGCCTACCTGATTAGAAAAAGTCTAGGATGGTAGTGTGGGCTCAGATTTAACCCACAGTCCAGGAAGAGCTCAATTCTCAGGAACAGAAATCCAGTACATCCGGTTCAATTGAAAAGCCTACATATCTAGAAAAATGTGCAGGTGAAACATATCTGTTTCAAGCATGATCCCCAGATCAGGCTTCACATATCGATGAGGCTCCGTGGGAAAGTTGTGCACAGCTCTTGTGCTAATGCACAGTCCATTGAGATGTGTACCCTGACTTGGCTTCCAAAGAACAGCAGAGCATCTTGGGCAACGGGACAGGGAAGGGCTGCAGTAGCCAGAACCAGAAACTATACTCTCTGGCCCTCAATATTTTCCCTGTGCTCTGTCAAGGCCTGAAGCCAAACTTGCAAAACCTCTGCTATGGACTGGACCTCTTAGCAGCATAGATCCCTGTTTAGGATAATGGGTGATTTTGTAACATACACAGATATCTATACAGGACTAGACAGAGACTGAATGCTATGTGAGCTAGACCATAATACCAACGAATCAAACTCTGCTGAGGAAATACTTGGAAAAAATCAGTCACACTTAGGAAAAATTTGAAGCCAAAATTCCTTATCATGAGCTTTAGTAACCTACTACATCACATTTGACTTTTTCCCAAATTAAAAAAAGAAAGCCAATAAAAGCCCTTCCAAATCTCAAGAGGGACATAATTGAACACTTGGCATTTGAAACGAGTGAGAAAGGAATAAGTAGCCTTTTAGTTCTTTAACAGTCAGATACATGTAGGCATTGGGCTGAGGTTTTTTCCTACCCTGAACTCTCTATTGAGAACATAACTGTTACTGTAATGACTCAGAGCCTTGAAAAAAGAGTCTGCTGCTGACAAACACTAATATTAACCTGAAAGAAAGTGGGAGAGAGAATGTAATGTGTGACTGAAGAAGTGTAGGCAAGGTGATTATTACAGAGAGTTGTTTCCTGAGGGATACATTCAGAATAAAGGAGGAATATAAAAGTTTAAGCCCCTAAGCTGTGAAGAATGGGCTTTTTTAAATTATAATTATTAGTCTTGTACTTAGATATGTTAAAAAGAGAGGATTGCTAGCAAAATTAGGACACAAATATGTTCTCTATTTCTTATTTGTAATGCAAGACAGATATTATGATGCACATAGCAAACAGTAAAAGACAAAAATATTTAAATGAGGCTTGCAGATTCTTTACAAGGATAGAGACTAACATTGATGCTTTCAGAAGTTTCTACAAATTTTGTACAATTCCATTTTGGGATCCTTAGGCTGAAACCACATAGGAATTTAAAGAGAGATATCCAGAAGAAGGTACTTCCAGTGCTGCAGTATATATACTCTTAATGCTTCTGCCATAAAATTTATCGATATCCAGAAACATTAAAGGGAATATAAAGGTAGCTCTGGCTCTTGAAATCAGTGGAAGGTTTGGCTTGTGCTTTCATAGCATCAGGGCCACATTCTTGTTATTTAGGTCCAAAGCAAGAGCTGCATGGATTCCGATGCAGAGGAGATGAGCTTGAAAGGAGGCAGCTCCAGCATCATGCGTCATGAACAAGAAGTTCAAGAAGTTGCTTGTTGAGAAAACCTTTAAAGTGCTGTCATTGAGAACAAAGGTTAGCTATCCTGCATAGTAAATGTCTATTCTAAGATGATATATGGCAGTGTGATACGCCTTCATTTGAGGGAGGAGAAGTTGAAGTTGTAATTATATGATAGACAGAGAAGAGAGAATTTGGGAGAGCACATACGTTAAAGCCTAATCCTCCAGTCCTTATACAGGCAGAAATTCTTCTGCTTTAATAGACCTTCATAATTTTCCTCAATTACATGACCAGATTATTTTTTTCCTATAACAAACTACACAGGAATGGAAGAAAAGGAACTTTCTCTAGTTCACTCCCACAGGTGACTTGGTGGAAGTAGTGAAACACAGAGCTATCTGTAGCAGGTAAAGTGGAGGAAATGAGTAAAATAGATGATTTGGGTAAGCCTTCCTTCACTGCCCCACCAGCATTCAGCAGTTGAGAAGGTGGAGGCATTGCTTTTGACTTCCTGCTCACTTTCCAAGGAGTTCTGGCAAAGGAACTTTAAAAGAGTCTAAATTGGCTGCTGGAAACAAAGACAACAAAATTGTCCATCCTCTGTGCCCTCCTGAGACTGAGCAATCGCCAAAGCTTGAGCTATCTCCCTGCAAAAGATAGGATGGCTGGCCAAATATGTAAGAGGGAATGCCTTCATTTTGCACTAATACAGGTACTATCTCAGTCTTAACCTTCCTTGAAAGAAAGGGAAAATTAGTCCTGGGAAACTGGAAACTACTGTGTGTTTACAATCTCCTGAAGGCATTTGAGATATTGCACTGAAAGGGGATCGTTCACAAACCTGGTTTTAGTTGGTTAGTGGTTTAAATTGGATAAACAATTCCAAAGTAACTGAGCAGCTGGACATAACTGCAGTAACATGATTACATTCAATAAAAATTTAAGACTTGCTTTCTGGCTAGAACAAAATCAAATACCTTTTTGCCAACTGATTTTATGTAAGGCAAAGACATAACTATGAAGTATTAATGAATCTACAAGGTGTAATTCTCAAATAACATGATTTTATTTAATATTCATAGGGCACTGTGCACACATAGATAAATAATATATATCAATACCAGTCCCTGAATAATTTACCCTAAAATCATAGAATGGTTTAGGTTAAAGGGACCTTAAAGATCATTTAGTTCCAAGCCCCCTGCCATAGGCAGGGAAACCTTCCACTAGATCGGGTTGCTCAGAGCTGCATCCAACATGGCTTTGAGTATTTCCAGAGACAGGTCATCCACATCCAGTGCCTTACCATCCTCACAGTAAAGATGATTTTTCTAGTATCTAATCTAAACCTCTCCTCTTTTAGTTAAAAGCAAATTTCCCCTGTCCTAGCACTACATGCCCTTGTGAAAAGTCCCTGTCTCTCCTGCAGGCCCTCTTTAGGTACTGGAATGTTCAGAGGTCTCCATGGAGCCTTCTCTTCTCCAAGCTGAACAACCCCAACTTTCTCAGGCTGTCTTCAAAGGAGAGGTGCTTCAGCCCTCTGAGCATCTTTGTGGCTGTCCTCTGGACTTGTTCGAACAGGTCTGCATCCTTCTTATGTTGGGGGCTCCCAATCTCCTTTCTTGTTTTTATACTGTGTTATCCTCCAAAAATTTCATCTTTTTTTTTAATAGTTTGGTCTATGATTTTTAAGATTAACTTCCCTGGTACAACAGATCAACAGTGAGACCTTCAGGAAAAACAGTCACCTGTCTTGTATTTCCTACCCTATGTTGCTACTATCCTCTGGAGCTACTAAGGCGCTGTATCTTTCACAATGGGAATATTTATAAGAATTGTAATGAAACAGGTGAGTATAACTGACAAAATTGTCCAGATACCTTGAGAACTCCTGGACAAATATTACTGTACCTCACTACTGAAGTTATTCCAAAGCTTACCTGTACCTTTAACTTAGTTTGGATGCAATTTTTTTAATGTACATAAGTTGGGTATTTTACTGCATTTTATATATGTAAGTATATGCAACTACAGATTGCTGTGCTCTCCATGCTTTTTTTGAAGAACTTGTTCCTGCATAATTCAGGTGTAGGCAAGGTCAAAAGTGACGAGTGTGTTAACAAGCCAGAGGAACCTAATTCTTTCTTTCTTAATTACAGTGAAACTGTAGTGCTGTCAAGTTACTTCTGTCTGATATCAAAAGTATGGCTTAAAAGAGTAATATGTATTGCAGCTCCATGTTCCATTAGCATGATGGGGGCTACAGAAGTTCTGTCTCTTCAGACATGCCTTTCTGCCCACATCCTCCTCCTCCTTCACCATACACTGCAGGCTCAGGAGAGTACTTAAAACTTCGTGTTGTTCATGATTTCAAAGAATTTCTTCTTGCCTTTGAGCAATCCTTCTTTACACCTTCAGTAGGAATTTGTAGGACTAATACCAAATTTGCATTACACTATGGAACAGCTAATGCAGATCCTCTTCTCCAGCTTGACAAAAGAGGAGGTCTCTTAAGAGAACACTGGACTGGAGATTGTTTCTAAAACACTACAGCCGAGGACAGTCCAGTGTTTTATGTGGGTTGCACTTATTTTCAGTCGACCCTGTTGCAAAGAAAAATTAAGCATCTTTTCTGTTGCCCAAGTTTCACTAATTATTAGGGACACTAGAGCCACATCTGTGAGGTGTATCCCCATGAACTGACACAACAGTGTGTCAGGCAGACTACAGACAATTGCCCTGACAAATGACATTTTACAATCTATGAGTGGTCTTTTCAAAATAACATTCAAGTGTTTGCACAGTGCTCCACAGGATGATGAGTAATATAAATAAAACATTGCCCTTGGGAAAATGAAGAAAAAGGTACTTGTGGCACAGCATAGGAGTCAGATTAAAAAAAAATAATTTCACAGTGCTTCTTTAAAAACCTACTAAAAATTAATGGAAAGTGAATTTACGTTATACTCAGTAAGTACACTGCCACAGTTTCAATCCTTATGAGGCAGATTCTTCTCTTATGGACTACCTTCTGAAACACAAAGTTGTATCATTCAGCCTCTTGATTGACTCTCATCTGCATTTTGTGTAGTAGTAATTTCTAAAGTATTCACATTTTTCAGTTAGCAAAGCCAGCAAGTGTCCCTTGTATGGCACACATACCATCCACACAAAATTTCCAGGGACCTGAATGCCAGCTAACTGCATCCTTCTTCTGGTCATGCTTGGCATGAATGACAGCTTTAACATCGGATGGCTGCAGGCTTAAAACACACGCTGAGATACGTGACTCGCACCTCTGAGCTTTTTGACACGATCACGTGGAAGTTCAAAGCGTAACTATAAATCCATGGCTTGCTTTCAGTTGATTTCCAGTATTTGAGCCAAGTAGAAGTTAGAGCGCGCAAATCGGAAAGCCTGGTCTGACAAGCAGGTCTCACCAGTGCTGTTGTAACTGGAGTGTGTGCAGCAGTAATTGCGGGATGTGGCTTTCCGCGGGGTACTGTTGCAGCAGATTTGCAGACACTGTTCAGGAGGAGGGGTTGTGGTGATAGCTGCTGTGTTGCACAACAAAAGGAAATGAGAAGCTCTGAGCAGCTGTGGAATTACAGCCCTGGAGCTACAAAGATGCCTGTTTTGTAGAGGTCAGCGTCTTTGTAGAGAGGCAAAGGTGGTGCCTGGTCTGTTAACGCAGACACCAAGCATCTTTTTTGAGAAATAGGACTTTAATATTTCCCCCTCCCCTATAAAAGTATCCCAGGGTAATAAAAACAATAAAACCCCCTCCCCCCACAGTATTTTCCTTTTAAACACATCAGGCATCATAAAAGCTGTCATTTCAGACCAACTTCTGCCCATCCCTATGGCAACTAATGGAAGCATTTAATACTATATATACAAAATGTAATTTGCTCCCCCGCCATCTCTAGTTATACTCTTCTTTTTATGCTAAAATTGCTCCATGACGCCTACAATGTTTGGAAAATGCTTTTGAAGTGACATGCATCAGAGGTTCAACGTCACTGAAAAAAGCTCAAGTGACCAATTAAAAAAATATTGATTTTGAAAAAGCAATTGGGTAAATTAGCAAAGGCCAAAAATATCTTGCCTGAACAGTCATATTTGTAGTCTTGGAATGCCCAGTATTAAAACTTATAATGTCTTTGGAAAAGGAGAGAGAGGAGAAGCACTGATTATCAAACCAAAAAAAGTTACAGTATTTAATATTTTCGCAATCCCCAGCATAGAAATAGCTTTTAAAGTTATGAAGCAGTCTCTGGAAAGCCTTTCTGTGCCTAGCCCCTTATAGCATTAGAAGTTACTTAAAGTCAGTTTGAACCTGGGGCTTAAAATATTAAAATAAAAATGATGAAAAGATAGAATTAATATGGATTTCTTTAATCTCCTTTTCAGAAGGAAGGGATGTATCCATTGCTTGCAGCTCTATGTTATGAACCTCCTGAACCACAGAACACACTTACAGTTATTTGGTTGTCCAGTTCATCTGACTTGTTCTTTATTCCTTATAACTTTTTCTCTATACCTGTTTCAGAGCTGAGCACCCTACAGTAAAATCATTATTAAATGCAAGCATGCTAGGTAATAATTTGTTCATTCTGTTACTTCCTTTGAAATGGTCAGACATGCACAAAAAAAATCTCAGTTTCAAGTAGGCCAGCTTTAAAGAAACAGATAAAGCTATTTTATAATATGTATTATGTAAAGCTATTTTTATAATATGTAAATCCACATATAAGTTTATAAATACATAGATAAATTAATCAGGCAAGAAGAGACCTATTGTGTCCTAATACACTGTCTCTGTCATTGTTACAACAATAACAAACTCCCAGGGTATCAGAATGTCTCCCAGGTATCTCAAGTAGTGATTGAGATCCTGGAGTAAAGGATCCATTCATTAAACTCAAGATCCAAGGTAGCTCTGCCGTTGCCTGGGTTCTTATATTCTTTATTATAGTGCTCTGCAAGCAAGAGGTCTTGCAACAATCGCCAGCTAGCAAGGACAAGTATCACCTACAGACTAGTCTGAGTAGCTTTATAGTAGAGTTAGAGAAAAAAATTAAAAGTTATGCAGAATTTTATGCCTCTTAGAGATGCCCAGCATGAGGAAGAAAGTGAGAAGTACAAATTTACTTAGGATAATGCTTTTTACAGTATTTCTTTTGGAATTATAGAATCATTAAGGTTGGAAAAGGCCTCCAAGATCAAGTCCAACCTTTGACCCAACACCATCACTTCAACTAAACCATAGTACTAAGTGCCCAGACATTTCTTGAACACCTCCAGGGATGGTGACCCCACCACCTTCCTGGGCAATCTGTTCCAATGCTTTTACCACCATCTTAGTGAAGAAATTTTTCCAGATGTCCCCTGGTGGAGCTTAAGGCCATTTCTTCTTGTCCTGTTGCTATATGCCTGGGAGAAGAGACTAACACCCACCTTGCTACAACCTCCTTTCAGACAGTGGTAGATAAGTTATCCTCAAGCCTCCATTTCTCCAGGCTAAACGACCCTAGCTCCCTCAAAAAGAGTGTGCAAAGGAAACTCAACTTCTGCAGAGGAGGTATGTGGGCACAGCAGCATTGCAATGGTGACTAAAGCCAGACAGTGCCAGCTGCTTCCTCATTTCTCTTTCACATTCCTTGTGCTAGTCCTTTAGTAGGCATAGACCATTGACAAATATCTGTAGCCTCCTAACATGGTTCAGTTACATGAAGGTCCAACCAGGTACTTTTTCAGTAAAGGAGCTGCTTAGACAATATTTCAGGGATTGGACCTTGCAAAGGATGGTCAATTCCTTTTAACTTTAGTTTTCTCTCTGGAACTACAAGCGGTGGGTAGGTAGAAATAGCAATGTGCCAAAAAGTAACAGGACAGAGTCTAGAGAAAGGAGGAGACAATTGCTGTATGGAGTGAATATTGCAGCATGCTATAAAACCCTGCCTGAAACCCTGTGATGTGGGTTTTTCCATGTATTTCTTATTTGGTTTGTATTTTTCACATATGTAGGTACAGGGATATAAGAAGTTCAGTCCAAGCTGTGTAATGCACAAAGACAAAATAAATCTCTCTTTTGAAACAGGTCCTAAACTGAAATTCACTGACTGTGACAAAGATTTGGTATGCAAGGTACTTTAGTATCAGACTAAAAAGGGCTTCTGCCTGCAAACCATGTAAGAAACACACTTTGTCACAGAGTTCTATGAACAACTTTCCACAAAATCATCCAACAACAAATTTCTAATTGGGATTTGACCAGGGAGACAGGTGGGGCTTGAATTGAGCCACCACCACTCCTTCTCCTGCTCTAGTTTCTCACACCTGAGGAGATAATGCAGTTGGGTAGCTACTCTCTCTGAACGCTGCACACAGTCAGCAGCCAACAAACAATTGCTCTAGAGATTACTTCAGAGTAATTCTGTCTTCCATTTCTCACTTCTTTTATTAGGAGCCCACAAAAACGAAGTCTTAGTCTTAGAGAATCTTCTTTGTGGTGGTTCAACATCTGCAACTCATAGGGAGGCTTCATTGGGTCTCTTAACAAATGAGAACAAGTTGTCTTGTTGTAAAAATAAGGGAGATTCAATCCTAACATGGTAGACACCTCAAAGATAATCTAGTTCCAACACCCCTGCAATGGGAGGGATGCCTTCCTGTGGACCAGCGTGCTCAAAGACCCATCCAGCCTGTCCTCAAACACTTCCAGTGATGGAGCATACACAGCTTCTCTGGGCTGCCTGTTCCAGTGCTTTACCACCCTAAAAGCATAGTACTTCTTCCTACTATCATGTCTAAACACACCTTCTTTTGATTTAAAGCCATTCCCCCTTGTCCTAAAACTACATGTGCTTGTAAAAATGCTCTGTACATGGTTTAGCATGAAACCAGGATATTGTGCATGACTGAATTAGAGCATCCCTAATGAAAGGGACTAGTTGAACAGTATCTTTAGCATATAACATCTCTGTTGTGTGTGACAGGCTCCTCTAGCCAAATGCTGGCACTACTGAAATCGGTTTGGGTTTTACACCCATCTTCTGCAAACCCCATATGAATACTGCATATTGGGAGTTATTAACATTTTTTTTAGTTATGTGAAGTTTCACTTCTAGACTGTAATTTTTCTTGCAATACCTGGAGCCTATGAGAAAACACTATTTGTGGAAACAACTCCAGAAGCCTGAGGAAGTGAGGACTAGAACATACAAATAGACTGTGTTTAATAAAAGAGAGATGTAGTGTACTCTTCCAGAAAAAAGATTACTGAAGAAGGAAAAGGTCTTTGAAGGCAGTACTTTATGCAGAGTTGCAGTATAAATGGAAAAGAGCATAGTGCGATAGATCAATAAACATGCAGCAAACAACAAAAAAGCCCAGGTTCACAGAAATTCAAGGCAGAAGGAGACTTGAGAAATTCTCTAATCCCTGTGCACCACAGCAGCAATAATTTTACCCAGCTCATTCTCCACTGGTGTTTCTTTAACCTACAGTTTAAATCTTCCCTTGAAAGATAGCACAACCTCCCTGGTAGCTCTTCCTAGTATTACAAGGCCTTTTGGATTAGAATTTCTTTTCTTAAATTCTCCCAATTGTTCTGCTGCAAATTATAATTTTTCCTCCTTTTTTACTCTGATGCATATCATGAATAATTGAGGGAGAGATGGTGTAACTAGAATGTGTCACATAGAAATAATGTATTCAGTCACTTTGCCAAAGGGAGAATTATAGTCCTCTGTAGGTGACTAGAAAGCCACCATGAGGCTCTGAAATGTGAGAACCTTTGAAGAACATGGTTGATCATTTTCTTCATAATGAAGAAATACATTTGAGGTGCTTAAAATAACTATTCGTCTAGCCCCTCAAGCACTCTGCTCTTCAAGCCCTGTCTGTCTTCTGCAAAAATTTAGTAGTAATGCACTGGATTTCCCAGTTGTCTGGAAAATTGTGACAAAGCCAAATATTGTCATTATTGGTAAAAAAAAAAAACCTATTGTGTCGCACAAACTGGTCCAAACTCCCAGCTGAAGCAGGTTTGCCTCGAGCAGGTTGCACAGGATCATGTTCAGACAGGTTTTGAATAACTCCAGAGAAGGAGATTCAACAACCTCTCCAGGCAGTCTGTTCCAGTGCTCTGTCACCTTCAAAGTAAAGAGTTTTTTTCCTCATATTCAAGTGAAACTTCCCATGTTTCCATTAGAAGTCATCTCTTCTCCCAGCTAAACAGGGCCTATCAGCATTTCTTCATAGAAGAGATGGTCCAGTCCTCTAATCATCTTCATAGCCCTCCACTGGATTCACTCCAGGAGTTCTATGTCTTTCTTGTCCTGAGGGGCCCAGAACTGGACACAGTTCTCCAGATGTGGCCTCACTAGGGCTGAGTAGGGTAGGAGGATCACCTCTGTTAATCTGCTGGCAAAGATCTTCCTAACATACCCCAGGATACCACTGGTTTTCTTGGCCACAAGGACACATTGCTGGGCTCATGGACAGCTTGTTGTCCACCAGGACCCCCAGGTCCTTCATCTGCAGAGCTGCTTTCCAGTAGATCAGTCCTTAACCTGTACTGATGCATGGGGTTATTCCTCCCTAGGTGCACAACAGGAATATTTCAGTTATTATTCCAGTAAGGAGTCCTTCCATTTTCATTACTTTAATTTTAATTTCTTTACTCTTACAATTCATATATGTTTCTGTAATGGATAAATTCCCATCATCTAGTCACAGACTTCTTGTTGTCTTCTCTCTCTGAGGATGTCTGTCATCACCACTTTGTGGTGTGTCCCTTTAAGTCACATTCACCAAAGGAAGCTGGTGAATGGTGAAAGCAATGGTGAGTCCAAGATTCAGCAGTAGACTCCAAAGGGATGTGATAGGACTGAAAGAGGACACTCAATCACAGTGGAAAGATCCATCTTCCCCCCTTAGGAAAAGATTATTTATTCAAGAGTAACCAGAGAAATGTCTGTTCAGATTGGAGTGGCTAATAAATACTCTGAGCCTGTTAAAAGCCAAAACTTGCCTGGTGAAATAGAGAGCGGCTTGACTTGCCCCCTTGCAAGGCAACAGAAAATGCTGCTGCTCCCAAAACTGGCAGCCAAAAGTCCCAAGGGCACTAGGTTTTCTTCTTCTGCAGAAGCTGAACTTGTGTCTCTGCTGCTTCTGGAGGAATTAGAAGGGCTGGGGCAGCAACTGCTGCTTCTGGAAGGAACTGCAACTCCCTGGCAGCAGCTGCTTGGCAAAGCAAACAATGAAACAGCTCTCGCAGAGTTCTGTAGCCACTGGTGTTTTACAGGCTCCCTTCCTCCCCAGCAGTCTGCTTTGCTGTGAAACTGTGCCCTGTCCAAACCCAGAGCTGACTGGGAGACAGAACCCACACATGACCTGGGCTTGAAAAGATCATATATCCAAGATGTAATTAACTGAATGCATTCCATCTGCTGTGGTTAGAAGGGACAGCTCCATCCCAGCTGCATTTCATTCTGCTCTATTCATTGCAGATCTGGATTTTGCTGAGAGATTCCACTAAGCATTGTGTACATCTGCTTTAAACAATCTTCATGAAATAAATAATTTACAATTTGTGCTATTCCATTATTATTCTTCCTCACTGCCTGAGTCCCTGCTGTCTGCAGTCATAACTCAAAAGTCCCACTGTGGCAGGCAATGAAGAAATAATCCCTGCCTGAAAGAATTTACCATCTAAATATTTTCTCATTGAAATCAGTAGCAAAATCTGATAAAAGAAAATCTTCCTTTCTCCATGGAAGCAAACGGGAATAACAGACAGCATGAGAAAAGGACAGACTATTACCATTAGTAGGGCAGTCTGGGTCTTGCCATTGTTTTAACTCATTGGCACAATACCTAAGTGTTCCATACATTTCAGTAAGGTATATCCACAGCATCTCTCACCCTTTTCTCAAGACTTTCTTCATTGTCAGTACTCTTCTGAGATTAATGCTTTTACATTTCATCTTTTCTGTTTTAATTTTAAGTTTCTATTGTTCCTTCATGCACAAAGTCCCAACCAAATGAGATTCAGGACACTAACTGGTGATGATGGTAAGGGAAAAAACAAGCAAACAAAACCCATCAAGCTAAAGGCCAGTAGCATAAACACCACAGAGAGCTGTTTCCTCCAGGACATAGGTGTTCTGGCTCCAGCACACTGAATGAAATCCAAATTACAGGTAGGACAATGTGTTTGAAGTCTTGATCTCTGCCACACATCCACCCCTGTTTTACAGGAGGGGTTAGCAGCTATGACATAAGTGCAATGGCACATTAGGAGGAAGCCAATGTCAATTTCTGGCTCCCAAACCAGATGCTGTTGATGCTGCACAGCATTTAAATTTCATGGATTTCCACTAGTACATACACTTGGAAAAGAAAAACAGAAATGAAACAATTCTCTGTCTGATCTGTGTCTTATTGGTCACTAATTAAGTCTAGGAAATACTAGGAGAGATCCTGAAATACAGAGACCTCATCCATGAAATTGATAAAGCAGAACTGTTCCTATCTGGAATACCTGTAACATCAAACTTCTGGAGTGCGAAGATACATAGGTACACAGAGGTGTACACACAAGAAAGGTATTAAAATTAATTAGTGGTAGGTTAAAAACGTTTCTCCTATCTGCACAGTTTATCCATCTCTAGTGGATGTAGACCCTCTGTGTTATGGTGACATAGCTGCCCTGAGACACATGGTCTTGCTAAGGCTGCTGAAGTGTTTTATTTTAACTTGGCTAGCTTAGGAAAAAAGTGCTCTATCTCTAGTCATTCTCTGGCAAAGTGCAGTATATCTAATTTTGTTAAGTTCCAAAACATACTGTACACCAAAGTACTTGTAGGTGTAAAGGAGAATGTCAGGGATGAGTCAAAGATTAATACCTAAATTATAAAGTGTGAAATGGGAATTGCAGTCTTAAATATCACGTAAAGAACTAGGAAGTATTTACCTAGTCTAAAGCACTACTTTCATTGTAATAGGCAAAATGCTGCTTCTTTTAGTTACAGGGCATTCTTTAATAGTCCCAGGCTTGAGCAGGAAGACGCATAGGGTGGAGGACAACTTGATGAGACCTTTACAAACTTCAGCAGAACTCTTATTCATTGCAGCACTCACTTCAGTCATACCTACTTCCACTGCTCTGCAGAACAAGGATGAATTTAGGATGGTACTTAGAAAAATAGATGCTTGACTAGTTTATTTCATTCAAACATACCACTTCTTCCATTATTGCACTGCAAGATTGGTGAAAGTGGAAAACTTCATCTGACAATCTGCCCCTTCAGGTACTTCATTGTCCTGTTTTCCATCTATCCTTACAAAACTTTGTTTTGCTTTCTTAAACAAACAGACATGTCTACCTTAACACTAATCTTAACAAACAAAACAAAACAAAACAAAACAAAACAAAAGCTCTCTGTGATGCTGTTAGTGCTTCCTGCTTTTTCATTTTATCTCTTGCCTCTTACATTCAATTGTCAACTGTGCGTCAGGATCACTTCTTTCCTGTGTGCATAGAGTCCTAAAAACATACAGGGAGCTTTTAGATGCTTGGTTAAAAATCCCCAATGAATAGAGCATAAAAGGCTAGAATTTTAATCAGCTTGTAATTTTCTCACTGTCACTAAGTGCAGCACCTGGTAAAGGCCCAAGGATATTTTTTTTTAAAACACAGTTGAAGAGACAGTAATGATGTCTCATTTGATTCGTAGGCAAATATGTGGAAGCAGTTCTAACAACACTCAAACCTAAGTTTCAGGTGATTCTTAGAGCTTTACCAACTAACTTCTATTTTAATAATCACTGCCCAGTGAGTCCAGTGCTGCTCAAACCACATGCTTCAGCAACGGATACTTTGCACTTCTCATTAGCTGGTGACAAACGGGATACAAAAATAAAACTTTGGGAAGCAGACTTAAATAGGCTTGTCAATTGGTTATAAAGAACCCTGCCAAAAAGTGACTTTATTTTTATTAAGAGAAAAATAGGTTCATCAGACAAATAGTCCCAGAGACCAGACTTCTAAAAACCCTACTTTTTAATCAGTTAAAAATACTGAATACACACATTCATAGTTTTAGTAGACTCTACTAAATATCACTTCTTGACATCAGCCAGTTTAGACTCACCGTACTCCAAAGTAACCATTTCATATTTTAGCATCTTCAACACGTGTTAAGATGACTTTAGCTCTATTCTTGACTGTATAGTCCTCTGCTTATCAGAACATAATTACTAAAGAAGGTAACCAGAAACAACAAGGATAAGAAACTTACAGATAAGTTACTGTCCTTGTGATTTCCCTAAATCCTTGATAAAGTCAGATTATGTTTATGGTAGAAAACTCAAGGTCTTCCTCATGCAGCTTTTCCTCTGTAGTTTGTTGTGTTTTCCTTCTAGCTATTTCTTATATTGTAGAGCCTGGGGTACTCATTTTGCCATCTCTTAATGCAACTTGCTTCATCTAATATGGAGTTGGGTCAGATAAACAGCCCTCTTGATACAACTCTCTTTACCAAATCTCTGCTATAAAGACTGCATATAAAGAAAATACAGAGAATTACTTTCTATAAAGGAAAGTGGCTAAACAAACTGAATTGATATTCAGAACATATAAATGAAACCCAGAAGGTAAAGCTAACTGAATGCCTGAAAGGATGCAGACTGCTGCACTTTGAATATACTAAAATACAGAATATTTACAAAAGCCCTGGCAAAGGAAGGTGTTGCACCTCTCTAAACTTCAAGAACTAAAAGCTTACATCATCAGTCTGAAGGTTTTGCTATGATTTTCCTAAACAACCTAGCACATCTATCCATTACTGCACTTGGTGATGAGTGTGATAGTCAGTCCTATAAAACCTGGTAGAACAAGCACTGTATTATAGAACAGAATCACTGTGGTTGAGTAATCTAATGGCAGCAGCAGAGATGGTTACTAAGTTAATTTTTGGGATTCTGCTTTAAGCCTATGCCATAGTTATCACTGAGCATCTCACAAACGAGCCAGTTCACAGTATAATATTCTCAGCAATTAGTGAGTTAGCACCTATCTAATTACAAGAGCTTGGATATTTCATTTTTTTTGCAACTGTGTCAACTACAAACTCATAAATGCTATCAAAGTCTATCAGCATCTTTCAGAAGGGGAATCCACAGTGAGAACTAAAGAAAATCGAGGTATTCAAGTTTTATTCAGATGTTGCAATAAATGGTGGCAATATAACTATGTGAACAAGCATGTTAAAGATAAATTTTTCAAAATCTGTATGGCAAATTTAAATTTTATTGTTTTCAGATACAGGAAGAGAATTGAAACCCCAAGTAGTTACAAAGAAGAACATGGACTGGAAACTGAAGTTAGTAGTGACATTTCTACAGCAGTGTCAAGGCAATCTTGCATCTCTGAAAGAGGTCAAAGTCACCAAGATAAAAATTTCAGCTTGTGAGAAATTCTTGCAAAAAGAGTGATAGAATTTACTCCTGGTGAAATTTTCTCATATGGGAAGGCATGATGTGAAATAATTAGATGGATTAACTTTAGATAAAGTGTGGCTTCTAGTAAGATTTGGGGACAACAATATGTACTTGTATCATAAAAAATGCCTGTAGTAAAGAACACAAGAGAAAACATTGAGCACTCTCTGTCTGCAAGTAGGAAATGCAAGAGATCTCCATATAGAGAGCTGCAAGGGAAGTCACAGGCCATTTCAGATATAGGCTCTCACAAATATCTAATTATTAGGCAGACCCATAGTGAAGTAGGGGCAGACCCACTCTAGTGAAGTAGAAATTCACTCTACTTTTCTTCTTTAGCTCTGACATATAGGGAAATTTGTTGTTCATCTACAGCAAGCATACTTGTAAATGGGTCCTATCATTTTTAGTAGTGGAGGGAAAAAAGCAGACTGGGATTTTATACCTGAGAATTTTATGTGACTGTATATGACTCCTTCCTTTTCACCCCCAAAATACCAAGACTGACAAATTGGGACAGAAATTCAGACAGGTGTTCAGAGTGTCATGTCAAAACCCATTTTCGCATTAAAAGAATGTACCTTACAGCTATGAGCAAAAGGTTGCCTCTGCTGGCAACTCTCAATATGTGTTTGGAGTAGATAAATTAACCTTCAGGACAGGACGTCTGGATCTGACTCTTTTAAGTACAAATCTTCAAGAACTAAATATCTAATTTTCCCTGCCTCTTCTTTTTGCCATTCTGCTTCCTTTTTATCATGCTCTCATCAAGTCTTCTGCTTCCTGTCAGCAATTAAAGAGTTCCAGATGAGCCAGAGTCTGCTTCAAATGATTTGCCATGTTAAAAAGAAGAAAGTATTACTAAACTCTTTATAGGAATGGAGAAACTGAGTTTTTGTTCACAAATCAAAAGCAAAAGTATTAAAAGAGGAGAAAAAAATTTCCAGTATCTCATATGCTGATGAAACAAAAAAGTTCAGAGAATGCTAGATATGGATGACCTTAAAGAAAACAGTAATGAAAAATAAAAATAAATGTGGATAGATTTCATATTAGTCACAATAGAAACCTGAAAAAAAATTTCATAGTATAAGTGCATCTCAGATTTTGTATTTAGTTATAGAAAGCGAGCTATTGCTGGAATAACACTCTTTACTTGCTTCAAAGTAACAGAGGATGAACAAAAACAGAGAGAATTAAATGCATTTCACTTCCCTGATTCTGAGTTTGGGCTACCTACTGCATAATTGAATTTTGGCCTGAAAAATATATTAATACCTGGAAAGGTATAAAAGCCTTCTTTGCTTCTCTCATCAGCAAAGTAAGTTATTGCTAGTGTTTAGATAACAAGTATTTTTGCTACATGAAGTATGCTGAGACTTTATTTAAAACTTGTTCTCTTTTCTATTCTATTATCCTGGCCTGTGACAGCTCTCTATTTAATGTCCCTGTTTCATAGGCTTCATCTTGATAATACCAACATGCCAAGGAGATTTAGATAGTCAAGTGGATTCATTGACACTTATTATTAAAACAGCCTATACCAACTGAAGGTTTAGGTAATTATTTCAATATTTGCTACATTATTGTTATGATAACAACTAAGAACATTTTCAATCTCTGCACTGTTTGACAAATACAGCATTTTAAATTGAATGTTACTTTTCTTTAATTAGATGTCATAAAATATGCATACATTGTCTCTATTACCAGTATTACTGTAGCACATCTCTCCTGGTTCTCCCTTTCTTATTCTAAATTTTTGCTTGATATTACTGAGAAGCATCAATACTTATGCAAAGGCTGATTAGCATGCAGTGACTTGATAGACATGTTGGAAGGCAGAACTAACAAATTTCCAGCATACTACTAGATTATGCATTTCTCTGTGCATGCAAAAAGACATCGTTGTTCACGTACCTCTGATACTTCTGTTGATACTTCTGTCAACATCTGTTCACAGAAGTGGCTATTGGCATGCTCTTATCTGAGAATCACTATGCAAATATATGCAACTGCAGTGAAAGAAGTCCCTAGAAGATTTGAACAAACCCATTTTATCAGAATAAAAATGTTGAGGTGACTGACAGGTCCATTGTCACAGCCCTTACAGAAGCTGGCTCCCTACTTTTTCCACTGTTAAAGCAGAATATTATTTGAGTACAAGAAGCATTACTGTGAACATAGCAATTCCCAGTTCTGGTAACATTTTGCTTGATCCTATTTCATTGTAGAGCAGTGGTGTATGTCCTCAGGGAAATAAGGCCTGGACAATTAAGGTGATATGAATTTAAAGTGATTGTGCTGTTCACCAGAAAGGACAGGCTCACTATTGTTAGACACAAAGAAGAATCCTAAAACGACCCCCTTAATTAAAATCAACTCTTCATTTATACTCATGGAGGTATGCAAAAGACAAATTGATGTGGTTCACATGGTGCCTTTTTAGCTACTTATTATTGGTGCTGGTTCAGATATTTGTGATGAAGGCCCAACCAGTAGAGCTGATGAAATGCAGTACTCTCTAGTGTCTGATCGGCCTGAGCTAAGCTGCTTAGAACAAGAGGCATTGCCAAAAGTGTTCTTTGCTACAACAACCTTCTCAGTTATTACTCCCTTCCTGCAACTTTTCCAAGAGCCACACATTAGCAGGCGAGTTTGAGGCTGGGCTGAAAGTTTTATTTGCAATTCCATACCCTCACTTGACATTGGAGGAGAAAGAACTGGTGTTCTATAGTCTACAGCTGTCTACCTCCAAGGTTTTGGTAGCTCATACCGGTACACAGGCAAAAGGGTGACAGACACATGGTTTTTGCTATGTCTTCCTCCCTCTTAACTGTGCTTTATGCAACATAAAGCACAGTTTTTCCCAGCATTTCATCTTTAACATGGCTGCAGCAGACAGAGTAAAGAGGGAAATTCTGCTGTTTACTTTGAGACATGGAGGGACATGTACTGAGTCCAGTAAAACATAGAATTCTATGTCCTAAAATGCTGCACGACAATTGCAGACCAAAGAGTGAGCAGTTCCTTAACCCCTACCTCTGCTCTATCTTTAAAAATGTGAAAGGCTGCTACTTCAGATCCTAGTTCTTCAACTCCAACGTGAAAACAACTTGTCTAGAGATCCCGCTTGATAATGAGTCAGCTGCTTCTACACTGCATATTGTACATACAAGCATAAGTAATATTGCCTTCCCATCATACACTGTCAAACAACAGGGGGCTAAAGCAGTAGCTTAAGACACAGGCTTAAGCAAAGGCAGCCCCCCACTTTGAAAAGCAGATTAAGCATGCGACAGATGCTTTGTGGTAATTTATGAATAGCGTACGTTGACCTGATTTTTATGATGTTGATTGTATGATTATGTTGGCTTGATTTAATTAGAAGGCACAGACAAAGCCCAAAATACTTGATAAATACAAGCTACCCACTGATAAACACCCCTGGGTCAGTTTGAATTGTCATCTGTGGATGACAATTCTAGGCTCCAGGCAAGCTGCTGGAATATCTTTGGTCAGTTTGAATGCTGAGATTAAAACAACTCCAGTGACTGTGCAAAGGGCACATGAGCAATATGCTGTAAAGTCAAGTGACTTTTCATAGAGAGTCAGCTGTTGAAGGGAACTTATATCACCTTACCCCCATGACACCTTGGGGGAAAATAAAGTATTCTGGCAAGGCAAAACACCTAAAGTCAAGTTTCCCTATTTATTTTCCTCTCTGCTGTTTTAGGATATCTGCATGTTCAGGATAAATCTGTAGGTGTCTGCAGTCTCAGAGATTCACAAAGTATCACAGCCCTTGGCTGGGAGGGTATGGACATCCTAATATTCTACAGCAAGTAAAGACACAAACCCTTGCATGAAAGGACTCTCAGAGGCACCCAGATGTAGCTAGCTCTAGTTATAAATAGCAGCTTAAAGTTTCATGATTAAAGTGAAGTAATCTGCTCCTCACATATGGAAACTTTGAATGTGTTCATAAACGTGAGATAATCAACAGGAGTTAATTTCCTTGCTGTTGATCTGGTATTGTATTGCCTATGGGGCAAGGCCACCTGGGGAATCCTGCACAGGGGCAGGAAGGAGGGACGCATGGTTCCACAGTTCTAACTACTAGGGAGAAAACATTCTACTATAGTATGTCAGAACATTTTTATCTCTTTGTGACTCAAACAGGGACCTGTTAGGATATGATGAGGTTTGACATCCCTCCCAGCTGAGTTTCTGTTTGAAACAGCCGGGGCAGGCGAGTGAAGACAGGCAAAGAAGAAAACAGAATACTTGCCCAGGTAAGTTCCTGTTCGGTTTGCAACTGTGAGGCACACTTCAACACACAAACCCAGAAGTACCCTGGGTCCCTTAACACAGAGAAAGGCAGTGGAGTACTTCACATGGCAAAGTTCCCAGCCAGTTCAATGGGGTCAGTAGTTCCCTTGAGAACTTTTGATATTTCTGCCATTGCTTCTTCTAACTTAGCTCATCACAAGACCCTTTTGCCTGCATAGCAATGTCCAATCTCCCACAGTCAGTGAACATATACCCCTTGTACATATCAGAAATCTGACCTTCAGCTTTATCCAGACTTCTGTGTTCATCACTGCATTAGTACATGACAAATAGCTCCATTCAAATATTCCCTTGCTCCACCATCACAGACTGATGCCTTACTAATGACACTGACACACTGCCCCTCTTGCTGCTCTGCTCACTCACAGTTATCCATTTGCCAGAACAGCCTTCCTAAGCCAACAAATACCCTGACATTTGAAGGATTGTGCATGGCAGTAGGTTATAGAGGTAAAGTGTTATTAATGTTTCCTACAACATCCAGATCATAGCTGGACAAAAATTTTGTTTGAAATGAGAAAGATTCTATACAGAATATAGAAATACAGAGTTACAGAAATTTTTTTTTTGGAATTTGGGTCAACTTTACCAAAATGTTTATTCTTAAAAGTAGCTGGGGGTTTCATGACATGCAAAAAAGGTAAAAACATTGTACTTGGACATTTTTGATAGTGAGGTTATTTTGCTTTTTAAGCACAAAACAACTTTTCCATCTAAAATTACTATCAAAATGTATTTTAAAATTATTCAGAAAACTCAAATTGAAAATATCCCTTTGTTTCAGACCAGTCAAGACAACTCTTCACCACAAGTGGTTCTTTTTAGTCCTTAATTCTATGATTTTTTGTTTAAATATTCATAATCTCAAATCAAAATTACTTCTTTCTCTTCCTGTGTCTGTCAGGAAAGCTTCCTCACATTAAGCTGTAATCCTGGACCCAATTAAAAGATTATTTAAACATGCCCTTAATTCTGAGGCTGAGTTAAATACCTTTTCAGATTCTGCACTGAATAACTATGAATGCCAGGTATGCTGAACTGCTAAACCTCCCCAACCCTTTCTTCTCTTCAGCTTTTCTACGTAGGACTTTTCCTCATTGCTCAGTGGGAAAAGAATGACAGCATGTTAGAAATTGAGAAGAAGCTTTATACATTCAAAGATGCTGCTCCCGACCTTTTGTTCAGCAGAGAGAGAAAATAAAGCAACATCTACAAAACTTCTGTGTTTGGAAATAACCTAAGTTCTCTTGGACACCTGATAGGTTCTTTCTGTCCCATCTTCCTAAAGAGGTATTATTTTTTATCTAAAGACACAGAAAGAAGGGCTGAATAAAAACCAATAGAACCAACATTTTAAAATGGGGTATTGTCCTTACACAAAGCATCTGACCAATTATATTACCATTATTTCCCCTTCTCCCTCCAGCCTTACTGTATACAAATAGAATAAACAACCAAAATCACACTGAAGTCCAGTACTTCATTTTTCTGTAGTTCAAACATGTTTCAGAACAGACTAGGCTCCATTTGTATATACATATATTAAAAAAGGAACACATTTCAGTTAAAAACCCCCTCCACGTTTCAAGCTGCTTATATGTTATACATACACAAACATTTCACACATCAGGGGAACAAGCACACAGAACCAACCCCAAGCAGTTAACTCCTAGCACCCTTCCTTTGTTCAGCTCCCACAAATTTCTGTTGCTGGTGGGTGTAAGTCTTTTGAACTTCTTGAAAGAAAAACTGTAGCTCATTGTGTTTAACTGTGTGCTTTCCAGGGCTGCAGGCAGAACTTGAGATGGAGCAATATGAACACATGGTGAGCAGCTCACAGCATTCCTAGGGGCTTTTCTGTTTTTTTCTGCAGTTGTTTATCAATTTCAATGGGACACACAATAGGATTCCCAGTATCTGTGTGCCTCAGATAGCACTCAATTAACTTTACTCAGAAACAAGAGGAAGAAGAGTACTTTGAGCTTTGCTCTCTGGGGTGAAAGTTGAAATGAGCTGGTTCAACCAGAATGCTGGAAAACGTGCCGCTGCTCTGCGTGAGGGGAAGCGCCTCTCTGTAAGAGGTGCTGGTTGTATTCCTCATATCCACCCTAGCTTTTAAACACCATTAAATATATCTCTTTTGTTAGCTTGCAAGGGCATGCCTTCTACAGCTAATGCCTTGTAACAATATTGACAGATGCAGTCAAAACAACCATTGCATGGCCAGAGAAAGAAAGGAAACTACTGCTGACATGACAACAGTACAGAAGTTTTCAAACATGTTATGTAGTTAGAAGGAAAAGAAATAGTTTGAAGAATAGAGGAAATTTAAGAAATGGGGTAGGAAAATCTAAGGAGACTACAGCCAAGAATATGTAAATAGGAACTGCTCTTTAGAAGAGAATGCAGAAACAGACAACTACCCAGCAAAGTAGAAGAGGGCTTTAACTCATATTTGCTACAGTGTGTAGACTCACACCCTGATACAGCAATAAAATAAACACTTACCTCATTAAATCAGATTCATAGTGCACCTAAGAAATTCTGCTCCTTCTTAGTCAGAAATGAACACGTGAAATCTCTATCACACATTTATCTAACTCAAGATCAAGCTGCCAAACTGATGAGCAGACAGAAGAAGCAAAATCTTCAAAAACCCTACCCACCCTGTTCCTGTAACAAACTGGGTAAGGACAACCCACCCTAACCGGGTGGAAACCATTGCCCCTCTCCTTCAGGAATCAGTGCCTGGGTAGCATTCTTTAAGCCTCCTTAAGGTCTCATGACAGGTGAAAGCCTTTGAGAAGTCAGGGATTGCCAAGAGGTCAACTAAGGGAGAAAGACAAAACAACATGTGCAATAAATGTCTTCCCATTATATCTCAAGGTTGCACATTCAGTTTTCTCAAGTCGGGAAGAGAAGGGAGGTTGGGCCCTGCACTGCTCCCCAGGGAAAGGCTGCTCTGCCAGCCTGCCTCTGACTCACTGTTGTGACATCTGGTATTAAAATTTAGGTAGTTTGAAGATCAGTGGAACAGAGCATTTAAAACCCCATTATTTCACCTGGTCATATGATTTTTAAATAACTGTGTTAATTCTTATTTACCACATCAGGCCCCTGAATATACTGAGCATTGTTCCAAGTTACTGTAACCTTTCCTCTTAAAAGTGGATTTAAGCCATTACAGTCTATCACATAAATCCTTCTTAGTTTGTGGATTATTGACCTGATAGGCCCAAACAGCTCCATCTGTCCTTTTAAATGGGCACGAATGCTGTCATAGTTTATTGCTTTCAATCCTGTTATTTGCAAAGTGCTTTCTTCCTCTGTGTGTGTGTGTGTGTATTTGTGCTTACTATTCAGGGACACTTTATTGTCAAGTTGTTGGCTATACTCTACTCTCCCAGCACAAACTGCCCTCATACAGTTGCATAACTGAATGTACTGCTACTTGACTTGGGCAAATTAAACTGTTGACTTAGAGCCAGCCTTTGAGAGTCATGTAAAAGTTGATAGACTGGAAGAACATTTGAAAGTGAAAAGGGACTCTCTTTTGAAATGTTGATGTGAATCAAGTCTGAGTTAATGAAGCTTTTATGGTCATAAAGTTACTTTCAGATATCTACTCTAAGTGGTTCTTTCAAAAGAGCTAAAATTATGCTCTAAGGGACATTTGTTGAAGTGAAAACAGGAGTAAAATAGTTTACCTGTTGATATGTGTCAGGGTGAGAGTATGCAGAGAAAAACGCATTTTTCATTGGTCAGTATCTGTGGGTCAAATTATTTACTAAGACTTAGTTAATTATTTTGATGTGTTGAGTCAAATAATTTTGGATGGAAGTTTTAAAGTGTGTTGAAAAGGTTCCCTGTGCAAGGAAGCCTGTTCTTTCCTGTCCCAAGGGTATTCTACACACTGAGTTACTACTGTTAGGAAGTGTACTGAAAAGCCTGGAGACCAAATATGGAGACAAAAATCTGCAAAATGTAGCCACCACCTTGGCCTGATGGATTTCATTGCTGCACTTTTGTCCTCTTTCTATATGTGAGCCACTCCACCTGGCACCAGGAGGCCAGGCCATGCAGAACATGTGGATGTGGCTTCTCAGTATGCAGAATGCTTTGCCTCTGACATGGCTGGATTCTCTTTGCAACAAAGATTAGTGGAAAATAGACAGTCTAGCAAGTCTGTTCCAAATAGTATTTAAAAATCTTACAGAAACTAAAAAATACTTTGCTGATGGTCTGTAATAGCTTTTGTATACAAAAATAGAGATGTCTTAGGTCTGACACTTGGTAGAGAGTGGTTTGTAACTGGCTTATACTCTTTTATAACATATGTATGCAAGGGACACGGTTGTTTTTTCAGGGATGGGGAAACTCAGCAAAGTGGGAGGATATTTTTGGCAATCTGTTTTTGCAGAAGAAATGCCAGGTGCCAGCACCTTCTCAAATCCAGAGCCATGGCCAAAATATGATAGAAGCCGTGAAATACCTTTAATCATACAGTTTTGTATATGATAGTGTTATTCTAAGTATACTTGTGTGAATACTCAGAGTTCAGTCCATTTACTGCCTTTTTTTTTTTTTCTTATCTGATTTATTACTTTTTTTAAGGCATCTGGACCCTCTGACCCATCCATTATTGGACCATTGACTCACTGTAGGGTTTACTAGTGACTAAATCTTGTCCTAGGCAGAAAGCTTGCATAAAACATTTCTTCTTTGAAGTGGAAGTAATTGCATCCTAGGTGCTCACGCTTTGTTTTGGCAGGGAGAAAAGTGGTGGCCTCTGGAGACAGTCCACCAAGCAGTTTTTAGGAGAGGGCATCAGCTTCCCTGGCTGAAGCAACTGGAAGTTCTGCCCTGTTATACAAATTCAAAGCAAAAGTCTGAAGTATTTAGGAAACTTTCACTTCCCTTTTAGCATCAAACAGAACAGTTATTTTTGGGGATGAGCACATTTAATCCTGTCATCCTTGATACTTAGCCTAATGGAAAAAGAGAATGATCCAGATGTTCAGTTGCACCTTGGGCAACTGTTTTAGCAACACTTATGAAATGCTGATATGCTTAAAGGTATGGAAGACAGTGATAAAGAGCATTTCTGCAGCATTAAAAATTGAAGCTTTGCCCTCTGAAATGTAAGCAGAATACTAGCTAGCATTCTGCATATATCATATCCATAAGCTTTAGGATGATATCTAGAATTCCAACTGAATATGGTTTCCTTATTGTATAGTATTAATTAGCATTTTTATCCTACAGAAATGGAAGCTGAGCATCTGATAGAGGAGCATCTAAGAAATAAATTGTGCATATATGTTTCATTTTATATATATAGTAAGTGCATATAAACACACTAAAGCTGTATGTAGCAAATTTTACCCACAGTCACTCTAGGTACCAATAGAATATATTTAACACTGAGACATTACTTGGAAAAATCAGTAAATTTATGTTTGTCCCAACTTAGGCTCATTGAATTACTGAGATGAAATTACCCAAACCCCTTTTTTTCAAGTGGTTTCTCTGCACCAAACACAGGGTTTCCATTAAGGAACTGGGCTTGCTTTACTCCATCATCCTTTCTGAATGTGGGGTCAGAAGGAAATGTTTCCAATGCTCACTGTTTCTGTTTTAACATTTCAGTCACCAGGAGGAGGGAGAAGACTTTACTGTATTACTGGAAGCAATTAATTTTATGAACTGTACCAATAACGTGGTTTATATTCTACTTGGCGACTAAATTGGTTTCTGAGTTTATATTCACAGTAATCAGTTTTATCTAGTTAGGCTATAAAACTGAACTTATTATTCAGGCACTAGCGAGGATGGGGTTTTGAAGAAGGTTTATTAAGCTATTTTAGTAGCTAGAACACTGTTTTGGTGGTGGCTTTAATACTGTCTTAAAAATCTGATCCAAAGAATTATGAAGGCTGAAGGAACAAAATCACTGCTGTGGTACTCTATTAAAGCAGTTCACTTTATACTGAAGGCTTGTAAACTGGCCTTTTTCTGTGAAAGCCACTCTTCTGTCTCTAGGTTTGATAGGCTAATAAAAAAGAAGGGACATACTGTAGACACTTGCAAGCTTTGGGACCAGGAAACTGAAATGTAAGGGGTAAGACAGTACATCCCTTTGATAAGAAACTAGTCCATACAAGGGTTCATGCATTCTTCTTATGATAAAGGGTATGAAACAGAACAAATTGCTATCCATAGGTTTTTCATCTTGAAACAGAGCAATGAAAACTCAAGTGGTGGTTATGGTCTCAAAGCCACTAGCTGGGAACGTTACATTGCTCATTGCTGCCTGGAATTTTTTTAAGCTATACTGTATTTACATGATGTCATTTAAAAGGGAAAGAATGATGAATGCTCAATTAATTGTAGAATCAAAACCACAGAGGAAACATGTGACTGTTTTAATATGCATATATGAATGATCTTCATGGCTGCATAATTCATTTTAACATGAAATAAACCAGTTCTCCAGGATGGGCCAATTCTACTAAGACTTCATTAAAAAATTCATCCTGAGTCAGGAGGGGAGACTGATGCCTGTCAAATCCATTGAAAGCTGTGGGATATGACAACAGTGTTTGAATCTTAAAGCAATTCAAAGTGGAAGTGACAGTAAATAAGCACTGGGGTATTTGGGTAAGCCTAAGCCAGACTGGTAGGGGGTTTCATATACTGGAATGAATTCTGCAGCACCTAGCTCTAGAAACCTTGAGCTCAGTGAATGCTGGTGGGTTGCTGGCTAGGCAGGTTTGGCAGCCTGGATGCACACACTTCATCAGTTCAGGGCTCTCTCTCCTCTCTTCTGCTGAATTTGGCTTCCATCAGAGTAAGGCAACTTCTAGGGTAGCTGAAATGTTCAGCCCACTTCTGGTTCTCCATGCACCACTGGAAAGGTGCAAAAACTCTGCACGGTCACAGTTGATTCCAAATCACAGACACAAAGCCATGCTCTGGCTGGATCTCTGCTTGTAGCCTGCAGGCAGAATGTGGTGGAGAGCAAAGAATGCAGAATTTTATCAGGAGGACTTCAGCTGTCCTTGCACCTTCTTTGTTTCAGGCAGTTCCAGTGAATTGTCCTAGAACAGTGATGAGTCTATGAAAGCCAAAACTGGCCCTTTTTCTCCAAATAACTTTGTTCTTTCAATTTTTATTTAACCAGTAGAGTCTCTACAAGAAAACTTAGCGTGACTGAGTAGGGGTTTCTTTTCTAGCAGTGAAAGTCAACACAGTGTTCTGAAATCACAGCAAATACCAAATTCCTGACAACTTGATGGCGTCTCCAGATGCTGAGATGAAATAATGCAGAGGAGCATAGATTATCTGATAAATATCGACACTGATCCCAAACAGTCCCAAAGGAGGAAGGGGTTCTAGCTTATGAGGACTTTACTGTATTGCTGTCTACTCCCTCAAGAAATGTGCCTCCCCATGAACTCTATGCAAATAAAAAGCACTGTTTACAGAAAGGGTCCACCTTTTAGCTCTGCAGCAGCTGCAAATCCTGAGAGTGACCTTGTTCACCTCTTAGACACCAGAAAAATGTTTGTGGCAGAACTATCATACATTATGTTCATCTAGAACCTCCAGGACAGCTTTTTGGAAGAGGCCTGTGTGTGATTCCCTAAAAAAAATGATGAGTGAACAATCACTGGCAGTATACATGCAAATTGGCTTTCCAAAGCATGGAGCCACAAGACAAAGTTTATCAATCAAGGGCACCAGAGCAATTCCGAGCAGTCCCCAGAGAATTAGTCCTCCAAGAATGCATGAAATCAATCTGGCAGCCTCTGAAATACACAGTCCAGTTGCTTGTGTCCATACAAATATTCACCCTCTCACCATGGAGGCACAAAGGAGTACAGATTAAAAGGACTGTTTCAGGACTGAAACAGTCTGCAGCAAGAAGCCAAGTAAAGACTGATAATTATTTTATCTGTGCTGAACAACATTGTAAGCAAATTGCACATAATTATGACAAAATACCATCAACAACATGACAGTCTCCTGTTTTGTGCCGGGGCATTTGGCACACAGCGCTGCCGAGTCAAATGTTTGTTCCCTTTCTAATGCTTGGTGTTTGGTTTTTTTTCGTCTGTTTGTCTGTTGATTCACACTCTTGCTTCAACAACGACTTTTTATACCGTTGTTGTGTACAGTGTTCATTGATTTATGCCAGAGGATTGAACTTCAGTCGCCAATCTCATCTTCATTCCTCACTGCAGGGACTGTTCCCTGTCAGAAGCTCTTTCCATTCCTTGGAAAGAGGAGACAAATGAGCCCAACCAGTGATATCTATGAGGGAACAAGGTACACACTGGGATGAAAGGCATGTGGAGATCGCTCCTCACAGGAGGGCAAGATCAGTTTGTTGTAAGGACTTGCTGGCAAACTTGTGCTATCAGACTTAGCATTTGACATTCATGGCCTGGACTTGCTGGGGATTTTTGCACCACTGCTAAACCATGTAGCCTTTTGGGGGACTGATGGCCTGTCCCCATTTCGACCTTGCCAACAAGGCCCTTTTTGTTGCCTTTCGTGGCAGATGGCAAAAGCTCCATGTAAGGCAGTTCTGTACAGCAAATGAGATGATCTCATCCCATTTGACTAGTCTAAACCAGATGCAGATGAACTCTAGAGATTTTTGAAGCTTATAAAATCTAGGCAAAACAAATGGCTTCAGATTTTAAGTTGCTTGATTCGCAAAGTTATCCTGCAGTAAGATAAAGCTTAAAAAATGGGCAACACAACTGCAGATGAAATCTAAAAGTGATAAATGCGGTGTAGTTCACAAAGAAAGTCACAAGAATGACTAAACAGTGCTAACAGTGTTAAAGCAGCATATTCACAATTTTCCATGCAGGTGTAGCTCCTGCCCACATTAAAAAAAAAAAAAAAAGGCCTTAAAAATATGTGGTATATACTTAGCAACTGATCCTTGAGAAGTAAGCCAGTCTACATGTTTTGAAATAGAGGTCCTTCAATTGAGGAAGCCATCAGAAAGCAGGGGATTAATTAAGTACAAATTCTATCTGGGCTTCTCCTTTTTCTGATCAGAAATTTTGTTCAGATGCAAGACTTGGTTGTGGCATTGGTGTTGGAACTCTACACTTTTGTGTCAGCCCATCTTGCAGAGCAGAACAAAGAATCAGAGCACACACATGCCTTAGCTCTGTAGAAGTGTTGGTATGAGCAGATGTTCGGCAGGCTTTAAGTGCAGTGGAGTGCAGCATTTAAGGCCTTAAACTCTCGGAGAGTTGAAGGGTGCCAAGGGGTTACGGGAGGTGGACAGGGAGCACATCCCCATTGCCTCCCCGATGGGGAGTCCATGCTGTACACCGGTGATGGCGATGAGGGAATACACCCTCACACACCACACCCCTGCTTTTGAGGTCAAGCCACTGAAGATCTGGGCGGAAATAAAGGAGAGAATGAAAAACAGTGCGATGCATGGAGTATTTTTCAGAGGCGAGAGCAAAAGCTGCTGTCTCTCCGACAAGGCAATGAGCCCTCTAGAGGCAGCTGCAACCAGAGCAACCCTTACCATGACGGTGCGTCAAGGAGGAAGAGCCCAGCCTGGTGTCCCACGCCTTTGCACCCTCTCCGAGCCTGCTCCCTCTCCCACAGCCCTTCTCTCTATCCCAGTCACCCGGCGCCCACCCCTTGCCCTTGGTAGTTACTCCCACTTTAGCCAGTAGGCTGGAGAAGTCCTGGGGAAAGGAGTTGCAGCTGGGCACAGAGACAGAAGCCTTTAAGCCACTTTAAATAAAGTTTGAAAAAAAGTTTGTTTGCTAGTACATTATGTACAGACGATTGACCAGTCCTCATCTTACATGGCATTTCTTTAAAGAAGTGACAAGAATTGAGGAAAACAGCTTCTCAGCTACCCAGTAATCCTTTCAGAGTCAAACTACGTTCAGGATGAATCCAATCACAGTCTATGCAGGCTCTGGTAGGAGTTGTTAAGCACAGCAAGCACAACCACCCCTCCATGCCTACAGGAATGGCCAGGGCACTGCCTCCCCCTTAGTGCTTCCCCCTCAAGAGCAAGAAGGGAGCGAATAACAGCAGAAAACTACTGGGGACCAGTAGTGAGGGTGCAGGGTGTCAAGCAGGCTGCAGAGTAGCTTCAAACATAAGAGGTGTTAATTTCTTACAGTTAATGTTTAATTAAAATCAGAGACTCCTGTCTTTTCTATCCTGGGAAAGCAGTAGATACTGTGGGAATGCTGTGATTTTAAGCAGGCTGCTTTTCCAAGGGCTTCTGAAGCTGTGAAGCTGACTCATCTCTGGCTCCTTCGTGCTGTGGGTGAAGCAGCAGGCGGAGAGGCTCGATGTGCAGCCTCCCTGGAGCAGGGGCTGTGACTGGGGTCGTGACAGTATGCTGGTTGTATTTTATCACTCTTGCTTCATTTTCAAGGACTTGGAACTTGTCAAAAGCAGCAGTTTAGTATGTAGGAGAAGTTGTTCAGGCTTTGAAAAAACCCTCCAGGCGCTTCTGTACACCTGTCTTTATAGGACAGCATAAAACCTTTCTGCAATCCCCCTCAGGAATGTGTTAGGTACCAGCTGTGGGCATCAGCTTGGTCTGGAGAAGTACTTCGCATCTTTTCTCTGCTTTCTCTTCAAGGCTCCAAGTGATTCCTGTCTGTCAGCTATCAAATCACAATTTCTCCAAAAGGAGAACCTTTCTTTTCTTATCCCTGTTTCCTCAAAAACTTATGCCGCAAGATCAGCATTAAAGGGCTTAACACCTTAAGCCCCTCATGACAATGTCTATTGTATTAATTGCTGGATGCTCTTGCTCCAGTGGTCTGCAAGATAGAACAGCAAAATGGTTCCAGTGATTTATCTTCTGAAATATCTAAGTCTAGTACTACCATTTCCTATGTCCTCACTTTTCTTGACTAGATCTTAATTAAAAAAATGAATAAAATTCCATAATTTGATTAAGAGACACACGGTTAATTTCTTTGCACCACTGTCAGGTTCATCCATCCATCTCAGGAAAAAAAAAAGCAAAAAAGAAGCTCTGATGTTATTCAGAATTACCCCTTATTATATAAGCCTCTCGCAGGATATTTATGGGATGATATGAAAAATAGCATGTATAAGTCTCTTACTTACAGTTTGATTTATTGTGCACATTATTTTTAAAGGTGTGATGGCTGGTTTAATTCAACTAAGAATATATGTTAGCTAGCCCTCACCTGTCTACTTTTGGAGAGAATTCAAGGGAACTTCTTGATTTTTTTTTTTCCCATTCCAAGGGGAGGCAAGAATTAGATGCATATGTTCTCAAAAAGAATGCAAACATATAGTTTAATTTAATCTCTTTGTTACTTTTTTTTTTGTAAACTATTAAGACTTTTGGAATCAGCATGTTTAAGTGACTTAAGCCTACAGATTGATGCTTGGGCTGACATGTTAGCTAGGCAGGGGAGGGACAATTTATTCTTGGAAGTCTGTGACAGAATTGATGTAAAGCCTAAAAAAGATGTTTCTTTTATAAAGATGTTGGTGCTGTACAGGCAATAGTCCACACATTTCATCTGCTTGTTATGTTGTTGGTCTCTCACAAGCTACAAACCCCCACTGCTGTAAGCAGTAGTAACAGCAATCCCTAGCCCACTAGCATCAGTTCCCTAACACTTGAAATGCAGCCTAATCCTAGACTGGAAAACACATAGCTGGCTGATTTTTTTCCCTCTGATTTTAAAATTTTGGCCAACAAAAACCTTAGTTTTCTGCATGCATTTTTTTGCAGGGTATAAAGTTCCAGTTTAGCCAATGCCATCTTGAAGGAACAAAAAATTTACTTTTTACTCTTGACTTTGTCTTTCAGGCTACAGAACTCTGAAGATCAGGGTGAATTTTTGTCTCAGCAAAGAGTAGAAAATAATAACTTTAGTCTTGTCAAGCAGTTCTCCTGTCTCCTTTGACAGCTCAGCCTTTGGTGACTGCAGTGGGTCAGACGTGGCTATATCATAAGCCTTGTGGATCAGCCCATCAGGAGGAAAGGAACACAGACTTGGAAGGGTCCCCTGTCTTCCTCTGAAAGCATCTGGGCATTTTAACCTGTCTTTGGGTACCATTTTGCAGTCAGATGAAGAGCTCTTGCCCTTCGTCTTTGTAATTAGAGAGAGATTATGTTTGATGCCTTTCTGGTGGTCCTTTGGGGCTCAGGGAAGGAATTTTGCCCTTGTCATGGCTGTCTGGTAATTGCTGAAATGTCATTGTTTTTTTCCTGAATCCAGATATCAGGTAAGTAAAGTTTATAATTCATGTCATTACAGCTGGCTGATGCCTAGGAGAATGAACTGGGTTCCCAGCAGACTGGCTGGGGAAAGAGGAATAGTTGCACAGTCACAAAACATTTTCCTTAAATGTCAAAGTTTCTCATGTTTCAGCTTGTGTCTGTTGTCTCTTGTCCTTACAGCATGCAGTTCCAAGAAGAGCCTTGCCAAGTATTTGTAGACAGCAAGTACCCCTCACCCTCTCCCCGTTTGGCTGAACATGTCCAGCTCTCTCAGCTTCTCCTCCTAGCCCATGTGTTCCAACCTCGTGGGGGCCCTCTGCTAGACTGGTTCCAGATTTTCAATGTTTTTCTTGTTCTGCAGAGGCCAAAAGTGGATATAGCACCTCAGCTGTGGTCTCACAATTGCAGAGGAGAGGGAAATAATCATGTCATCATTCTTACTTATGCAGCCTGGCATGCAGTTGGCCTTCCTTGCTGCAAAGATGCATTGCTGGTTCATGTTCAAGTTGATGTTCACCAGGACCTCCAGGTCTTACCTGCCAAACTGCTTTCCTGTCAGAGCTCAGCCTGTCCTGTATCTGGGGTTATTTCTCACCAGGGCAGGGCTTAGTGCTTCCCTTGATTGAACTTCATCAGGTTCAATTTGGCCCATTCCTCCAGCCTGATCTCCAGCATATTGACAGCTCTTCTGTTTCGACATTGTTTGAAAAACAGCGGAGAGAGCACTAATTCCCCTTATCCAGTCCCTTATACAGACACTACACCATACTGGCGTTGGTAGGGACCTCTGAGGTACTCTGCAAGTGGCTGCCATTTGCACTTCAGACCCATAAGCACCACCCTTGGAGCCTGATGGTTCAGAGGATTTTCCAGCCAGTCCCCTCAATCAGTCCACCTCTCACCAATTTCCTTCTAAATTTGATTTCCAGAAGAAGGTATGGAATAAGTTAGGACTTAAAATAACCATTTGGATTCAGAACAAAACATTTCTATTGGCTTGAGAAATAAGTAAATACATAAATTGTCGTGGCAACTTATGCCAAAAACTTGTTTTCTGGATTGTGAAATTCAGAAATCCCTTTCATGCAGAGATCTGCCACATAACCCATGGAAAAAAATATCAGAAAAAAGAGACCAGTTCATATAGGCTGGCTGTTGAAAGAAGACTTACATAACTCCTATGTCAGACTGAGGCTCGACCTAGTAATTTTAAAAACATTAGGCTCATTCAAAGGATAATGAGTCCATGAGCTAATCTCTGGATGTCAAGCTATCACTCTTATTTGAGATACAACTGCCAAATGTGTATAAACAGAGTTGTTATTGTCTTCAATAACTGTTTGTGGATAATTCCCTGCAGCATATGTGCATTACTTCTTAATTTTTGGAAATAGGAGATCTTGTTCTTTCCATGTGATTTGCAGTAATTAGTTTCATTGTTCCTTTTCCAAGAATACCTGCTGTAATTATCTCTCCATGGTAAGCTGGGAGAAAGGATGACCACAGAAATGAAGGGATATTAAGGGAAGATATAAGAAAAAAAAATTGAAATTACAAAACCATCAAGAGCAGTTCCTCATAACTAATTTTTTTCTGGAATATTCCAGAATTATTTTAAACTCCCTTGAGTGTTACTCATGTTGATGTCTCTGTGTTATGTATAGAATCAACTCTGTCAGAAAAGAAACCTGTGACTTTAGACAGCATTATTTCAGGTGTTGAAACTGAAACACTTTGCTGGAATCTGGTCATGAAAAGGTGATCCTTATCACTCTCTAGCAACTATCTGCACTCGCAGATTCCACGGGCATTTTGAAGTTAGTGGTTACAGATCCCTTGTGGTTTGTGGAGTCCAAGCTACCAAGATCATAAATGGGGCTGTTACCCTTTCTCCACACATTAAGCACCTACAGTGGTGCTGGGCATGTTCGGTAAACGCACGACTAACTTTCACTCTTTGGCTGAAGTGTTTCCAGGCTCTGAACTTCAGAGATCATTTAATGAGAATCAGAAGCTGGCCCTTTTGTGCTTGGGCTCATGGGCTGTGAATAGAATAAGCAGTTCTGTTGTGGTGGACCCCCCTGGGCCCCCCCGGCTGGGTCCCTGCCATGTGACTGAGTGGGGTCTGTCTAATGTTCAAGCAGCCCAGGCTCTGGTCTGGTTGGTTGTTTATCCCAGCTCCACCCCTGGTATCCCCTTTTCCCCCCCTCTGTGACAAAACCAAGGGGACACAAAGCCTCACTCTCTTACCCCGGCCGATCCTTGCCCAGGTCAGTGCTCTGTCTCTCGGGACAGAGGGAATAAATGACTTAAGATCATAAAGGAGGTTTGAGCTATATTTATTTCTCTTCTCAACTTCTGCTTCTGGTGAGTAGCTGTCGACTAAAAACTGACATAAAGTGGGGCTGCCTGTCGAGGAGGCTGTTTGTAAATGGTTTAAGATATTCCAAGACATAAAGAGGCAAGCTCACCACAGAAATTAAGCAGTGGACAAGCTAGTCAATTACCAGACAGTTCCTTCTAAAGCTTACTGTGCCCTGCAAGGGCCGCATGGTGGAAGTCTCCAAACTGCTCAGCTTGGGAAGACCAGTGTGGCACACTGCATCTTCAAGGCCAGGCTGGATGAGGCTCTGAGCAACCTGATCTGGTGGAAAGTGTCCCTGCCCATGGCAGGCAAGTGGAACAAGATCGTCTTTAAAGTTCCTTCCAACCCAAACTGTTCTATGACTGCTGCTTGCCCACCTGCATCTTAAGGCAGATAGGCATCTGTTGCCCAGTGAAGACGCAGCTGAAAAAAAATTGAATTGTTAAATCTAGAGCAGGCTCAGAACTTATGAAGAACTGGAAATGCACTAAACCCCAAATATAAAAAGGGATGGAGAATAAGTTTAGTCAGAGAGTTTCGAATTTCAAAGCCATCATCTCTACCTCCCCGGCAGTGGATGGGTGGATTCTCTCTAAACTAGATGCAGAGATATGTGTTAATTTTCTACAGCAAAAAAGATAGGTCAATAGCAGACCCAGAACCTAAATATAGATGCTTCTACACTTAGTTACTATGTAATGCAGCTTGTGATGGTTGCCAGAGAAACCCATTTATGCTCTTGAATGAGGTTGTG
Organism: Lanius collurio; assembly: GCA_020086605.1. Lineage (NCBI taxonomy): Eukaryota > Metazoa > Chordata > Aves > Passeriformes > Laniidae > Lanius > Lanius collurio. The sequence continues at coordinate 20,850,634 of JACBWW010000011.1, read as the reverse complement.
CTCTCCCTGCTTTATCCTCTCCCACATAATGAACATTTTAAAAAGTAGTTTAGTACAAAATTGAACTGTGGTGAATGCGCTGCATACAGAGGCAGTAAGTGTTTAGATGTCAGCTGTGTATGTGCATTTTTCTTCTATTTTGGGACACAGTGAAACAGCTCAAGGTATCTCTCTATAGTGCTGGAGAATGACAGTGTTCCTAGCTCAGTCTGAGTTCTTCAGTCTCAGATCTGGGGGTGGGTGAGGAGAGGCACTTTCACAAGACACTCAGCAAAACTTTTGCCCGTCTCTTAGTTTCACCAAGGACTGAACTTTTTAACAGCTATGAGGTGTTGGATTCCTTCATGACTGCATAGCTTTTCATAGTCATGTGTTCTTCCCTGTCAAGGACTAAAAGCAGACAAGTCAGTGAACCACAGGAACTGAAAGCACCACCTATGGCCTTGGACTGTCTCTGCTTCCAGGAGCTCAACCTAGACTGACCAGATTGAAAGCAAGGCAGCAATGTCTGTATTAAACAGTGGGATGCATTATGATACAGTAAGACTGCCAGGAACGAGGGAAATGGGCTAGTGGTAGCCTATGGATGGACAGGGCCTCTGCAGCCTGGAAGGCATGTGACTTTGGTAGATATAATTGTAGGGCTAAAAATCATGAGCCTTGGCGAGAAGTCATACAGTGGTTGAATAACTTTTGAGTCTCCTCTTATATGAGAAGTAGCAACCAAGAATAATTCTGTTTTCCTGGTGTCAGCTAGGTCTCCTCCTCTGTACCATATCTTGTCCAAAGGAACATTGCACCGGCCAACTGAATCTTCATCATCTTTTTCTGACGATTGATTTTTTTGATTTCTGAAAGGTTGTGCTTCACCTGTGCAGTTATTTGGCCACAGGACCCAACCTCCTCTACATCACAGCCTTGTCTGCAAGGGATGGATTTTCATGTCAGGCTGTGAAATGAGTAACATCTGTTACTCATGGTCAAGATGAAGAGCAAAAATACATTCCTCTGACACTTGCTCTTTGGAAAGTCCTTTAATTAGCCCTGTGCACTTTTATGAGACTGGGGGCCTTAGAGACTTCTGAAAAGAAGCATGCAGAATATTTCCCTTGGGATTCCCCCCTTATCTCTGGAATCAGCTCAGTCTTATTACTTATTGATTAATCAGGGCATTAGTTTTGTGACAAAGGTTTCAGAAAAGCACTGATCGGGAAAGGAACTAAATTGAAAAGCAACAAGACTGAAATTATGACCACAGAAAATAAAAAGTATTGATCTCCAGAAATGTTTGCCCTATCTGGGGAACAGGGGAGCCATGGAAAAAATGATGTGGCTTCAGCTCACTGCAGAAGCTTCTCTTTGTTAAGATGCAAAAAATAAGTCAGAGGGGGGAGTGATGGTAAACCACTGAGAGCAGCAGGGTAAAAAAAAAAAAAAGGAATTAGGAAATATCCTGAAGCAAAACTATTAAACAGAGATTGCAAAGTCCCCTAGATGATTTGTACGCTGTGCTTAGAGACCACTCACCGCTGGGCAGGAGATCAATAGGACAGTGACTATTAGATATTAAGTAGAAGGAAAATGGCATGGATACACCATGTCCAGATTGCTCGAAGTATATGAACATGAGGAATGGAGGTGGAAATAATATTTTTGGTGCTTGATACTAGAATTTTCTCCCCCCAGTAAAATTGGCCTTTTTTTCTTCTGAAAGGTGTCTTGAAGAATTTTTAAAATAGCCTCAGACATTTCCCTTGATGCTGGTCCGATGTTTCCTCATTTTTTTCTCCTTGCTTAGGATCTCCTAGTGACTCCTCTTATTAGTTAAATATATGAAAGACAACCTTTGGTTTTCACATATTTTATTTCTCACAGGACTTGTATTTTAAAACTTGCTGACACACTGCCAATCTGGGTGCTCATTTCCTACTCTTTCCTGCCCGAAATGCCTAAAACAGTCACTTTCTTTTTTTTTTTTTTCTCATTCTTCCTTCACACAGTGACTTCTGCAGTAAGACCTTGGTATTTCGTTAGAGTTGCTAGGCACTGCTGTAGCACCAGTAATTATAATAAAGAACAATGCATAATCCCAGAACATGTTTCAAAGTTCTTCTCACCTCAGCAAATACATACAGACATGCAGAAGTACATGGAGAGGTTTATCCTATCCAGTGCAGTTCTCTAGCTTATGAAAATTATGCCTTCAGCGTCCTTGATTACCATGGCTTTCATTGTCCAATTTCTTCAGGGTTTCAGAAGTCAGTGGTTAATAGCACTTTTCTCGTGACTTTCTGTCTCTCATCCTTCTGAGTTGTTCTCTTTCAATTTACAAAAGGTTTCTCTTTCAATTTACAAAAGGTTTCCACATGCTTGCTGCTCTACCTAAACACTTGGGAAACAGCAGGGAGAGAGAGGCTGCTGAAGCACAAGATCCATTAGCAATTGTTTCCCTTGCAAGGGCACGAGAAAATGTGACTCCCTACATGATGTTGATCACAAATTCCCAGGTCTGCCTTTGGCAAAGAGAAGAGGATTTGTATGACTCTCAGCTTTACAGCCATACTTTCTCTTGCTATATTGTAACTGGATTTAACTACTGCCAAGTTTTAGGCAAATCTTTCAGCAAGTGCCAGTAAAAGTTGTTGGTTGTAACAAGGGCCCTAATTCTGTTTTCACAATGACGAAATAAACCAGGAGCTACTTCTAAGAGCAATACCCATGGCTTTACCCTAAACTTCAGGCAAGGTCTTCTGAGCTTTTGGGTCAGACAATATTTGACTGCAGCATAACAGAGGGGTCATGGTCCATCTCCTCTAGAATATAAATGGGGGACTCATCCTGTGCCAGTCAAAAAACAGGCACAGATTGCTTCTCCTCTGTGCCAGCACAACCATTGACTGTCTTTCATGTCTTTTGAGTAGATCTGTATGATCAGCTGGAATTGGTCCAGAGGTACAGGTGGTGGCACCGCAGGGACTCATTCCAATGCCCAGGGATGCACAGGGCACATGCAGTGAGCCATGCACCCTCAGAACAGGAACAGCTCACCTTTCCCTGTCCTGTTCCAAGGTGGAGCAGGCACATGACCCTTGGTGTGGGATGTGGTAGATGCAGCTGCAGGTTTTATGCTCACAAGACGTGGGTGTATGCTTGTGATAGTGCAAAGGGCTGGGGAATGCAACCCCTCTGCCAGCAGTGCCATTACTTTGAGTTACTCTTCAAAACTTAATGACTGAAGTGGAGAAATAAGAGAAAGAGAAAAGAGAAATAGACTTCGTCACAAGAGCAGCCATGTCCCTGCAATTCTTGGGGTTCAAACAATAAAGGAGACAGAAGAAAGAAAGTATGATTCCAATCACTGTTTTCAATATCCTCCCACGTAGCAACTGCTTCTATTGAGCCTTTTTATTGTGAAAGCCCTTCTTTCACTGCAAACAGAGCGGGAGCTCTCAGTGAGCCTTGGCTCCCAGTGGAGAAAAATACTGTGCTTTGGTCAATAACAGAGAAAACTTGTTTATACCTTGGATTAGCTGGAGTGCTGTGCTGGTCGGGGGCTTGGCTCTGCAGAGAGAGAAAGCTGCAGCTTGGCTCTTTGCCATAAAAGAGACACTCCATTTTTCCTCTCTACCCAACCAGCAGGTCCTCACCAGCCTTTCAGTCATTGCCTGCATTGCTCGAGCTCTCAGAGCAGAAAGGCTGGTTGAGAAAAAGTGGCCACAGACCACGAGGGCTAAACACTCACCTCAACACTCATGAGATCCTGACTGGCTGGTTGCAGCTGCCATGTAGTTCCCAAGTGACATCTGGCCGTCTCTGCCACAGAAGCTATTGGAATGAGACTCCATCTGCACCACACCTCGACTTTGACAAAGCTTGTACCTATAGTTGAACTTTGCTTCTTGGACTCACTTTTAGTTTTTTAATGAATTTTTGTTGGTAGAACAAAAGGGAATTTACATTCTCTAGGAAACGTGATGAGAATGACATTACAGAAACCTGAATTTAACTTGAAAAACATGATGACAGTATATGAGCAATTTGCAAGGGAATCCCTGTGAAAAACATTTTGCTACAACTGACTTTTTAACAAAACGGATTCATTAAATCAGACCCAGGCAGGTCCAAAGAATATGTATTGCATATCCTTAATAGAATTTTCCAATTTTCCATCATACTTTGGAAAGATATTCAATGCAGGAGAAAAGAAAGAAGCAAAAGACCTGCTAACACTCCAGGAGAAAACTTTGCTGACAAACTGACAAATTGCTACATGTATTTTCAACTCAGTAATAAAATAGCAGAACAAATGTTAGCAACAGTAAAGCCACGGGAATATCAGGGACTAAAGGAGTGCTCGAAGGTACTCTTCCTTCAACTAAATGCTTTAAGAAAGGATTCTAAAAGACTGACACATGTATACACATGTATAGATCAACAGCAATAACAGCTCTGCTGTAGTATCACTGCTTTGTTATTTCGTTGTGAGAATATTGGTTATAAAGCAAAATTACAAAAAAAGTAGTGCTACTGCAGATTGGATTGCTTCTGCAGTTTTCATTATTGGTCAGGAAGCTGGTAATTGAAGGGTCATTAAGATGTGAAAATATGTCTTAAAATAACTTGTTCAGCAAAGAGGCCCTTTTATTGGATTTCTATCTCTGAAGACCATCTCCAATATTTCTCAGAGCTGCAATATGGTGCAATGTGCAAGTCCTTCTGGCTCTGTTAGAATTTACTGAGTGAGCAAAACTGCTTCTTGATAGATTGAATTTAATGAACTTGCATGGAAAGACCTAATCACAGGACTAAAACAGAGCTCTCTGTGGCCACAACCACCTCTGTACAGCTGCTGAAGGTGTGACAGCTTGGTGGAGACACTGCAAAAATAGGATTCCCAGGGTTTCAGAAAAATAAAATGCTGCAAATAGCTGGCTTAGGGATTTAAAGGAGGGGCTTTAAGAGCTACCCTTTAAACTTAGTGGTAAATCCAAACAAAATCCCTTAAAAGACAAAAGCTGGAAATTTGCACCTGTCTTTATTTAAAACCAGCTTTCCAGCGTCTCTCTTCTCCCTTGACAGGAAGCATGCCTTGAACACAAAGCAAATTCTGGGTATTGAGGCTTCATTGTAGCTTTTTTTGGTTTTACCCTGCCCTTCAGCCACGGCTTCAGAGCCGTGAGACATCCATGAAGTCCTCACCCCATTTGCCTCTCTGTATAAGGGTCAGAGAGGAAAACCCTCTTCCAGGCCAGTTTGGGGCCCAGTGGGGGAAGCACAGCAGGGCACAGAACAGCCACACAGTGACTTGCTGCACCCCTCCTGGGTAGGTGCTGTACTCTCCTTCTACACCAACGTGCCCAGAGGCCTTTATATGTGTGGTGTAATGATCCTGACTGCTCATGGGCTCTGGACAAACAGCATGGTGTTACATTATGGCTGCAGTGGGATTTCAGAAAGCCCCTGTGCTGTGGGGTGGATACCTCTGGGTGCAGAAGAGCACACAAAGAGGGAGGTCTGCTCTGTGTAGACCTTCATGTCAGTGATGTGAGCTCAAATCTTTCCTATCCTCTGTGCAGGTAATTATGCCCTCCCACTGCTTTAAACAAAAATACATTCTTCTCTTTCAAACAGTCAGGTTTTGATAAATTTTTTCTGCCCACCTTAGCTCATATCAATCAGGCTTTACGTAACTGTGGTATTTTAAGAAGCAACACCTACTCTGCAGAAGAGCTATTAGCAAAGGCCGACTTAAAAGGAAAAAAAGGAACACAGAATGTTACGTTCTGTCTAAGGACAATATTTTCCGAAATAGCAATCAGAAGGAAAAGCTGACCTGGGGGGAAAAAATGCCATAGAAGGAACCTTGGCACTAAATAAGATTTAGTTTTGTAGAACCGTTTCTGGCCTTAATTCTGTTTTCACTTTCAATATACTACAGAAGAGGGCAGTATAAACCCAGTGTTTTGCATGTAGTAACAAGAATACTTACATGGTCACATCAACATCATTGAACCTTAAATTAATGTTTCTCTCAATACACTGGGGAAGAATTCATTCAAGAACAGAACCAGATAGTTAAATCTCCTGTAGTTCACATTTGGGAGGATTTTCTAGCTTGAGTCTTTAGAAACACAGAACTGGGAGTCTTCTTTCACTCTGCATTTTCTGTGCATATGATCTGTAAATCCAGCATGTAACACTGCATAAGAAGTATGCACATCATAAATGCCAAACAAGCAAAATCAGGGTCAGACTTCAGCAAAGAATTATGTAGGCAATTTCAGCACAGCAATTTAAGCACTTTTACTTGCTCCCTTGGAGATAGATAGGAAGGCTATGTCAGGATTCTCCAAGAGTCCTGCTTCAGCTGGTTTTGACCAAGTGGAACATCCAGCTGCAGGGGTGGGTAGAGCAGCTGGAGGACTCCTGGTGAAAGAGCTGCAGATACTGCTTTCACATTGCAAAAGTGTTTCAGTAAGTTACCACACTAAGACTAACTTGAAAGAACTGGATGAACAGAGAGGAATAGAGGTCAATATCAATCTGGCTCGTTGTTTAAAAATACAAGGATGCCTAACCTTGTCTGTTAAAATTACCTCACCACCACAGCACCACAGAGCTGTAACACCTTCCAGCCATAATACCAGTCATGGCTTCAGTGGCAGCATCACTGTGTCTCACCAGGGTCTGAGAAAACAAATACGGGAGTTTTCCAGACAGTTGATGCTTTTAATCAACCTGGTAGTATTACAGGAAGCAGAAAAGCTCAAGGATATAATAATCTGTCAGGCCTTCGAGGAGTTTTCAGAACACTTTGCACTTCTTCCTTTCCACAGCATTCTTTCTCTTACATAATAGTTCAGCTTCCCTTATATAATAGTAACTTTTTAAGATCTCCTTTTATTGCTGATTTTTTAAAATGGTTTGCATCTCCCAAAAGACAAATTTCTCTGTGAACTATGACAGGAAACGTCAGACAGCTTGTGGAGGTTGTGTGTGCAGAAGGAAGGAAAAGTTTCCTCCAAAAGCTGGAAGGAAGGGGATAAAATTACTATTTATACTATCACAGGCTTAAAGTTATAATTTGACATTTAAAATGTACTCAGTGAGAAACTTGTATGAAATCAACTTTGAAAATCTAACAGGATACCACGAGGACTGTAGGTGGTTACAGTCTAATAGAGAATTTCATAGAAGCGCTTAGCAGGGATAGTGCTCTAATAAAGAGAGTCTATAAAAAGAAGTTTCTGTGAAAATCTATAGGATTTAACAGCAGAAGCGGGGAGAAAGGGGGGAGGCAGGGGAACAGGGAGAGAGAAGATGTGACTTAAGTAACGTCTGCTGAAAATTGCATGTTTTACAATTTTGTGTAGGTGGACTCTAAACATTTCAATGATGAAAACGTCAGACTTGGATGTCAAGTGCCCCAAAGCATGAAATGTGGAGATGAAGGGCTGGAGTTTCTGCCCATCTGTAGCAAAACTGTACTGCTATTTATAGGCTTGCTTTTCTCAAATATCTAAGATGCTTTCATTGCCTTCCACAAACAGGCATGCTTATGGCTGACTGGAACTGAGTCATCTGAGTATACTGCATATTTCCTCAAATTAATGGGAGCCCAAAATCCCACCTTTTCACTATGAAAGAAGCTAGGTAGGTAGATACCTACCTTGCCATTTGAAAAATATTGCAACTCCTGTACGAAAGGTGTTTTTGTAATACTTGAACTTGAAGATTTTTGCCAGTTTAGTGTTGGGCTTGAAATTTTCCCAAGCTCTGCCAAAATTCTCCTCCTCCACTTGCAGACTTCGCTTGCTTGTGTTTTGACAGGGAGGATCATGACTGGATTTGCTGAGGAGATCCATATTCAGAAGAGGCAGTTTTTAACCCAACCACTCAGTTAACCTGAGCGCATTGTAGAAAACATGCTAGTTTAAATGCATTATGTACATTTACTTTGTCAGCTGTTTTTCATGGATGTCACTTGAACAGTCACTGCATAAGCAGTTTCTGGTTGATTTAGGTTTGCTGTAGTCTAAAATCCCTGTCAAATCCAAACAGTGTCTGTGAGTAAGTAAATGTGACCATCAGCCAGGCTCAGTGTAGAAAAAAAACCTCCTGACATTGCAGTAATTACAGTACAGAGGGAATATAATTATCTGGAATAGATGGAATTGTGTATTATTCTCGTCTTCTTAGACAAATAGGTCATGAAATTATTTAAAAGGCAGATTTGTATTATATTTGTCACTTTTATCGTCCCAGGAATTTTTTGAGAGTGTCTAAGAATTAAAGTTATATATTGTCACAAAATTGAGACTAAAGCGTTCAGGCACTAGAAAATGCTGATTAAAAATGAACAAGAAACACAGGAGCAAATCTCTGCCTCGTTAATGCCACTTCCTATGTGCACTATAGAGTGTTGCTAGGAGGCAGTTGTGCCACGGATTACATGGTCCTCATTTCTCTGTTGATCTTTCTCCCAAACCACACATCCTAGGGCCTGGGGGCTGTGTGACCAGCTTTGCCAGTCTCAGAGTGACCTGTAAACATGACTTGTCCAGATGATACACAAGATATCTAATCTTAGCCTTATCCGGTAGCATCTTGGCCAATTTGAGGTTAAACAGCTCCTGTCCCTTGTGCAATGTCCCACTCATGTGGACCAGCAGTTCTCTGGGGAGCCTCACTGTGCTCGCACAATATCCACAGCACCACTCTTATCACAGCACCATTCTTCAGCCAAAACTGCTGCAAACTGCTTCTCTAACCTACACCTATCAGTCCTGATAGGACTTTGCTGTGTGTGGCAGGGCAGTGAAGCCCTTGGGTGTGTTTTATACTTCACCCTGCACGATGCAGCATGTGGGCCAAATTCCTCAGAGTCCTGAGAGACCCTGGCCACAACAACCTCAACTAGAAACAAACTGGTCAACTTCTTCCTACCTAAATGCTCACTATGCATGCCATTAATTTAAATGATTGTAATTATAGGTGCCTTAAATTCTCCAGGAAGAACTCTTGGAAAACAACCCAATCCTTCAGGAAAACAAAGCAGACATCCATCTCTTAGCAGGTAGATTTCCCATAGAGGCTTAAAATTGTGATGCACTGGTCATAAAGGTGGTGTCTTCTAACAAATAACATTGCACCATGACTCAGTTGACCATTAACCATTAATCAGCTGATGCAGTTGTAAATACCAAGTATAACAGTTCTCCTTCCTTCTATTCTGCATCATGATGGATAGCACGAAGGATCAAAGCCTGGCTGGCCTTACATGGCCAGACCTCAATTTACTTAAAGGTCTTGGTGAAGTCTCATAAGAAAAGGGGACTGGCTGGGGCAATGCTGCTGAAAGAGGAAGCACAGACACATTGAAGTTTGCACACACAGTGAAACAAGGCAGGGAAAGAGCATCTGCAGGGCAATAGGTGAAACTACATGGCATGTGGTGGCACTACAAATGCAAGTAAACACTACAAATAAAAGCAGTGCAAGGAACTTGCACTTAGGTAATGTGAGTTTAGAATATACACCCAACTATGTTCCTAAACAATACATTGTGAGTTGTTAGCTCTGCTTTACTGACTGGGGTCCTGGAGGAGTCAGAGGTGCAGTCCCCTGTTTCTTAATTCTTCAAACTTGATAAAAGTGCAAAAAGAGAGTGCAGGCTCGAGAGGATGATAGTCACGGCAGCAACGAACTGCTGAAGCAAGCACTTTTTTCTTGGCAATCAGCATATCTCAGTAGAGGGCAGTAGCACCTCAGTTTAGTGCCAGACTGTGCCCAGCAAAGCAAGAATTCCTGGGAAAAAAATCCCCCTGTTCATAGCTGGGAATTAGTATATAAGAAAATATAAAATTGGGAAAAATAACAGTAAACAAATTCACTCTGTTGAAAAGAAGAAAGTTCAGGTCAAAGATTGTGTGCCACAAGAAAAACTGGACACCTTCCTAGCTTCAACTGCAAATGCACTCTGCTGGAAAAATAAATTGAAGCACATAAAATAAACAAACCAAATAAATTTTAAAAAGAGATAAATTATCTAATTATAATTCAGTATACACATCTTGATGCAACAGAAAGTGAAGTCAGTACTGAGCAATTAGTTAACAAAACCTACTGTTGTTCAGGGCATTTTAGAAGTAAATGGAAGGAGCTCTGACCCCCCAGCCTGAACCTAGAAAGATATTGCAGGTGCTTGTTTCTTAAACTTATGAGACTTGCTTCCCCTAATGTCCAGATAAAAAACACTTTCGTACTTTTCATCAGTGTCAGACAAGGCCACTCCACACCTCCATCCCCACGAGTGTGGAGTCGCACACTATGGTGTCACGCAGGCACCTCGGTGCCTCCTGGTTTGGTGTTTAGCACTGTGGGGACCTGAGTTGTGGCTGCCACCAGGATGCCACCTGGCACACTGCAGTGACCTCTGCCAGGCCCCAAGCCAGCCTGGCCCGGTCAATCCAGGACTCCCTGCTGGTCCAGCCTCCTGGCACTCATCTTGACTCTTAAATCCTGATAAGTCCGCACCACCCTGAAACACCGCTCAAAACAGAGTGCCTAGGAACAGGCTTTCCTGAAGCCAGCAAGATAACAAGGCCATTTAATCATCCAAAACTATGTGGCCTCAGCTTTGTCCCTCAAGGGTGTATAAACATCTCTTTTTAACCACACTTGGCAGCAACAGTCTTTCTCCTGGATTTCAGCTTTCTAAAACATTCATAGGAAAGCCAGTCCTTGCACGACTTGACTGAAAATTGGATGGTACATGGGGAAACCAACATATTGTAGAGACAGAGCTTAAACACAAGTCTGGGGCAACATATTTCAGTACACTTTACACTGCTGTGTCCTTTTTTTGTCTAAAGGGTACATTTTAGAGAGAGGAATCTCTCTGTGCTCATGTCCAATAAAAGGACTGAGAAATAGGAGGAAAAAAGACAAAAAATGTAGGAGAAAAAGATACAACTCAGAGGACATCTGCAAACAGCCTTTCAGCTTGTAAAATGAGACAGGGCAGTGCTTGTTCTGCAAGTTGTGGCAAGGCTGAGGTGTGAGATCTGCTTGGAGGAGACCTGTGTTGTCAGGCCCAGGTGGATGGGAACAAAACCCAGACTTCTCCAACGGAAGCTCAAGCATAAAACCCCCAAACCAACTAGATTCTTGTGAGGTTAGCTGGCATTTTATGAGTACTAGTGATTGGCCATAGTCTTCTAGACAAGCATCCTGATGCCTAAGTCTCTGTGTGTTTAATGCAGAGCCTGGAGGATTTGTCTCCAAAGCATCAGTACCAAGGGGGGAAGGGGCAGTAACTGTGTCCCAGGGAATCCCTCGGATCCAGCTTCTCACTGCACTCATATTATTCTCCTCAAACCTAACTACCACCAAATGAGCAGAGGCCTCAGCTTGGACACTTGGTCTGGTTTTGGAAGCTGTACTTCAGGGAGGATATCGGTGAGGTGGTCTGGGAGCAGAGCTGAGCAAGAAGAACGACAAAAGGCTCAGAAATACAGTCTGTGAGGAGCAACCTCAGCACTGTTTACTGAATAAAAACCACTGAGGAGTACTGAAAACAGACCCAGAAACTCTGTGAAATGTGTAGGAAAATACCCATTTTAGAGGGATGCTGTAGAAGATCTCCCAAGTCCTTTTTCCAGGGTAACATTGTACAATTCTATGAAATATCAGGTTTAGAGATCAGTCTAGAGTAACAAGGGCAGCAAAGAAAACAGTCTAATAGTTTTATCTGGTTTTTACAGTCAAGGAAATTGGAAGCAAGACCTAATCCCTTGACTCTGAGGTATTTCAGTTTTCAGATGGAAATTTCTCACAAAACCCCCTGCAACAAAAAAAAAAGGCATGCTGTGCTTTAGCCTGGGTGCCAATAAATACATTTGAGTTGCCACTCTTAGGTTTCTCAAGGTATGGGATGGAATTTCCTCTTACTCCCTCCAATGGTATCCCTGTGTCACCCAGCCACAGCCCCTGGTTGGTTTGCACAGTGCAAACTTGGGCTCTAGCAGCAGGGTGCTTCAATGACTGACATGGGCAAATATGCCAAAGCAAGGCCAAAGGCCCAGGGTAAGAATAATCATCAGCCTGGTCTTCAGCTTGCTTTGTAAGCCTTTAAAAGGTGTTAGCAAATCTAACCTAAGCATCAAATGCGCAGGCCGGCCCACAGGTTATTGGGATTCCTGTTTGTTATCAGGATCCTCTCTGTTTGCATTGGTCCTATCACAGTGATGGCTGAGTCATGCTGGGATATTAAAAAGAAAGAATTTAGTCTGTAAACTTCAGGGAAAAGGGAAGATATCCCACCAAAAAATCAAGGCTCCATGTTCCAGCAAGACAAGCAAGACTAGACCACGAAGAGGACAACTGCTCTACTTCTGCCCCATGCTTGAGTAGCAATGCCTAGAAGGAAGGAAAACATCAGCAAAGCCAAGGAAAACGGGCACACTGTGGGGACACAATGCAAAAGCACAAAGTCACTCCCTTTCTCTGTGTGCCTGTTTGTTTCTGTTGCACAATTAATTTTTCATGCTGACCTTCTAAGGACAGGCACATTAGGGAATTTCAGATGGTGTTGTAATGTCTTGGCCATTGAAAATTCTTCCTTATTTTGTCTGAAATGTTCTGTGGGTGCTTTCTTTAGCAGCTTTATTGGCTCTGCTGCAGATTGTTTTTGTGTTGGCTTGCAGGAACATCAGGTAAAGTTTTGGGGGGAAGTTAATTTTTGTTATTTTTTATTTTAGAATCACTGATTTGATAACAGTAACTAATTTGTCAGTTATTATATTCCTAGTGTTCCCCCATTCTCTTATTTTCTTAGTCCCACTGTTCATACTGTCATGGTGAGCACTATATAACTGTGGAAAGAGAATACAGGCTGAGAAATAGGCGAGGTGGGAGTTTTGCCGTTCCTAAATCCATGGCCAGTTACTGAAACAAGGAAAACAACCTTCCAGGGATGTTGCAGAACTCTCCAAAAGGTCCATGTGGTGCTGGTGAGAAACTGCATGTGAACCCAGCTCCAGGGGTGAACAGCTCCCAGAGTACTGGATGGAGGAAAATTTCCAGTCCTGCCCTCTTCCCTTGCTCTGAAACGTTTTGTAGCATTGCTGTCCTTCCTGTGGCTTCCTTCCCCTAACTGAACAGCTGCCATGACTATCCCAGACATTGGACATTAACTCTGTGTTTGAGCAGGAAGCCATGACCTCCAATGCCCATCTCTCAGCCTCGTGTGCAAATCATAATGGCCATTTTTCATTCAGGGGAAGGAGACCAAGGAGCATCCTCAGGACACCCTGATCCGTGAGAACCATGACTACCACCTCTTCAATGTCTTCCTTTGCAGTTAAATGAGCATGCTGCCCCAGTACCTAGTTCTGGTTTAGCCACATATGGAGGAAATGTGTTTTTGGTCAGGTGGGAGCTCATTAGCCCTCCTGCTGTGTCTCCTGTTCTCCCTCATGGCTTGCCACCTTTTTCCATGAGGCTTTACCCTCCAAGGAAGCCTGAACCCTGCTGTGCTGGAGTTGCTTGCTGCTGTCTGCTCTGAGCCTCTGCGTTATACACTTTGTATGTCAGTTAACACAACCTTATCACCTCCAGATTTCAGAACTGCTGGAACTGCTCTACGATTTGCACCGCATTTTGGTCTTAAAAGTGGCCATTTAAGACCAGGCCCGTCCTCCTTGAAAAGCAGCCAGCGTCCACACTATTCTCGCCTGCCAGCATTCCCCAAATCTGCTGCTTATTCTTCCACCCAGACTTCATTTTTATTTCTCTTCCGTTTTAAAACTTTGTAAAACTTAAAAATAGTTCCCTGCAAGTTCAGAGAAAAAGCTCAAGCCAAAAAAAAAAATTGAAACAACAAATCAGATAAGATGAAAACAGAAAGGGAAAGGGGGGAGGGCATGCCACAAATTATATCACTGTCAACATGGAAATGCTTGAAGAATGCATATTGAGAAACAACAGGAATTAAGAGGCCACAGCTGTATGATGAGAAGTGATAAGAAACTGCCATCCTTTAATAAGGAGTCCTAGGAGACTTCAAATGCCCCTTTACCCCAGGCCTCCCAATTGCCAAGCAAACAGTACCTGCAAAAAAAAATAAAATAAAAAAAAAAAAAAAAGAGAAAAAGAAAAAGTCATCATAATGAAAAAAAAAACCCCTTGAGTTATTCTTGTTCTGGATGAAACAAGAGTTGAGCTGAATCAATGAGCAAATAAAATACATATGGTAAAGGCTTTTGAGACCATCAATGGAAAAAGGAGGAAGAAAAGAAAAGGGGAGAGGGTGGTGGTGGTAAATAACAGTATAAACTCTGCAATTGTTAGTAGTCTGTCAACAAACATACTTTAGGATTTTCTCATTAAGCCAGCAGGATATATAGTGGCAGTAGAGGATTTCAACCTTTCATGTTTATTCAAAGCTGTGCACACACACTGACTAAAAACACACACAAACTTTCATGTTGGAAGAGTCTTAGGTAAATGTCTGTTTTAGCAGACATTTGTCAGCTTGATTTTTTTTAAGAGTTTTTTTTGGTGGGTTTTTGTTTGTTTGTTTGTTTTCTTTTGCTTTGGTTTTGTTTTTTTGGTGGGTTTTTCTTTTTTTGTCTGCTGTGCAAACTTTTCACATAAAAGGCAGAGAAAAGCACTTTCACTCCTGCCAGATCTTAAAAGTACCATCCTTCTGATTATTTGTTTTAAGCTCTATGCTGGGTACCTGAGCACTTTGCAGAGCAGTTTAAAAGCAAACACATCTCTACTCTACATGTTGTTCTTTCAACTGTACCTTAGCCTGATCTCTTCTGGATCGTCTATAATGTTGCCAGCTTTAACTGTGAGTTGGGAAACAGTTCATGGCCTAATTAAAAGCCCAGCTCCTGGGCTCTTGGGACTGTGTGCTATTTAGTTTCCCTTTAGAGAAAGGATGCCAGCACAGCTATAAGGAAATATCTGGAAGTGCCACATGAATGCACCCAAGAGCCTGGAAAGCCAGAACATAAGTTAAAAAGTATCTCAAATTCTTTATAATATTTACAATAATGCCACTGAAGATTTGTGGAATACCAGGGTTGGCAAGAATGAGATTGCATAACACCCTGGAGGTTTAAGTGTTGATTGAAATCAAACAATTAACAATAAGAAATTACAGTAAAAATTAAAAAACAGTAGAAAAGAATTATTTGGCAAGAAATAGAAACTGTAAACATACTACTCTGAATTTCACATTTGTATATTAAAATTGCTTGAATTACTCTAAATACTGTAAGAAAATAAAACCAGAGCTTTGAAAGTATGAAGCTATTGAATTAGGTAAGGATCTCATTGGCACAGGCTGATTTTCAGAGGCAACCAGGTCTGTCTGTGACAGCAACAAAGTGCATTAGTCTGGAAAACTGAGACTTGTAGTTAGGGGCGTCAGCACGGGCTCTGTGTTACCCACTTGTTACGAACAAACCAACAAAAACAAACAAACAAACAAATGTCTTTTGGTGGAAGTTAACTTCCTTCCCCAGTCACACAAGCTGTGCTCAGGTTATGTAGGCAAATATTTTTCATTTGATAAGGGGTTATGATCTGCTGACCTTGGAATTAGTCTTGATTGCCAGTAAAGCAGAGTTCCTAAAAGCTGTTATTACAAGCAGGCAGCCAAACTGGTCAAAAGTTTCCTGTGTAGTTTATGTCAGGTTGCTCTAAGGTTGTTTTTTTTTTTTTTTTTTTAACTTTATGTTCTCCAGAGAGCCATGCTCTGGTGGTTGGTAGGAACTACAGATCAGCTGGCAAGATCTACTCATCAGCTACACCTTTGGATGTCCTTGAGCTGAGTGCCTGGGATGGTGCTAGGGAAGTGTGGTGAAAAGGGTGCCCTACAATTTTCTCACCCTGTGGGCAGGAATAAGGGGATGAGGGGAGCAAAAGGTCAGACCTTTGTATGAATAGACAACCAGATAGGCAATCATGATGCTTGTTGTGATTGTTTGCTCCTAGTCTGCATCCACTTTTATGCCCCTGAATTTGGGACTTTAGGTTTATTACAAAAGCACTGGTGCACCACTCTAGATCAGAGTTTGCAAACTCCTGCGTAGGATCGAGCCATTAAACCCTGACTGCAGAATCCTCAAGGGTCCAGTGTGCCATGTCCTATGTGCCTGTGTGACCTCAGATACCTGCAAAAGCAATCAAGTGATAAAACAAGAGAACATCGGAGACCCAAGTCTTGAATAAAGACCGTTGCTCTGCTGCTTCTGGAAGTCATTTTCCTCATTACTCACATGTACATTTTGCTCAGGAACATTTCTCAGCCTCAGAAATTTCATGTATTCACTCTAGGAATGCAGTCATCATCTTCCTGGGTACACGCTTCCAGTTTTCCAGTAAGAAAACCAATAGGAAATGGAGCAAGTGATCATATCTGATAAACCTGAAAGCTGCTGCAATGAACAAAGCTGGGGCGTCAAAACTCTTCAGTGCCTGCCAAAAGATGGCCAGTGGGTTAGCAGAAATGGAGCTCTACCAGCAAGGAGCTGAGCATTTGTCCTTCATACAGCAGAGCTTGCTTATGACTAAATTTGCACATGTGAGTGAACCCAGAAAAGTTGATTTTTTTTTCCTTCTTTTTAAAAATTTGCTTTGTCCACCTCCACATTTCCTGCTTTACATAGCCTGGAGGGCATGGTGTACTCTGTCCAAACTGCATATAACACTTTAACCACAACTAGGCTGTTAAAAAATAAAAATAAGCTCAGATCCCTATGCTTGCTCACACTAGATGTATGCACGCCAAGATTTTTTTAAAGTAATACTTTCAAGAACCTTTGGTTTCCAGTTTTTAATGTGTGCCACCTCTCTCTAATCCCCTTCCCAAACTTTGGGGTATCCATCCCTCAGATTGCATAGAAGCTCATATCTCCCAGCATTTAGGATTTATCATAGTCCACCAGTGTTCAAATCTGTAGCACCTCCTCCTCAATACATACGGACTGCTGGTGAGGCTCCTTAAAAGTGTCAGTAACAAAGTACTTGAATTGGGATTAAGACAGAGGTGAAGGAATCAGATAAATTTTTTTGGACATGAAGACTCATACAGAAGGTCTTGGAGAGGGTGGATGCGAGGACATATGCAAAGAGTGCAGCAGATGCCAAGATCTTTCTCTCCTGAGAATATAGCCTGCACCGAAGGATTTTGCCAGACTGGTGTGGTGGTGCTTGGGACAGGTGCCTTCCTCTGGCTTCTTCTTTCTTGGTGGCAGGAGCTCTTAGGAGAACTTGCAATGATGACAGCGAGGCCCCAGCTAGAGCCCTGCAAACAAACTCCTATGCAAGCCCTCTATCCAAACCAAGTTTCTGCTCTGGACAGTGTTAATTCACATAGAAATTCAACTTGTGGCTAAAATGAGTGAAAGTTCTCATAAGAGCAGTAGGAGGGATATGAAAGATGTCTGTTAAAGACAAGTATTTTATCCCTCAGCATCTTCTTCAAATGTTAAATATATGTTCCCTTAACGTCTCCTCTTGAGTTTTATTTATTTGAAAACAACACTGTACTTCACGATGCCTGGTTGGTTCCTCACTGCTTGGAAGGAGAGTAGATTTTGCCTACCCAAGCCAAGTATTTCCCTTGTTCTGAGGCCAGGAGATCTAAGGCTTTGACTACCTCCGCTGCCTAATACCTACCTGCAGATAGCCATATCCCAGCTATCTGTTGGACTGAGGTTCTAGGAGAGATCTTCTCCTGTGAGGCAGACACAGCAAATTGAACCGGACTAAGAGCAGAGCGCTTCATTTAGGACACTAAATCTTTCAAGCAACTTATCTACTCTAGAGCCCAGTCATATCTTGGGAAGGGGGTAGATTCTTTCTCATAACCACAATCACGGGGAAGGAGAGGGTGAACCAGAGCAAGAGCATACTAAGGCTTTTTATCAGACCCTGAAGGCTGGTTTCATGCCCCCCAACACTCTTCTGGGATGCTGCTGGAGTCTATACACCCACAGACCAGGCTCCTGCCAGAAAAACCCCAAGACAAAGCAACCCCTTGAAGGATTTCAGGATTTCTCATCTTCCTCTTCCAACACCTGCTGGATGGTCCCTCCCTCCCTCCCTCTCATGAACATATCACATCTTGACTCTCCATGCTGATAAAGGCAAACCTGAATTTAAGACATAGCATACTGCCACTTTTCACAGGTCCCAGTAAGCCCTCTGGGCTTCTGTCCTGCATTTATTCACCTTCCACCTGATGTGATGGCATAAACAAATGCTCATGTCTCAAGGAGGATATTTTCCAGCTTCCAGACTCCACTCCTTGGCAAGTCTCTAACTACCTGCAGTGTTTCCTACATGTCCACATTATCACTGGTGGCCACACCAAAAAACCCGGAACCTTTTATGCTCCTTATGGCAGGAGTGCAGCTGATCACACAGGCAGGTCCTCTTCACTTCCAAGATGTGAGCAGCACTAATTTAATTTAAACACAGCTTTTCTGGATGACCAGCAGCTTGCACCTACTTTCAAAATGTTTGTAGCCCAAAGAGGGCTAGCAGCTAGGTTTTCAGTTCGCAGCCTTCAATGAAATAGGAAGCAAGAGTTCTGCTGCAAACATCCCCTTGTTTTTGGTGCAAGTCTGAACCATGCAGATTTAATTGCTTATTGACCCTGATATCATTAAACCTGAGCCAGGAACTAGAAATGGGACCCAAGCACTGCTGACAGAGCTGTACTATGCAAGATCTCATTGTTCGCAGCCCTGTTGCACGGACCTGCCTCAGCACAGGGCAGCACTCATGCAATTTAAAGGATCAGGGAATTAGCAGAGAATAGACCATGAATTAATGGCTGCTTCCCAGAACTTTCCTACTTAGCTGGCAGGGGCAGTGATTGCCCTGTGTTGCTGCTCTGCTCCTCTCTATGGGTTGAGAACATCCATTGTGTGGCTCGTGCCACTCCCCGCTTCAAGGGGGCAGCTGGGCTGCTGTGGGAAGTGCCCAGAGCAATGTCCCAGGTCCCTGACAGACCCTCCTGATTTCCCCCCCGGCTCTTTTGTTGGCTTTGCGTGGCGGCAGGCGTCCGCGCGTGCTGCGTGACTTTCTACATGCCGGGGGATACTTCAGATGACATGATGGACGTTCCTCCTTTGAACCCAGCCCAAGCCCATGCCAGAAAGGCCCATGATAGATTCCCTGTGCCATCCTGCAAAACAGGCTGAATTATAGCACCTTTTAACCACAGCCCAGGGTAAACAATACAGCCTGTACCACGGCTCATAAACAGTCCTCATTATTACAAAGGGCATTTCAAACGCGGTGTGCTACGGCTTGACCTTAAAAGCTATAGACAATCTAGCAGAGCACAGACGGTTTCATAAAGTACAATCACTTCCTGCAATTCTTGGGGCAGTGCAGCCGGAGCCGTGCAAATCCTGTTTTCCCTGCATTGTTTCCTGCATGTGAATATCATCAGTCTACTGGTGCTCGTAACCATGGCACTCGCTACACAGGAGCAGGGAGACTTGTGATAAAGCCATCCAGCACTCCAAGGATTTGCATGGGGCCAGCAATCTTAGGTGGACAAGACAGAGCTGCCAGCATTCACTTCAGAAGATCAAACAAGCAAAAGATGCAAAAGAGAGGTGTTTTAAGAACAGCTATTGGGTAAAACTGTAGCCAGACCCAGGTTTAGGCCAGCCAGGATGGTGGGAGCACAGCGAACCCCTCCCTGCTCAGTGGGAGCACTGGCTGTCTTGGGGGAAAGTCTTTGCTCCTGCCTGAACGTCCACATGCCTGAAAGAACATAGGGATACTCACATCTGCACAAAGCAAGAGCAGATTTGTGGGAGGTGCAGAGGTCAGGGAGGATCACAACTCTCTCCACCTTAGTCATTTCTCCATTTCCCTGCACATAGGAAAAAAAAAAAAGCATTGGACAGAAGTACTACTGCAGAAGATGTAACTGAAGGTAGACTCTTGGCAGTATGAGTTTATGGTCTGGATGAGATTATTAATGACTCTCTGATTTATTCAATATCTCTGGAGGGTTATCATGTTTCCAGACAACACCAGGACAGTACCTGCCTGACATATTCAGGACTGCCAAATATTTCAAACATTACATTTTTACAGAGAAGTCTATGTAAGTGGGTTACAATGGACAAGTGGATTACAATGGACAATGGAGTCACGATTACACATTTGACAAACAAAAAGATAATGGGCTGCCCAGCAGGCATCTGGCCATCATCAGATGCCTCAGTGCTTTGCAGTCTCTGCCACATTTGGGAACTAAAGCATCAGCAATACCCTGCTTCATACTTGAAGGTACCTGATCAACAAGATGTTGGAGGTGTAATTGCTCCATAAAAGGTTTAATTTACAGACACTCCTGCATCCCATAATGAAACCAACAGCGCCAAGCCTGACCTCAGTGTCAGGCAGCACCCACAGAGACAGAGCCAGGCAGAGGTTACTGCAAATCTTGAGACAAGTAAAGGCTTGATGGTGGGGAAATTTTAGATGAGTAATTAATCAAAGAGGGCTGCACACAGTTCATTGTGTTCTTTAAATACTATAGAGAAAAGCCTGTTTCCAAGTAAAGAGGGTGCTTGTCTGGGGCAGCAGTGCATACTTTAATCCTGGTGACACTGAGCAGGCAGGAATTGAGTTCAAGCGTTAAAATGTAAGGCAAGAGATATGATCATGGTCACAAAATGATTACATTCTTGAAAAGAGTAAAAACCATAAAATGAGTATGTAGAAATGGTAAGTCAGGTCTCACAGGAAGAAATTCTGGGGGACAGTTAGCATTCAAGCCTACATTTGGACAGCCCCAAAGCAGTCGAAGTTGCAGAAGAGGAAGGCAGGTATAGTCAAAGTGAATAGGGCAGCACCAGCACCTTATGGAGGATTACCACAAGGAAGAAAGGTTATCAGGGAAGTTAATGTAGAAGTGGAAGTGCACACTTGTGCTGGTGAATGAGTATAGAGGAAGAGCACAAGCATGTAAATGCAGAATGAACAGCAACTAGCAAGTGGTGTGAAAGCCTCCCAGATACCCAGAAGCAAGCAGACAACACAGGAGAATACATTACTTATTGGATAAACAGGAGAAATAAGGACTGAAAGAAAGAAGGCTGTTCAAGTCTTCCTAAAAAAAGTTAACTATGAAATTGATTTAGCAGATGATAAAGACCAAAGCCAAAAAAAAAAAAAAAAAAGAAAAGAATTGCTTAAACAAATTTTAGAAAGATAATGTTTTCAAGTCTATGAGGTCTGATGAAACTCACATCAGTGTAATTAAGGAACTCATCAGAACAGACTGAGCTATTAGTCATTATCTGCAAGAATTGTAGGTTTAAAGGGGATGTCCCAGAGGGCTGGAAGATGCCAGAGAGAGGACCTGTATTTATGGAAAGGAAAAAGGAGGAGCCAGGGAATTCAAAACTAATCTGCCTAACTTTGATAAAAGATGATAGAATGAATAATTAAAAAACTGAGTATAACCCCAAGAGAACAACATGTTGACAAATATCAGCAAGTGCAGAGTTTTTAAATATTTTTGTTATTTTTAACAATGTGGCATGTCAGACCAATTTACTTGGTGAGTAGCCCAGTAATTAAAAATGAGGCAGGTTGCCATTTTCCAACACAATATTCTGAGAAGTAAAATAGGAAAATATGATCTTGGTGAAGTCACATTCACTTGAACATGCTACTCTGTTAAAAACTGCACTTGGAGACCAGGTCTCAGTCATTCACTGTCAGGGCAGGATGACATTTAAGGAAGTCCTTCATGTATTCCCTCCTCTCTATTCATCTTATTCATTAGAGGCTGGGACTGACAGTGAGCTCAGCTCTCACAGCATTTGCTGTAAAGCTAGAGGATGATCCAAACTCAGGAGATAGTTCAAATCTGCAGCTTGAAATTCAGCAAAGATTAGGTATTTTTGAATGCCAAATAAAGTAGACCTAATAAACAGAGAAGAGGCAGCACACAAAGAAGTGATCTTGGGGATACAGAGGACCAGAAACTCAATGTGCACATAGAAAAGAAGAGGAATCTTTTTTTCAAGGGGTATCAGTAATAGGGCTGGATGTGAAACACGAGGAAATTAGCTTTCTCTGTTTGTATAAAAAATAAAAAAGAAAGAGAAAAAAATAGGACACTGGTAAGACATTGGCTTGGCTCTCTGCTTGAAATGAGATCAATTCCCCAGTGAGTTCAGGAGGGAGAAATGGCATTGATATGTGATGTGAGATACACATTATCCAAGCAAAGGTTGGAGAAACCATCTTTGTTCAGTACAGAAACAGGATTGGGGGAGAACAAGAGAGATGCTGTCAGTCCTGCAGCAAGCAAGAAGGGTGTTACAGGAAGAAAAGAGCTTAGTTGTTCTCTGTGTCAAGGAGAGTTTTGTTTATTTTGCACAAAGATATTTTGAGCTAGCAGCCTGGGGGAAAAGAAAAAAAAAAGGGAAGAAAACCAAAACCCAAACCCCAAAATAAAACTCAAATCTTTCTCATTTGAAGGATAGTTGGAAAAAGGTACCAGAGGAGGCTGTACAAATCCTGTCGTTGGAGAACTGTTAGTGAAACAGCTGTCAGGGCTGCTGTAGATCATCTCTTGAGGTCCTTTCCAGCTCTGCTTTTGTATGATCTTGTAGAGTAATTAAGCCTCTGTTTAACATTATGCACATAAGTGACTTGCGAAATAGGCAGTGTTCCAACCTGTGCACATGTTTAATTGCTTTGCTGGTCTGAGGCCCAAGGTATTTCTGGAAGGTGTTAATTTATTCAGAAAATTCTTGCTAACAACTATTCCCCTATGCACATTGACACCTGCAAAAAAATAAAAGCAGTATTCTTCTCTTTCCAAGCCGCTGCATTCCTTTCAAACCATCCTGCCCTCCTCTGATAATACTAAGAAAATAAAAGATTCTCTGTTTGCAACCTTATTTACTGAGCAAAATTATTTCCTCATGTGCTGTAGCTACAAGAGAAACATGAAGTCACTGAAACCATGAGATGAATTACATCAATAAAGCATTAGGGATGCAAAATATGTACATGAATGTATTTACAATTCACTCAAAACCATATACAATACATATAGATATCATGCACAATAACATACTCCCCTGAGCCCTGCATGGCTGAAAAATCTCTTGTCTTCCAGCAGCAGGACCATTACATTTCACTCCTAGCATATATCTATGTTTAACCTCACTGTGCCTTGTCTCTGAGGCAGCTGGTACATGGTGCCTCCACTACCACGAACAGGAAAACAGCTCATAAAGCACAGTTTAAAAGATCTTTGGGGAGCTGAGACATACTGAGATGTAATTGACTTTCCCAAAGCTAGATAACCCCTCCCCAGGCACACAGGGCTGAATCCCATCAGCACACAGCTGGTGACTGCATGGGGAGGTTGGGAGTACCAAGTGCAGCTCAAATACCAACAAATCTTCATTCTTCTGTTGCTGGGGGTTTTGACTGTGTGTCCATGCCTGCGTTATGCAGTGTTGCTCAGGAGTATCAGAGCATCAGTCACGATTCAGGTCTTCCCAGTCTGTGCGAGGTGTGCAAACACACAACAAAGGAAGGAGCTCTGCCTAAAGCTTTCTAAGCTGAGTACAAGATGAAATATCAGGGTTGGATGAAAGGAAGACAGGGAGGAACAAAAGGAAACCTTAAGCCTGGTTACACTAATATCTGAGAATTGCTGTTGCTTACAGAGCTGAATTTTAGCTCTTGAGAGGCTGCTTTTGGAACAGGATGAGAAATGGACATCCTTGTCTAAAGATTTTGATGGGAAGGAGAATTGCCGAGAGAAGCTCCCCATGCCCAGGAAGTCAATCCATTGGGTGTTTATATTGCTGGCAAGAAGCCTTGTTTCAACCCCTCACTGCAAAGCTGGCAGTGAAGGGACTTTAATCTGGTGCTACAACAGACCACAAGATTCAACTGGATCTGGTAGGGCTTGGACACTCCAGAAAAACCCAACAATCAAGATGGAAAGGATGGACTGGGGGGAGATTTTCAATTCAGCCACACTCACTGCAGCTCAGTTTCTTCCAGACCCAGATTTGTCAGAGGCTCCTGCCTTGCATTACTTTGGTCAGAGATGATGGTGGATGCCAACAGCTTCTCGATGGGCTAGGCCCTGTCCTTGGTTCTCCCCCTTTCACTGGGAAATTGGGAAAAGGGAAGTGAAAGATTTATGGTAAAGATCGTCCCTTTTCAGCTGCAAGCTGGCTCCTATGAAAAACTTGATGGCCATGAGTGAGAGACTCTTCACTTTATTTCCTTGATAGAACCAAAAATTTCCAGTTTTCTTGAGAACATTTTAACAGCAACCCTAAAATATTGTGTTTGAGTTCAATTTCTAAGAAACTTTAAACTGAATTTTAAAGTTTGTTTTTCCTCTGGTTTCCTGCTGATATGATGAAATATATGTGGTTTTTTTAGCAGTTGCCCTTTCACTGTGAACTTTCAGATATGCAGCTTCACTAATGAGATTTGTCTTTGTGAAGCTGTAGTGCTTTAATTCTGATAAAATGAAAATCTCATCATTAATTTTAAATCTGCAGAGCATATGAATGACTGTTTTCCTAAAAATACACATTTCTGTCAAGTCATTCATTTTTTACTTTGAGATACTTATGTTTTCCAGCTTTCCTGCTGACACATAAATTGGTATTTTCCCAGCAGCTCCCCTCTGAACAAAATTTCTCATGCACCATTCAGTCAGGCAGTTTCAGTTTGTAAGGTCTAATCCTTTAATTGTTTCACAGATGAAAATTCCAATAACATGTGATTAAATCTCTGGCACATGTTAGTTATTATTTCCTTATCAGTAATATTTACTATTTATTCTAGAGCAAATGCACTCCCAGAGCACCCAGACTACAATACATGAGCTCCTTGAAGGTTGTCTTGTAGACCACTTGCTAACTTTGTCTCTCAGAAAGGCCCACCAAAACCTTGGGAAAATCTTAACATTACCTCCCAGATGAACCCTGCTTGTCCATGCTACAGGGCCCAGAAAATCCCCAAGCGCAGTCTCTTGGCTGATTTCAGTCGTGTCAGTGAGCAGCATCTGCCAGTCCCTCCAGCGGACACCAGCTCTGCTCTGCAGACAGGCCTCAGGACAGAAGCAGAGCAGAGCTGGACATGGATATGGGCAACACAATGAGTCCACTTCTTTACACCTAAAAGTCAAGCAGGCATAACATGGTAAGGTTGAGAAAGCTGGTCTGGTCTCATAAACCAAAACACTTGGGCAGGGCAGTGAAGAGAACTGCTGGCAATATCTGGGGCTTTCTCCCAAAGGGAGACCTCCTGTGCTGGCCTGTAGAGGCAAGGTAGCAGCTGCAGGGTGGCAGAAGCTTGCTCTCTCACTTCCAGTCACTTTCCTCCTAGCTGGCCCATCCAACTGAACATTGCCTTTCCTCCTCCTCAGTAAATCATCTTTCTTCCCCCCTCTTTCATCTTTTTGCCTGAGAACATGAGTTGTTCAGAAAAGGTGAGGACATCTGCTTGGAGCTCATCATTAATCGGCTGCAGGATTAGTAGAAATTTAACATTCACAGGCACAACACTGCTCACAGGGAAGCTGAACACCAAAATATTCTTAGTATACTTTTGAAATCCTGATTATTTTTTCCTCTACTGGAAAAAAAAATAAGCAACTTTAAGAGCACCAAATCTGCTGTGATTCTTTGCGTGGTGGAGAACAGGCGAAAAGAATGTTATAAGTGGAGATGGCAAGGGAGATTAAGAAAAGGAGGGGGTGTTTTCTTGGAAAAGGCAGTAGGTTAAAACCAAGGCTTTCCTTAGGGACCTATTGTTTTTTGCTTGCTTTTGATGAAGAACACAGAAAGCATATTTTTTTCTTGGGTGCAGAAAAGAACCTCTAGCCTAGGGGGGCACACCCTAGGATGGTGAGTGGGCTGGTGGAAGGAGTGCTCTTCCTCTTCCAGATTACAGACCACTTCTCAAATGAAGTCTGAGCTGTTGGCTATTGTGCAGTGTGTACTTTCCCTGCCCCCCCCCCCTTCTTTCCCCATATTATTATTTTTATTTTATTTTTGGCAAAAACAATTGAGGGAGTCTTGGTTTTATTGCACTTTGACACAAGTGTCAACACCTTGAAATATTTTGCAAAATGGAATTCTTGCTGCCCGCCCAGCCCTATAATCAACACCCCAAGGTTTCCTCAGACACCCATCTTACCAGAAAGTCTGGAAATCCTTAGGCTAAATGATGAGCTAAGATACATGTGCTTGCAGAGGAAAGTTGGCACACAATGCCTCAAACCCCAGTTTTGTTGGGGAGCAACACTTCAGGCAGGGAAGTTGTGAGTGCCTGGTGAAACCCTAGTCCTAGAGGCCTTGTCCTGGTTGACTCCCTGTGAATTCAGTCCAGTAACTGTTTAAGAAAATGTCTCCAGCAGCCCTGCACCACACAGCATATGGGAGAGGTAACTGAGTGAGTGTGATAAGTGAGGGGCAGCGAGGGCAGGGAAATCCTGTGTGCAGTTATACAATCATAGAATCATTTAGGTTGGGGAAGACCTCTCTAGGATCATTGAGTCCAACCACAGCACTGCCAAGTCCACCACTAAACCATGTCCCCAGGTGCCAGATCTACATGTCCTTTACTTACCTCCAGGCATGATGACTCCCTCAGTTCCTTGGGCAGTCTATTCCAATGTTTGACTATCCTTTCCATGAAGAAATTTTTCCTAATATTGAATCTAGACCTCCTCAGGTGCAATTCGAAGCCATTTCTGGTCCTGTCACTTGTTACCTGGGAGAAGAGACTGACCCTCATCTTGCAGGCAGCTGTAGAGAGTGATAAGGTCCTCCCTGAACCTCCTTTTCACCCCCAGCTCCCTCAGCTGCTCCTCATATGACCTGTGCTCCAGACCCTTCCCCAGCTCCATTGCCCTTCTCTGGACAAGCTCCAGTCCCTCAATGTTGTTTTTGTGATGAGGGGCCCAAAACTGAACACAGAACTTGAGGTGTGGTCTCATGAGTGCTGACTACAGAGGGACAGTCACTGCCCTGGTCCTGCTGGCCACAACTATTGCTGATACAGGCTAGGATGCCCTTGGCCCCCTTGGCCACATGCTGCCCCATGTTCAGCCACTGTCAACCAACACCCCCAGGTCCTTTTCCTCCTGGCAGCTTTCTAGATGCTCTTCCCAAGGCTTGAGTGCAGGAGATTGTTGTGACCTCATACCATTGGCCTCATCCCATCAATTCAGCCTGTCCAGATCCTTCCATAGAGCTTTCCTGCCCTCCAGCAGATTAATGGTCCTGCCCAACTTGGTGTCATCTGCAAACTGACTGACAGTGCTCTTGACCCCCTCATCCAGATCATTGTTAAAGGTATTAAACAGGGCTGAATCCTGGGGGACACCACTGGTGACCAGCCACCAGCTGGATGTAACTCCATTCACCACCACTCTCTGGGCCAAGCCATCCAGCCAGATTTTTACCCAGGAAACAGAATCATGGAATCAACAGGTTGGAAGAGACCTCTAAGATCGAGTCCAACCCATGCCCTAATACCTCAACTAAACCATGGCACTGAGTGCCACATCCAATCCTACAAACAGTACATCCATCTAAGCCATGAACATCCAGTTTCTCCAAGAGAGTGTTGTGGCAAACTGTGTCAGAGAATAAATTCCAGGTAGAAACATTCCACAACTTTTCACTGATTTGCTAAAGTTACTAGTTGTTTTCCAGCAATAGCCATGGTGAGCTGCAGCCCACCTGTTTGCAGATGCAGCCTTCCTACCTTGCCTCCAGGACACTTTTAGGGGAAGGGCACGGTTATCTACATACACAACTCTTCTTCAGAAGATGCATCTATTCAACTTTTTGGGTTCTGAATGCCTGAATGGGAGCCCTCACCTCTGCCCCTTGCTGTGATGATGGGCTTTCATTCCTGGTATTGGGATGTAGCCCCATCCAGTGAGGCTGATGGACACCCAGGGACACATGCACTCTCCTCTGAAGGATTTCTTTTATTTTTCTTCTCCCCTTTTTTTTTTCCCCTTGTTTTGTTATTCTTACCACATAAAGGAGAAGTCCTTCAGACAGAGCCTGCCGGAAAAGCCAAGACGCATTCAAATGCTCTCTTTTCATTGTTCCCAGAAGATTAATGACACGTAGGCCAACGGGCCTGTAGCCCTGTTCCCGTAGCCTGCATGCCAAGGGGGAACAAATGAAAGCATGTAACTGGAATTTCCACTCAGCTTGTCTCAACAGCACATGAAAAGGTAGGACAAATCAAATTACAGCTACAGAATACAACAAAGAAGTTGCCCTCTCAAAATAAACAAACAAGCAAATGAATAGGAGAGTGGCCCCAATTTAATTGGTGAAGTCAGGCAATGATAGCTGTTTCACATCTGGGCTGTTCTTTCATTTGGCTGGAGGCTACCTTTTCATGCCTATACTAAACTCCAGCCGCCAGTGAGGATCTGGTGGACTTAGAATGTTTTTCAAGCTGGGCAGCCTGCTGCTGGCTTCCCGTGCCCAGCTCCCCATGGCTGCTCACTGCTTCCATAACCCAGTCACACGAGGCCTCCACTGCCCCATCCCTGCTAAGAGCAGGTGTCCTTGTGTTTGTCCCAAATTCCAGCGCAGCAGCTGAAGCTGGCTGGCAGATAAACTGCTGTGTGGAGGCCTGTCAGTCAGAGCCATGGGGGTCCCCCCAGGCAAGGTGGCTTCTTCATTCCAGGCTGCCAGCCAGCACAGGGGAAAGGCAGTCACTCACTTTGAAGGGTGTCAGCAGGTTGCATGCCTCAAAAGCAAGTGTTAAATAAATGTTCAGGTCTGGGGTAAATGTCTTGTTGTCCGACTCTTTCTCTGAAACTCTCACTGTGGTTTGTCAAGTTGCTGGTTTGGGGAGTTTGGGAAAAGAAGGATCAACAGAGACATCAAGTAAAACCAGCAGAGTAAGTTGAAACTCCAAAGAACCTGGGGAATGAAGGAAGGCAGGGTGCAGTCCCTGGAGAGAACCACGGAGTCTGACTGCCCTTGTCAGTGCATCTGTGCTGGTGCCAAAGCAGATCCCCTCCTCATCCGTTGCTGAGAGGCTCCATTAAGTCCCTGCTCCCTTCACTGCCACAAGTGAGCTGGAGCCAGAAAAGAAAAAGCACATTTCTGTCTGGAGCTGGCAGATACTTATCACTTTGCTTCTAAAAGGATAAAAGTTTGAATGCTATTTCCTCATGCTTTCTGACTAGCCCAACTCATCTTTTTCCTGGCATGCAATTCAGCCTCCAGTCGGGAAACAACAAAAACAACCCCAAAACCACCAAAAAACAAACTCCACCACAGCTGAGCTCTGCTTCTGCCAAGGACACTCAGGTAGTCCCCGATATGAAAAGCAGCTGCTGGCACCTAAGGTGTGCCCCAGAAATCCCTCCTACGTACTATTCTCAGACTTTGTAACCTGACCTGACGCACCAGGAGCGGTGTTTTTGGCTCATTTCTACATTAAGTAACGCTTACTAGATATGGTGAGTGAAACACACCAGTCTTGGGCATAGGTAATAATTCTCCATTCTGTGCCCAAATTGAGCCAACCAGCCAGAGGTTCAGCATGCAGAAGGATGTGTCAATCCCCAGTTCCAGAAAATATCACTCCTTACCCTATATTTACAGCAGTACAACAATTATAAGTAAATCTAGTAACAAGTGATTTCTTTGTCTGTATTCTGTATTTTTTCAATGACTTTTTTCTTCCTTTAAACATAATTTTTCAGACTTACCATTTATGACAAACCTCTGCATTACTTGTTTTCTTTTAAATCAAATGTACACTAAAATCATACCTATGATACAACTCTCTTTGGGTCACATTAGAAGTGATAGTTAAGTTTTACACTGGAAAA
This sequence comes from Lanius collurio, assembly GCA_020086605.1. Taxonomy (NCBI): domain Eukaryota; kingdom Metazoa; phylum Chordata; class Aves; order Passeriformes; family Laniidae; genus Lanius; species Lanius collurio. The sequence continues at coordinate 20,820,702 of JACBWW010000011.1, read as the reverse complement.
TGGCTTTACTCACACTTCATTTGCTTAGATCTGACATACAGACCCAGAGCTACAGGAAACCAGTTTACTTGCTTCCACCGAATTTGCTCCTGGGGAAACTGAAGAAAAACATATAGCAACATCTGTTTGTTGTGGCTGAGTGACATCTGTCAAAAGCCAAATGTTTTTCACACATGGATGCCCATGGGCAAATGTTATCTCCCAGATAACACCTCAGTGACTGCACTGATTTTTCCAAAGTTACAGCTTTGGCAGTCGCTGCGGACAGGCAGTGTCCAATGCCTGAAAATATCAAACCCACTACTTGTGTCCATTACCAAGCAGTGATGTGAGGCCCAAGAGTCAGACAATCCATGCTTAAAATAACAATTAACATCATTGCCCAACTCCTACACCAACAGACCCTTTCTGGTGACCTATGTTTCCCTCCTTGTTATTGCCTGTGATAAGACCCCACTGATCAAACCAGGTGGTGTTTCCCCTGTCACTGCGATTGGCAGTCCTGGCTGTCAGAGCACACTGTCCACACCCAGCGCTGTGCCACGAGGAGCACAGCACTGGTTCAGTCACTGCAGATGCCAAAGGGTGGGTTAGTGCAGTGGTCCCTCTGCAAGGGCTGCCTGACCCTGAATTATTTTCTTTTCCAAGGAAGAAGGCCCACGTGTTAAGAAAACATCCAGTCTTGTGTTACGCAAGAAGATATCGCAGGAGCTGTTTGTTCCAAAACAGAGTGCGAGGAACACACGCACACCTCTCTGTGTGTGGGATGCACACACACCACACACAACAAGGAAACAAGCCACAGCACTTGAATGCTTTGGTACACGTGAAGTCTGAGCAAGAGGGCCAGCAAAACAGAGAGAGACAGCAGCAAGCACATGGATATTTTGAGACATTATTGAGCTTCAGCCACTGCTGATTTCTCAATTTCTCCACCACATGCTCCCTAAAAGCAGTCTTTCCAGACCTTTCCTTTCTCACAGTCAGGGATACCCCTCCCAAGACAGGTCAGAGGGAGGACTATTCACCTTTGAGAGGCACCCAAGTCACTGTGATTTCTATGCTTTATGATCTCTCTGCCTGCTGCAGCCGGTGCCAGAGCAAGTGAGCAGACGCCGCGCGCGTGTCCCTGTCCCCACGTGCCATTGTTCTCCAGAAATAGCCTTGAACGAAGCACTGGCTGGTTGAAGTCTGTACTGAGATTTATTTAATTTTTTACCCCTTCTTCTTTTTCCTCCTCACACGAGGTCTCTCAGCATGTTCCGGTGGTTATTGTTCTCGGGCCGTGCAAGGGCAGTGCCCCAAGAGGGGCTGGGCTGGAGCCTGATGTGTTCCCCACCCACATTCCTTGCTGGTGGGAGACGGATATCTCCTCACTGCCTGTATTTGCACAACTTACTGTATATTTCCATAGAAGGACAATGAGCATCTACCTCAGCATAAGAAGCCTCCCGGATGACAAACATTGTTACATTCGCACCCAAAACAAGGGATTTGCGAAATACAGAAATTCCCTTCGTGCTTCTCCTCTGAGGTTTTGCTGGGATTTTTTTTTCCTGCTTTAAGCGAAAAAAAGTCATTGTATGAGTAATATTGTCCCATGCTTTTTTTTGTTGTCATTCATTTGTGCTTCCTATGATTTTCTTATCAGACAAGCTTCCTGAGTTCTGGAAAAGGATTTGCATACAAATTGCCTCTTCCACATGTGCATAACCTCTTCAGTTTTTTAATGAAAAAGCCGCAAAAGTTGTCATTTTCAGATGAAATGGAGGTCTGCTATGAGGTGCTTAAGCACATTCTAATTTTACAAGATGTGAGCAGTCCTAGTGGCTCGAGGGGCCAGTAGACAGGCATCCGTGCTAAGAACAAAAGTTTATCTCATTACAGGCCTAGCATGAGTTCATTATCCAGGATCATCTGGCAGCAAGGTAAAAAGTGCCTTTGTAGCTGCCTTGATGATGCAAGGATAGGAAGCAGGGAAAGTTTGTAGGCAGACTCAATCTCTTTTATTGGGATAACAGATACAGCAGGAAAAAAAGCAAGAAAACTTTGGGGCACACTCTATCTGATGCTACTTGCTTTTCTAAACAGAGAAGTAGACAAGGTCTTCACAGGTACAGATTAAAGTCTGAGAGCTGAAATGGAGAGGAGCACAGCTGTAGGACTTTGCTGACTTCAGCTGAGTACCTTTGAAGGCAACCCCCTCCCTCTGGTACATGTGCTATTTATTTGGTTGATTAAAAACACATTTATTTGGGCTTTTTTGTTGCTAGTACGAGCACAGCTACCCAGGGAGGGAGATTTATCTCACTTTACAGGAGCTATCTCAGCATTAGGCAGCTGGCATGATCTGGTATGTCTGGGTTCCCACTGCAGCCAGTGGAAAAGGATGAGCCCTTCTGGGGATGATTCAACTGACTTAATGACAGATACCAGAGACAAGAGGGATGAATTGCCCTATAGACAGACTTTGCTCTCTGCTGAGAATATAGGGACACTGGATGACTAGACCTAGACTTAAACATCTAAAATTAGATGACATGAATCATACCCAAAGGTGATTTTTTTTTAATGCTAGAAGCACAGACACTACCCACCCAGCAAAATGAGCAAGGCAGCAGTGTCTGTCAGCATAAACCCAGACCATGTCTTTGCAGTTCAGGAATTTGAAGAGTCATCTCCCAAACACCCAACTCCTCCTACAGACTTCCCTCCCCTCCTGGGACCTATTGTAGTCACAATTGCCCTATGCAGATTCAACACCCCAAAAACCTTTGCTGACCATTCCCCATCTCCTTTGTGCCCACAAAATGGGCCCAAATGACTACAAAGAGAGTGATCCTTGTTTCCTATACATTTCCAATGAGAGTCAAGGCAACTTGAAACATCAAGAAAATGGACTCTAAGATTTAACACCTTCAGTGCATCAAAGATGAGACTTGATATGGAGGTTTAATTTAAGCCTCCCCACCAATTCAGGATGACATTCCAGTAAAATGGTATAGTTGCACTTGTAATGACCAGCACCAAAACTTGTTGGATGTGTGTGAGGGGGACCCTCAAGAAATTTCCTCTGCAGTACATTCCTGTATGTCATACAATTACACTTCTTCCCATTATGAGATATCAATAAAGGTCTCATCCTAAGCAGCCTTCCCCACACCTACTTTTGTAGGATTACATAATAGAATTGCAAATATGCTCAGCAGCAGTATGCATTCCCAGCCCTTTCTGAATCTTGATAAACTACTGACCTCCGGGACAGCCTGCAGGAATGAGATCCATAGTTGAATTATATCACGCAGGCAAAAACAGTCCCTTTTTCAGCTTTGAACTTGCTACCTTTTAGTTTCTTCCAGTGTCCTTGGATAGCAGCTAGGGCACGTTAGGAGTTTTCCAGTGAAACAAATTGGAAAAGGGCAACTCAGAGCAGAAATGTCTTCAGGAAATGGGTCTGTTGATGAAGCACAGGCAGGACTGGGTCCCACAGGCGTTTCCTGCTGGGTGCATGACATAACACAGGGGAACTGAAGGCTGCAGGATCCCTGCTTCAGGGATGGTCATTACTGGGTTGGCCACTTCTAGGAGACTAGATGCCCTAGGAACCCTGGCTCTACTGATAATCTTGGAGTTTAGCTATTACTCTTAAAGGAGGTTCAAAATTTTCCTGGATATCCTGTTTGAGTTTTGAAATTTTTGTAGAATTCTCATTTTCCAGGAATTTGCAAAACCTGTCCCTGGATCTGAGCCAAAGACAGCAGCATGTCCTCCTTCCTTACCCAGCCCAGCAACTTTCAACCTGGTGTCACGACACTCAGTCCTCTTAATTTCTGATTTTAAGGAAGCATTTGTCACCTTTTCAACTTCTTCCCTCCTCAGGGTTTGTAGACAGCCCTCAGTTGTTTTTGTTTATTTTTTTTTTTGCTGTCCTGAGAAATTTCTCCAAATCTACAGTGTCTTTATGTGAGTAGCCATCAAAACCAAAAACTCTCATTACCTTTAACAGGGGGACAGGGTTGACATTTCCCATGCATGCAAATATAAGGTGGTCACCACCTGAGCCCTTGCACACCAATGCCCACCACCCAAGGCGTGTGAGGGAGTGCCTCGGTGTGTAACAATGCGCAGCATTTGGCAGGACTTCAAAATCTTCCTTCCTCCCTTTTGGTATGTCTCTGGCATGTAGCTGCAGCTCTCCCAAGTGCTCGCCGAACGCCAAGTAAGGCAAAAGTGATTCGCTGGCTTAGAAATGCAGACCCCTTTCTTTGAGAGAAGGAGAATTTCAAGATCTGTCTTCTGTGCCTGTCTGGGCAGAGAGAAAGGACCTGAAGGCACATTTAGGGACATTTCCTTTAAAGGTCTGTTTCAGCCAAGTATGGGCCTATCACTACAAAATTAAATAAGAAATTCCCATGCAGAACAAACAGAAAGGGCCAAAAGGTCTTCTAGTGGACATTTTCCTTTGGTGTCCTTTTTCTGAAGTAGATGGAGATTGCATTGATGCATATTTCAGGGGGAAAAAAAAACCTAGAAAAACAATTCCCAAACCCTGACATCACGAACGAACCAGAAAAAGAAGCATGGTAAATTCACGCTTCTCATAACCTTCTTTTTCTTGTATTATTCTTTCTCATTCCACTGTAAGGAGTATAAAACAAAACAGAAGAAGGTGCAGATGTGATTTTTTTGTACGAAAATTACACTAGCAAGCCTGAAGCCACTGCATTAATATCAGATGCTGAGGTGCACAATCTATGTTACCACACTGGAGATGGAGATAGGTGAAAAGATTTGAAAGGCACTAGACAAACAAATAATGAAGTTGGTCTAAGGATGATGAACCTGTGAATAACAGACTTGGGCAGTTCAAGGCAACCTAGGCCTCCAAGACACCTCTTCCAGTTGTAGTTTGAAACTTCCAAAAGCCTGGAAGATTTGAGAGCCACAGCTTTGGCTGATAGCTCACATCTTTTTCATTTCATGGAACTTTGTGCAGCCTGACCTCTGGCAAGTGTTGGGCTGGAGATGCTCCCTCACAGCTACCTCTCCATGAAACCAGGCAGAGGCATGGCAATCTAAACTTTGTGTGCCATCATAGCCAACTATCACTGACCAGACCGCAAGCTTTATTTACTGCCTTCCTTCAACTATATATAGCCAGCCAGACCTGGAAAAACACATATTGGGTCATCCACTCCAGTTGCTCACACCAAAAGGGTTGTTTCCTTACGTTATTATTCCTATTGTCTTATCCTATCTGGTCTCACCCACCCATGTCATTGCGTGTGCTGGTCTGACAATCTATTCTAGGCATGCTCAAGGTTGTGAATTTTTTTCCTTATGTCTAGCCTCATTCTTTTTCCATTTTTAATTTTAGGCTAAAATCTGTTCAGCCACTTTCTAGATAATCCAGATAACCCTCTTCCTTTCTTTCATGCAATTTCCTTTCACTTATTTATATTGCTATCATCATGTCATCACTCCCTAGCCTAACTTTTTCCAAGAGTTTCTGGCTGATGTACTCTCTGTTCCAGAACACTTGTGTGCTCTTCCAAGGCTTTCCAATCTACTTTTCTACCATTATGATGATTTTCAGCTGTCGTGCAGCATTTGGGAAGCACAGTTTTCTGCTCATATCCCACATGTCAATACCGAAGGCTAGTAAATTTACACACTCTGTTAGCATCATGTTAGTCTTGTAGGCCTTTAAAGCCTTTCTTTGCCCTCAGCGTATTGTCTTCTCCATCGTGAGATCACAAAAATCAGGATCAAGATTATACCTGATATTTGCACAAATCTAGGAGCTTGAAGGGCACATGGCCTTGAGGTCATCTATAGGTTGTTGTCACCATAGGGTTGAAGACCCTGAAGGACTGAGTAACGAGAGAAATTTCAGACGCTGGGAACAGAAGCAGAAGATAGGCACAAGATCCAATATTAAATAAAAACATCATCATACACAAGATTTTTCAAGTAGAAAAAGGCAGTCATTAGAGTTTAGGTTAATTCACATGTAGCCAAAAGTACTTTTACATGGGGAAAGTGAAAAAGTCACGGCTGCAAGAGGGACCTTTCCAGCATATCCTGTTGTAGCTTAACTCTTCTTCTCACTAGCTGGTTTACAACTGACTTACTACTAGTTCCTTGCCAGTCAGCTTCACACATTTATATCTTAGTCTTTAGAGATAACATGTTGTATTTTTTTAAAGGGAAAAACTGTAAGTGATTCTTGCCTAAAATTATTTTTAAAAATTGTTACTTCCATATTATTATTATTTTTCTAATCTTCAAATATATAAATCACATCTTTGCAAATGACAATTTCCCCTCCTTTCCCCTGCCATTTGAATGTTGCCTGCCAGTGACTGGAATTCGAGCCTTGATTTCAAGGTACTACATGTTGCAGTTATTGAGACACTGAGCTTGCCACCACCACCGAGGCCCCAGGATAAAGGTTTTAAAAATCATAAATGCCAGTTACAACATGATTTTATTGAATATCATAGGGAGGCAAGGTATGTAATTGTGATTCTATTTTTGACAGCCTACCCTCTCACCTATCCTTGTATCAAGCTACTGGAACCTAATGGGCAGGTTGTAAATGTCTCCACAGTTTTCAACTTCCAATTTGACAAATAAGAAAAAAAATCCTTTTATGTTAAGGAGCAGGATCTTCTAGTGACATAGGTCACTAGATATCACTGTGCTCCTGAAAATGCTAATTTCCCGAGTTTCTGAATCGAGAGAGATATTTTAGATAATCCTGACTCTAATCTGGTGGTGTCAGCCCCTCAAACCAAGGGGAGCATTGTCATCCCCTGGCTAGGTCATCCCAACCCACTCAACACTTTGGAGCTGACTGAAAACTGCACTTCTTTTGGTACTTTCAGAATGGCTTCACAGCCACTGGAGCTGGTGGAAAGGATGGAGCGTGAACACAAGAGCAGCAAGGCACTGGAAGGAGAGAGCAAGCATGGTACCACGCTGCCACAGGGAAGCACTAGGGGCAAACCTAGGTGAACTTACAGAATCAGAAAGCAAGATTACCATAGTTGTCAAAATAGAATTAAAGGAGTCAGTTGCAGACCTAACTTCTCTGACACTTTTGCAGTGTTTAAGCAGACAGCCTCCGAATGCAATCTCTTTATCAGTTTTTACAGTGCTAAAATGTGGCTACTAATTACCTTATTAAAAACAGTGGCTATTGTAGGACTAAGGCAGAACAGCAAAATTAAAAAGGCCAGGCTGCTGAGAATGTAATTAAAGAGTGTTTGCAAAACACTGTGATTATTGGATAAATGGTAGGCTTGGGGACACTAATTACTATGGTAAAACTGTTTCTGGTGATGTTTTATACAGACAATTAATGTGATGAGCCTAGAGACTAGGCTCATCTGTCACCCCTATGATCCCTAAGACTTCAACAAAATTAAATAATTCTTCCATAAGTATGTTTTAGTTCTTCTAGCAGCTGTGACAAATAAAGAATAAAAGTCAGTAAAAAAGATTAGAACATGGTTGCCAAGCTGTTAGGAAGGAAAGGTTTTGTCTAGTTACTGTCAGAAGCATCTTGGAAGGGTTAGCCAGCAAACAGAACTGAAAACCTTCAGTCCAGGGATACAGACACCAGGATAAGAAATATTAGGCTGTCCATGTAACTATTATTGCAGGAAAGTGGGTCAGAGAGTCAAGAAACCGATTAACGAACGGGGAATAGTATGCAAGGCAAAAAACAAATATCAGCATTTTTCTCCCTTGAAGCTGTTGATAACTTGAAGCTGTTTCAATAATGATATCCCAAACTGATGGCAATGTTTCCTCCAACCATCCAACACTATCCTGTTGCTTTGTGTTTTGAAGGGCTGTCAGTCACATGGAAAACATGGAAGAAAGGTCAAGAAGAGAGTACAGGATACGAAGGAATGTTGTGCAATCAAGTCATGGTTTTCAAGTGCACAGAAGCCCTACACAGGCATTTGCAGCTTGATCCTGCAAGCCTTTCCTGACAGCAGCTGCCAGTGTTTGTGCAAGCACCTGAGGGAAGCCAAAAGGCTGATGTGCATCACAGATGCTCCTGGAGACAGTGTCCGTATGTCATTCCAATGCTGTACATGACCAAGAGCTAATGTCTTGGTCCACACTTTTGGAGTTTAGATACAGTGAGGAAGCTTTTTACTATATGATCCTCTCACTCTTCTTCCTCCTGCCCCCCCCCTCTATTTTCCTTTTTTTGTGTGTTTAGGGTTTTGTTTGTTTGTTGTATTTAAAAGGTTTTGTAAGCTGACATCTCAGCCACTTGTCCAGAGGATGATGAGAGTGAACATTCTTGTGTTCTCTTATGGTTGTTGTTGAAGTGGGAAAGAGCAACAAAACCTCTAGGGAAGCTGGAGTTTAGGTTTTAAGCCCAATTTTCAGCCCAGGACAAAAAATACTCTCTGTGCTACTGAGCTCTCATACACAGCAGGCAGGAAGGTCTTTGGGTGCCACAATTACCCACGTGTGTCCTAGAGCCACAGGAACAGGTCAAATTCAGAACTCTTCAATATCAGTATTGCGCATGTTCTTCAAATCAGCTCAGGTTCATGACCATGCCCACAATTCTCAGTGCTTATAGCCCAGAGAGCAGCACTGCACAGAAATGGCAAACAGTGCCCATGTGAAATTGGGGCAGAACACTACTGTCCCTGGGGAAGAAAAAAACAAAGCCCGACAGAGAGAGCACCAGCCCAACAGCTCTTTCTTGCTGAAAATTACTGGTTTTGCTACAAAACAAGCTTTCTCTGGATCCAGTCTTGACATCTCTGCAGATTACAGAAAGACAGTCCCTGAAGCCACATGTTGAGACACTCTTTCCTCACAGCACTTGTATGACACCTTTCCTCAGTTCAGAGTAAAGATACAAGAGACATTCTCTTGAGCCAGAACACTCTTTGCTCAGCATATTTAGTCTCAGCTGCACATCCAAGGATCCTGAACATTTTGTCCCTTAGGCAGCAGCCTGCTATTAGCACACTATTTGAGAGATCCCATGCCAAGAGGAGAGCAAAGCATCAAGGAGTAATGAAAACCCCTGGACAAGTCCAGCAATTTATGTTAATTTTACTGTTATCATATAGAAAAAAGAATGGAAATGACCAGCTAACAAAGGTGGGTTTCTAAAATTCAGGGAAAGCCACAATCAAAGGGCCACATTCTGCAGCAACTCTGGCTCCTTTGAAGACAGGAGATTAGGACTGAGCCTCTTAAAGCTCATAGCTACTAAACTGTTAAGGGTCAGTGAGGAGTGTAGCTCTGTAAGTAATGTGGACGATTTAACAGACTAAAGCTGTCCAGATGCCTTTTTTTTTTTTGGCCTAAAGAAGTCAGAACAAAAGGGCAACCGCAGAAAGGGAAGAGACCACACACACCTGGTAGATCAGAGTAACTGCCAGGAAGAAGCAAATTCCTTCTCAACAACTACTACAAGTATTGCTTAGAATTTCAAAAGTGTAAAAACTAAAGGCTTAATGCAACTCACAAATCTGCCTGTTGTTTATTTCCTACAAACCTTCAGAACTGGCCTGGTAGTTTGCATATTTAATCTTCTATTTTGTCTCATATTTATGTCTATCACCCAGATACACTGCTTATATGACAATGGACTCTTTTGGACAACAACAAAAAGCTTTTAATTTCTACTTTTTAATGGCTTGCAGATCCCTCAGTGGTAACAACGTCCAACCCTTAACAGTAGCAACAATAAGTCACATAAAATATGAAATAGTTAATACATTTTCAATCCTCTGTAACTAGAAAGGAGATCTTGACATTGACTTTAGATCAAACCTAAATTATTGCAAAGTTCTGGCATATTTAAATTTAAGAACTTGCTTCCTTCTGCTATGGCAATATTTCATTGTGGTAAAAATTACTTTGTCTAGAGGGCAAGTAGAAAAAATTCTCTCTACTTGAAAATTAAGTATCAGACTCTGACTTCAGGGAAAGATCTGACCACATCAATACCACTTTCTGCTGACTGAGACTTAATGAACCTCGCTGTTGTCCTGTAGGTTAGATCAACCTTTTCAAGCTGGCAAAACTTTCATTTAGTAGCAGTAGAAATAGAGTGATCAAAACTGGATACACATATTTTGTTGCATTGAAATGACACTCAAGGTATCCTCCTTCTGTGCCTCTAATAGCATTTTAACCCAGCCCTTGATTTCTTTTCACAGGGATAATGCAAGAATTGTAGAATTACACTGTAAGGTGCAACCTGCCCCACATAATCAGAGAGTATCCCAGGACTGCACGAGAAGCAGAAGTCACTCTAGGTATTAGTAACAGTCTCCAGGATGACACATAAAGAGCAAAGCTACAGCCCTAGGGTGAACTTTTAGGTCCAGAGGTAGAGTTTAGTATTACCCCTTACCAAACATTATTAGACCCTTACTTCACCCAAATCTCCAAGATCACCCTCACTCTGACTCTTTCCAAAAATTTCTCAAATAACAATTGCCTGCACTTACGTTGTGTAGTAATTAATTACCTTCACTACTAATTGAAGTATGGCGATACTATCTCACTTCTTTATTCTTTTGCACAACCCTGATTCAGTGGCATTAACACATAGAAAGTAAATTAGAAGGAAATATAACCAAAACAACACCTGAGTGCAGCAACACTTCCCCTCTTGGTCCTAAACAGAAAGTCTTTGATACAAGGCCGTTTTATGATTGTGCTGCTGCATGTCAGCAGATTGACACCTTTCTACCTCCCTTATTCTTGAAAAACAATAAATCAAATCTTGAATTTTTTCATACTCACTTAATACCAAAGGAAGCCATTTGGGCTGCAAGCAGACAGATAAATAGTCCCACGTAGCTCTTGTTACTAACTACACAGTAAGTAGAAGCAAAGAAACAAGTAAAAAAGGGGGAGTAAACCATGCTCACCTGACAGGAAATGGCACTGGCTGCTCCCAATGAATCCAGCACTGAAGAGGCACCAGGTGTGCAATGTTTAAGCAAGCACCCCCTAGTTCCAGCATTAAGCAATTTGGTAAATCATCCTTCTTCTTTTGCCCAAACGACCATCTTTGTGATGGTGTAAGTTTTTACCATCTTCCCCCTCACAACCTGACCTTTCTTCTCTCCACATTGAAGAAATTCCACCTTTCTAGTCTCTCTTCATAAGCTATCATTCAGTCAGCAGTATCTGAACTTGTTTTCCTTGCCCTTTTCAGGATCTTATCTAGCTCTGCTGTGTCCTCTTTGAGATGCAGAACTCCACGTACTCAAGGTGTTGTCACTACAGTAGTTTTCTGTAGCAGGAAAATAACAGTCCTTCTCTCGTTACCCATACCCCTCCTTGGGATGGCCAGTGCTTTGCTGGCTCTTCTGGGCCCCACTGCATGCTGAGCAGATCATCTCCAAGAGTTGTCACTGATGATGTTGAGGTCTCTTTGCTGCGCTGGAACTACAAGAGTTTAGCCTCATAGTTTAGATTATTTCTGCAAAGGTGCATTACCTTTTATTTACCTACCTGGACCTCTGCTGCCCTTTTTTTGTACACTTGTGTGGTCTTTCTGAGCCTGGCATGGCATTTGTTTGTTGAGAAATGCTTACTATTATCTGCAAACTTGCACATTTTATTGTTCCCTTCTCTAAAGGCAACTTTCCCAAGAGGTGTATGGGGCCATCCACCATCTTCCCAGGGATGGAATTCAGACCTCCCTGTCTTACCAGTTCTAATCTGTAGCTCCCAATTCTAAGGGCAAATTAAATTAAAGGAAACATTTTAAGTCAAGAGAATTTCCTTCTCCACTTAAGAATAAGTCAGATCTGTCCTCTGTCCAATAAATAAAATGCTGCCATCAAGGCCTAGCTCAGTGCATATAAAGACCACAAACAATACTTTGTCTGTTTATTCAGTAGGCTTTAGGTTGTCATAGACTGTAGAAAATTCTAAAGTGCAATGAAGTAATTTTGGAGACTTGAAAAAAACAATTCAGACAATCCCATGGGTCCTTGGTCTTGCACTCCAAATTCTTCAGTTGTAAGGCCATTTTCTAATTCAGAACAACTTCCTTAGAGGCCATTCTTTCACTCCTTTCTGCAAGAGGGCACAAGCATCCTGCATGTTTAATTGCAAGCATACAATGTTATCTGCTCCTTCTCTCTTATGTAAGTTTGCAGGAATGCTGAAACACTTTCCGGGCTCTGAGAGGTTAGGGATTGGAATCAGGTCCCTTGTATATCACTGCATTGACTTTTTGGGATGTGAAGTTATTGCAATTAAGATACTGGCCGGATGTGTGGGCTAAAGAGCCCGACTGATATCACAGGCATTTATTGATAATGCAACTTCTGAGGAAGAAATCTGAGGAATTGTTGTTCTTCATGTTTTCCTCTGCAAGCAAGCAAACCATATGGATTTATCAGAAACACACAATGCTTTATCTAGCTCAAGAGAAAAAAGAATAGTGTTTATTTTACTGCAGAGGAATGTTCTCTTTCAGTTTGGAGAGCCAGTTGCCTGAGCTGGCACTGTGTACCTTTTGGCCTCCAGCAGGGGTATTGCTCTGGTTTAATTCAGTGCTATCTTTAACCTGATTACTATTTACTATTTGTGCTGTGATAATGTTTCCAAGCTGCAGTAGAGGAGAAGGGCTTCATTGTGTTAGGTGCTGTACAAACACACAACTGAAAGATAACTCTTGCCTTCAACCATGCAACTGAGCAGCTCCTAAGCTGAGTGCTGGCACACAGAGAGGAAAACATCAGCAGCAGGTTGGGCTGAGGGTTTGGGTTTTGTTTCCCTTTCCCAGCTGTGCAATATCAAGCAATTGGCTTTCCCCATCACATTTAACTTGTGCACTGCTGTACAGAAAGCCCAGCTGAAAGACAATGAAGGGTGATGGGAAGAGCTTCCTATCTCCCCCTTCTTTCCGGTTGTGGCACCTGATATTTAAGCAGATCATCTGCATCTGCCTTCTCCATGTGCCAGTGAGCACACAGGAAGAAAATGCTGGAAAACCTGAAAATTAAAGCAGTGCCCTGCCTGACAGTCACTCTGCAAAGAGTTAAGAAGATGCTTCTGTAACAAGCAAAATCTTTTCCCAGAAATCTTACCAGAGTTCTAAGAACATTTTGTTTGGCAACAGTTGAGTAGCCTCCTGCTCCAACAATGTTTTGGGCCCTTTCTTAATGGTTGAGGGCAGCATCCAAATGGCCATTAGGAAGGGTAGTGTTTGGTTTAGTCTCACCATTTACCTCATCAAAGCCTGAGGTGTCAGTGGTCTTGCAGGATGGAGCTTTTTGCCAGAAGAGGTTTGGTTGGGTCAGTGTCCTCCTGTCTGGGTCTGTAAGGAGGGATGCAAGTCTTTCCTCCAGGCTGTTGATTGCAAGACCACCCTTGAGAAATGGACTTTGAGCGAGGCCAGAGGGCTGGTAAAAGTGTTTCTTTCTTCTGTGCATTGGAATGAGTCATTGCTCCATAAAGCCATTCTCACTTTCCAGTGCATGAACTTAAATTGTTCCAAGAGTCTAAAACAAGTGAACCACCATGTTCAATGTGGGGCAAGCCAGGGGAGGGCAAGGGAGAAGGAATAAAACAGGAATACTCTTTTCCAGCACTGGATTAATTTTCCAGATTTTATGTTAGTACTCTCTCTCTCAGTAATATTTCATCTCTGTCTAGATTTTGATATTCCTCTGGTAGACCTTTACTGACTCATTCCCAGCTGCACAGTAAGGATGTGCATTAGATGGTGCTGCTGAGGAAAATAGAGTGAAGTAACAAACGAAGGGGAGCACAGTTCTGTGGGTTCTCCAAGCGGAGTTTGGAGTCTTTTATTAAAGTGCAGCAGCACCTTGCTCTTCTTCAACTATTTGCCTGTCTTATGCTAAAACCTACTGCTGCAAATATCCTTGAAAACAGTCCTGTAGAAAAAAAAGAGACTTTATGACTTGGTACCTTTGATAATTAAAAATCTGTAATGTGGTACATAAAGTCCATCTTTGCAGGGGCCGTGGCACAGTACATATTACCACTACATGCAAAACTCAAGAAAGACTCTATAAATTTTTTCTTTCTCTAGGAAGAAATAAAAATTGCTATAAAGCTACTTCTTTTGTTTAGGGGGGCATGTCAAAATGACACCAGTGCTGGAAGACGTGGTAGCAAACCGGCAATTAATGTTTTGCCTTTTCACTTATGTTACTGTCATTTAAAAAAGCATACATACAGTAGACAAGATAATTCTATAATTTCTTTATATAGACCCTAATAAATTGTATTCAAGACTGTGTCTGTGTTTTCTCAACCCCCTCCCCGGTCTCCTAGCCCCTGCATATTTCTTCAGTTCCCTGCTGGCTTATCTCTGCATTGCAACCTCTCTTGGTGGAACTGGGTGTAGGATGGAGAGGTCTTTTGTTTGTCTGAAGTGGATAGCATGTTTTTAGCAGTATTCTAATCTTAATATATATTTAAAATAATGAACATAATTGTCTCCTAATAGGACTTTCCTAAGTAGCTTATGGCACGCTGCCCTTATTGTAGAAAAATACGTCCTTGTAGATAAGAAATGTCAATTAAAATGTAAGCTTTGTGGAGGACAGATAACACACAGTTTTATATGCAAATTTAAAAAAAAAATCAGTACATTTCTGGGTTTTGTTGTTTGGGTGTTTTTTTACACACAGACATAAGTGGTAAAGTAATGTGCAGGAACTGAATCAGCATCTTGGATAAGCATAGTAAAAAACATCATAATGACTATGTTATCTTATCATAATGGTGCATAGTTAGGTTTGCAAATGTTACCTCAAATACCGTCAACTATCTGCAATAAAGAACATTTATTGTAGGAAATGTAAGAATAATTCTATATTCTTTTGTTATTACAATTGGTTTTCAAAATAACATCATAGATTTACACAAACCTAAGTTAACAGATACTTTCATTGCTTGCTGCTTGTATATGTTGGATGTCACACAAGACTTTCTAAAATATGACAGGGAGCACAGGCTGAATGAGATGGAGACACAGTTACACACTTCCTCATGCCAACGTCACAGGCCAATAACAGAGGGCAAGGGGGAGCTCATGCAGCTGCCCTGGTAACATATTTCACAGCCAGATAGTTTTGCTATAATTTGATTTCTGGGCCAGCCAGGAAAATACCTTCCCGAGATTGCCAATGTCTTGGGCACTCTGGGAAATTAAACTCTGAATCTCTAAAGACACTGAGAACAGAACTGAAAATTATTTTCACAACTTCAACACTCTAAAGAAGTAGTATTCGCTCTTAATGTAATTTGAAAAAAAGCTACAATGGAATAGCTTGTGTGGTAACAGCATGATAGTGTGGCTGAAAATGAACCCTATATTTGTTTTGTCCATATACAATTAAAAAGCTTAAAGCAAGGAAAATTTTGCTCTTCCCATCACAATTCCATTTGAAAAAAATATGTCTTTAAAATCCTTCATTTAGAAGAACTTCTGCCTGAGATGGGCTGCTTTTCCCCTTTCTGAATTCCTGACACAATATAAATCAAACAAATTCAAGATAGCAAAGCCGGGAAAATCATTATAATCGCAAAACCATCAAAAAGGTCAACAAGAAGGAGAACAACAATAGGATTCTGGTAACTGTTTGGGAAGAAACTATTCTTGCTGCAGTGAAACTCACTGTTTTCATAACAACAAATTAAATACCAAGGTAATTCCCTGGAGCCTTCAGCAGCGTGGCTGTGTGGCAGCAGCAGAAGCCACTCCAGCACAATGCACAGTGTCATTAGGAAAACCCGCTGGCTGCTGAGCCTCTGTGCAGCTCTGTGGTGTTTGAAGTTATGCTGGAGTCCAGCCTACCTTTTCAAAGCACTGCATTGTTACTCTCCTTTTCCTCCCTTTCCTGTCCATTTCCCCATTCTCCTCTCTTCCTGTCCCCTGTCAGGCAGACATGTTTTAGAATCCATTCATAATACGAGGAGCTGAGTGTTGTCGGACTGGTGCAGGTGGCTGGAATGCTGGCTTCAACAGCTGGAAATGAGGGAGTTACAGCTGCACCTCTTTTTCAAGATTTTATTTGCTTATTGGTGCCTTATATGCACCCTAAAAATGTATCATTGGTTGAGTTAAGCTGTTCTCTTACACTCAAATGGCACAGGAGACAGGTCAGCAAGGTAAGTGCTTTGCAAATATCCATTCTGAAAAAGAGTGGCATTTGTATTTGCATTGGCTGTTCAACCTTGGAGAATGAAAAATCAAGACTGGCCTTTCTGAGACTCCTGTTACTCATCTATAAAATGTGATGTCCAATATATAAAAGTGTTTCAATGATGGTTGCCGAGGAACTGCAAGTATCAAAGCAACTTTCCTAATATTTTGCACTGGGAAGCTTAGATTTTCCTGACTAGTGTGCAAAAATGAGTATAATTTATCAATTATGGGGTGAATAGATGTGTTTACATTACAGTGTCTGTCCTTGTCTGAGCAACAAGCAGTAACATAATTTATAAATAGCCAGACTGTGGCAAAGAGAAAAATCACACTTACCAAAAAAAATCCACTCAATTAAATGTCAGATAAAGAACATGCTGCAGCAGTGCAGTCGTTGGGGTACTTGCCAATTGACAGGTTTAAAATAAGAATTCCTATGCAATGAACAGCTATAGAAGTTTCTCTGGGTAATAAATACCCATGTAACAACAATAGGCAACTTTATCCTCCAAACTTGTTCACCACATAGCCTGAGGCTTGCTTTGTAAGGTCTAAAATATGTATGTTTGCTGTGTTTCATGGCATTTTCAGGTAAATTCCTGCTACCTTACCTTGCAGACCAGGCCCAGTATCTCCAGTCCTTTCACTGAGGCACCTGGCTGATGTAACTTCATGATTTCATGAGACTCACAGCACAGTGAAACAAAGAGTCAGAGAGGTGGTAGGAGGGAAGTTGTTCCTCCTCCTTCTGTGGACTCATCAGTTTCTTTCTTCCTCGCTTTTCCATACTGTAATCTTAGGCTGACTGCCTTTGTCCTGGAGTCAGGTGCTTCTGGGGCCTTCTGACCCACAATTAACTCTTCTGCAAATGAAAATAAATGGAATTGAGGGGAATTTTGTAAAGATTCTTGTCTCCAAAATAAATTGTCACACCAACACCAAAGTTAGAAATCAAGAATCCAAAAAGAAGAAACTATTCCGAAAAACTGAACTTAATATATATTAAATTTTAATTTAATTGATCTGGTCTGTCTCCTATGTACTCAAGCTCTTCCTTCAGATCAGGTAACTTCTGCATCTAATCCAGAACTTCTGAGTTAAAGAAACTTTTACATTTTTCTCTGGATTTCCCTAGAGATATCAAGTGATGTATCAAATGCATAAATTAATTGTTCAGTGAATATACTGTTAATAACACTTTCTACTTCAAACTGGATTTGAAAAGAGGTGGGAAAAAATAGTATTTAATTTCCTACCAATGCTTTGCTGTTGGAGACCACTGTTGTGGTCCAGCCATAATTTTCTGAGGCTGCATATTTTATTCCTTTCAGTAGGAAAAGAAAATGTTGCAGACTTAAATATCTGTCAGATTCAAGAAAGCCTGATCTGGCCCAATGTGTGTCATATTTTGTAGCATTGACTCTAGAATTCACCTTAGAATAGTTCCTTTTTTTTCTGATGATCCTTTGAGCTACAATTGCAAACACAGATAAGCATGAAGCAAAATTTCACTCAATTTCAGAAAGGAGAGGTGTGAATGGCTGAATATCAAGTTCTCTGGATATTTGCATGCTTCAAATGGCACACACCGGATTTTACTTCACTTGACATGAAATTGTAGGGTGGGAAAGGCTGGTGAAAATACCACAGAGATATGGAATGCATTCGCTGAAGAAACTGAAAAAAACTGCTGGGAACCCTTAGTTTCATTTTGGTTGCCAAGAATGCAATATAATGAAAACAGCATTGCCTGTTCATGAAGCAACTTCTGCCCTTACTTTTGATAAATTCTTACCAGGAGTAAATTTACTTGGAATGGTGGAGAAATAAACGATGAACCAGAGATGCAAACAGTAGGTATTCTGTGATGACAACAATTATGTGGATGAAAACACTCCCCAGACCATTATCTTTACATAAATTAGATGTTAACCTTTTTGTGCAAGGTATCTTATTTTTTCCTAAATTCTAACACATACATTTGCAGAGATTTGCTTGCCAGTGGCCAGATCAACATAGTTACGAAATAATAGTTTTATTTAAAAGGAAAAACAAGTTTGTTCTCTCCAGGAAAACATCCTCCTCCACTTCCAGGGATTTACAACACATTAAGGAGACCATAATCACCAGAACTCTGTTAAAAACATTTATCTGAAGTTACCAAACAGTAGGATGCACAGGACAGAGAGAAGTTTCTATTTCAGGTTGATCCAGAGAGGGGTGGCAGAGGAAAGCAAAGCAAATCTGTTCTTGTTTTTGTTATTGATAAAGTTCTCTGAAACTCACCTCACCATGATTGTCAAATGAAATCTATAGAGAAGACCCAGTGTGAAAATGGAGGGTCAAAAGTCTAGCCCTGTTGAATGCAACCACAAGATCCCTACAGGTTTTTATTTTGTCCTTTGTCTTTGCGTATTATGTAGGCCATTGTTAATTAATCTTTCAAATGTCCCTTGACTTTATGGAAAGCATTTACACCTGATACTAGTTTTGCTTTCTGGAAGCTAAACTAGTGAAAACTAAACTTAGAAACACCATTTAATCATATGTTTCCTGTGCATTCCATCTGAGCACTGTTGAGGCAAGCTTTCCTTCTAATTACAGAGGTGAGCTGAAGAACCAGTGATTAAAATAAGATCAGCTTTTCCTTAAATACCGTTGTACTTCAGGAGAATGATCAAAGTCAGTAGTTGCTTTCAGAGATATGCTAATTTACAGCACACAAACTTCTTAAATTAAGAAGTGACCCTCTTTTTCTTGCTTAGATTAGGAAAAAAAAGCCCAAACCAAACAGTTCAGTCTACTGAGCAATCCTTCTATTAAAAAACCTCTGTCTTCCTTTCAGATTAACAGGGGACTCAAACCAAATAAGGCTAAAGCATTTGCCAAAAAGCCTCAGGGAAGACCATGTTCTGTCCATAATTTTGTTTTCACAATAACACCCACTGATTTTTTTCTTTAATTTTTTAAGATTTGATATTCAGTAAGGAGATGCGGATTTTTGTGGCATTCTCAGCACTCGCAAAGCACTTTTAGATCCATGGTGAAATAACATGTGACATGCATGTGTACACGGTACATATAAAGTGTTACACGTAATACTTTTTGTTTCCTCCCAGTTCCTGGTGGCTTCTGAAACACGATTACAGCATTTGAAACCAAAACCAAACGCAGAATAATTTCAGACTTATAAAGAGTTCTAGTAACCATGGTAAGAGTTGTGTGTTGTTTAGGAGAAGCCTGAATGAAGCACAAAGTCCAGTTGCTCCTCAGGGCACATGGACAAGCTGATGCCTGGGAAGGAGAGAAGTTCACAGCCTATCCTGTTGTGGACTCTGCTCTGTGGGAATGCTGGAACTGGATCAAAAAAGGCTCCCTCTAAGTATGTCTAACACACTTGTGGTAACAGTGGGAAATGGCCACTCGTGAGATATCTTTTTTTTTATCTGGGAATGGGTATATCTGTATCTTTGGGATCGATCACAATGACCTACAGTGAGACCTTTGCTGTGTGCCAACATGAACACATTTTCATGATACCTGCAAGAGAGGGCAGCAAAACCTTCTTCCAAAGCAGAATGCTGACAGAAAAGCAGCTCATTAAAATATCTGTTGAGCTGTGAGGTATTTTGGCTTCTGATTAAGTGTAAAAATATTGAGGGCATATCTTCTCTGTAGGCCACAGAAACAGAATGTCACAGGTTTTTTTTCTTTGGTAGTAAGTGATCCTATTGATGACTATTTGGAGGTATCTTGTCATTTAAAGTCAGAGTGCCCAGCAATTGTGTTCAGATCTGACACAGACTGTTTTAGCTATCCAAAACAAATGGTAGGATGGGCTTGAACCATTTCTTGTGGCCAGGACACTCTGAACTCTCTTTGACTCAGTACAGGTGTTGAAATCACTACAGGATTATCCCTGGGGGTGGGTAATCCTTTAAAGGTTCAGAGCTTTGGGTTAGATAAAAATCTAAACATTTGGATGTTTATCTGAAACCTTATCTCAGTCATCTAAACTCCTGGAGGCTGAACACCCATCAGTTGCACATCTACAAGTAAAAAAGTAATAGAGTCTCTTGTTTCTACAGACTTACAGCCTGATCCTGATCTCTCTGAATAAACAAAAACTCACATTGATATCAACTTGCCTTTGAGTTGGGGTACTGGGAATGGGAAGTTCCCTTCATCCAAAAGTGACCCCAAACATTATCTGATAGGGGTGGAGAAGGAAGTTTTGGTTACAAAACACAGGATTTTTTTTCTCATAAAAGTCACTGACAGCAGGGAGTTTTTTTCACTGAAAATCTCTACACTTGAAAATTGATAAAGAAGCTTTGGCTATTTTCCTTTATTTTCTCACCCAGAAAAAAAAATGGATCTTCATAATAAAAACAATGAAATGCCACGATTTTAAGTCCATACTGGAATTCTGACTCAGGTCATTTAAACTGAGGCTGTGTACTGGGATACCTCACAGGAAGCATTAGAAAGACTGGGAGTGTGAAATGTGGACACTGCAGTTCACAGCACTGGATTATGTCAGTGCAGAGATATTTTGCTTTTCTACTATAGTAGCTCAGATTTTTCCATTTTGCACCAAATGTTTTGCTCCTTTCTGTCATTTCAATCAACAAGACAATTTTGCTAGGTGGAGAAAAATTAACTTATGTCTATTAAAATGTGTGAGAATATAATATTTTTGAGGAGGGGGGAGGGTAAAGGGAGAGCTAGAACAAGTACTCCTATCCTTCTCTGACATTCCCATGCTACTTGTTTTGCTGTGGAATGCATCCCAGGCTGTATCATATGTGTGAAGGAGCTTGGCACATCTTGGATATTTAGTGTGCCCACACTAGTTTCACAGAGTTAGGACCATTGCTTTCTCCTCAAGGCTTGCTGAAACCAGAAGCATTGCTAGCTCCCAATTCCCACACCTACGTGGAAATGAAAGCTGCCACTAAGGAAGAAATGGAGAAAGGGGAGAGGTAATTCATCAGGTGAGACGGTGGCTGGAAACATGGTAGATATAGATTCAGTGTTCTACTCCACCACAACTTCTTTCCTTCACCTTAGAGGACTCCTTTGTCTGTGTTTTCCTTGTTGACTGTAGAGGCTAGCACTCTTATCACTTGAGGGATATTTCAAAGATAAACTCTAAAAAAAGCCACAAAATCACTTGGTTTAACACAGTAACAAGAGCTGCAAATGCTCAAGGAACAGACAAAAAGCTGGACTGCACTACTTTTTGGCAAACATGTACAGGCACTTTATCAAGGTCTGGCCCACTTTTCTATGCTGCTGTTCTTGAACTGAATCTTTTCCACGCCCCTATCACATTAATATAATAGAGAATTAACATTGTTTTGCAGTATTTTAGAGGTTGGGAAGAGAATTCAAACACTTTCCCTTTCCTTTTCCTACTGATATGCCAGCTACAGTCCCAGGTTCACAGGTCAATTCTGTTAATTCCTGCACTTTTGGAACTGTGTGTATAGCTGCCACACCACTCTTGTAACAACACTCTCACTTTGGGAATAAAAAAATGCACTTATTTGTTTGTTTTGGAACTACCAGTACGGTCACAAGATTAATGACCATTAATTAGAAAGATGTTAGTATGACTCTTATTATGATATGGCAATTTCAAGTTGATATCTGGAGACAAAGTACTATTCAGGGTTTCATAGAATAACTATTTTCTCCTGTCCATGGCACAGTTGTCTCTTTTTGGCAGTGAAAAGAGATTGTATGAAAAGGGAGGGAAAGATTTACTTTGTATTATTACATTCTGTGACTCAGGAGAATCATAATTCCACTTATGTTGAAGAAAACTATTGTCATTCTCATGGCATTTTCCAAGCATCATTGTGCTTTTGATAACTTATTCTCTGTCAAGCTTCCCTATTTAAGCAATACACTTATTTTCCCTGGTTAACTACCTTTTATACGTACAGATGTTGTTTCTCATCAATGTTTTATGCTTCAGATAAAAATGCTAATTCATGCAGAAAGACATGACTTTTTTTTTTTTCTGGGTAGCTGTGCTGTCACCAAATGATTTCAAACAGGTCAGTAAAATGTTTTATTTTATAGAAGACATTTCCTTCTCAGTTCTGTTTCTTGTAAGCATTGCTCTGAAAATCTCATCCCTTGCAAAGGTTACGCAGAAATCAGAGCCTTTCTTTCAGAGTTGCAGGAGAGAGTTTTTTTGCAGGGGGTGGAGAGTGGAAAAGAATGACATGAGAGAAAATGCATCTCAGTGACTCATGAATCCAAGGCAATCTGCCCACCTGCTCCTCAGTGTACCCTGGGTTCTCCCAGCAGTGTTGGTGTGCGTTGCAGGAGCGGGAGCAGGATCAGAAGCGTGCACCACCCCTCAGAGGCACGCATTCCTCAACTGCAGACACATCTGGGCTCCCTCTCTTGCTTCATTCCCTCGCCTACATGGCTCTGGGGGAAATTCTTGCAGGATGCTTCCAGTTTTTCACTTAATACTCTCTCATCTTTAAATTCTATTAAACTGGGCCTTACAAAAGCTTCCAATAATTTATTAATTGATAATTTTTTTCATGGAACTACTTGATACTTGCAGTGAGTGTTCTCCAGCCTTGGCAACACCTGAATTTTTTGGCTGAGGTCTCTCAGCACAGTGGTAAGAGGTGCTGGGTCTTGCCCACCTTATGCATCACCACAGAAGCGCTGAGTCAGTTCCAGGCAGGTTTTAGCCTCCCAGATCTGTAAAAGTCAGTTGTCTCAGGGAAGGTGTCATTTGAAGCTTTACAGTCACCTGCCAGACAGCAAGGAGCATGTACTTTGTTACTCTGTCCAGCTCTCTGGGGCCCCCAACACAAGAAGGACATGGATCTGCTGGAACAAGCCCAGAGGAGGCCATGGAGATGCTGAGAGGGCTGGAGCACCTTTCCTATGAAGACAGGTTGAGAGAGCTGGGATTGTTCAGCCCAGAAAAGAAAAGGCTCTGTGGAGACTTCCAAGCAGCTTTCCAACACCCAAAAGAGGCCTGCAGGAGAGCTGGAGAGATACTTTTTACAAGGGCACGCGAGGGACTTTTTGCAAGGGCAATAGGGCAAGGAGGGATGGCTTTAAACTGAAAGAGGTTCAGTTTAGATGAGGTATTCAAAAGAAATTCTTTATTTGTAGGTTGGTGATGCACTGGAACAAGTTGTCAGAGAAGCTGTGGATGCCCCATCCCTGGAAGTTGAAGGCCAGGTTGGATAGAGCCCTGAGCAACCTGATCTAGTGGAAGATGTTCCTGCTCATGGCAAGGAGATTGGAACTAGATGATCTGTGATGTCCCTTACAGCCCAAATTTTTCTATCATTCTATGGATAAAAACTGGTTGCTTTCAAAGAACATTCCCTAGGAGACAATCATAGCTCTGAAATTGTGTACTGAGCCCTGTAGTGAGGATTTGTGTTCATTTAATATTTTTCTTGTTTTCTTGAGGGAGATATCTAGAGATTTAACAGTATGAAAATCTATATAAACCCCTGTGCTCCCAGAAGCCATCAAGGGTACGTATCGCTGTGCTTCCATTTGCCACGGCTATTTGCACATACACCTCTCACATTCCATATACAAGCAATAAAAATGAGAACTGGAGATGCCAAACATTTGCAGTGGCTGCCTTCCATAAACAATACTACCAACTGGGACACTTCCTAGAGATTATTTAAAGATTACATATTTTCCAGTTAACTCAAAAAAACCCCAGCAATTACATGTCCTGGCTGTACATATTTCTCTGGTAAGACATGGTAAGAATTGCTCAGCTATGTGCCACAGAAACAAAACTTTCTGTGCTGCAATTCAGCTGATAGAAATTCAGATGACCCAGGTATTAAGCAGAGTGTTGGCCATTGTTTCCCAAGTGGTCAAAGATGTACTGCACTGCTAACTTTGGTAATAAAGCTGCTTGTGACACCATTGTTACATTTAAATGGAGATTGTTTCTACAGTTGATGAGAGAGAAAAAAACATTTTATCACATGGTGGTAAATGAAGAATCGGTAAAAGATGCATTCCCAGATAGGAAACAGATCAAATAGAAGACTCTGTGGAGGAAACTGAAAGTACAGGGGACAAGTTGACAGAAGAGTGTCAGGGCTGGTAACAGGGAGCTGTCAGTCCATATATACATACATACACATATGTACACACGCAGCCCATTCTAAATAGAGACAAGTTTTCCACCTTGTGCAGTTCATATGGACAGGAATCCCAGTTCAGTGGATATTATTCAAAGTATTCCACCAGACTCTGAAAAAACCAGTAGGTTTTTTCTGCTGTGTCAATACAGGCAAACTGGTTCAAAGCACTTAAGCCAGCAAACACGTCTGAAATGCAGCCCAGCCTAAAGGCAACAACAGACTAATCATTTAATAAGGCTGCCCCATCAGGCTTAATTTCAGCCCTTAAAATATCTTGCATGATTGGACCTTTGGGTGGGACACATACATTATAGAAGTACATTATTTCTTAAATAGTAAATTCTTTGGGGTAGGAACCCCAAGTTCCTACAGGTCTCTGTTTGCAAAGGCCTTGTTCAAGGATCCCTCCACCAATACAACCTCAGAAGGCACAGTGGTCAGAGTGCATTTCAGTTGTTTAAAATGCTTTGGTTTTTACTGCTAGAGATGTAATCTTGGGTTTCTTTTACTGACATGGTATCATACACATATAGCCAATGGTACCAGCCAGTGAGCAAGCCCTGACTCAGAAGTGTACACTTCAATGGTGCCAGGATCAGCCAACAATAGCGTGCTGTCAGAAACCTGGTTTAGCCCTCAGACTAGGTGAAAAGAAAGGATTAAATTAAATCCACTGATAGTATTCCAGGCTCTGAGAATGTCAGTGTGGAACAAAACATTGTAAGCTCACCTAAGAAACTAGATGGGAAATGAAAGAAAGTGACAAGACACAGCTGCCTGAAGGAAAACTGCCAAGCATGGTGCAGTTCCTGACAGGGAGACTTGTGGAACAAAATACTTGGTTTACTGTAGAAATGTGGCTCTAACATTTTAAACTCTAATTTTTCTCATCCAATAAACCATGAACAGGGCACCTTTATTCTAACTCTGCAGATAGGCTGAAACCACATAAGAGATGTGAGTCTCCTAATAGGGGTAACATACACTGAACCCCCTAAAAGGCATGTAAGTGATCAAGTCTATGAATTACTTTGCTGCTGACAGAATTGGTAGAACCGTGCAACTGCTGCATTTGTCCCGAAACTCCAAACTACAGCACTGCCCTCAGCTACTGCCCGCACAAACCTTCATCTCGCAGCCGAGGCTGTTTATAAGGCAGCCTGGGGGATGCTGCTTGCAGAGACGGAGGCGCTGCTGGGTTTTGCCACATGAGGGAAGAAGACCTTCTTCTTGGCTGACCTTCCTGCCAAGGCAATGAGCAGACAGGCTACTAGGATTGCAACTTTTCCTGCAGCAAGTCGGATAAAAATTCCCCTCCTTTGATTGTGTGACATTTTATCAGAAAAGCAAGAAATCATAAGCTCCAGGAGCCCCTGGGTGAGGCACAGGCAGCTGCTCAGAGCCACTCTTGCCTTCCCTCTATGAGTGCCTAGGTCACCTTATGTGGGTGTTGCTACCAGCTGCCAACCATGGTTAGGAACTGTTTGTCTCGGACCTGCCTTGCCAGTTCAAAAGAGAGATCTCCTGAAGCTCTCATCCCTGGGTAGTTCCATCCTGCTGTCTGCACGAGTCTCAGAAAACTCAGGGCTCAGTTCACTATGAATTAGAAGGGCAAGAGATTTGATTTTCATTTGGATCCCTTGCCACCAGCTATAAAAAACAAGCTGCCATTCAGCTCTTATCTGCCAAGCTCTGTATATGTGAATTTTGCTTCCTGTTATTGAAGCAACAGTAGGGATGGAGAAATGCTCTTGATTTCCTTTTTGAGAAGAATTTTCTTCTCTAAACAATTGGTATTACCCAGAACAAAACAACCAAGAAACAGCATGCTTGTTTCACAGATTTCCAGTAATGTTAGAGCTCTGTACATTGTTTCAGCTCTTGCTGAGATGAAGCTTGATTACGTTAGTGTTAGCCAGCCATTTGATTTGTTTAACTCAGGGACACTTTCACTACAGGCTTCCTGAACCCTGAGAAACTGGCTCTGCTCGCAACAGCAAGGGTGGGCAAAGAATGACTGTAGGGTTTTTGCCTGACTTCTAGGAAAGTAGCTGTGTGTGTTCACGTGCATTTTCATATGAGCATGTGACTGTATTTGCCAGCAGAGATAATAGTGTGTCCTCCACTAGTGGCTTCTGACCAATCTCCACCAGCCGGGTGAAGGATCATAAGTTACAAGAATAACTAAGGTCCTGCAAACATGACAGTCAAACGTAAGAGACACTTCAGAAAAGGGCCACTTGAGGGAAAAGCTGCTGGGTGAACTTCCCAGAGAAGGCACATGACAGTGCCAAAAAAGTTTCATTTGGAGCCAAATGCGAGTGGTCACATAGCCAGGAGCTCGTAGGTAGATGCCAAACACCCCAGCAGTTTTCCAGGTGCGTCCATGCTCTGCTGCAGCCTGGTGGAGTTGAGCAAACCAATTGTACAATTAGTATCACATGCTTGCTCACTTGTCCTGGCACTCAGGACCTGGCTTACCTAGGAGAACACGTACCCATACAACTGATACAACATCTGATATAGGCCCACATGGAATATTGGTCAAAAACCATAGGTCTGACTGAGGGAGTCCCACTGACTCAAAGGTCCTCCAATTTAGTACTTGTGAAGAAGGTTCCAGCCCTGTCTTAGATGAATCCCTCAGTGTGGGTGACCATGGGCTACTGGGTGAATGCAGTGCTCTCACTTATACAAAGCTTGAGGGATTTCCTTTGTCTCGTGAGTTTATTTGTGACAAACGACGTAAGCAGAGCCAGTAAAGAAAACACCACCTCCTTGCACAGTAGGTGTGCTTTGGACAATCCCAATCTTGCATCTCCCAAGACCTTGGGAGGCAGGAGTTCAACCTCCATGTCTTTCCTATGGTATCCTAATTACAACTCATCTTCCTGATGCACATACTGTTACAGGAGTGGTGGATGGAGAAGTGGAGATTATATAGAGAGGACCATTGACCTTACTCCCAAAAGACCAGATCCAACCCTCTTGTTCCATAAAGAAAATTGGATCAGGGTACATGAGTCACTTTCTGCAACTACAGGCCAACGAGGGACACAGGCTCAAGAGCCAGGCTGCCCAGTCTTTACAGCAGGATGGTGAATTATTGGAGACCTAAGTACTTAGTGATGAGGTGGCATAACCATTATCTATTCTACAATGAAACAGCTCGCACTTCTCATGGAGAGCTCATCAGAACTGTAACTTTTCAGTTTAAATCTTATCATACTGCATGAGCAGCTGGTTTACGTTTTGCATTGTACATTTCAAGGAATTATTCTCCTCCATTTGTTTCTTAAAAATTAATATCTTGCATCTTGCCTTACTTTGATGGTTTGTTTTACGTTTCAGGAATGCAAAACAATTGCACAATAAATCACTGGAGGAATGTACATGGAGGTTATTTGTCATAGTTATAAATAAATGAACTTTAGCGACAGTTGATAAACAGAAGATTATGGACAATTTGGACTGGCTCTTAAGAAGATCAGAGCATGACTTTAGCCCTTTAATAACAAGCTTTATTTTATTGTCCCATAACCCACTAGAAACACTGCATGCAGGGGGGCTAACAGCCCCTCCCTGCTGGCAGCTGTTTGCCAGGATGGGCTGTAAAGCTCTATTTGTTCTTCTAAACGATGCCCATGCCACATAGCTCTGCCAGGAGCAAAGACACCCAGCACTTGTGGAAACTTGACTGTCTGTGAAAATTGAGAAGAAAGTTCATCCAACAGATGCTTAAGTTTTAGGAACTTAGCTTTAACTGTTAAGATTAAATGAGAATCAAATTTGGACTTATGCCCCTTGGAGTCAAGCACAAACTCAGTTCATTACAGAAGAGAATCCAAACTGCAAATCATAATGTTCTCAAACACCTTAGAACCCTTCATTGTAAAGTCTTCTTTCATTTGGCACTACTTAAAATAAATGTCCTGCTGAATAGAAATAAGATTACCCATCTGTTTAAATGTTCCCTGAACCAAGGACAGAAAGAGAGAGAGAGAGTATATCCAGCCTTCAACTTGCCAATGAAAGTATTGGAGGCTCTGATTTTTATGGACTCTAAAAAAGTCACCACAGTTCATGTATTTTTGTAGGAACTGGCCACTTCTATGGCAATCTTAGTGCCTCCAAAAACCAAGCCAGACTTAGGTTCTCTGTTAACCATAATCTTATTTACTGCTTCATTCACTTATAGAAGTTCAGTTGAATCTCACTTAAACTTGCACCTTTGAAAGTCTACATTCAGTCCAGCTCTGTGAGGAAGGAAGAGAGCAAAAGGATGAGGTGAATTTTCACTAGGAAAGCTAATTCCTTAAAAAGACATCTCTGAGAACATATGCATCTCTCTGAATACAGGGCCAAGGCTCAAGAATACAGCAATTAATCCAATTTCAAACCCCAATTTGAATATGTACACATGTATTTTTGAAATGCAATGATGGAAGGAGCAGTAATTATAACAGATGTGCCAATCTTTCAGACGCATATTTCAAAAGGGTAATTACCAGCAGTTACGAAGTAACCACCTTTATGATAATAGGATACAATTAATTCAGACAGTTCCCTATCCATCAAGGTAAAGTGCAACAGAAAGCAAAGGGTGGGGGAAGAAAGGCACTTAGGTATGCATGCCTCTGTGTCAGTGGGTTTGTAATTGCAGTCAGACCCAGCACTGCTCTTCAGACACCGATATCCGAATTGCTGCTATCTGCCAAAAATGCTTGTGTGCAGTACACAGCTCTTATTGTCTATTGTTGTTATCTATCTAGACATCTATCTTGGGAATAGCTGAAGTGTCCTTTGCTTTTCTGTCTGAGGGTGTGGTGAGATGGCCGGGCTGGGCTGATACCGAGGCTTGCAGACGCCGCAAGAGGGGAGATCCACCCCAGCCCACCTCCCCTCCCTGCTACCTCCTGTTGGCACTGGTGTGCAGCTGACAGGCCAATAAACCAAGCCAGTAAACCAGCAGGAAGCTAACCCCAGGAGCGGGGGAAGCAGCCCACAGCCAGCCTAGCGGGCTGGGTCAAGTCCCTGCAGAGAGACACATGCTGAAGCTGGAGAAGAGCAGAGAAGGAGTAAAATAGCACTGCTGGGACGCAGAGAGATGGGGACACAGCCCCTGCACTGGTGTTGCATGATATTTGCTTTGCCCTGCTGTCTCACCCTCAGCTTCTAGGAACAGTGACCTACAGTGTCCTAGGAAATGACAGTTTCTTCTTCCAGCCTTTGGTAGACCAGCATGTATGGGTGTCAGTGTGATGGAATGCAGGGGGTGTACTGTGCTTGGCAAAAACATCAGCCTTGGAGCAGGAGATTAGGTATGAGCAAAGACAAATTAAGTAAGGAAATTTGCCAGAAGACAGGACTACTATAGCTATGCCATCAACCAAATCCAGACTCACCATTGTCTTCTTTCCTTATTCTTTCTTCCTTATCCATGTCTGAGCACCTTGGAGCATACAGAGCTGATGGGAAGTTTAACAGAAGCAGGGATAGAAGGGGGAAAACTCTATGAAAAGTGTAAAAAGTGATTAGAGTCTGGTAGGCAGGAATCAGTGCCAAAAAGAAAGGATACTTTCGTAAAATCAGAAAGATTAGAAAGAAAGGGTGTGAAGGATATACAGAGAAAAATACGGTCCTGAACTGGAGCCACAGTCTCTCCTAAAGACCAGCTGGTAGCACCAACAGCAAGGCACTGCTCCCACCACAACCCCTCTCTTCTTGAGGAGACCTCCAAGTCAGGGCCTGTGTGCCTGTTACCCTCACAAGGTCAGCACACACACACTGGCCTTGGAGAAAGAGTTGCACTTTTTGTGGGAGAGCTTAGACCACATCAAGGTACAGCAGGCACAGTCTTTGGGGAGCTGGCCCAGATTTGCTGAATCCTTGGTACCAGGGAGTGCGGGGTAGGCAGGGGGGACCCCTATGCAGATTCCTGCCCATGCAGATCCTTTGCACACCCCCAGATGTCCACCAGATCCCTGGCAAAAGCTGCCAAGGAGCACTCCCGCGCCTGTACAAACAGGAAAATATGACAACTATCTGCCCAAAGGGATTTCTGGTTCCATGACAACATACCAAACATTAAATGCTCCCACCTATCTCAAGGAGAATTTGCAAGGCAGGAGGCAGGTCAGTGGGGAGGAGAGCACATAGGTGCTACTGAAACAACACAGGCAGGTGCAGATCACACTACTGCAGAACACCTGGCAACTGTCAAAATGCAGAAACTAGTCAATTAGTGTTGATATTTCATTACAGAGCATATTTTTCTTCATGATTATTAAATCTTTAATCCTTTACTGGCAGATTTTTTCCTCCCCTTGCATAAACAGCTTTTGGTTTCCTGGAATGGAGTGAGGCTCCTTCACACAGTCAGCCACAGCCCAGAAGAGCCACAGAGAGGAGAATAAGCACTGAGGCATCCTCTTTGCTTTGTTGTTCTCATTTCAGCTTGATAGACCTTGAGTTTTCATTACTAGGAGGCTCCAAAAAGCCTCTATGGACAGAAAGGGAAGAGCCCAGGAGGCAGGGGGAATTCTCAGGGTGGGGTATGGGCTACAGACACCTTCACCCTCCAGCCATCATTAGAGACACATCACAGTGGGTAACCAGATCTTTCCCTGGAGAAGCACTGCTCAGTGCAATCCCAGCTTCTTCCTCACACTGCCCTTCAGCCTGACTGCACAGGGTTGTTGGGCCCTGTGCATTTTCAAGCTCTTCTCCACACACTCATCAGACTTTGAACATGCTCTCTCATCTTCAGGGCCTGGCTTGGAGCCATGGGACAACTTGAAGTGATGGGGAAGTAACCCTGTACCTGCAGCACCACTGAGATGATTCTTCTGCTGAGGTTTGGTTGTGACTCCCCTCACCTCACATGCAGCTTCCTCAGCCTGCAGTGCCTTCCCAGATAGCTCGGGCACCTGGAACTGTGCATGTGTTACAATTTCAGTGTATGTGTTCTCTTACTCTACATATTGCTGCAGTGCACAGAGAGCATTCAGCTGTACATACCTTAAGAATATCCCTAAAGCGGAGCTGAAGGCTCACCCACTCCTGGACCCAACCATGGGGGGATACCTGCACACAACCATCCATACCCAATGCAGTGTCCTCTGTTTCAGCACAGTATCATTACCCATTTAGAGCTGTTCAGATTGTTCAGGTCAGAATAACAGAAACTACAGGAGGAAGGCAAATGGTCTGTACCAGAGGGCACAGTGAGGGTTTTCTGTGGCAGACTTGTATTATCGGATAAGAACTGAGTAACCATTTCTAGTGCACTCTGTGTCAGACTGTCTGGGTGCATATGAGGTACCTGCTTTGCATCATGCTGGAAACACAGTGAAGCTTCAAAACGGGACTAAATTATGTTGGTGTCCTACTGCTAAGGGTTTCAAAAACACCAGTAAAACCCCATACATAACATTCTTATTCATGTGCTCTGCCTTTAAACGGTCTGTTGGACTCTCCACAACTCTCTGTGGCTGAAGACGCCAGAAACCAACCAGCTCATCAGTGCAGGTTTCTAGCCTCCTACGATTGTGTATATCCAGTAAACACAGCTATTTGGCTCTGGCCAAGCCCCTGTGGTTTCTCCATGGAGACTTTGTTGCCTAAAGAGCAAAAGACTTGAAATATGTGACTAATTATGATGTTTTACCCTGTTTGCATGTGCAGGACTAGAAGTGCTTTGCTGAGCAGACAGGGTTCCTCTTTCCCAGTCATGCAAAACATGAGCATGATGGGGAGCTGAGGCAACTCACAGGAGTTCTGCTCCGGGAATGACAACAGCCACAGCCCATTGGCTGGGCAGTCTAACAAATATTGCCAAGCAAAAGCTTACCCAGCTTTAATCTAAGGGAGACTTTTGGGTTTGTTTCTGACTGGAAAGCTCACCAGCTAAGTTTAGCCACCTGTTTGTTAGCTACCTCATCACTGTGTAAAGACCAGTCTTCCTCTGCTCTGTCACACTTTGTGTGATGTTGCTGCTGTTTTCTGGTCATGCAACTCAGTCACCTCAGCTATTGGACTTACAAAGCAAATGCTTGAAGAATTCAGACTCAAAAGATATACCCTGCAAACTTACCAGCCAGCAAAATTTTTGAAAGCAAGCTTGTAAGAAATACAAGTTGGCTAGAACAGCCTGTTTAAAGTCCAAGTTCAAATGAGTACTCATAGAAAATATGTTGAAGTATACACCCAGATTTTATGACACAACAATAATAATAGTAATACCACCTAACTTTCATCTGTAGATCTCGAAGGCTGTCCACAAGATATTAAGCATCCTTAGAGCAGCTACTTTGAATAGGCACTTTTTCAGCTGCTGACAATATTTAAATTACTGAAACAGATTAAATGATATCATTAACTAATCACCTGCCAAGCCTTTTTACGTCAAGTTGCTACCTGGAGCAAAGTATTATGCTTAATTTTGGAACAACTGACACCATGGTTTATCAGGGCAACTGTAAGCATAAACAATAAACCTAACAGCACAAAATTAATTTGCATGTCCTAATTTAGTTTTTGCCATTGTATACAGCATTGTTTCAGCCATGCAGATGTTATTCTGCTGAAATCAGTTGATGTCTTAGGGAATACAAGTGACTTGGGGAAAACAAAATCTTAGCTTTCCAGAGATGATGCAAAGCATACCAGAGTGGATCAGTCCAGGAATCACAAGTATAAACCAACAAGAAGTGAACACCTCAAACCTGGCAGAGCAAGCAGGACTTAAGTAGGTCTGCCTGACAGAGGGAGGGGAGAGACTTAGGCCTACTCATGAGATGAGAAGTTATTTTTCTTCTCCTAAACTGCTGTTAAATTTTGTTATTGTGCAATATCAGGCTCTACTAAGTGGTAGATAGTGCATTAGATAGGCACAGTGGGTGGTAGATGTGTATTAAGATATTGCATGAAGCAATACAGTTTCCTAAACTTTCTCTGTCTTCTACCCAGCACACAATGCAAAAAGCATGAAAACTACCCACAGGTTAGTGGTGGGTAGATTTGAAGGGCCCATATTGCACTTGAGGATCTTTTGACTGTTTTACAAATAGCCAATCTCACAGGCTGCAATGATCCTATGAAGTTACACAATGCTTGTGGAACTATTTTTCATTAAAACTTGGGGTCAGTGTTGTTTGGACAATGCTTTCAGACACATGGTGTGATTCTTGGGGTTGTCCAGTGCAGGACCAGGAGCTGGAGTCGATGATCCTGGTTCCCTTCCAATTGAGGACATTCTATGATGCTATTTTCAAAGTGCTAATTGAACTTCAAAACAAAAATTGAGCGTTTTGCCCTCACAGTGAGGCTCAAAGCCTGAAAATGCAACCAAAGGATATTTTAATGGCTGAGATACTATGAGACAAATAACATCTCAAGCTACACCAAAGAGACAAAATATCATTGGTGGTGCTTAGTGTTTTCCATGCAACATACCTACATTTTATTTATCATAATTTGGAACATGAGAGGAGAGAGATTTTTGGATTTTCTGAGAACTAGGGGAATCCTCTATCGAGACTCCAAGTAGGATGATGGGTTAGTCTAAGATCCACTTTTTCTGTGGACAGCAGGTAAGTATTGAACCTGGAGTAGAGAAAACAGGTATTCACTAGAAGTAAAGGAAAAGACCCTGAAAAACAGAGCCTCTAGGTTGCCTCTCTGCCACAAAATACACTTTCAGTCTAAATGCTAAGTGAAGTCAAGTTGATTTATCAGTTTTTGATTCATTTTGAAGTTAGTTTAGGTACTCCAAAATCAGAATATAGGCTTGTCCTTGTGAGTGATAAAGAAAACAGACCTTGCAATACAGTATAATGCTCTCCCATACACTCTCTGAAACCTTTCCCTATATTATTCCAAAAAAGAGGCAAAAACAAAGCCTTTCCTACTCATGCAGCTCATGTTTTGCCAAAGCTTGCAAAAAAGCAGTGGTACCATTTTCACATGAGCCCATTGCAATGGAATTAGGTTATACTGTATTTTGTCTCATACCTCAGCCAGAGGTGGGGCCTTTGTGTCAGTGCCAGGACAAGTCAAGCAACAATTGTCAGGTAACCTCAGACTGCAATTAAAATGAACTCTGAAATAAAGGATTTCTGAACAGAAAGTTGTAAAAGAGAGATGGGCAGAGAAGAATGTTCTGAAATGCAACAAAGGCAAAGGCAGGCTCCTATACCTGAGGAGGACTAACTCTGTGCACCAGGAGAGGCTGGGGGCTGACCCGCTGGAAAACAGCTCTGGGGAGAAGGACCTGGGGGTCCTGGTGGACAACAAGCTGTCCATGAGCCAGCAGTGCCCTCGTGGTCAAGATGGGCAACAGGATCCTGGAGTGCACTAGGAAAAACACTGTCAGCAGGTCAAGGGAGGTGATCCTGCCCCTGTGCTCAGCCCTGGTGAGAGCTCACCTGGAGCATTGTGTCCAGTTCTGGGTTCCTCAGTACAAGGGGGACATGGAGCTCCTGGAGCAGCTTCAGTGGAGGGACACAAAGCTGACCAAGGCACTGGAGCATCTCTCTTATGAGGAAAGGCTGAGGGAGCTGGGCCTGTTCAGCCTCAAGAAGAGGCAACTGAGAAGGGACCACATCAATGTCTATCAGTGTCTGAAGGGAGGGTGCCAAGAGCACAGACCCAGGCTCTTCTTGGTGGTACCAAGCAATAGGACAAGAGACAATGAGCAGAACCTGATGCAAAGGAAGTTCCACCTGAATAAGAGCAAAAATTTCTTTACTGTGCAGGTGACTGAGCACTGGTTGCCCAAAGGGGTTGTGGGGTGTCCCTTACTGGAGAGACTCCAGAATTTTGTGGATGCAATCCTATGCCATGTGCTTTAGGATGATCCTGCTTGAGCAGCAGATCACCCCTCTGAGGTCCCTTCCAACCTGACCCATCCTGTGATTCTGTGAAGAGTTTAACAGATGGTAGGTACTAGCAGCTATATTTTAATAGGGGGATCAAAAACTCACCATGATACTCAGTAAGATAATGAGATTCTAGAAGACAAATTTCAGATTAACTGTGTGATGAAATATTGGGGGGATTCATTATTTTTAAGTCATAGTTGAATGAAACAGTTTTACTTTGCAATATACTTTAGTTAAACACACAGGGATGGGAAAGAAAAAAAATCCTAATGTTAATTTGAGTGAACCAGCAGAAATGCCTACAGAAAGTAGGAAAGGATATAAGTTTATATGGTCTCCATATCTCAGGGTTCTCTCCCAGTCTTTACAGCACACAGAAATTGCAGTTTTGCTCAGGTAAAACCTACATTTTCTGCTTAGCAAGATACAAGCCACTGTATCAGTTCTCTGTAAATCAGAGCTGACTGTGGTCATCAGTTCCAACATGCAGATACAGGCCTGCAGACATGCAGGTGAAACCACAAATTGAGCCATACTATGCACAAGGCTTCCAGCCATCACTTCTATTAGTGGAGCACCAGGATGACTCCCATCTTTATAACTCCCATTCTTGGGTACAGCCCCTAAAGCCTTGTGTTTCCTTCCATAGCGCAAGAACAACCCCAACCATCTCCTCTGTCCCAAACTATGTCAAGTAACACCCTCTGCTAAATAGAAATGCAATACCAACCTTTCTGATTCTTCAGAGACCATGCAAAGCTTTCATATACCTGAAACCTGCAGTGCACAGCCCATCATGGTGCTATGCAGGGCCAGGAGATGGACTTGATGATCACTCTGGGTTCCTTCCAACTCAGCATATTCTGTGATCAGAGAGGTGAGGGGGTAGGAGCTGCTTCTAACAACTTTTTAGGCAAAGCTGCTTTTCACAGACTTCACCTGTTGGTCTCCAAGTAGCAGCCATACTTCTCTGAAGACTTCATGTGGCATGGCATGATGTGACTACACTGGTCTGGGTGCTGCTCAGGGCCCACATATGGACTATATTTGCTGCTCCATTGCCATTGTTTTGCATCTGGAGTTAAGCATGTACCTTGTAATTAGCAATCTACTTAATTGATTTTTACCTTGCTCTCTCCAAAATACTTTGGCCAGATTGCTGGCTCTGTAATGTATTCCTTCTCTGAATTTTACTGGGGTTGTATTTTTTGTAGCTTCTCAGGCGACAGCTAGTTTGAAAGTACTTGTGGGCACTTGAAGTATTTGATATTTAGCCATCAAAACATTTTGATCTGAAACATGGGACAAATCACCTTTTGTGTTTCCCATGGCATCGGCTCAAGTCCTGGCCTCAGATTACTATATAGTCATAATCTCCTTTAGCATTTATATACTATCCTTCCCCTCAGCAGATTTCCATGCCCTTTCCAGAAGGAGACAGTTTTGTCATATATATTTTTAGAACAGCACCTGTTTGGTGCACAGGAGTAGAATGACTTCCCTTTGTGTTAGGCCAAGAGCAGAGAAAAAAGAACTTTGATTTCCTCTTGTCAAGTCAGTATCCCAGTTACAAGCACTGCCCATTTCTTCTACCTTAAAATTTTGTACATAATTATTTTACTGGTTCCACTTTTCCAGAAAAATCAAGATGGACCTTTGATGGCTAGTGTGTTCTGCTCACCTAGGATCCACTGATTTTGTGACCACATCTGCCTGTGGGCCCAGTCTTAGAATGATTACACACCCAATCTGGATGCGTGGAAACAACTCGCTTTAGTGGAAATTGTGATTTTTCTGGATTTATCCACTTTGCTAAGGAGCAGGCAGGGTTGGGAAGTGATCAGTCCTTCAAATTTTGAATCATTTTTATGGAATCTGAAAGAAGAAAAAAAAATGAACCCTCAGCAAAGCTCTCCAGTGCACATGGCAGATGCCTCACATGCCTTTCCTGCTGAGCTGTTTCTGCCACACTGGCTCCACAACTGGAGTTCCTGTGTGCAAAACAAGCTAAGGGGAACAACTGCTGTTGATTGTGGCAGAAATTTTGTCCTCAGATCAGGTTCTACTTTAAGTCCTTTTTGGGGATTGCTTTAATGCTTCTATCGATATTTCTGTGTTGTCTTTTTCATAAAAATATCCAAGGATAGCCTCCGAGAGCAGAAACATCTTAGAAAATGTGGGGAGGAAAAGAAGGAAACTCTCTGTGAAAGAAAAATCATCAGAGATTTCACTTTGATCTTACTCTATTGTTTTGGTTTTGCTTCTTTTCACAAAGTTCAAGTATTTTCTCGCCTGTAGCAATGCTAACAAATGTAACGTGTTAACACACCCTCCTGCTTGTTGCTGATTACTATATTAAGATAGGTGTCAGATCAAAAAGCAGATGGAACAACAGAGGTCTAGTTTACAAACCTGATTTAAGCAGCTACACTAACTTAGAAATACCTTGCAGACTTTTATCACTGCTGTTAAAACATACAGACTGATTTTGCATCTGCTACTGGAAGGAGTTGATAGGGCCAGCTCTGAAAGGCTTCGAAGGCTGTGCCTGTGCCTGAGTTTTGAGCACATCTTCCCTGGATAGTTTGGTTTCTTTATGCAGTAAAGATGCCCAGCATGCAGCACCAAGCCAGGCTGGGTTTGCCTTTGCGTACAAGTGCAACCCAGAGAGGAGCAGGTTTTGCTGAGAATGTTTCTTGCCCCTGAAATGCTAATTTGCTGGCATAAGCTTTAAATTGGAGCTGTACGATAGAAGGAGAATTGCCGCGAGGTAAATGACACGAGGGGGTGTAGGAGTAAATACCATGGCTAGACACACTCAAACGCAACCCACAGCATTTCCCCCTCTTGCCCCTCCTCCTTCCAGGAGACAGTCGGAGAGTTCAGCTCTCCTCTTTCACAAGTCACATTCCAAAAAAGTTAATGACTGCAAGCATTAAATGAATTATTAAAAATCATTATAAGCCAGCTATATAAAAAATCGAGCCCCATACCCTGTCCGTGGTGCCTTCAGCGAGGCGGCCGATCCCGCACTGCCTCCGGCTCTCCCTCCCTCTATTTGCTCTGCGGCCCTCGGGACCACGGAGGGATCCCGAGGATGGGCTCCTGCAGCGGGAAGGACCACTAGAGGGCATTCAAAACACAAGTTTCACAAATGTTTGGGTGCCCATAGCACCCAATAAAATCAAATAACTGGTGTTATGTGGACATGGTAGTTTGGAGAACACCCACACTTCTCTATTCATGTTTGTTCAAGACCTAATGGAGGTAATATTTGTCCTGACGCTACCACAAATGCTGTTCCTATGTAATTACTGCCAGAATTACACCACAGGAGGCTCAAATCCCATAGCAACAGGTTACTTCGGAGTATGGAAATTCAGATTGGCATCTCTTGTTTGTTTTGCTTTTTGTTCAGGGTTCCAGTAGACATCAAAGTTAATGGCCCTCACCACCGTTCACATTACTCCTCCATATATATGTGTGCAAACATGTTCATCCAATTCTCCTAACTCCACTGTAGCCACTCACAGGTCTCCTTCTTTGTTTGACAAGGTATTATTTAGCAGCACCTTTTCTTCTGCTACCTTTACCCTGTTATCACTTCTTTCTGCAGTTTGATCACTCACTTAAAGAGAAGGAGGTTTATTTGGTTTGCCTATTTGTTCAGATAAAGTTTGATATAGTCTATAATTTTCTTGCTCTTGAGCTGCAGCTGCATTGTTGAGCCTAGTTCTCCTAAAACACAACTTTTACATAAAATAGAAGAGCATCTTAACAAGTGTGAGGTTCAGCACACTGCCATCTTTACATGAAAAGTGAGACGAACTAATGACCGGCTGGTAACTCAGTTCTGTCAGTAGAGGACACAGTATTTATCGACGGCGACATTAGATACATTCTGTATTTTATATATTAGATACAATCCCTGTATTTAGTAAGGTCAGTTGTGGCAACGCAGTCATCACCAGGACAGCATTTAAAGTCTAAATCAGTGTTGGAGCCATCAGTGGGATCTGCAGTGGGTTCTTGCAGCACACGCTGCCTTTGCTGAAAGGAGCTCTGCGACTGTGGCTGTGTGTTGTGTCTGTGCCTCCTGCTCACAGCAAGCAGTTACGGCCTGAGTCTTTTAATCAGGAAGCAGTAATGTCCTGCCACAGATTTGTAAGCCAACATCTGAAGGGAAAAACACAACCATTGTTTGCAAAGATACAATCTATGATCATATTCATAGATCTTAAAGCCGTACCATCATAATCACACTTTTATCATGGTGGGATTTCAGCCACTGATTTCCACATTAGTTGCTTTCTTTTTCTGAGATGAATTATTTTTCCTGGAGAGGACTGCTCTTCTCCTCATGGATGAAGAGTTTTCTAGACATTGAGTGTGACAGCTGAAATGGCTTAGTGGAAGTTTTTAGGGTTGTCTGGCCCTCAGACTTAAGTTTTCCAGGAACAGCAATGTATTTTGTTGTCCCTTGTCCTTCAGGATCATTACTCACTTGTATTATAAGTTTTCCACTCATTTGGCATACTTAAATTTAATATGTGGGAGGGGAAACTAAGGGAAGATATTCTATTCCCCTGCTTGCTCTTCAGACTGTGAACTCTAAGGTCCAAAAGGCAACTCCCTAAATTCTGCAGCCTTATTCTGAAAAATAACAATTATTTTCCTGTTTTGTCTATCTAAACTTCCCTATCAGCATGGGGAGAAGTAGGGCAAAAAGGAGAGGAAGGAGGAGAGGCTAGAGGGAACTGTCACCATGAAGAAGGGAGGGTACTTGATGGAACAGGCAATGAAAAGCTATTTGACAATCCTCCTGTGAACTTGCAGGTCACCAGCTCTATAGGCCTGCCGAAGCCCTGAAAGTATTTTCCTTGCTGATGTTCATGCTTTTGTGATGGGATATTTCAAGGGGTATCATCTTGAAGGAAGATCTGTGACTGGGGAGCAACTTTGTCCTATGTACCACATTCTCTCCAAGAACAGATGCTCCTTGAACTACTCCCAGTGCAAGGCACAAGACAGAGCTCTAGAGACTGGGATTTCAGTACACAAGACCATTTAATTCTGCGATTTTCGTAATCTGTCACAAATTGCCCCTCAAGATATTAAACTCCCTTTTTATAAATGACAATAACAAGTCCTTTCTCCTATCTATTATTTCTCTTGTGGTGACACTATGAACTGTTTGGAGGATGGACTGTGTCCATGATGGACCCACTGGCCTAAATCATAAACCAATAGCAACATAGCATCAGGAAAAAGTGTGGTTAATCCAGTAAGTGAAGCTCGAGGAATTAATTATGAGAACATTTTTTGGGGTCATTTCCACTGACTGATGCAAATGGACACTGATGGAATCTGCATTCCTTTCAGAGCAGCCTGAACAGCTCATCCTAGTTTTGTCTTTCCTCAAGCATTGGAAAATGCAATTGCGAAGGTCAAGGATTGCTCAGGGTGATATGGTTGGAGCTTTTTTAAGTTTCTAACTTGATTCAACACAGCAAGATTATACTACAGTTAAAATTTTGGTGTGTATGCCTAGTTATGTCAGGAACAGATGGACCGTATAGCAAAATCTCTACTCTAGGCTTCCCATAACATACCCAGTAAAAAAAGTAGCAACTGACAAGATTCTCCTATTTTATTTTTGGTTGTGAAGACTAATTTGAAGAAAATTGTATTGCTTTTGTGTCAGCTCTTTAACTTTTAAGAGGGAGCTGTCAGTACAGGAATTAGAATGAAGTAATGTCCCTTAATCTTTTAGCATAATTAAGACCAGTGAACTTTAGACAAAGCACATCTTGCTACTGACATCTCTGCCCAACCCTGATTCCTTTAGTCTGCTCTCCTAATTTTCTCCCACCTCTCAATTGGAATGGCAAACCAAAGATGTTGTCAACTTTAGCAGCAAAAAAGAGGCTGGGTAACTGGGACAAATGAATTTCAGCTACGTTAAAAACAAAGAATCACTGATTTTGCACAGGCTATTCTACTTCAGTTTCTGTTTTAATTTCTGTACCATTTAAGCCTTCAGATAGCACTGTAGACCCTTGGATTAATCTGCTTATTTGAATAACAGCTTCAGCAGCTTGTTTGAGATAAATTGTATGTAATCTCAGGGACAAAAATTCTCTGGTCACTGCTGAGTCAAAACTTCACTGAAGATAATGTTCTTGCTGGGAGAGTCTAAGAATACCAGCAAGATTTGTTGGAGGGGGTAATATTTTTATCAGACTAGCTGATACATCTGAAAAAGCAAACAAGTGTCTGGGTACAAAAATCCTTCTTCAAGTCAAAAATAGAAGCTGAGAAGATAGATACACATTTGGAACTATTGCTCTAATTTTAACCTGATTGCTCTGTTCACTTAGTCTATGAGAAAGAAAATATATTCCCAGCTGATACCTACAAAGCAGAGAGAGGAAGGTGCACGGTTTGCTCTCAGACAATATTGATACTGAAAATGTTAACTTTGTAACTGGGCCTGCTTTGATCAAGGGATAGAGCAGATGACCTTCAGAGGTCCCTTCCAGCCTCAATTATTCTCAGGGATCTGTGATTTTATGCCACCTCTTCCCCTAAATCTCGCCTTTTAAATGGCAGAGTTCTGTTGTCTGAGTAAGAGCAGCACCCAGAGATCTTGGCACTGTCCAGCTCCTTTCTACCCTTGTGGCACAGGCCTGGGGGTGATATGGCCATTTAGCAAGTTTTTATTCAGATGCTGGCTGTTGAATTCCTGTTGTGGGAAAGGCCAGACCCAAAATGAATGAAGAAAAAAACCAAATATAGGGCAGATAGGAGCAGGGGTCAGCAAGCCGCAGCGAGAGGGGTGCAGGAGGGTGTTCTACATGTACCCACAAGAATGGTCATGCACACATTCACTGACACATTTGACATTGAGGTCAATCATGTCTTTTAGCTATTTGGAGAGCGACATTGCTGCGGGTTTCGAAAGGATGATCTGCAAGTGCAGCCAAAGCCATCTCATTAGAGCACCTGCCAGTCTTTATCAGTTGTCAAATAAAGCAGATGGAGTTGGTCAGCAAACCTGCAGATAAAACATTAAAGGTTTGTTGTGCTTTTCTTCTTTACTTTGGGCCCCACTTCAAAGCTAGTTTCTGCTTTAAAGTTCTAACTCAGTCCGATAAATAAAAGAAGCCTAAGTTTTCAGTTAACAATGTTTATTATAAAAAACCAACACAGCTGACCCTTATGATTGTTAGCATAGGCAGACTTCATCTCCATTTTTTTGTTATAAAAGGAAGGGAAATAGTTTACCAGAAGTTACTGCAAAATAACTCTATAAATAAAATAGCAAGCATTAATTATAATCATTCAGTAACAATAATTCATTACCTCTTATCTTAGTAGTTTAAAACAATTTTGCCTCATAGAACCTAGAAGAGAATGATACAAGAAAAAGGACATAATTCCCATATGACTGTAAAATTAGGCTGCTCCTCTTAGCATGAACTGCATGAGAATGGACACGGGAGTGGAAACAGGAGAGCTGCATCTTACCTGTTAGGGCAGTTGCCCAAACAATTGTCCCCTGTATTTCAGAGGAGCCTCAAAGACTACTAGATTATACATAACTCACTGCTGTAGCTTTTCTGGATCTGGCACTTGCCACCACTGTGGCTGGAAGCCCAGTGTCCTCCAGCAGGATAGGTTGCTGAGGGGCAGACACTTTCCCTGCCTCCCCTTAAACCTCTTTGGACAGGAGGAGCAATTCTGATGGTCTTTCACCGAGCCTTGGCTTGTGTGGGTACAAAAATCCTTATCACTCAGATGTTTGCACATCACAAACATTAGAAAGAAGCACAGATACCTTCAGAGGGAATTCATTAAGAAAATGCAAATTCATCTCTTCAGCAAGCTACTCCTACATTCCTTTCAGCTCTGATTATTGTTACAGAAAGCACGTCTGCATATTCATGACTTTCCAGCAGCTACCTCCTTATTGATTTCACTGCTGATGGGATTGGATGCTGTTTCAGATATATTTCTGACACTGGGATTAAGAAGTGAACATCTTTCTGGGATTATTGCGAAGGGCACAGATCTCAGAGCGATGTGATGAATGGAGAGGTGTGAGGGAGGCACGTGGGGAACAGACCTTATCTAGCACCAATGTGTTCAGGGAGGCAGGAGTCTTTGGGAGAACTGAAGAAATTACAAGCACTTCTTAAAGAATATTTCAGTAAAACAATTGACATGATTCAGCAAATGTTTTCTGCTGATGAATTAGAAAACACTGTTTTCTTCCTGGCAAAGCCCTCATTTATCACCTGGAAGCAAAACTAATTGAGTGATTCAAATGAGAATTATGAAGTGATGCTGGTAATAATCTGTTCTGTGTAACAGATCTTTGTCATACAGACATGAAAATGATTTGCAGTTCCCAAGAGATCATGTTTGTGATTAATGAGAAGAAAACAAGCCAGATTTTACCTTCAGCAGCAAAGCTTTTGTCCACTGTAAAATCATCAAAGATGTTGGAATAATATATGATTGAACGTGTAATTGCAAGTAGCTTCAAATTATGTTAGTTTATCATGATGTGTTTTTCCTGATGCCTCCGCAGCAATATTCCTTAAATCTGACAAAGAGAGGTTCTGGTTCACTGAGGAGTACCTGCAGCTGAAACAGTGGCAGACTGGCATCATTTTAATATTCCAAGCAAATCCATATGGGTCAAAGCAAACCACGAAGTCTGCAATCTCTGCGTCTGCAATTTCAGCTGAATTTACCTGGCAGGGAGGGGAAGGAATGGCAGGAGAGAGAGGGGAGAGGGAGGAACAGCCCTGGTTTCAGGTGGAATTTTAATAATTCCTTTATGGCAGGGCATTAGCATAGAGCCTGTGCCAGTGAAATTAGCCCACCATTGTACTGGTTAAACAACGCCTTGGTTGAGACAACAAACCTGTTGATCTTATCTGTCAACACCCAGATCATCATCTGGGCTTTGACTTATCATCTGCTCTGTCAACAGTTCCCCTATGGAGAAAAGAAATGGCAATAGCGAGAGCGAAAGCAGCCTCCAGCACACAAGAAGCTTTTTCCTTTAGAAACCTGCCAGGCCACAAAAACATGCCATTTTAAAGAGGAAGGCACATTGTTGCTGGAGAATATAGCCTCTGGGCAATGCTCAGCAATGGGATTACAGTGAATTCCATCTTGGACAGCAGCTTGATGATGCAGACGGGAGCGTTCAGTGTTTGCAACTGAACTTTCTCATCAGAAACCTCAGAAGTGTAGAACCTTACCTTTAAGTTTGCTTAGTTTTCCTTTATGTATTTGTGCATGTATCTAGATTTAGTGGAGAAATATAACAAAACAAACGAAACCCAACTGACAATGTTTCCGTTAATGGAATATTTTGCTTGAAAGTTTTATCAGCGAAACCAAGGGACTCAGCACTGCATTTCCCTCCCTTGCAGCTCATTTTTCATCTTCTGTTTCCCTTTCCTT
Organism: Lanius collurio; assembly: GCA_020086605.1. Taxonomy (NCBI): domain Eukaryota; kingdom Metazoa; phylum Chordata; class Aves; order Passeriformes; family Laniidae; genus Lanius; species Lanius collurio. The sequence goes on along the minus strand of JACBWW010000011.1, from coordinate 20,775,964 downwards.
GTCTGTCAAGCTGCTATGAGAAGATGGCCTTTTGTTATGTGGACAATGGGAAGTACCCCTGGATGAGCATTAGCTCCTTAGCCAACTCCACCTGCCATTGTATTTACTTGGAGAAATTAATGAAGGAAAGGTTTATCAGGGTGCCCAGGTGCTGATAGAAAGTGAACTACTTTCTTTGCCTGTTTGTATTCCATTTACTGCTGAGCCAAGAGGGTGCACAGGAAGAGTCAAAGCAATCCCAAGAGGTGAGGAAAGCCATACCTTGGAGAAGGAAGATCCATTCAGGGTGACTGCTTAGATGTGCTCTGCTCTCTAAAACATATTGTAAGGGTCCAAACTCCTATTAAAAGGATCAGCCTGTCCCTTTCTGAAACAATTTGTGCAACTGTGAAGCCTGTAACATCCTCATGTCTTTAAGGAAAAGAAAAAACTACTTAAATTAAATGGCTTTGGTACAAAGAGGATCTGGCAGTGGCCAGCTTTATATTATTAACATTTCCCAGGAGTGATGTTCCATGGTGGCAGGCTGATGTAATTACCAGAAGTGAAGTTGTAAGTACTATTGAAAAGACCAAGAGATTTGCAAGCGACTTCAAAGAGGTAAAGATTTGTGTGGATTTGCACGGGGATAGAAAATGCAATGGGTTAGAAAATCAAGTCCTCCAGGGTCTTTAATCTTTTGTGGGCTTTAACCAGACATTGTGGTCTACAGGGGATTTAAATTAAGTTGCAAAAGAGACTTCCTAAACTTTCTATCTGAATGTTATATTGTGTGGGTTTTATACTATTAGCTTAAAAACTGACCTTTTCTAAGCTTTTTGGATTAAGGGATTGTGCACAACTAATGCTGGCATTGGCAAGGAATTTACTTTCATGATGTGGAGACAGATGATGATCTAATAGTGATTTGCCTTTATCCAGGAAATTCACATATATTAAAAGATGAAAGAAAGGTCTTGGAACGAACCAGTAAATTATCAAAAAATGACAGCTCAGGATAAAGTCCACTGCATTTGAGAGAACTTGTAGTACAAGATATGGTACAGAGAGTCACTGTGAAAGTATACGATCAGCCATTTAGACCTTTTTTGGTCCTATTTTTGTTTGAGGAGTAATGGTTTTAATATAATTGTGCAGATTTGTTCTGAATTATTTATAACAGATCATGTGCCAGGTTTTGTGGTTTGGGTTTTTTTTGCTTTNCCAAACAAACAAAAGGCTTCAAAATGAATCCTGCTATGTCACTATAAATTGAATTGATTGAAGGTAGAAGTATCCTGGCATTGGAGGCAGACAGCTGTGTGCTTGCCTGGTTCTGCACACTTTCCCAGAACATTTGCTGCTGGCCACATGAGTGATTTAACTAACTGCACAAGACAAGTTCATGACACTATTTTATAGCCATCTTTCAGGTAAAGTACAACCCAGAATGGATCCTCACTGCTTCTTGTTGCTGATGTCTCATTACTTGCCTTGAGGGTGATCAATGTGTGAAGGCAGCAGAACTGCAGTGGCTTTCAGGGATGCCTTAAGACTGTGTTGGGCTTTAGGCTAAATATCAAATCAACTCAAGCAATCATGTTTTACTCATATACACCAAGTTTCCCCTAGAAACTTCAACTGGAAAAGGTCCTTCCCTTTGCTCTGTTATGCAGTTAGGCAGTTTAGCTACCACGTCCTGCTCAGTATAAGTCACCATGTGAAATGATAGGCAGTCAGCCTGTACCCACATGTAATCTGTGCCATTTTGGAGGCAGCACAGAAAAAGCCAGAAAATCTGAGATTTTTTATCATGGGTGTAGGGAAAAAGGCTCACCTTAAATTCAGGCTGTCCCAGCTAATAATGTTTGTTCCCATTGCTCTGAGGGTACCTGTGTGCCTTTCTGGATTCAGCCTTCCAAGTGGAACTTGATCTGGGTGACAGCAGGGAGGTGCAGGCAAGCAGGGTGCTTTCTGCTCCTCCTCAAGGCTATTGCATCATGGCTTTTGAGTCAACACATTTCAGACCTCCCACAGAGAGCAGACCTGGCTCTTTATATGTGCAAGCCCCAGCATAATGACTTCAGGCAGCTCTCCCCAAGGCAATTTGCTGAGGTCATACATGACAGTCACAAATATTTCCCAGGTTACCAAATCATGTGTGTTGGACAAAGAATTTAATTTTTATTTAAATTACTGTAAGGCAAAGGTTAGCTAAATGACTTAAAATCATACAAATAAATATCATTAAAGGTGATACACATAAAAATTACAAATACAAATTAAAAAAAATCATACAAAGTGATGTCTGAATCATAGACTGTGACATCTTATATTAAAAATCAGAAACAGAGAAGAAGAATTCCACCTTTGCTTCTTCCCCATATTTGTTTTGTACCATAAGGCTTTTCTTGCAACACCAGATAAGAAAGCAGTTTTCTGGGAATCTTCTTGAAATGAGGGAATCCCCAAAGGAGGTGGTAGAAACCTCGGTGTTGTGAGCCTTATGCACCATGGGGAAGAAAGGAGGTGTTGTTGGAAGTCTCAAAATACCTGGAAAAGTAGTAGCAGAGTGCTTGGCTAACTGATATAATTTCGAGTAGGATTGATGATACTCAGGGGGTGAAACAGAGAACAAGAAAACTTTGACTAGTTCCCTGATTGTATGTATAAGCTGTCCACAAGGAAATTGAGGCTGACATTCTTGGGAGGGACAACTAGCTGGTGAAAAGTCTCAGTTTCTGGCAAAGTAGCACAAAATCCCTCAACATGTGTGCTGTTTTCTTGCAGAAAGCTACATACAGCAGCTGTTTCAGTCACACAGGTGAGACCAACAAGGTATCTGAGGTACCTTTTGACAGATAAGAGTTTTCTCAGAAGCAACACAAGAGATCAGAATGACAGCAAATCTCTGACGGTGTGCAAGGCTCTCATATTTGCCATTCACACAGAATAACACTCCTATCACCATTTGTTGAAACTTGTATCCTTGATAACGAATGACATTTTGTCATTTCTGCAAAAGAGTGAAATTCTTCTGGTGAGGAATTTGAAGTTTAAGCAGAGCCAAAATTGCTCAATGTCATTAATAAGGCCCAGACTCAGATTTTGTGCTGAAATAGCAACAATTTAGGGGGGGAAAAAATTAGGAGGTTAAGAAAGCAGTCAGAGGGCCCCAAAAGGGTGTCAACCATGCAAATCCTCATTCTCCCAAACAGCATCTTGTTCTTTCATATTTCTTCTCTGCCTCTGTTTTTCATGTGTGTATTTTCTGCAAGGACAAACCCAGTTTGGACACTGGAAGGTCAAAGCATTCTTACCATGTTTGTGGTGCAGAACACAAGTGGTCTCTTTGAGTACGGGCCAGGGGTGTGCTTAGCTGATGCTGAAATTATGCCAGGTTTTCTACAGAGTAGCACCATACACACACACACATACACATATATATATATGTATGCACATAAATACCTATAAATGCATACAAATGTATTTATGCATATGTTTGTGCTTATGTACATGCTCCGTGCATCCCCTTGGCAGTGCTCTCTTCCACTTAACAGCACTTTTTCAACAAAGTATAATTATTTCTTTTTAACAGAGAATCAGGTCACTGTTGCATAATGAAGGAAATAAAAACTACACCTCCCCACTTCACAAAAAAGAAGAGTTTTGGGTTTGAGACTCCTGATAGGAGGAAGTTGTTAGGAGTTGTCTTCCCAGCAGATCCTAGATCTGTGCTTGGCTGTCCTGACAACAGCCTTGCAGCTCCCCCGATTGGCACAGCTGAGTGAATTTGTCAGCTTCACTTCAGACAGCAAGAGGCAAGGTAACAACTGGGCCTTCAACCAGCCCCAGTGTTTCAGCAGAAACACATCTGGGATGTGCTCATCAAACACGTTCTGGAGAAACAGTGGAGAGAAACAGGTCTGAGTCTCCTTTGCCAGGGCCCTTATATTTTTGTGTTACCATCCATCTGAGCCAGCTGTGTAAGAACTTGTGGCTGTGTAAGAAAAGCTTTATATTTTTCATCATGCTAGTGCAGACCTCTGTCAGTACACAATGTATAAAACTAGAATGTCATGGGGGTCACAGTTCTGGCTCATGCCCTTGAATAAGAATTTTATCAATGTAAGACACTTACTGCTAGAAACAAAGCAGTAGACATCTTGGTTTGTTTTGCTCAATAACAACATGGATACTGTTTTGCCTTGGTGATTCTCTGCATTCAAGTTGACTTTTTCCTATCAATTTCAGGTGCATCAAAATAGTGTATTTCATTCTAGAAAAAGAGCTTCCTTCCTATTTTTAGAGGGTTTTGTTTTTTCTTGGTCAGTGCATGCCTTTCAAAAATGTAATAAGTGTCCTCCTTGCATGTGACCCTTGCATGTGAGTTGTAGACTTGCACTGTAATAGAGTGATTTTAGTTTTTTGTATGCTCTAGTTTTTATGTAGGCTCCCTAGATTTAGAGGCTGATTAAAGAGTCCATAGACAAGCTCATAGTCAAAGAGTCAAAGAATGGGCAAGGTTGGAGGGGACCACTGGAGGTCACCTACTCCAACCTCCCTGCTCAGGCAAAGTCCCCTAGAGCATGTTACTGAAAATTGTGTCCAGACAGCTTTAAATATGTCAGGGGAAGGAGACTAGAATTTTTCACCAGTGAAGAGTTGTGCTATTTTCCAAAAAACTGCTGATCTTTATACAGCAGTCTGTGCCTGTATATCCAGAAGAGTCCTCTTTTGGCAAGAAAGAGTACAATGGAAACCCGGCAGTGGCATTAGAAATAATTTCCTTACATGGTACTGTGTCAGGTCCCAGCTGAACAGAGAAAGGGTTAAACCATTATCCCAAGAGCTCTTTGTCAGACCATGTAGACTGGGTTGATCATCTCAGGCAAGACAGATTTCCTACAGATTACAGAGGCATATCTTAACACTGAGTCAGTTCTTGTCCAAAAATTATGGGTAGCCTGAAGATAATGCCCTGCAGTAGCAGGCAACCTGCCACAGGCCTGCCAAAGACTGGCCAGATTTTGAACAGCACCCAGCAGGGCCAACATTCTGTGAGTCACAGTATTTTGCAGCTGGTGTCTGTAAGAGATGGCAGTTTTTATTTCCCACCCTCTGGTCAGCTTTGGATTTGGTGGGAGCCAGGAGCTGCTGCACAGTGGCAGATAGAGCACTGTAGCTGCCATATCTCCACCTGTGCTGTGTTTGGTGGCATTTTTCCTCTGGGTAAGATAGAATCTCCTGCAGCACGTGCAGTGTCACTTGGTATGCTGGACTTCCAGCTGGGAAATCCACACCCCTGTGTATCACTTTGCAGAAGCTGCTGATTTGGGTTCTTATCTGTTATCTCTCTTCATCATTTCCAGATTAAGTCATGCACAGGCAACATGATTTATAAGGCTCAGTAGAATGAGTCACGGAAACTAAATGCCCTGTTATCCTTATTTCTTAATCATGTCTCATCCTGGTCATTCTTTAAAAGAAAAAAATCTTCTAATATATCTTCAGTGGTAAGAAAAGACTCCTTGGTCTCTCTTTGTTGCTCACATAGACACATTTATTTGCCTGTTGCACATTGGCATGCTCATCTCCTCTTCTCTCTCTCTCTCTGTGTCTCTCTCTCTCTCTCATGTTCTTGCCCCATCCTGGAGGTCCTGATTTCTTATATGTACACTGGTACACAAAACACAACTGGATAAAAGACTTGCACATCCTAATTAGCCTGGTTGATTTTTACTTGGTCTGGAGAGCCTCAAAACCTGAAAAGGCATTGAATATCAACAGTGTGGCACTTTATCCAACAAGGGAATATTTGTTTTCTTAAGTGAGCTACCCAGTACCAGCAGTCCTGACCTGCCTGGCTATGGGGTGAACTGAGATGGAAGAAAACTCTCTACTTTCTCAAGAATAGGCCCAGGTTATCTTTTCTTAACCTTCCAGTTTGTTTCCCCTACTTGTTTGTTTGGGTTGTTTTACCCTCTACCCATTTGAGGTGTGTTTCTGGTTCAATGCCCCTGTAAAGGCCGGAGGAATTAGCACTGTTGAAAGAAATCCAGTACTGAATTGCCCTTGTGTTGTCTGGACTTTGTTATGGCTTCAGTTCATTAAAACCAAGAGACGGACAGCTGGAAGAGAGAGAGAGAGAGAGAGGGGCAGAGACCAGCTAGAGAGGAGCACTTGGGGCTGGGCTGTGGTAAATCCCCTTGAGGGGCCAGAACTCAGTGTTTTCTTTTGAAAAAAACACTATGAAAAAATCACAGCTGTGAAATGTCAGGCTGAGTAGGAAATGACATATTCCAGGCAAGATGAAGAAAGATAGATGCTTCATGCCCTAATTTTCCCAAGTTCCTCACCTCCGGTTCCCATCAGAGCTGCAGCTCAATGTGTAGATGGGTGTGCTGCATCCCTGCCTCACTTCTCCAACTCTCTGAGGTCTGTTGATTTATTCTTCCACACACCTCCCATTCCTCTGATGTCTCTGAACAGTAACCTGGGCAGGTGCCACTGCTGGTGTGGTGGGCTGCCTGCAGCATCTGCTGATTGTGGGCATCCCTGAGGACCTGTGAGCAAGGGGGCTTCTCCATGTGGAATCCAGCTTCCATGTATTTGTTGACTCTATCCCAGATGGACAAGGCACAGGATGAAGGATGCAGTAGAGGAGCAATGGTGCCTTCCCAAAGACTGAAAAAGAGAGACATGGCCAGCTGCAAAAAAGGGAAAGGCAAAACAGAACCCTTAGTTTGTCTCATTTTCCCTGAAAATGGCGTTCTTCAAAAAGCTGAATTTTAGATTACTATTTCAAATCAAACTTCCAGGTCTCCCAACGAATTAGGTAAAATTATCAAGGCAGCCTAAAATAGGAGTAGAGTCCTTGAGGCATGGTAGAAATACAGCGGCTTTTTCCTATCAGTTCTCTAAAAACTTGCTGTTGCTACACCAGTCATTGCAACAAGGGAGATAATAATTGTAACGACCTGTCTTATTTTTAGCAACAAACCAGGAATGAAACTTCTCCCTTCTCTGTTCTCAACTTTTATTCCTCTTTTTTTCTCCTCTCTCCGCATTTAACCATTTAATGACTGGAAACAAAGAGGAAAATAAGAACAAAAAATATGCAGGAAACTAATGACATAGGAGAGGGTCTGGGTAGAAAAAGGCCTGTTTCTCCCATTTCATCAAAAAAAAAAAATTAGAAAAGTGTTTTGAAACCCAAATTTTGAGCCATCTTTTTTTTTTTTTTAATTAATTTCACAGAGGATCAAATACCTAATAAAATTATTTTATTTGAAATCATGCACCAGCTCTATTAAATAAACCACTGAAAATCAGTTCTGTACCTTGTAAATGTGTCAATATCTGCTAAACAACATACAATATGAATAAATCAATGTGACTGAGTACTCCTGTATTTGGAGAGAAACATGCATCTCTTTTGAGGTTATTTCTGTCTGATGTGTCAGAATTTACTAGGCTGTTTCATAGACCCTCTATCAAAAAAGCAGAAAATATACAAAATATAATTTAAAAATAGCTACTTATTAGGAAGAACAGATTGTGCATTCATATGCCACAAAATTGCAAAATTTTAGCAACCTTGAATATCAAGTTCTTGAATTGTAACACATTTGTGCTGGAAACTTAGCTAGCAAGTCAGAAAAAACACACTCAGAATTCTTCAGAGCTGTAAAAGAAGCGAGTGCTGACACATTAAATAAAATGCTCATATTTTTATGTCAAGTCCTGATAACATTACATTTTTTCATTTTCAAACATAAAGAGAGAAAGAATTCAGCTCTTTCCAGACTTGGCTAAGGTACCTGATTCACAATGGAAAATATTTTTATGTCTTATGTCAGCATTACTTTGTTCCAAATTAAGGGCTGTGGTACTGAAATCTTTCTTTTACAATAGCCTCCATTTCACACCAGTTGTCTCCCATAACAGTGTTGCATGTTGGAGAAGCAACACAGAAGTGTTTAAGTTCACTGAGTTTTGCACACCAATTTTCATTTATGTCTGAATGCAAAATTATATAGTGAAATGTATATTTTGTGACGCAACCCAGGGAAACCATGGAGGAAGAAGAGAACTTGAAATCAGATTTCTCGAGCTAATTAGTGCAGATCAGACTCTTTGACTGAAATATTACAGAAAAAATATGGTTATATGCATCTAAGGTGTCACTGCAAGCATTTAGGGGCCAAGGCTGAAGTCTCAAAATTCCCTTTCAATTTAACTGACTATCCCTGTCACCTGTTAGTATCTGAACTGAATGGCAAACTGAATGTGCTTGCAAAATTAGGTCCTTGAAAGATAAATCAATAAAGTTGGAAACAAAGATGTATCAACACTGAAAAAATGCTGGTATTACTCAGACAAGTATGAAAGGCTTGGTATGAGCAGCTGGAAAATGGTGACATAAATTCTTATCAATTGTGCTTTTCACTGGGAGCTGTGAATGGTGGGGTTGGGTCCGTCTAGCTCTCCCCATGATTTTTGCACCCTAGTTTAATGACTTCTTGATGTCCATATGAAAAGTCATCTGTGATATTATTTTGCGCGGGCCAAAGTCCCATTGATGTCAATGGGGCTTGAAGAATACAACAGGGGCAGGGCTTTGCTTAAGATGCTTTAGTCCCATCATTGGCAGCCAGCTTATACCTTAAGTACATTAGGCTTCTCATACCTCGTCTGGAATCATGGTCTGTGACTTCCACACTCCCTGTCTACTTTTCTCTTCTGCTCTTTCTCATAGATGTAAACATTGCAGAAACTGGGCTGGTTGGACATGAATGCCAACCATGTCTTTTATCCCTCTAACCACCTTCTGTTGCTTTTAGTGGTAGTGCCCAGGGTGTGTTAGAAACTGATTTCTGACCAGTAAAGTCACTTCTAGCAAGTGCCATCTTTATTCTTCACTCTTCATGCAAGTCCATGGACACTGCCCCAACCTTTTCAACAAAAAACACCAAAAAGGGGTAGCAGAGTTCCTTGTACCTCAGCTGAGCTTTTTTTGTCATTGCAATGCTGCGAAACACAAACACCAGTGAGCTTGAGAGCAGCATCTCAACCAGTTAAACTGCTCATGAAACAAATAGGACATAAGCTAAGCTTGCTCCATCTTTGCAGCTGTATACAGGTCTCCAGATTAGGAGACAAGTCAACAGAAGTTTATGTGCAGTTGTTTGTAAGAGCATAAAAGAGAGATTATTTTACTCTCCCTTGATTTAATCTGTAGTGAGAAGTCAAGATCAATTTAGAAGATACCTGTATCTTGATCCAGTGAAGAGAAAAAAAATATTTCAATTTACCTAAATGAAATAGACACATATTGTAGACACACATCTCACATGTGATTGGCTGTGAATGTCAGAGACCTGAGGAGAGCAATTTTTGCCATTATAATAATGTTTTTTTTGCATCAGGCAGTACCCTCTGCTGTCAAAGATTTATGAGAAGTTGATGCAAATGAGGGTGTCCCCATCTCACAACTTTGTTCTCCCTTTACAACACAGAAAGCCACTTCATTAGGTTTGACTCAGTACCCACCTGGATCAAAGATAGCATTGCTATTCAATGATGTCACCCACGGATTTCAGGGTAGAGCACTGTGAGCTGGGACCTGTTCCTTTCTTTATGTCTGATATAACATAAAGAAACTTCAGCTGACCCCTCTTGAGTTTCTCACCAGTCAAATTCACATTGAGAAATAGTCTTAAACCACCTCTATCGAGGAATGCCAGTGCTGTCTAAATGATCTGGCTTTCTGATGGTAGTCACACATGGAATGCGTTCTCAAGGCTTCCCCAAAATGGGAATGAGTACAGTGAGAACTGATCTACCATGAGATCCTGGCATGTACTCCAAAGCTATTGAAACCAACAGCTTCCATGCTCTTTCTACGTCCTTTCCAACTACACTAAAATTACCAATTTCTGATAGTTCTGTTCTTGAAATTTGTCCTTGAGTTAGCTTATTATTATTTTTTTTTCAGGGGAGATTTCCCAATGAAAACTTGTCCTGGAAGAGATATAAATAACATCCGGGTGTGACAAGTTCTTTAAATAGCTGACTAAGTCAGAAAAGAGCACGAAGAATTTTTTTTCTTTACTCAGTGTGATAGTCGAAACTGGCAATCTCTTCCTCTTAAGGTAGGCCAGGCTGCAGGAGCTGGACTTACTCAACATTTCATGAGAATCAAATTCCCCTCCGCCTAGCTTCCCTCCTGCTTCTTTCTTCCTGTTGTCTTGTTACCTCCTCAGGATAACCTAGAGTTAATTCATGCTAATTAAGCCTGTCCTAGAAACTTAGCTTAAGATGAGAAGTTTCTCCTCCCAAGAGCTTCCTTTATGTCATTTGCTTTACCACACCTTCAGTTTATTGTACAGCTGTCATACAGTGCATCTTGTTCCTGCTTACCTCTAGTAACATAACAGAAGTTTGTAATTTTTCTATGGGAAAACAATTGGTAAATATTGTCCCACTATTCTTCTGTGAGAATTTCATATTCTCTTAAGCAAATTAGATGCATTTTCCTCTGTTTAGTGTGGTTTCATCCCTCAAATGATACTCCATGACAATTGCCAGTAGATCCTTCCTGCGTATTTTTCCCACCACCCTACTTCTGGCCTCTCCATATCAACCTGTCCTCTTAGCTCATGCCTGCCTCTTTTATCATTTACACATGGCATAACATCTTGGGAACAATCTCCTTTCCTTGAAGAAGATCCCCATGACTTTTGCATTAACCATTTCTCATAAAATTAGGTTGGCTGTACGTCTCCTTTGCTCCACCCTCATTGTTTCTTAGCAGATCCTAATCTGAGAATATATCTCTGTCTAAACCCTTTACTCAGATGGAAAACCTACCAGTACTTCAGGGTGAATAGCATCCCGAGAACAAACTGCTCACTATTGAATTGCCAATAAATTAATACCAGGTTGAGAACTTTGAACTGATCACTCTGCTCTGCTCATCTTGGTGAGTTACTGAGAGCCTTCCTGTTTTGGAAGGCAGTTCTTTGTTGGGAGCTTCCTAGGACCCTTAGTGTCAGAAAGGCACTTGCCACAAGAGGCTGCACAGACTGAGTCATGTCATTCTTATTTCACTCTTGCACCATTCTCACCTCTGTCTTGTTGCCTCTTTCAGATGTAGTATCCTAGAGCACATGGTGATTAGGGATGTCCTCCAGACTAAGTTTCCTAGCCCTGAGGCCTTGTAGCCTGGAGAAGGGACTCCCTATGGATCACCTGCATGCTACTATGGGTTGAAGGTCTGGAGAACTCCCATGGTTAGTAAGACAGTGAAGAATTTGCCTGGACAAGAGCAGGATTTCACTATATAAGCCATTTCGTTCACTTAGTAACAGCTAGTTAAAGCCAATGATGTCTCAGTTATTCCTTTCTGTAACTGATGCTGTGACTCAGCCCAAGTGTTCCTCAGTCTGGAGGGCACCACAGGGAATTTCACTCTTAGGAAGCACCTCTTCTGCCTGCAATGAGGACAAGCCTTGGTGACCAGGCCACAGATAGCTTTAGAGTAACCATACTGAATCTCATTACAAAACCTCATATTTGTGTACAAGCCTTCAAGGAAGAACAGAAAGTGAAGCATCAGCCAACACTTCCTGTAGATCCAGCCTTGTGCATGTGCTTGGGTAGTGGTGTTTCATTTTGCTAGTTAGCTGTTCCCATCAGAGATGAAAAGGAAGCTGTCAAATAGTGGTGCAAGAAAAATATGACCTCTGGAGCCTCCTGGCCACTCTGCAAAGGCATCTGCTGGGAAAGCATCAGCAGCCTGCTCAAACAGCCCAAAAATGAGGTTTCATTGAGTTCTCTATCATCATGTTGTGGTCACAACACGCTCTTGCAGGACAGGTCTAGGACCGAATTCTGCACATGAGATCCCACCTGTAAAGGACTCTGGATAAATATTGGCTTGTTCCTTCAGATCAGCAGAGCCAGCTTTGCACTGAACATAACCATAAAGTACAATCATTGCTAAGTAGGGTGGACCTTGGCCATTTTTGGCCACATGCAGCTGAGACCATAGCAGAATTTTGTACCCCAGCTCTCTGCTGTGCTGTAACCTGATGGCAGCAGGTGACAAACACATGTGCTGGCAGTGGGGAGCTCTGTCTCTGGCCAAGGCAGCATGTCCTTAGAAACAGACTGGCTGGGCTCCACACAGAAGTTGGACACCAGGAACCATAAGTGTGATTTCTCTTTCACTGCCACTTTTAAAATGCTGCCATTCCCTACCATACTGCTTATCATCCAATATTTTCCCACCTTGCCTTTCCACCCTAGTTTTTAACAATTTTCTCTTCTGGAGAGACCATCCCAAGGGGCTAAGGTCTGGGTACTGTCCTGCTTCCTACTCAGTGTTCATCTAGACTGACCTGCTTCTCAGATGCTTTCCCTGACTCTCCTTCCCAAGCCTCATTTCTGCAGCAATGCCTGACATTGTCTGGGCAGGGTGCTGGGAAAAGACGGAAATGAGCATTAGCAGACACTTTGAATGGTCTTCTGAATAAATGGAGGAAAACTAAAGGATCCTCAGACAGCAGGGATTATTGATTTTATAGCTATTTCAACAGCTTCATCAGCAGTGGCATGTAAAAAGAACTCATCATTTATAAATTGACTCTTCCAGGGATCAAAGGCTTGTCAGGCAACAATTAGTTCTGGTAATTTATCAGTTGTTTGAGCTTGTCAGGTGGAGAGAGAAGGCTAGTTCTGCATCAGCTCCCCTGCAAAGTTGTGACTGTAGCCAGGGCCAGGTAGGATGTGCAGGTCACTCATTTGCTAAATATTTCATGTCCTCCAGTGTTCCATCAGTCTTTCTGATACCCGATCCAATTTGGTTAGGCTGTCAGCTGAAAAGGAGGCATCTCTTAGCACACTAATGTCACCCCAACCACAGGTTCTTTGTCTCCTTAACAATGTCCCTGTCAAATCCCTGCCAGGCAGCTAAACAAATTGGAAAGCAGCAAAAAGAAGGAAAAAAACCAAACCTGACCAAAACTTATGGTCTGTTTTTAATTAGCCCATAAACCATTCAGAGCTTCCCAATTGTGCTGTCCATCCAGAGAGGGAAAACTGAGGGCAAATATACTCTTTCCTTGTAGACCTCATGGTAAAAAAAAATATTAATGTAAACAGCAAGAGCTGATTTGAACAGAAGAGAATCCTGAGGAAAAGCAACCATTCTGTGCAGCAGTGCCTGGTCTGGGTGCTAAGAACAGCTGCACCCTTTGCAAAGCATCCTTTGCAGGGGCACCTACAGAATTTGGCTATACTGACAAGAACCCTGCTAGCTGAAGTGGGGATAAAAAAGACAGATATCAAGGCAGAGAGCTCTTTGATTCTGGACTTTTCTGACATCGCATAGTAGATACAAAATGTGTTGTATAACATTGAAAAGACTTTCATTGCAATACATTACATTTCATGTACACACATTTCCTTGCCTACAAGTCCACATGCCAGGTTGGTAAATGCCTCAGATTTCCTCTGATGTACCTGATCACATACACCTGATAATGTATTTACACAATCACATTTTTTTTAAGAACAGTACCTTTCCTATTTGCTATGTGGCTGGACTCAATTCTGCACTCTCCCATGCTGAGAGATTATTCTGCAACTTTTTTTTCCAATATACTTTCCATGTATAACCACTGGTTTAATTAATTTGTAATGTGGGACACCAAAGAATTTCCAGTGGAAGTGCAAACTGTTCCAGGAATTTCACATATGCAGGTTGTTTTAAAGCACATATGAACTTGCATCCCTTAATCACATTTCATGGTTCTTCAGATGTTCATGGAACACAGGCTGAAAAAAACAGTTACTATCAGACCTTCATACAGAAACAGCTTGCAAAAGTTGTGTTTGGCCACAGGGACAGTACAGAAATGCTTGTGTGTAAAGAAAAATAAAGGAAAGACTGTAGTTTGCTTGGAAAGTTGAACCCTGTGCATGTATAGACATTTATAGAAATGTCTTTGGAGAAAAAATAATTACTCAGCAGAAAGTGGTTAGATCAAAGAATAAAATTTTACTGTATGGTAATATTTAGCCAACTTCCTGACTTGCCTAAAGGGTCAACACCAGAACCAGCAATCTATAAACTATTGCCAATTCAGGGCAAAGGACGGCACTCATGAACAATTTGCTTTTCAGCCAGGTAAAAGATGTCCTTGTGCTCATGATGAAGCAGACTAAGGGTGAAATAAAATTAAATTAACAGCTTTAATGCACATTTGGAAGCCACTGGAAAGTACATAGCTGCAAAGTATCCAGCTGGATATGTACTGAGAATGACTTAATGGTTAGCAGAGACCCAGAAGGAAAAATAGCAGGCCAAGTCTTCAGGAAAAGCCATAAGATTTTAGAAAGATAGTGGATTAACATTTCTGGGAAAACTAAGAAAATGTTTTTCTTATGGCTACACGGAAGAAACACGGACCTTTGCTGAGGTGTCTGTGGATTTCATAGCTGTAGGCTATTTCTACATGACTGATACCATAAAAGCCTTAGGCTGGTGAAATCAGTGTGCTCTTGCAAACTCTCATGAGTAATGCCTGTTTAGTCCATCCACAGGGAAGCTGGGATGACTGGACAGCACGCCCAACTGAGATTGTTTCTCAGAAAAACCTGCTGTAAGGTACTGATAAGACCTGTGGGGTCATTTTGAGATGATTCTTGTGAAAAGAGCAGCTGACAGGGCAAAGCAGCCCGCATGGCATTACCTGTGGTGAACTTGCAGCCATGTGGGACAGGAGGTTTACATTTCCAGGGCACTGATCAGGGCTGCTGGCGCAGCTTGTGACTTGCAGCCTCCCTGTCTCCTGTACCCCAAAGGGCACACTGGCAACAGCATTGAGCACGGCAGGCTCTGATCAGCCCAGTGGTGATCCCTCTTTTCAGCAGCATGGGTTCTTTGATCCCTGCTTGCCTTGCTGCATAATTAAGCCAACTGCCTGATGGATGTGCTGGGCAGTCCATGTGTGAGGAAAGAGAGTCTCCTTTGAGGTCACATGAGAGGTACAGTCATGAGTGAAAAACTCACAGGGCACTCTCAAGACACCTCTCCAGCAAATAATGTCATGGTTCTCTTTCTGTGCTTGTTTAGGCTACTCAAGGGAAATCCTCCCAAATACACAGCTGAAAGGTCTGCACATTTCTGATAAGAGTATGGCATGCACCATTTGTCCAACTTTTCTGTCCACTTTAGTTTGCTGTCCAGTTTGTGAGTATCACTGCTTCATACTCCTGTTACAGATATGAGAAGATTAAAATAACAAAAGAGAAACCATCTCTTGAAACAATAGGACTGAGAGAAAGATGAGAAGGATGACAAGAGGAGAAGTTCTGGTCCACCAAAACATTCAATGCACATGGCTACCTTTGCACAAGAAGTCTTTAGAGAACACTTTTTTTTTTCATGAAGGATACTTCATCAAGTCCTGGGTTTAACTGCATTTGTGAAGAGAGGTGGAGAAAGCAGAGGAAAATATAAATCCAATCTATATTACCAAAATACAGTGCTGCTTTCTTCTTGCCAGACTGGAAGTTGGATTTGTTTCTGGTGACTGACACATAACGTACATTTTTCCTTTAGCTAGGAAAAAAGTTCGTTTTAGGGTTGTTTTTTTAAATTTTATTTCCTTGGAGGGAAAAACACAACAACAACAACACTGTGGGCTTGAATTACAGTTGATGAACTCAAGTCATTTCTGTAGCCCCCAAAATAGCTGGAGAGGTCAATGAAACCACAAACTCCATGGGGCTCATCCTTTTCTGAATGCAGCTTTTTTTGAGCCAGAGGCAAACTGCCCTATTGCTCACCAAAGTGATATTTATCTAATTTATTACTAGCAAATGCTTGCAGGGAGGAAAAAAACCCAACCAAACAACAAAAAACTCCTCCAAACCCAGACCAAGAAAACCAAGAGCCACTAAAGGCCTGGGCTAGTATCAGCAAACCAGTGTCTGTTTGTTCTCAGCATGGTGATACCGGAAAGAAGGAAGTCTTTCTGGATCAAATTCTGCTCTCATTTGCACTGCCAGAAATGATGCCTCTAAAGCTGAGGGAATTGTTGGCTGGCTGGCTGGCCCAATGGACTTCAGGCAGAATTCAGGTCTCCTTGACCTGATCAGAGCAGAGGAGCTTGTCCCAGGCACTAAGACATACCAACTGATTGTTTAACCATATTGAGCAAAATAGGCTTCCCTATCATTTTTCACCTAGCTCAGATTTGATCAAAGATATAAAATAAAGAAAGACATGAACACTCATTCTGGCTACGGTTCTGAAATGTCATTTGCACGATGTTTACCTCAGGAAAAATGATCTTGCCACTATCTTTGTACTTTATCTGCAGCTTTCTGTCTCTCTGCATACTTACACTTAGCACCACAGCTTCCAAGCATTCTCCTCTAATTAATCAAAAAGTCGGTCCTTTTGTTTCCTAGGTCACGAAGGAAGAACAGTACATTAAATAAAGATATTGGCTGAGGATGGAAGCTGGATTTCTACCCGAGGAGCCTAATAATAGTGCCTTGATGCAGGCCAAGTAAAAATTGATATGGTTTTATATACACAGAGGCAAACAGTTGAGTGTGAAAAAAGTAAACATCAGATAGCATTCAAACAGTGGTTTGTCCAGCTCATTCAGTGTTAGTAAATATAGAAATATGTTGTGGTGGCTAAATATATCCTAATGTAAGGAAACATGAACAAAGAGGCTGGTAACTTCTATAGGCAACATTAGGACATCCTGCAAGAATTATTTGGGGGCAGTTCATGATAATGTGGTACAGATTAGAGTCACCATTTCTGGAAAAATTAGGTCAGAATTATGTAGATAAGATGGAAAGAATTTCAGTAGCATTGTAGTATTTTCCTGACTTGAAGCCTGACTCACACGTCAAAGCTTTGTTTTATTGTATACCTTGTTTTGATCTATAGTCAAAACAGCCTTTATCCAGAGAAAATGAAAATAAACCAGCTGAGAAAGAAAGAATTACAGTCAGCATTGAATAAAAATAAGTACAGCAAGCCTAATTTTGGAGAATAGTTGTCCTTTCCTGTGAAACTTTTTCCAATCCCAGAAATGGCCATACTGAACTCAGGAAAATCAGAGGGAAATACACTTTGATAATGGCTCAGGAATTGAGCTTTTCCTTGCTCTTGGTGTGAGATGGAGTTTCAGTCATATGTCAGGTGTATTTTGGGCCACGTTGGAAAGTGGTGTCCGTCTTCCCTGTACACTTTCCTTTATGCTTCTCAATTTTCATCCTGGATTAGAAGAACCTCTCACTTAAAAAGGAGATAGATCATGGTCATGGAAGGTTCCCTTTTTCAGAGAATTGAGATTAGTTCTAATTAGAAGAACAAGAGCCTTGACTCTGCAGCCTTGCCTCTGCAGTCAGCACAATGTTTCCTTTGGCTTCAGGTAGAATATTTTTTCACTCAGGTCGTTTATTATAACTAAGAATGTACTTTTACACTGCTCTGAGTTCAGTGTCACAAATCCCAGCACATATTATGCCTCTCTTTTCTCACCAGGGGCTCTAACCTACGTTACTGAATCTCTCTCTGCCATAGAGCTTTGAAAAGGAGTAAACCTCTGGGACAGACCCTGGTAATTGTACATGAGCCAGACTCGAGATAAAATACTTCATGTTCCCTTTCGCTTATTCAATGAGACAAACAGACTGCTAAACTCTGTTTTTTCAGTCTAGCTTATTGCTGCAAACCAGGGTAAGCTGCAGTTTATGCCACAAGGCAAACAGTGTGTGTGGGGGAGGGAGTGCAGAAGCTGTGGTGCATCCCCTTCCACCCTTGCTTTACATCAGTGGGTCCCTGAAGCCAGCTGGGCAGCATGAAACAGCTCCTGTCACTCTACCCAAATCCTGCAAGCCCCTGCCATCAGGGCATCTTACCCTCCTTGTGCTCTTTGATTGAGGCTCAGGCTCTTACTTTGCACAACTCTAGGGACCATGCCCAACCCATGGCATGCCTAAAGGCCAGTGAGTGCCCATGGCTACACAAAGCTGCAGCATGAGCAAGCAGCAGATGCAGTTTACTGGGAAGGAAAGAAGAATGGAAGCCAGCTTTTGACTCCAGGCATGAACAGAGTAAACCTTAGAAGGAACATGTTTATTTTTAGGATGGTGTCTCAAGAATCTCTTAAGTAGATAGCCAGGAATTTGGGCTACTAAAGCCCACCCACAGCATCATTTAGGCCAGCCACCTACAAAATCCAAATAACCAGCCTTAATAACAGCACAGACACTGCTGCAATGCTCCTTCACTCCCAGAACTGATCCTCTCCTCACACTCTTTCCTAGGAGAGGAAACAGGAGCAACTGGGATGAGGATGCTGATGCGCAGCCCCTTCTCTACCGGGGCCATCCCACACCAGCTGCTCGCCTGCCTCTTTGGCTGAGTGAGAGGGAGCATCTCAACTACTTGCTTGTTTATTTTCCCTGCCACAGGCAACCCACTGGTAGGGCAAGAAATGGAAAACCAGGGAGTGTTAGTGAGGTCTTTTCACGCCTGACAGAGGTCACTGACCCAGGCACATCCCGAGCAGTCAGTGCGGGTGATGCAGAGATCAAAGGACAGCTCGGGCTCTGCATCCTGCCCTGCAGAAGCGCAGGGGCTCCCAGTTCCTTCCCTCTGTCTGGGCCAGGCACTCCTGTCAGAGCAGGATTGCCAGCAATGCCATTTCCCTACTGAATTACTGCTCCAAAGCATAGCAGAACAATGTGAAAGAAACACAATATGGGCTTTACTGTCAATAATCATAATAATGACAAGAAATCCAGAAAAAATTCGGAAATTTTCAGTGGTGACTACTTCAGTGTTTGGGTCACACTCCTTGTATTTTACTTCTTTGTTAAGTTTTGTTTTTAAAAAAACTCAAACCACTCAGTTTTATCCATGGATTAACTCTTGTGCTTTTTCCCCCCTATAGGATTAGAGATTATTAAATCAATTTATTTCCTTTAAGTATCTTTCTAGGTATAACCATTTAAAGCCAATGTTTGGAAATGTGAAAATTTAACTACTGATCTAGCTCTTTCCTGGGCTTGGGATGCATTGAGGTTCCATTGTCCCTCTTTAACTTGCATGGAATGAGCTGATATTTCTGGTATAGTGTAGTAATAAGTAACATTTCCTAGTTCAATATAGCCCACACATTTTCCAGTGTGTGCATTTTCCCCTCTAGTTCATCTATGCCCAAACCCTCACTGCTCCTATTTTAATGCTACAGTACAT
>JACBWW010000011.1:20595315-20751893 GCA_020086605.1 Lanius collurio | reverse complement strand
TATAGCGAACCCCCATGGAGCGGGTAAACAGCCCCGGCGCTATTTTATCCCGAGACAATGTTATTCTCCTATTAGTCACCGCGCGGCAACGTGCGGGCCGAGATAAGGCCGGGCTGGAAAGGAAATCGCCTGCAAACTTCAAGAGCGGGGGGCGGCGGCGGCGGCGGGCGGGGGGGCCGGGGGCGCCCCGGCGGCGGGGAGGGGCCCGCGGGGGCCGCCAGGGGGCGCCATGCCCGCGCGTCGCACCTGAGGGCGGCTCGGGGCCCTGGGATTCGGGGATTCGGGGCTTCAGGGATTCAGGGCTTCAGGGTTTCAGGGCTTCAGGGTTTCAGGGATTCAGGGGTTCAGGAATTCAGATTTTCAGGGATTCAGGGTTTCAGGGCTTCAGGGCTTCAGGGACTCAAGGTTTAGCACTTCAAGGTTTCAGTGCTTTAAGGCTTCAGGGCTCGGGGCTCTGGGCCTGCTGCTCCTGCTACTGCTTTGGGGAGAACCCAGCAGTGGGACTCTGGGATCCTTTATGGGGGATGAGGATGCCTGACTGTGTTGGACTCTGCCCTGCTCCCCTCAGACCCAGCCAGCTGTGCTCTGGGGTCTCAAGCGTTTTGTGTTTGGCAGCAGCAGCAGAATATTGGGTTATAATCTCCTTTTTCTGACATGGCAAGGCAGGGTGCTAAACACTGTGTTTTAGGTGTGAGCAGGGGTGTAAGGCCAGGGAGGGAGGGAAGGAGGGAAGATCCGTGCCTACCCTTTGCCTTTGGCTCTTACCACTAATTCTGGCAAGGTCTTTTTTTCTGGCATGTTTATGTTTGCAGCCTTTTGTCTAGGAGCAGAATCAGTGTGGAAGCTGGACACTCAAGGAGTGGCTGCAGCAGTGCCATCACAAATTTATACATCTATGGAATCCACCGAGCTCCCAGCTGAGGGAGCCAGCCCCTGAATATAAACTTAAGTGAACTCAAATGCCTGTGACCCGCCGTGGAGCCGTTGTGCTACAAAGCGTGCCAATTTCACCTATGATAAATAGATAAGACTCTCTTGGTATTTGTGGTATTTCCGTGCACTGTGCTGTAATAATAGAAATGACCTTGGATATCACAAAGAGCGAGGCTGTTGAGTGCAAGTTGCATTGTGATCTGACAGGTGAATGGCCATTTTTTTAAAGTATCAAATTATACTGTGCTGCTGTATCATAGTGGACAGACTGTCTGCAGCCGTGCTGAGTCAGAATAAAGGTCCATTTAGCTGGTATCCTCTCTCCCACAATGGCTGTTAGCAGATGGTATGAGAAGGAGTACAAGAAAGGAATGCAAGTGGAGACTAATCCTTTCCTCGGTGTAACCTCCCTGCTTCTAACAGGATGAGGTGTAGGGGCTTTCCGAGTAATAATGAACATTTAGACCATTATGCTGAATAAACACCCGTGGTCCCATCCTGAGATGGTCATATCTATTTATCAAAGGTATTCTAAAAAGTGCCCTGTAAAACATCTGTGAGTGGAGTAAACTAGGTTATACAATTCTTTTTTTTTTTTTTCCCCCACACCTTTCCAGCGTGGGAGTCTATTTTCCAGAGCAGGGATTATATTATCTTGTGTATTATGTCTCCTTGTGTATGTAGGGCAGGACTTACTGGAATGCCAATGTATCCGTACCTATGAGTGTGAATTGCTGCAGTCATGATAAGAATCTGCCAGCAGAGGTCACACAGCTACATAAAAAAAGTAATCGCAGCCCTCTGAAGTAATGAACTTTATCAGTGTCCAAGAGTTAGCAAAGAAACTAGGTGATTTTTTTTTTCTTTCTCGTCATTAAAAAAAAAAAAAAAGGAAAAAACACGAAGCAGTTGTGTGAGTTGAAAGATAGCAATCGTTCTGTATTGAGTACAAATATGCTTAGCCTTTCTAGGCCTCTCACTTGAAGACTACCTTTCATGCCAGTGCTTATTTAGACATTTTTCCTGAGATTCCTTTTTCTAAGAGGTGCTCTTGAAGCCAAAATGACTCACATTGGTGTAAGATATTTTCAGCTTTGTCAAAATGCCTTGTTAGAAAGTATTTTGTTAGCTGACAAAAACAGCATGCATGTTTCCTCTGAGTAACGAGGCACAAACATATCGCAGACACTTCTGAAGATGTTGTTCTTTTCCAATTTTTTTTTAAACAAAAACATCTTCAGCAATTTTCATAAGAATTCATAAATGTTATTGTTGTCAGAGATCCATTTCCTCTGATTCAGCAATTTTCGATAGCTCCACTTTCAGATCTCGTGACTAACCAGAATAAAGCTATTCCCGTTGCTTGAGCAATGCAAAACAAACTTATAAGTTCAGTTTCTTACCAGTGGCCCGGGTGGGTCATTTCAGGCTGCTGGGATTGCCAGGCCAGGAGGTGGGTTTCCCCAGGAAAGGGGTAATCCTGACCCTTGCCTGGACACTGGGAGGAACCGAACTCAGCTTTGTGCCATGCAGTAATATCCTTTGGGAGTCAAAGAAGGAAAATTTGCTCACTTTAAAGCTGTTTAAAAGAGGAGTCTAGCAATAGGGGTCACAATAGGGGCCTTATAAAATCTGCCGAAGAGGGCCAAACTTTGGCTAGCAGTCAGTGTTTGCAGGATGGAAATACAAAGTCAGGTACTCCACGAGTCATCCCGGGGCACACCAAGCCAGATAACCCTGCGAGCTGGGAAGTTCGTGCCATATTTGCACCGCTGCCCATGTGGACAAGGGTGGGAGCAGGAGCTGAAGCTAACTGCTCCTGCAGCAGGCTTTGTCCCTTTCTAGCTGGAGCACCTTGGGCAGCCACCTCTGAGACATTGTGTTACAGGGCAAAAAATTAGCTGGCCAGCCAGCCTGTGGTTGTAACTTTCCACCTGGAAAAGGCCATGGCACTTTTCTAAAGGGCATTTTATTTAGTGTCAAAAATGCAAAATGCCTGCTTATCAGCAAAACAATAAAAGGAGGTGGTAGAACTGTGCCTTTCTGTCTAGGGAACAAGGGGTACAACATGCTATTTTCTGCAGATTGAAAACGCTATTCTCAACAAAGTGAAAGTTGTCCCTTTACTTCCCTTGCTGCCCCTCTTGCACCTTACTTTCCTCTCAGGGATTGTCCTATCTGCCAGTGACCCTTTCTGTGCAAGATGCAAATTTTTTACATAACATGCAAGTCAAAGAACTAACTATGCCATCCAGAGGGACCTGGACAGGCTTGGGAGATGGGCCCATGCAAACCTCATGAAGTTCAGCAGGGCCAAGTGCAAGATCCTTCATTGGGGACATGGCAATCCCAAACCCATATGTAAGCTGAGGGATAAATGGATTGAGAACAGCCCTGAGGAGGACTTGTGGTTTTTTCACCCATACCATGGTTGAGCACTGGAACAGGCTCCCCAGGGAAGGGGTCACAGCACCAAGCCTGACAGAGTTCAAGAAGCATTTGGACAATGCTCTTAGGCACATGGTGTGATTCTTGGAGCGTCCTATGCAGGGCCAGGAGCTGGACTCAATGATCCTGATGGGTCTCTTCCAGCTCAGCATATTCTGTGATTCTGTGATGCTGTGATTCGATGACTGGGGGTGTTGGTTGACGGGAAGCTTGATGTGAGCTGGCAACATATGCTTCCAGCCCTGAAATCTACCCTGAATTCTGGGCTGCATCAAAAGCAATGCAGGCAGCTGCTCAAGGGAGGTGATGCTGCCCCTCTACTGTGCTCTGGTGAGAGGCCACCTGCAGTGCTGCATCCAGCTCTGAGGTGCCCAGCACAGGAAGGACACAGACATGTTGGAGCAAATAGAGAAGAGGCCACGAAAATGCTCAGGGGCTGGAGCACCACTTCTGTGAAGACAGGCTGAGAGAGTTCTTCAGCCTGGAGAAGAGAAGGCTTCAGGGAGTCCTTAGAACAGCCCTTCAACACATCAAGGGGGGCAAGAAGCTGGAGAGGGACTTTTTACAAGGGAATGTAGTGATAAAACAAGGGGAAATGGTTTTAAAGTGGCAGAGAGTGGGTTTAGAATAGGAAGAAATTCTTTACTGTGAGGGGGGTGAGGCACTGAAACAGGTTACCCAGAGAAGCTGCGGATGCCCAGTCTCTGGAAGCGTGCAAGGCCAGGTAGGATGGAGCTTTGAGCAACCTTGTCTAGTGGAAGATGTTCCTGCCCATGGCAGGGGGCTTGGAACTGAATGATCTTAAAGGTCTCTTCCAACCCAAACCATTTTAGGATACCATGATAATTTGAGCTCTTGGAAATTACCTTATTTTCATCTGTCACTACTCAGCCCTAAAATGCATTTAATTCTTCTTACAGCTATGAGAGTCCTTGGGCAGAAGTCTAATTTCTTGCAAACCAACTTTCTTCATTTCTCCCCATCTCCAGTTAGTGAGATTTATCAAAAGACATGTGTGCCTTTCTCACAATACACTTGTGAACTTCTTAAAGTGCCAAGGAGAGGAGTAGGGACAGCCACTGATCCAGCAAACTCAGACCTACCTGTTTGTACCATGTGGCCCAAACGGATCCTGTCCAATACCACCAATGATCATTTTCTTTCCAAAATTCACTTTGCATATGAAATTGTATTTAAATTAAGGAGGAAAGTTGCAGATAGATGATCCTTGATACAGAAATGCCTCCATCAGGTAAGGAAAGAAAGCTCTTCCAGACTGGGCACGTCCTGACACCATATGACAGTGACTAGATACCATTTAAAATACAAAAATCAAACTCAGCTTAGAGCTGAAATAGATGAGAAAACCATCTTTACTGAGAAAAGTTCACAGTTTCTCCCAGGCCTAAAATTGTTATTGCCAGAAACACAAGTAAGGTGATTTGCAGA
The DNA here is from genome assembly GCA_020086605.1 of Lanius collurio. NCBI lineage: Eukaryota > Metazoa > Chordata > Aves > Passeriformes > Laniidae > Lanius > Lanius collurio. The sequence goes on along the minus strand of JACBWW010000011.1, from coordinate 20,747,063 downwards.
GATTCAGGTTTCAGAGAGTGAAACCTGTTGTGAAACCTTCCTCCCACTTATACTTTCCACAACAAAGAACTGAAAGCAACAGGAAAATATTTCAGTGGAAGTAATTTTTAAAATGAGGGAAACATCAGGTGGGAAAAGGGAAAGGCTAAATAGCCTGGGAATAAAGAATCCAAGTAACTTTTAGGTGAGAGTTAACAGGAACTTCTCCCTTACATCAGCTGTTCATTTGTGCCTTGATATTGTGGGAGAGGGAGTGTCCACTTCCCACTGCAGTGAACCACAGGGGCACTGGAGTCACTTGGCAGTCCGTTGTCCCAGCAAGCTGTAGCAGTTCCTCCTGTTTCCATCTTTTACTCTGCATTTGCTCTTGTGCAGGAGCAGCAAACAGAATAACAGGAGCAAGGCAAAATGTTAGTCTCTGTGAGTGGAACATGGACAGGTGACCTGAGCCCTCCCACCCAGGCCTTGTGTAGGTGACAGGGGTGCCTGGTACTGCCAAGGGAGTGTCCTGTGAGGTTCCAGGGTGGCTCAGTCGAGGGATCATTTCTGCTGTGGTAGCTCAGGATCCTGCACACAGAGGCCCCAGAGGAATTCAATCCATAACTCTTTGGTGTTAGCAATTTGTACTGTGGTGATTAAGTTGGATTTAGGTTTTTAGTTGACCCAATTCTCATGTTAGTGTCAACATTAGTAGAAGTTGTAAGGCAAGGACCTTACTTCTGGCCCAGAAAGCCTTAGATTGGGAACTATTCCAGCGAAAGAGCTCTCTGTCTTATGCCTGGTCTCTTGCAGACACATCCACCTTCATCCATGTCAGACACAAAATGCTGGGTTGATCCCACAGGACTGTGAGATATTCTCATCACTATTCTTAGACTCTCAAGTTTGTTTTGGAAAAAAAGAAATGTATCTCCATGGCCTTCAGCTCCATTCCATCAAGTCCACTCAAGTTCAAAATATAATCAGCATGAGCTATGTCTTCTAGAAAAGTGTGAAAAGATGCCATGTGTTGATAATCAGCCTCTTAAGAATGAGTTATGCATGTAAGAGTTTAGATATATAAAGATTATAATCAATAAATACAAGAGTCGTGCAAGGACTACAACAGAAGGCTTTAGCAAAGAAAAGGAAAATACAAAACAGAAAGCATCACTTGTAGAAAACCAGATCTAGTTTGGTATACAACCTCTTCTGTGAATACAGCAGCATGTGACAGAACACTTATTTGCAAATAACAGTTAGTGGAAAATGTGCTCTATCAGGTTTCTTTACTTACTTCTTGGCAAGTCTGGCTTTCAAGGAAATCAAACCCAATGCTTCCAATTAGAAAATCTTCCCAAGAAAATCACTAAGAGCAGTTGCTCTAACTGATACCTTGCTCCTATCAATGGGGCATTTCAGAGTTTCATGTTCTTTATTAATAATCACTTTCCCATGGCCTTGACAAAGAATCAGTGATGCCATCCTAGTGTCCAGAGCTGAATTGAATTGGAGCATGGAGGACAGTACTCGTGCCATCAGATAGCAGAAATGGTTTCTAAACTGGATGAACATCTTGGTTCACCTGGTGTCTGAATTGCCTTCTGGAGTATGGAAAAGGGCCTAAGTTGTTGACTGTCCTAAATTAAGGCACCATCCTCTTAATGTCTAGAGTTAGCTGGGGATGAATCCAAGTTGGTGACTTTTCTAGCATCCCCTCAGAAATTGCTGAGGGAGTACAGAAATGAGCTGAGTTCCTCAAAACAATGTCCTATATCCTGCCTGTTACATTATCAGCCTTTCCAGTACACAGAGGTTTGTTTATTAAAACTGGCATTTTTTTTTGTTTTGATTTGTCCATCACTTGGATTTTATGTTGCTTTGCTCAGAAAAGGCACTTGTGATGTCTTCCTGCAGTTTGCTCAGAGATGCTTCTTTGAATGAATGACTTTAATTGACTTTTGATGCCTAGTTTTTCCACCTGTCATGTGGCCTGCTCCACCTTTGGATGAGTCTCCAAAGACTCACATCAGTAGATTTCTAAGAGCTGGTTGGCTCTACCCTTTCCTGAGTCCATAAAAGCCTTGATGAAAGGAAGGTAAATTAGAAAAATGTATTGTTCCAAGAATGGTGTTGAACTTTCTTTACAGCACAGTCCTTTGGCCCAGAACATGTAGCCCCTCTGCGACTGCTTTGCCCCCTCTGTTTTGAGCCTGGGTTTTGATGAGCGGGCTTCTGGTTCCAGTCTTTGTGAGAGAAATGAGTATGGGCTACAAAACACCACAGGTTTAGATGTGGTCTGAGCCATAGGTGTGGATTTGTTTTTCTCCTGTTACTTGTTCCAGATATTTGCTTTGTTCCCAAATCCCCTAGCACCACACTTCTGTGCGTGACTGCCTGGAAGATGGACAGGAAAGCAGCCTCATTACAAACCAGTGCTTCTGTTACCAAAGATCTTGTCCATTTAGGCCGATGCTTATCTATTTTTTTTGACCAAATCATACTTTGCCTGTAAAGGAAGTGTTGATCATCTCTATTCAGCTGCAGTTCCTAGTTTTCATCTGCCCTTGTTTCTCCCAGGAGAAGGCAGCTTTGTGGGGAAGCGTTGCACTAAACATGCTCCGGCTGTTTCTTGCACCCGGCCTCAGCTTGAACAAATTACACCAAAAGTTGACAGAGGAGAGAAACACTAGATTAACTACAGTTGTTTAAAAAAAAAAAAAAAAAAAAAAAAAGAAATAACATTCAGAAACTTTCCTTCTTATTTATAAAGCAACAATAAGAGGGACACCCTCTTCTTTTACAAGGGACATATACACACTAAAATATCTCCTTTATGTCTGAGGCAAAATATGGGCCACACAGATCCAGGGTTTGTTATAGCAACTACTCATTGGTGACACTGACAAGGAGATTCTGTGACCTGTCAAGGCCAGGAAAACAGGAATAGCAGCTTAAGGATAGATGATGCCCCAGCAGTGAGCTAAGATTATTTTACAGACTCCACCCTGCGCCTTTAGTTGCAAGAATGAGCCTGTTCTGAAGTGTGCATGCCACTTGTGGCATCGGCACTGCCCCAGCACACCACGAAGTGCCTGGGAAATGTGTGGGGATGAGGCATCACTGCAAGAGAAGGGGCTATAAATGTCTCCAGGTTCCCAAGAACAGCTAAAAGTCTAAGATGCCTGACAGGGCTGTATGTCGATATTTGACATACATGACAAATAGCATATAGGAATAAGGCCAGCATTTCTGGCTGTTTTCACTAAGTGTCCTTGAGGCATGTCTCTATTATGAATTTTTCACCAGCTATTTCCATTTTAACCTCTTGTCAGAGCCTGAGCTGCTGCCCCTGGGAGCTTCGCTGCAGTCTTGGTGCCTGCAGCCAGATCTTTCTGTTGTTACTGTTTCAAGCAGGTTTGCTTGCTATGTCAAAAAAAGGCAGTGCAGTTTCCTCAGTTTTCACTGAGCATTTAGCATTATAGTTGTAGGCATTCAGCTGAAATGGAGGAAGCCTCTGTCGGAGAGGTATCCCCAGGGACTTTACTCTGATGGTGTAGCACTGTGCAGAGCGAATGCCAGTCTCTGCTCTGACAAAGTTTGTGGATGATGAAGACTTTTCCACCATTGCTACCAGCACTGTATATGCATCATCCTTTGACTAATCCTGTTCCAATTAGCTGAGTTGGAGTTAGCCTGTTACCATTGGCATAACTGTATGTGAGCCTGAAGAATTGCCTCCTACTGTCAATTTTACCCAACATTTACCATCCCTTCACAGTTTTTAATAATGTCTTCTTCTTATTTAAAGACATACGTATTCCACCTTGCGTAACAGGATTATGCTGTAAAACTGTAGCATTGCTTTCAATTTCAACAGGAACAAGCAGCTTCTAATAATGGGTCTAGGATGAATCTTTTGGAAAAAAAGAACTGTATACATCACACAGTATAGGTCAAACCATCAGCTGACAGAACAGCTCAGCTTCCTTCAGATTTTTGCAGATATATTTCCTTTTTCAAGTGAAAAGCGTCTTTCTGAAAAGCTAAACTGGTCTCACACCATCTGAAATAGAGTGAAAGCAATTTCATTTTAGTTTTAGGAGGACAGAGTTGTAAGGAGGGTCCAAACCTGACTGCAACAAAGTTTAGCATTGTGTTTCCAACACATTTCAGTGGTTCGTTATGCATATAGTTTTATTCCTAGTTTTTAAAAGGGCTTTTAAATCACACTTCTCTCTAGGACAATGAAACTTAATTGGGTAGATATCCAGGCCAAATGCAAGGAACAAAAAGGCTTCCTTTACCAAGAATTATGATCCCAACACTAAGTTTTTTAACTTTGCTTCAGCCACTGGTTGCCAGAGCTGTGTCTTTTCCCAGAAGAACTGGAACTGGAAGTAAATTTGAAAATGTGTTATTTTGCATAATGGAAAAAAGAAATAAACCCCTTGCTTCCTTTGACGATTCAAAGAGTTTCCCTCTTTGAATTGGGCCATGTGACACAGCTCAGAGCTTTGTCTGTTTCTTTGCAGCTTTCTTGTTTCCCTGGCAAAGCGAAAATCAAAAGCAGCAAAGCAAAGTGATCCTCTCAAAACCCACTTATCTTGACAGGAAAATGGTTTAGGATCAGGCAAAAAAAGAAATCCTCACTTCCCTTTTCTAGTGAAATTATGCCATGTTCATTAGCAGATGTGTGTTTCATTTCCATCCACTTACCCTTGTTATAAGAATAGGAAGAGGCAGGGCACCTACCCTTTGCTCTTATTAGTATTCACAGTTTTTTCCACTCTTTCATTTAATGCAAATATCAGTTGTGATACTTGAACAAAATAGCATCCTGTTTTCCTTGAAGCTTACTTGGAATTGTGTATGATATTCCTTACAATGAGAAGGTGGGATTTCCAACTCTGGTAGAAAAAAGAGACTTTTACTGGAAACAATCATCTTTTCATCTTTGGGGAAACCTTACCGTGTGTTCTCAATATGTAAGGGAGGCTTGTAAGAAAGAGGAAGAGGGGCTCTTTATTATGCCTGTAGTGACAGGACAAGGGGCAACAATTATATACTGCAAGGGTAGAATTACATTGGACATGAGGAAGAAATTATTTTTGATGAGAATGGTGAGGCATTGGAACAAGTTGCCTGGAGAAATGGTGGATGCCCCAGCCCTGGAAGTGGCAGGGGTGTTGAAAATGGATGATCTTAAAGGTCCCTTCCAACCCCAAACATTCTGTGTTTCTTTGTGGTTCTATCCTAGCTGAGACCTTGCTTCCTATGCCTGTGCCACCATTGCCATGTGTGCTGTACAGAGCATAAATGGGTGAAAGCTCAGTTGCAGTAAAGGGGATCTTGGACCTTGCAAGTGGCTCTGTGCTGTGAGAAATACTGGGAAATCAGCAAGTGGGGTCAGCACTGCCCATCTCCAAAGCTGCAAGCAGGAGGGCAGAGAACTTGGCCCTGTGGCAGGCTGCAGTTGGGAACCTTCCCAAAAGAGACCAGTTTGCAGGGCTTGTGGAACTGGAGCTCCATCTCCTCATTCTCCTCCTAAGGAACATTTACAGTATGTGAAGGGCTGCTTTGAGATAGCGAACCCGCCAGTCATTTCCTTGTATCAAAGTACACTGCAGCAAAAGAAGGCACTGATTAGTGCATGCAATAGAAACTGCTCTGCCAAAGCCCTTTTTTTTTTTTTTCATTTTTCATTTATTTGGTCTTATCAGCAAGGGCATGGTTTTCTCAAAGGTTATTTGACAGCCCAGAATCATGAAGCAAACACATTGTCCCATGGTATGAGAAATACAGCTAAGCAATGAAGGAATAACAAAGTGCTGCATCCTCTCTGTAATGTAGCATTGACATTTAAGTTAGTCCAAGAGCAACAAAAACCATATAAGTGGTATGAAAGACAAAAATTAGGGAGTCAAGCCCTAGAACAGGACACAAAGAAGAAACACATATATATGGAAGGCCACTCAAGAGAGACAATTCCAACAGAAGATCCATGTAGCTGCTGGAATTGCAAGGTCCCTGCTGCAGTGCTCATTTTGAACAGGTAACTTGTGCTCAGTGGTGTTAACTGCACAACCAGCTCGACTGGCTTTAAGAATATCTTTAAGCACGTGCTCAAGTGTCTGCAGCATCAGGGTCAGATGTGTGTCCTTTTGTGGGGTGCCAGTACATGACAAAGTGCAGGTGACAGAAGGCTTTCAAACATCTCTTGAGGTATTGCATTCTTGGGAATATGGAGAAAGGAAATTCATGTTTCTGAGCTCACAGGTGCATATGGTCACCCTGCTAGGCCACTTATGGAGTGTGCCCCTATCATATAAAATCCAACACTCAGGAGTTTCCTTGAGCAGAGGATATTTCTCCTTTTTCAGGAGGTTTGATCTTAGTCTAACGAGTTTCAGGAAATATTCTTTCTTATCTCCATTCGGATCTGTCAGAAGTGTGGTTCTCTCACCACAAGGGTTTAGTGATTTTTTTTAATGTGTGAAGATATTAGAAATATTAGACAGGATGCTGTTCTGGATCTTAAAAGTGGCCATTGACATTTCTTAGAAAGTTTCTCTCTGGTCAGGGAGACCAAGTGTAGGAAAATAGCTACTTGGAGTCACAAATAGATTCAAGGCTTGTCTCCAGTTCCTATTAAGAAGAGGTACTTCATTATAGTAACGACCTTCAGTGGTGCAATAAACTTCATGGCACATACCCTGTGGCATAAAACAAACAAAACCACCTCTGCCTTTGAAGACCTAGCAATTATTTTTTAAGTTACTACTTGGGAGGGGCCAGCAACAGGTTTATAGTGGAAAAAGAGGTTGCAAAAGAAAAGAAGAACAATCTGGAAAGATGAAAATGAGAAGGTGGGAGGAAGTTAAGACATGTGAATCTGTTTTCGGAAGGCACTAGTTCACCGTGTTCTGGAGAGCTAATCTCTAGTTCCCAAAGGAACTGGCTTCTGAGGAGAAAAGAGAAATAGATTTTTCCCTCAGTAGTGCAACAATCCCGGTCCATTCTGGCCTGGGGAGGCTGCTTGGCTGTTCAAGACTAAAAAACTGTGATGTTGTGGATGACCACAAAAAGCAATTACAGAAATCTGCTTTTATTTAAGGGCTAGAAATCGAGGCTGAGACTTTCACCAAAAAAGTGCCTAAACCAAGCTTCTGGCAAACTGAGCACATCTTTCCTGGATTATGGAGATATCCCAATTAAACTGTCCCACAGGACTCTTTTTGCTGTGGGCTGAATTTCCCCTCCCAGAACATCTGCCCACAGCTTTCTCTCCCAGAGGTTTTCCAGACCTGCATTTATTGTTCAAACTAACCAACTTGTTTTGATAAAATAAGGACCAGGAAAATGGGGATGCTGGGGGTCTTAGCTTTAGTGATAGACATCGTACTACATTAATACGTGGCATAAAGAGCTTACCTCTCCAGCCTTGTTACAGCCCGAGTGCCTCTAGGTGGTGCCTGGATCTGCCGCCTGGTGCCGAGAAGCCGGGAGACGCAGCCTCGGGCTGGGCTTTGCTCGCGGGAGATGCCACCACTCACATCACATCAGTGCCCTCCCGGCGCGGCAGAGGCAGCAAAGCAGGCCCTTCTCACACAGGTATTAGGCAGAGGAGGCACAGCTAGAACTGGAAGGGTCCCCCCCACAGCGGTAGGCAAGTCTGCAACTCATCCAGAGCTCACATGCAGGCTTCATCCAGACCTGCCTGGGACATCTTCTCTCAAAGCTGCATCCCAAAGAAAACCCATGAGTTGTTTTGCTTTGGGGATGCTGAAAAGCCCTGTCTTCTAGAGAATTTGTGTCTGTAAGGAAATGTAACCAAGTTTATACCCCTCAGACTGAAGTGCTAACAGAGAAAAACAAAGTTGGCAGGGTCATGGGTCATCAGCCGGTGCCTATTTCTTTTCTGCTCTGCAGCCTATTTGGCTAAGCTGAGCACTGTGAAAAGTCTGGTGTGTATGGCAAGAACAACTATTAGAGACATCTGTGGAGCAAAGGATGCCATGGAGGGTATAGAGTTGTTTCCTGTCCTTGACTGTGAGGACATTATTAAGGGCAATATTGTGTGAGGGCAGTATTAAGGATTGGAACTGAAAAATTTCACTTAGTTTGTTAGGTGTGGAGTAAATGGTTCTTGATATTTCTCTTTACATCTTTGAGGTGAGAGACATCCACCAGGGAGGCTCACAGCCTTGGGATGGTCACACAACTCTTCATCACGTCTTCTTTTCTACTCTGCAGCTGGGAGCAGAATACACTCTTACTTGGCAAGACAGGAGCTGCCTTGGAAGGCTTGCTATTTTCTTCCCTGATATACCATCCTTTTGAAGTGGAGTGACAGTGCCTGTATTTAGCATGGGGACAAAGAATTCACCCTTGGGCTTCCTACTTGCCCCTACAGGTTTCTATTTGCTTGCATATGTGGATTGAACAAACCAGGGACAAAGGATGAGGTGGTGTCACAGATGGACGGACATCCGAGAAGGGTCATCTCACGAGTTCAGCCAGAAGAAGAACATGCCCAGAAGGAGAGAGGGTACATCTTTGACATGCACTTCTTTCCTGAGCAGGCTGAAGGATTAGCCCCTGGATTTGTTTTTCAGATGATCCCATACTAACAGCTTTGGGTGGATTTGGTCTGGCTTCTCCACACTGAGTCCTTTGACCTTTTAATCCTCCTGAAATAACCTATTCCTTCCCTGCCTCTGTCAATACCCAACCCAACCAGATTTCCTTTTGTTGTTTTTCTCCTTGGACATGTTTCAGGAGCTTGTTGCAGTTTCTCTAGTGGGCTGGGTAATTAGCTGGCAGCTCTGGCTCCTTCCTCCCACTGGACTGTACCTGTGGCTGTGCTGCTGGACAAGGGTGTTAGCTTTCAAATGTGAATGTTTTTCAGGTCTAAACCTAAAGTCTGGCTTTTATGATAAATAAAAAGGAATATCTCTGACTTCTTTTCTCTTATTTGAAGCTCTTCATCCCTCACTGCAACTGGCAGGCCCAAAGGGTTATGCAGTTCTAAAAGAGGAAGAAAATAAGCCTGTAGAAAAGAAAGGAAAATTATAGCTGGTGAGACCAGATATAGCTGTGGTGGGGATGGGAAAGGGAGGAAAAGAAGAAAGCTGAAGAGAGCCCTGGGAGGGTGCAGAGGTGGTCACATGACTGAGGTGAAATATCTTAAGGACCTGGAATGTGGGGGAGATGCAGAACCTCCTAAAACCACTGGACATATAGTCACTTAAAATTGTGTGAGATTGTGTTTTACAGGCCCTGATTCAGCTCACATAGTTTTGAGTTTTGAAAGAATCCAACTAATGGCACCTCCACCGGGAGGTTCAGTCATTTTTAGCTGGAAGATGGGTTCTGTGTTTTTTCCCTAAGATGGATAAGATGCTCTGTCTCCAGCCTTGTCCTCCCGTCTCCTTGTCTTCCTCCTGTTATTTCTGCCATCAGTGGCTGAAATAACAGGATCACAAGTGGCTCTTTAAAACCATTTCACACTGGTGCAGAAGACGAATAATTAGTCCACAGTTAATTCTTCTGGGCTTAAGTCTTTAGGCAGCCAGTCTATACACTTCCTTCTGCTGTTCATCTTTAAACTCGTGTAGAGGAAAGGCAGGGACTGCTCAGAAAATTGTGCAGTGCCCTGCAAGGCTTATTGGTATCTGATGTCCTTGGGAATTGACAGTGCCTTTAAAATTATGTATATACTTAAGATTTTCTCTCAAGAAAGATGACTTAAGCATGTTGGAATTGGAAAAGTCCTTTTCCCTCATCATTCATGACTGCAGAGTAGAAAACTGAGTGAGTTCATGGTAGGCTGACTACTAGGTGGCAAAATATACAGAGGTGTTTCCTTGGCTCTGGACAAGAAAAATCATTGTGGGGACCCTCATCTTTCTCCCCTTCTCTTCCAGGCAGAGTTTGTTGGAGAAGGAATGCACAGAAAGGAAGCTGGACAGCAGCTGCTGTCAGTGTCTGATGCTGCAAGAGCCGAATGCAGAGGAGGAGGAGGACAGCAATACCTGATCCAACCCAGTATAGGTACAGTCACCCAAGGGATCAGAGAGGAACAGAGTTCTCTCAGTAGCTCATCCCATGCCCCTGCACAAGAACACCACTGCCAGACTTGAAAAGGTGGGTATTTCCCCACATAGCCCAGCAAGTTTGTTCACTTTCCTTCTACAAATAAAACTCTGCCAGGATCACAGCTTTGGAACAGTTTACTCACTTTCCATGTGAGCAAAGGAAGTAACTAGTTCTCACACACCTTTGCATACCTATGGAGGATGATGGCAAAGTTCTATAAGCATTATACTGCAGACCTGCTGTAAGACCAAGGTTTTGGACTCAATCTCATGTGATACATAGGGAAATAATTTCCATCTGAATGTACAAGATAAAGGAAGCAGCCTTTTCACACCTGTCATGATGTCCAGTGACATGTTAAATGGAAAAGAAAACAAAGTACAACATGGAAAAATCTTCACAAAAAGGTCCTAAGACAGGATGCTTTTTTGCTTTTTCCAGGCAGCAGCATAAATAGTCTGATTCTTAAGGGGCATCTGTGTATGGAAAAAAACAAATACTGTTAAATTAGGCATGGTAAATATAACCTTGAGCACTGTTAAAAAAAAAAAAAAGAACAACAAAACCCAATCACTGAAATTTTGGCAAGTCTTTGAAATCAAAACCCAAGAATGGCTGAGTCTTCAGTGGGACCCTGGAGAGTTTGTGTCAACCAGTGTTTGGAAGACCAAAAAATATATAAGAATTTGGGTCAATTCCTTCTCATAGGAGTTATCGCACCTTGCTCACCCTCTTCCAGGGCCCAGGTGCTACAGTGCATCCCCTTCAAATCCCCTGTGCATCCATTCAAATCCCTTGTGCATTTTGGATGCCTTGTTATGGGAAGGATATCATGCTGCCACAATCCCTTTCCACATGCATGGACACCTGTGCTGTGTCAGACCAAAAGCCTCCAACATCAGTCCAAGGCAGATTCCTGAGAAGGAGTAGGAGAATGGAGAAGGAAATAATGTGAGACAACCTTATGAGTCACAGAAGACTTCCTGGGCCAAAAGTGGTGCTTCTGAATGTAGTTGCTCTCCATGGATTCCTATTCCACTGAGTTACCTAGTTTTCTGAAAACAGATGAGCTTTTTTGTTCACAGCATCTCACAGCCAATTGCTGTGGCTCACTTGTATTTGGTGGGAAGAAAATACATCCTTTAGTTCATTTTAAAATCTGCTTTATGATCCTCAGTTCCTGTCTTGGATCCTTACATTCCTCCCTCCTGACATACAAGGTTTGACAGACTGCTGTTATGTCATCACCATGCAGTCATTCCTGCTGTACTGGGACTGGTTTCCCATTCTCCTGTGCTGGTGTAAGTCAGAAGTAGCACAGTGAAGGCTGCAGAGGCTGTACAGGAAACACAGAAGAGAATATGTGTGTGTGGTTTCTTAATGCAAACTCTGGTATACCCCTGCAATTTGGCCCTAACTCTAACACAAGAGTTTTCCTATTTTAGATCTAAAGCTGTTTGGTGCCATTGGTAACAGAGCAATAAACCAGAGATGTTTTCTCTCCTGTCCAGAGGGAAAAGAAAACAGAGACTTGAAAGCTAAATTCAGCTTTCAGCTTCACTGAGATTTTGTTTCTGCTTTGGATATTTTCTGAGTTTCAGTTTTAGAAGCATTCAAATTTATATCCCAAAAGTCCATGCTCACCCAGAAATTCAATGAATTCAGGGGAAACAACTGGTCTCTGAACAGCTGTTAGTTTGGTTTTGCGTGCTTCAGAGGATCTTATTAAAATAATAAATTTCCATAGGAACTGCTACTGCAGCTTTTTTTTTTTTTTTCCCAGAAGGAAAGTTATGCAAGGCCCTGGATGATATCAGCGCATCTGGACAGCTCAGAGACTAGGGGCTTTAGTGGAAAGAGGAGATAAACGATAAACAGCAAAGAAACTCATGGTTTTGTCAGCTTGAGGCAAGTGGTGGGATCCTGGAGAGATAACTATAAACTCTGCCAGTGCCAGGAGGGCCCTGCCTGGCTCTTTGCTCTCTAAGAGGGCTCTGTGTTTGGCAGCCATCACAGACAGCAAACAGCTGCTGATTGCCGTAGTGGGAAGTGCAAGGCCAAGCAAATTCGTTCATGATTCCAGCACTAAATGCTTACTCCATAGCTACGGTTTGTATTTTTGCTCTTGGGGATCTGTGCAGGGAGGGTTTGCTCCCCCTCGTGCCTAAGTAAGAAGTATTGCACAACAGGCAGGTGCTGGATGCCTTGGAGCAACTTCAGCTCAGCCCTACTGATAGGAAAACCATGGGATGTGCATGCAGGTGGAGGGGAGCCTGCAGCAGCTCTTGCACCTCACAGCTACCAATGTGCAATTACTGCCTTTCAGTGCCTCCAGATGCAAACCAGGGCAACAGCTACTTGCAGTTTAGCTTAGACACTCGTAGCTCATAACCACAACTCCCACATCAGGTTCACAAGCCTTCAGGACATGACTGATGGTGCGGGGGGGGGGGCCTCTGGCCTGCTGGTAAAAACAGATCAGCTCATTCAAGAGAAAGTGTTGCACAGTTTAAAAAAAAATTGCTTTCATTTAAGCTTCTGCACACATCTTCACAATATAATTGTTTTTCAATAGAGCCATCTCTTAAAAATATAATTAGAGGTCAAATATCAATGGATAATCCATATCTTCAAATGTAATTAAAAGCACCAATACCAAACTGCATCTGTCCAGAAAGTTCCTGTGCTTGGCTAAACTTTCAGGGGCAGGTCATTACTCTCAGGAGTAGAGTTGCTTAAATCACGTTGATTCATAATCCTCAGCAAGAAAAAAATCAATGCTGGAGTGCTTTGCTTGTGTAACAACTTGTATTAGTGAGCCTGGAGTGCCTCTTCAATGAGATAATACCAGGCAGTTAAAGTATGTAGAGAGAGCCTCCTGAATTCATTATGAATCGATTTTTATCCTTTTAATATTGTTGCTTACAAAAGAGTTCCTGTATAACACACTGGCCTTTTTCTCTGGCAGTTCACCTCTTTCTTGGTCTTTGGGCTTGTTCCTTGGTGCTCTCCCAGAGCGGTCTGGTGGTGGGAATTACAGCAGGAGCAGGCTGGTTATAAGCTCTGCATAAACTGAACCATACAAACTCAACATTAGGGTATCCACAGACAGAGAGAAGAAGAAGGTAGAAAGAAATGGCTAAAAGACCTTGCAATGACAAAAAATAAGAACTTGTTATCAGTCTTTCTCTGTGGCTTCAAGTAGCTTGGTCTGAGTGAATGGGAGCTGGCTTCTCCCATGCCTATGGACATGCCTGTAACAGCTCCTCTGTAGTTTTCCAGACAGGTTTCCAGGGATAAAGTGATTTGGCAGGATTTGGCAAAATAAATAATTTCATTTACTACCTTGCAAGACATACTGAGTTTAGGACTGAGTGCGGATAAATCATGGTCTCTCTTCAAAGGGTTAACCAATAACTCAGACTGTGGCAGCATGTGCTAGGTCTCGTGAGCCTGGACTGTCTCTGGAAAAGGCTTTCAGCAGAGCACAAGTTTTGGGGGTTTTTGTCTTTTCTCAGCAGAATAACCCATACCCGTAGGCTGAGCCCACACTCTGCAGCTGTGTCTACCCCAGGTGATTTTTCCAGCTGCATCATTCATGAACCACATCTCCTTGCAATCTCTATCCTTTGCAAATCCATTAGGAAAAATACCTAAATATGCCTGACCTCCTGCTCTGCTTTCCATAGGCCACTGTAAGTTTATTCTGCCTCAGCCCAATGGGCTTAGGAAGCTTATTCTTACCAATTTTTTTTTTTGACAAATTGAGTGCATGCTGAAAATTAGTACCTGATGTACACATGGCTTGCATCTGTACTATCTAACTATGTCTTAGTTTGCTTATTTATAGATGATTAAATACAAAAATAGATTGAAGCATTCGTACTCCAGAAAATATGTTTTGGATGGGGCTAATAAGCGTCTTTTCATATGTTATTTTTAATTGCAGTAAATATCTAGAGATATGTAAAAACTAAGGGTTCCATTGGAAAATGTTTCAACAACAGATGCTGAATCCTGATCTTTATCTTAAAATCATAATCAAAATTATTTTAAACAAAGCTCCTAATATAGTGACAAAACTGTTATCCTTCTCTGAGATTTCTAGATGTTTTAGTGTCACTTGAACTGCAAATGCATCTCTTTCTTTGATAAATAATTTGTTGTATTTTCTTCTGTTCTCCAATCCACCCCTCTTTACATCCAGCCATATTGTCCCTCTCCTTGTCCTGTAGCTTTGCATTTGCTACACAGAACCCCCTCTCACTCTGAGCACTTTGGTAGGCTGAGTCCTACCAAAGGCTCTCCTCCTCAGGAGGTGAGCTGCCACAGAGATGTGCATCCATCAGTGTGCTGTCATAAGCAATGGTGTTAGATAAAGTGTCCAGCTGGAGGGAGAAGAATGCTGCTTTTCCCATCAGAAAATGCCTATCCAGGGGCTAAATTGTGTCTAAGGCCCGTTTGTGCTGATGTTTTCTATCATAGCAGTGCTGTCACAGGATGCAGGTGGAGGAAGCATCTTGAGGCTTTGGGCTGTTCTGCACTCATTGGCAATTCTTGGAAATGACCCCAAACCTTGCAAATTATACACGTGTTCCTCAAAGCATGATGTTTGATCCAGGATCAGTTCTTTGCACAGGAAGTGATGCTCTTGTCTGCAGTTCTCTGCAGTTATCCCTAAGTGAAAGTTGTTACTCATGCAGACCTCTCTTTTCCTCAGTCAATTAAATGCAGTAGAAGGGATGACAACTTATTCAAGCAGCCTTCCTGGCACATGGATTTTTTTCTGAGTAAGATATAGAAATGCATAGTTTCTGGGCTCTGACCTTTGGAAACTGCTAGTGTACTCTATTCTTAATGAGCAGGCTAGGGAGGTTTTTCCCCACCTCTATCCCAATATAAAGAAAATATTTAAAATGGTGTTTTGTTCGCAGCAATCCATAAAGAAGCATATTTGCAAATTCGTGCCCACGTTAGATTATTTATATCATTACAATTGGTCTCCCCATGGAATTTGTTAACATGTTGTTGGCTATTTTCATCCTCCACATGAAAATGAATCTACTGGGTATTGCAATACTCCGTTATTATGAGGTTTTTTGATGAAAGACTTAAATTGCATCTGAGAAATACGAATTACAGGCTCTAATGTCCCCCCAGAGATTTCATTTAATACACAAAAGGAGCTGATCACTCCCTACTGAGGTCATTACACAGAAATATTTTTTCTAGCAAAGAGAGTAATTGGGACCAGTGGAGATTGCTTCCCCTGCCCCTCTCAAGAAAAAAGGATGGGTCAATTTTGGCTGCCTCTGAATGTTCATAAGTTTTGTGAGTGATCACGTCTGAGATGAATTTTGTTGTTGTTTCTATGAGGAACAAAGAACTCCTGAGAGCCCCTATTCATGCACAATCATTGCTTGATACCATTGCAACACGGCACTGCATGAAACCACTGAGGTCCATGTCCCCAGAAACCTGAGAGCCAACTCTACCTCCCTTCACCATGAAACCCTTTGGAATGCAAAAAATCTTCAAGAAATGTAGTGGGATGGTGAGGAGGAGGGCGCTCTCCCCAGAGGTTACCAATGTGCTGGGTGCCTGAAGGAGTTCATGACCAGGGTAGCCGACTGCCACTGGACAACATCATGGAGCTGATCCCACCCCATCTGCTGTCCCCTTGTGACTGCTCTATGGATATCTGAACTTAAGGGCTTGGCAGTGTAAGGCAGATCCAGCAAAGTCCCCACATACCCATTTAATTCCAGGATAAACAAACATGTGCTGAGGTCACCCCCAAGTTATGGCAGTGTGGGAGCCAGAGGGATGTTGGCAGGTCAGGCCACGGGGTCATGGAAGATGATCCCACCACAGTCTCTGGTACAGTCCCATTAACCTCAGCAGCTCCTGGGCAGTTAAAATTTAAACCCTTGCATAAGTGGTTTGCTGAACTGGTGCCAGAAAGATCAGTGTCTTGCAGGACTGAGCCCATTAATTCTTACTCTCTGAGAAGTAGCGGGGGGAACAGATGAGCCAGAAAACTAAACAGCTTCAGACTGTATGATCCAACTAGAAGGGCAAATTCCAAAGTCAAGGAAACCTCATAGGCTTTGTAAAAAAGACAAAGGGACTTCAGGGTTTTCATGCCACAGCCATGCTTGGGACTGTGGCAACCATAACTTTGCATGGATGCAGGATATTTTTGCACAGTAAAACAAGCCAAGACATTATTCATCTTGCTGATTTGTAGGCACAAATTATGTGTATTACAAGTGTGAAATTCAGTCTCTTATTTCTAACTTGAGAAAAACTTTCCTAACACTCATTTTTTTCTCAATCTCCTACTGAATAACAAAGCACTCAGGAGAACAGGCAGCCAGGAGACACACTCATTCCCTGAGTGCCACTAAACTTCTTTAACACATACAGATGATAACAAGTATACTAAAAACAAGAATAAAAATATGACTCAAACAGAGGTAATATACTTCCAAAACAAGGCTCTCAAACACAAGGGTTTTTCCCAGTGGGGAGAGGCTGCAAGAACAAACAGGCGACACTTTTTAGTCACGTCACTTAACTGCATGTCTGGAAAGCACTCGGAGCTGCTGCTGGTGGGGATGACGCCACAAGACCCTCTGCAGAACACAAACACTGCTTCAGTTAAGGCTTTCACAATGGTGTAGATGGAACCATTATTTTTCCCCTGGGTTTTAGGCACTGGATTCTTTCAGGAGCCATTTAATTATCTCATTTTATTTCTGCTCAATCTGTATAGGAAAGCTTAGTAAAAAGACTGTTCATTTTGACAAGATTCCTCAGGGAAAGCTCCAGACAAAATAGCAGTAATTTCTTCCACATATAACTCACCAAGAAAAATAGCAGTGAAAATAAAAAGGTAATAACAGAAAGGGGAAGATTATCTTTTAAAAGCAAGTGCTTAATACCAAGGCACAGTGAATATATTTAATGTCATAAACATTGGTTTACTTAGGGAAGACATGAGGAAATGTCAGAAGCAAAGAGACTCTTAGAGCTAAAATGAAATTAAGACTGACAAGTGTAAGAGGAGAGGGGAGGGAGGGGGAAAGAGATTCCCACTGGTGGGAGTCCCATGGTCCTGATGAAGACTCGATAGCTGTATCCCAGCTGTGGGTTTCCTGCTGGTTACACTGCCAAAGCACCTGCTAACCTGGTGGCCTTGCTGGCTTGCTTTCTCTTTAGAGAGAGAGAGCTGAGACAGAGACCTATAGATAAATACAGACATCTGTCCCTCGTGTGAACTCAGTTGCAGAGAACAGACAAGTTCTAAAGTCCGACTCCCCTGAACACGTGAGAGTTTTATCTCCTCTCTCTGAAATGTCCAGTGTTGCTGATCCCCAGAGTCTTGACCCAAGCAGCCATGCCTCTGTCCTCTGGCTACATTCCTGACTGATGACATCTTCTTTCTTCCAAGCCCAAGGACACAAGCATTTCAGGGCTCTGCCTGCCACTGGCAGTCCCTTCCTTGCAAGACTGTCCCCATGCTCCAGCTGAGAGCTCAGTATTGCTGCCTTGGGAACTTGACCAGGGCTCCTGCCAAGCCTGGAAGACGCTACCTTCCACTGGAGAAGAGGAAACCCCATCCAATAGTTATCTTTTCTGACAATAGATCTTTCCTTACACCTCCACAACCAAGGTATAATGTATGTTCTTAAACTGATTGAGAAACCACAGCACCCAGGGCTACAAAACAGCACAGTATTTTCTTGTCTATATCTGTTCTGAACCTTTTGGGCCCTGAAACTTCAAACACTCACTGATGTTGCTGAATTTTAATTTAGTAGCAATGAGTTGCCCCTTGGACTTGATATACACCTGATTTTATGGTTTGTGATTGATGTGGAACAATTCCCCCAGTCGATGACACTGATTGCAGTGGGTGAAGCACATAAATCATGACAGGTTTCAGTCTTGGACTTTGGGATAGAAACTCTTCCCTAGAAAATGTGTTGAAAATACTCAGTTGGGTCTAGCTCTCAGCTGAGGATATTAGTGACACTGAGTACCTGGAGAGGAGTCATGGCTCAGTGTCCAGCACATATCCCTGCAGGTAATCCTTCCCCTGCACCAGGCAACCAGCCAGATGCTGGGATCTTAAAAGCAAACTCCATTCCCATAAATTCATATGTCTATAAATTTTATAGCCATGGGGAGCATTAGAACTCTCTGCTCCATCTTTTGCTTAATTGGAGCCAAAGAGGCTCATTCAATAAATTCTGTGTCAAGCTTAGAAGTTGTGATTGAGCTATGGAGAAAGTTATCCAAATATTGACATAAGAAAAGAATGGGGAACATCCCATATTAAACTGTTCTCATATTGGCTAGTATCCTCATTTACTTTCTATCTTTGTAACAACCTACATGTTTCCCTTAAGCTTCTAGCTTCAGGTCTTCGTTGCTTCTTTATTCTTTGCCATACTGAATAATTTTTTTCCACCTCCCCTCCCTCGGAAGAAAAAAAAACACAAACCAACAAAAAACCAAAAACTAAAACAAAAAATAAAAAGCCCTTGTTTGGGGTTTGATGGCTTAATTTTCCAAGCTGACATCACTTATACTTCTCTCTGGTGTTCCATAAGCAAGCTAGTATTTTGTTGCTACAAGCTGATTTTTTTCTATTACCTACCATTTTATTTTAGTGTTAGAAGCCCTGGAGAGCTTAAATAGAGCCTCTTGAAGGAGGGACAGCAGCCTTTTAGACTGTATGGGAATTTTTGTGATGGTTGTTCCTACAGGTGACCCAGGCACAACAGATAGGCACATAGATGGTTACCTCAGCTGAGGCTCTGGTGGTCTGTCACCAAGGCCGTGTTTTTACCATAATAATAGTGCCTTTGAAGAATTAAATTGCAGAGTTGGATTGACTTAGAGCAAATGCTGATCCCAGAGTTATACTGTACCGACTGGACTAGTGGAGCTGTGTTTGGGCATTCAGGCATTAGGTCTTCCTTATTTGATAGTAATTCTCTTCATAGGATTGTTCTGTCTAATTTTTTACTAGGCAGGACTCTTGGGAGAGGAGAAGGGGAAAGCAATTATGAGAGAAACATATGTTATTCAAAAAGAAAAGCCTGGAGCATGATTGCTTTTACAGCAGGCAGCTGCAGGATCCCATACATAACCAACAGCAGTACAAAGCTTCTTCCTTGTGATGCAGCAGGTGTGGTCAGCAAAGGCTTAGAGGAAGACTCAGGAATTTGGTGGGTATCAAACAGACCTGGGGATGTTCTTTCACAGTTGTTGCAGCCATATCCCTCAGGCTCACATTGGCTCAAGAAAGCACAAATTTCAGCTGGACAGAAGAGAGAAAAGCAGGTAGAAAGAGAGGTATCAGGCAGAACTTGTCTTCCTTGCCTTGTAAAAACACTGAGTGCGTGAGAAAGACTCACTTCAAAAGTATAGAAAAATTGATGGAAAATGGGAACAAAGAGGTAGGAAATAGTACTCTCTTAGCTGGACAGAGTCCTTGACAAAGAAAATTCAAATCAGGCTTTTGCCACTTCCCAAAGCAGCGGCAATCCTGGGCCTGCCCATCATTGCTTTTCCCAAAATCTTCTCCCATGCATAGACAACTTAGCTCTCTGTGAACCCAAACCAAAGCAGATTGATAGCTCCACTTCTCATGCTCAAATCACTACCACAAGAATTAGAGATCTGACTTGATGTTTATCACAAATAGATATTAAATGTGAAACTGAGTGTAAAGCAAGCAGCTAAAATCAGGCAGAGCAAAAGAATAATTCTTGCCACACATTGTGGCAGAAATATACGCTTATGTGAACCTCTGTCCTGCTCCTTTCCTCTGAGAGACCACTGTGCCGATGAAAAATTCGTCCATCCACAGCCAGCAGCTATCTGGCTGTCCTTTCTCCCTTCCATAGTCTACCTCTCTGCTTAAGAGCTCCTCTCACAACCTACACAAATTTCTTACCACTAAACCCAGTTTATATCCCATTTCCAATCTTTAAGTGTTTTCACATTGACAGGTATCTGCTTCAGACTTCTTGCCTTATCCAAGCCCTCAACCCATCAATTTTGGGGCAATTCCTCACTGTGCTGTTCACATCTTCTATGAGACCAGGTAACAATGGTGCTTTCTTTCCCTCATTCCTTATCCTCCCCCTCCCCTTGCTTCTTTCTTGACATAGCGAACACTGTATGGTGCTTCTCAAACTGGAAATCTGGTCTCTTCAGTGTCTGGATTATCCCTGAAATGACTGGAGAAGAGGAAGCTCTACAGACTCCCTTTGGCTTCCATAAAAAAAAGGACAGCATTCTCCTTTTCCTCCTGCCGATTTTTAGAGTAGAGCCATTAGTTTTTTGTATCGTTATCCTGCCTGACTTAATGAGCCATTCTTCTCAACCACTTCACATTAACATGTTTATGTATTTGCTTGCCTGGCTGGGTTCTTAATAGCGTGCCTTTGGTTCAGGTGTTCCCAGCAGAGGCTGTTCTGCCAGGCTGCAGGAAGCCCTCCATTCACTGCAGCTGTGTGCCCAAATTATGCTCTGTGACTGACTGCTTTTGGGGCAATTGATCAACAGTAATAAGAAGAACTTAGAGAAACTGGATATTTTTCTACAGAACCCATTCACACTGTGTCTTGGAGAGACTGGAATCAGTCTCATTATTAGCAGGTTTTTTTTCTGCAGTATTAGCTGAAGATTCTAGCAGGAAGATTATTTAGGAGTAGAGTCTAGATTAAGATATCCTGCTAACCTAGAATGTGGCTAGGGAGGCTGATGCAGGGGGTAACAATAGGTTTGGGGGATAACCCTAAAAGTGAAACCATTTTAAACAACGTTGGTAAGCCAATCCCATCCTTGCCAGAAAAGGGACATCTGATCTGGCTTATTGATTCTGGTGAAGCCTGCTTCCAATGTCTGGATCATTTCTTTGACTGATGTTAGACAATTTACACCTGCAGAGCTCTTCTTCTCTCTTTTGTCACTGTGCTGGGTAAACTTGAGTTTTGACTGAGGTAGCAGCCACAAGAAGGCAGGCAGTGAGAGTAAGCCTATCTACCATACCTACATTGTTGAAAGCTTCCTGTGAAATTGGATTAGCACTTAAATGTTGTGTGACAGAGCTTTACGTTCCAGGTTTTGTAAATGTTCTCAAGGAAAAAGGAGAAAAAAAATCACTCCTCAAACTCTATCATTTGAGGACAACACTAGTATTGCCAGATTAATTACAGTGTTTCTACAATGCTCTCCTCTGATTCTACTATTAGAACCCAGCAGAAATCAGAGTCTGTTTTGACCTTTATTCAGAGCCTTCTGTTAAAGTGACTTTCACAACAGAACTCAATTTGGCACATTTTATTTGTACTTTAATTTTATTATTAACAGATTAATGAAGCTGGTAATGGGATTCCCGATGCTCCCTTTGGAAATGTGAACTGTGTCCCTTCCTTTCATCAATCTGCAGTCAGCAGATGAAGTGACTATGCAAAATGCTATTAACAGTTACCAGAAGCAATTAGTCAAAATAGCAAGTCAGCTTCAAAAAGAGAGACTTCAGATTCCCTCAGTGTGTTAGGAAAAGCAAATTAGTAGGATTTAGTCTCTCCAGCAGCCACAAGCTTTAGGCCCTGCAGTAGGTGCCTAGGTTAATGACACCTAGAAAAGCGAATGTATTAGACTTTAATTTGATTGAAGCAGCAATGCCAGGTTAAAAAAAAACAAAACAAAAGAAAATCACTTTCTGGTGTCAGTAACAGCAATCCCCATTGTGCCAGAAATGCCCTTGCTTTGTTGTAAGGTACTGTCTCTGTGCCAGCCTTAAAAATCCATGAGCGAAATCCTGGCCCTCCTGAAGGCAGTCGGAGACTGCTTGTGACAATGCTGAGCCCAGGCTTTGTCTTCTTTGTCTTAATTTTCTAGCACAAACAAATAATTGAAAAGTATTTCACATCACCCTCCAAAGCACTAAATTCCACCCCCTTCTTAGACAGCTCTCTTTTTTATTCTGTGCCAGAAAGTCACAAAGTAATTGCTAGTGAAACACATGCAACCTCCAGCTCCCCTTCTCCCCTGGGAAGTGATGGTTTGCATGATCATTATTCTGACAGCTTTACTGTCTGGTCAGTATTTCACAAGGAGGGGCAACCCTGCACATGGCAGCAGGGGTTGGAATTAGATTATCTTTAAAGTCCCTTCCAACCCAAGTCATTGTCTGATTCGATGGGGCTGACAAGACTGTGTTACTGTGCACATCCAGAACACAAGATGTGCTCAGTAAATGGTCCCTTGTAGGAGGAAGGGAGAGTCTGAACCCTTTTGAAGAACGAGGTAGCACTGGGTAAAAAGCCAGCAGTCCCCAGCTCCCTCATACTGCCCTGGATGAACTGACAGGGAGGAATCTGGGGGAGGTGGAAGCATCTGGTATAATGACCTACATGCTCAGCAAAGTTTCAAGCATATGCTGTGGTATTCCTACTGATTTTCAGATTGGACATACCAGCAATTGCTCCGCTCCTCTTTCAAATGCTGGAAAACTATGTTATCCATCATTATTTCCAGGGCATTTCTAAGTACATGTGTATTGCATACACTGGTCCAACTAAAAGGGGAAGGTCACAAAAACAACAGAAATTCCACTGATACTGAAAATAAAAAAGATTATCCATTTCTCCTCAGGAATGAGCAGTGAGGTTTCTGTTTCTATGCAGAAGGTTAATATTTTTCATGTCGTTTGGCCCTCGTTCCTTCAAACGCAGTCCCACCTCCTCTGGGTGGTTGCAGTGGCCCTGACGGGTGCCCAAGCAACATAAAGGGACAAACTTTGGGCTCAGTTCACATGCCTCTAACTACCTTAGCACATGCCAATACTCCCACATTAGGGCTTTTTTTTTGGAGGCAAAGAACAACTCAGCCCCAGAACTTGAGGACTTTTTTCCTCAAAGAAAACACAAACAGCTGAACCCCACCCAGGGACTTGGACAAACTATAGTCTGGAAAAAAACCACAACCCTTTATTTTGTCAAGACCTCATCGATTAAGAATATGCAGATCTAATGATTTTGCTGAGTGTTTGCAGAGTGTATTCCTGCTGGATATTGTTTCCTCTACTGCCTTCAAGTGAGTATTCACAGTGCCTAAGGTTAAAGAGGTTTCTTTTGCCCTCCAAGTGCAGAAGGATACTAGAAGAGTTAGAAGTCCAGGACTAAAAAGAAACCTGGCACAGACTGTTCTAAGATGTAAGAGCAGCACATCCTATCTTGCTTTTATATGAGCTTAATGACAGCAAAAGGACTGTCCTCTGGTCCTTCAGTTAGCTCTTTCCACTGATGGGAGGAAGAGCTCCTTGAAGAAACATATTGTTCAAATGCTGTTGTAAAAATGGCCTTCTGACTATCCAAACACATTGCCCGTCATCTTAGATCCAAGCATGGCTCTTACTCTTAAACATAAGGATTAAAAGTTGTCCATTAAAAGGAGAGTTTAAAATTCTATTTTAAAAAAAAAGCTCAGAAGCTTAAAAGAGTAATTATTTGTGTAATCTTCAAGATCAAACATTGCTGAAATAAAGACTTTAACTCTTTCATCAGATAAAACCTGTGTGCAAAGATTGCAAGGAGAGAAGAGACTATTAACATAATCTAGTTTGACCTCATGACCTCAGGTTTTGACATTTCACTGCTATAGGAAATGTCAAAACCAGGTACTGGTAGAGGACCCTTTCAGTTGTTCATGTAGCTAATTGGAAAATTGAATAAAACCATAGAGGATGCAACAGACTATATAAACTTGAAAAAACAGACCACAGGTTTTCATGTTCCTTTAATTTTTGTGTTTGTAGGCAAGGCTCAGTGCTTAAAGGGGTAGTCCCAAGTCCTCTGCTGATGCAGTTGGTGCAGGTCTTGCTGAAGTTCATGGATGTCATTTTCCATCAGATGAGGATCTAGCCTGAGGAGTTCCCAACTGCAAGGGAGAACTAAGTAAGTACAAAAGTGCAAATACTTAGAAAGGGCAATTTGCAGAAGTCTCTGGGTAAACTACATTCCCAAAATCTCTCTCCATTTTTCTTCTTTTTGTCCTTCTACTTTTTATGACAAGTTCTTAGGATTGTGTTCACTGTGCCGGTTTTCTACAGGACAGGAGGGAGTGGCTGGGACATATTTTTTTGTGTGTGTCTTTTCTAATATGTTTGAGCTGTCTGATGTCTTCATATCTAATACATTCGGGATCTTTGATCTGAGTCGGAGGATGTCTCAAGAAGGAGTGATGATTCACAGGAAAACAGGATATCCACAGGGGAGCCAGTTGCCCAGTCCAGCAGAATTAATCAGCATTAGCTGTGTGAGCTCTTGCTCTGAAACACTGTAAATAAGAAAAGCATCATGGAGCATTATAAGAATGGGAATAAACAAAGAGAGAAACAAAATTTAAACCCCTAAGTGCCAAAAACGGTTTCTGAACCACCCACTTGATTTTTTGGTGGAGCAAAATTGTCTGGTGTCCAGATAAAAACATGACTTCTGTTTTGCAAAGAGGCACTGTTTCAACATTTGCTTCTGTTCTGGCACCTAGACTGTTTTTGCAAACCAGGGACACACCTAACACTGGGTAACAGGTCTGAAATACAAGAGCTGACTTCCTGTGCCCAAACAGCCCAACAGCCTGGTTACAATGCCGTGCTCTCCCTGGCTGGCTCTGTCTTGCAGCTTGGTTTATCTTTCTCTCTTTCTTCTCTTCTGGCCTTATTTCTGCCAGCAAGTGCCTGTCCAGAGCACAGGAGCTTGGAGCAGCCTCCTGGGAAGGAGGTGTAACTAATGGAGGTGCCCTCTCACCCGGGGAGCTGAGGGACATTGTCTCCCTTGCTGTGTAGTCCCTGGCTGATGAGGAGAGAGCTGGTGCGGCACTAGAGGATGGTGGCTGAACCTTCTCTGGCACTTTTTGGGCTGAGGGGCAGAGACTGCCACCACTGCAGAGTTGGTAGCTGAGTGTACAAGAAATGGGCACCACCATCTCCTCCTCACGCTTGTGTTCAGGATGAAGCCCTAGTGACTGGGTTACAAAGGATATGGTCATGATACTACCTTGTCAGATCTTCTGCAGGAGAGCTGGTTGCCAGAAGGGCAGCTGCTCAGGCTGGGGAATGCATGAGGATTACCAGAATCAGAAGCTGTTGTAATTTTCTGTTCAAATAGGGAATTTTGGCTTCTTGTCAAAATTCCTTCTGATTTGTTAGCATTTTTGTCAAAAGATGCCTTTTAATTCTTCATTTTGACTTGATCTGCCTTGATCATAAGGGATGAGAAAGGTTAAGTGTCAAGATGATGGCTTTCTACTGAGGTGCCTCAGGTCTGGGTAGGTGCTGTTCACAGAATCATGTTTGAGTTGGAAGGGATCTTTTAAAGGTCATCTGTTCTAAGCCCCCTACAATGATGACAAACTCCTTTTAAAAATTTGCGCCTGTGTGAGGCCCAGCACTGAACAAAATCCCTATTGGTGCACCTTGTCCCTGTGCTCCTGGGAGGTGGGTGGATGTTCTCAGGGATGCTCCCTCCACACTGTGTCTCTCACTGCATGGTCACATCCAGCGATCACTCCTGCCTTCCACAGGCACTCCGTGAAAAGCCCCTCAGGAAAGAGGAGCTACAATGGGGATGAGTCCTGTGCCAACAAGTGGGCTATGAACTCTCTTCACTGCCTCTGGAGTGGGAAGATGATGGGCTCCTAGCAGTCAGTGATTTCAATGGAGAGTTTATTATTCATTATACAAGGTGGAACTGTCACCTGTGTTAAATGCTCTCCTCCTCAGAAGGAGGAATCCAACTCTAAGGTATTTAGGTACCAATGCCAAAACGCCTTAGACCTGAATGACCTGCAAATGAAACTTCTGAAGCTCAAAGGGATGTTGTAACTGCCTAAACTCAACAAAAAGAGGAAATGCTGGGGGCATTTGACTTTACAAACAGCCTTCAGCTGGCCCGTTTCCAGCAAAAATGCCTCACACATGGTAATGGATTTCAAATACACTAAAGAGCACAGCCACAAAACCAAACAAGCCTTAACATTTGACCTTATTGGGGAAAACAAGCCAGCAATTACCAAAGAAAACTAAGCATGCCTAGCTAATTGACTCATCTCAGAACGCTAAGTTTTGTTTCCATGACTGAACCATAGGAATGTAAAGCCTTGCCATCTTTCAGCTAGCATGGTTTCCTTAGATCCCATGGAATATCTGAAAATCACCCGTCACCTCCTAACATTTTGAGTAGTCTGTTCAGTATAAAGAGGAGAAATGTACAGACAAATATAAAAGGCAACACCACCTTTTTTTTTTTTTTTTAACATTCCTGCAACAAAATATGAACATCAAATCAATGAATTACGGGCTGTTACGCCCTTGTTGCTGTATGCTTATCCACCCACGGACATTCCACATAAAATTACCTAATAATCAATTTGAAGTACTTTAAAGTAGCTTGTTTTCATCCAAAGTCAGTAACAGAATCAGCAGTCCAGTGTCTAGACCTAAGACAGTGGTCTCATCCACAAAGATGTAAGCCAGAAATGGTGTTAAGTCTTTGGTGTACCATTTAAAAAGACCATCTGTAGGTGCTGAGACTCCTTACAGGGAAAGGAAATTTCCCTAACACACAGGAAGACATTTCTAGCCATGTTTTTTTTAGTCATTCATAATAAAACATTCACAATAGAGACTGGCCAGAAGTCGTCTAAGATGGGTGACACTTATGGTTTGTATTAAAAACCAGGAAAGCAAGGAAAGGATTCCCTGCTATGAGATGGTCATACTGGTCTCAGAGGATCTTTCCATAGGAACTGAAGCAGTGGCCCATCAGATAAGTCAGCTGAAGGTATCTTGAGTGAGCACTCTCAATTGTGGATTGTTTGGTTTCCATGGCTCTTGGCAAGTCACTCGTGATAAAACTGAGGATTTTTAATTTTGTTTTGATGAAACTGTCCCAATGTTAAACACATGTTTGAAGGGCAGTTTATAGGTTTAAACTCCAGTGTTTATGAAAGCTTAGTGAGGATTATCTTGCAAAAAATGAGGACTTCTGGGGTAAGTTATATAGTGACAAATTAATTTTATATTATGTTTAACCACATGTCAGTAAACTCAAGGTGAGATAAATCTGTTAAGAAACCATACAGAATGTTTAGCTAAGTGTAAGGCATGGTATCTCTTTGTTTCATGGTACAACTTTGGCTTTGAGGTGGGCCATACTGTGTTCAACCTACACAGGTTATCTGAGATGAAATGCATGCGATGGGCACTTAAATTTCTATGTAAAACAGTGATGTCAGACTTTCTGGCAGGCAACTGGCTGATATGGAGCAACTGTGGGCTGCTCTAGCCTCAGGGCATAATTTACAGCAATCTGAAGCTCAGCAAATTACTTCAGAAAGAAAGGCACAAAGGTGTGCACAGCAGCAGTAACC
Organism: Lanius collurio; assembly: GCA_020086605.1. Lineage (NCBI taxonomy): Eukaryota > Metazoa > Chordata > Aves > Passeriformes > Laniidae > Lanius > Lanius collurio. The sequence continues at coordinate 20,719,523 of JACBWW010000011.1, read as the reverse complement.
AATGCAGGGCAGAGCACCCCTGGACCCATGAAGTTTGCTTTATTTCAGCTGTGGTCCAGAAGTTGGGAGTTGCATCTGGGGATGTAATGCTACAGTCAAGAGATGTGAGGCCAGGTACATTGAATGTGTCTGTCTCTGGTTTATTTCTTGAACTAAGAAGTGACAGGTAGGCCATGCTGTAGCTTATTAAAGCCCCAACAGGAAACAGACACATTTAATAGAGTTCATGTTCCAAGGCCATTATTATGATTATATGGACACGCTGCCTCCAAAATCAGGTACCCACATCTCCAGCAAATATCATGCAATGAGAAACCAAGTGAGGTCTGAGTTGAAAGAGCTACAGGCCACTGGTCGATTCTTTTTCTAGTGAGTGCTTTTGGCAGATCACAGGGAAGCATCTGCACGGGTCCCACAGAAGCTGACCACGCCATGTCTGTACTCTGGCTGTATTTGTACCCAGCCTTTAGCCGGCACCTGCTTGCACCCTCCTGATGGGAATAGGTTGTGAGAAGATGCCAGAGTGTGCCTGGGTACATGGAGGAGCAACACTTGTTCTGGGCTTTTAATGTTTAAACAGCTGTGCTGGATTTGCCACCGGGTGTCTGACAGTTGTTAAAAATTGATCCCTGAGTAAACAGCCCAGTGTTATTTACTCCAATTCAGCTGTGATAATTCACACCATCTGAAGAGGAGCCTAATGCTGCACTGGCAGATCTTTCAGATGTTGGCTACTGCTTTGAACAGAAGGATCCTTGTGGCAAGGGAAATGTGATTTCCCCATCATTCATTACTCTGGACAAGACAATAAAGATACAATGCAATTTAAAACAAAAGGAATTAATTCAGAATGAAAATGTAATTGCTAACACAGTGGTCACAGGCTTGTGCTGATGCAGGACACCCCCATGTGCTGACATATTTACAGATGTTGGCTACAAGCACTAACAGAGGAGAGGTACAGAGTTTAACTTTCTCTCAGGTCTTTCTTCCTTATTCCTGTGCCACAAGCTGTAGAGGCACCTCAAGGAATACTCATTTGGAAACATCCTAGAGGGAAGGGAAAGAGTGCAATATTTGGGACCTCAGTCTTCTAGAAAACTCTGATTTCCTCCAACCTTGATTTGAAGAGTATATATATCTGCAACTACCTGCCAATAGTATAGTTCCTGCCTCGAATGAGGCTTATCTGCTTTGCCTGGGTAAGTGATCATTCAGTATCTGTCCTCAGATCTTTTGACCTGCAACTTTACATTCCCAGAAGCAACTTCCATCTTCTGGGCCTTATGGCTGAATCAGTGCCCATTTTCTTGGTCCTTTCTCCCTATTTTCCTGATATGAACTTACCAAATGACATGTCTTAACATTCCTCTTTATGACAACTTATCTGTTGTCATGTCATTCTTACTCTTCAAGATATGCTTCCATCTCTTGCCTTTGATGTCTTCAAAATACCTAGAATAAAAAAGACAGATGTAGATCACCCGATTCACCAGGCTGAATTTTCTGTTAAATTGGAGACTTGCTGGAATTAATCCTGAACAGAGTATGAATGCACCACAAATTGCTCCTCAAGTACGTATTTAAGATGTGTATACAGTAAATCTCTGGAGTTTAGTAAAATCAGGACTTAGGGGCATGTTCAACAGTAATTTCCTACCTACTGCTGCCTTATAAAAATCAGAGAAATGGTAGTAAGTTGTGATGGCATTCAAAATTCTGGAGATAGTTTTACTTTGCTGTAAAGCTATCTGATTCTGTAATCTTTTTTTTGGTCATGCTTTAGACAAATATGCTCAAATTAATTATCATAGTTCTGTTTTACTGGTAGGTGTCCATTTCAAAGGAGCTAAAACTAATGCAAAATTTCCCAAGTTCATTAACTGCAAACCATCACCTGATTCTACTCGAAAAACTTCAGGCTCTCAAAGCACATGCAACACAGCAGTGTTTCAGTTTTAGCTTTGGCTGGTTGGGGTAATTTCACATAGATATAAATGATAATGATACAAGACACATTGACACCACTTCTACACGCTTATAAAAAGAACGTACAAATGCACAGTGACACTTCACACAGGGGTTGCACGTCAGACACTCAAATTTGAAGTCCGGTGCTGCAGGGAGCTGAGGACTCTTAACTCTCATTAAGTTCAATGTGAGTTGAGAGTGCTTGGTGGTTCAGGTGCTCAGGCCCTCAGTGAGGCTCTGCACATTCACGTCAGACGGGAGTAATTTCTCCTTCCTTGTGTGTGTGTTTCTAATTGCGGCATTAGTACAATTGCCTGATAATCACGAGTAATAGAAATGACTTTCTGGTACTGAAGTGCTCTTTCTGAAAGTTAATAAAGCTCATTCAACATCGCCTACAGTTTTACAACACACTGTAATGGGATAATGTAATGAGCACAATGTGAGTACAGTACAAAAGCCAGTGTAAAGTTAAAAATGGATCTAGGATAGATAGTGCTGCTCTTGAATATGAGCAGAGTAAGGTATGAATTACTTCCTTGAGATGGATACAGGAGTTAATCTGTGAACAATGCAGCCCAGCTCACAATCAAGTTCACTCCTTTTTTTTTTCCAGATTTGCTTCCCATCCTTTTCTTCCAGTTGTTTTATATGTGCTCATCCTTGTTAGTTCCATAAAGGGGATCATGCTTTTAATTTACACCTTCCAGTTTCCTACTGGAATTTGGTTATTAAAGGGGTTATAAAAAACTTCTGTAACAATGTGATAAGACACAGCAGGAAACCAACTCTACTTAAAAATTAGAGCATGAATCCCATGTCAATTTGTAACTTCTAGGAATGTGTAGCCCTGTAACTTGTCAGAAGTGTCTCCTGCCATATTTGGAACTCCTCAACAATTCTATGATAATTCTACATTGTTTTCACTATGTGCAAACGGAGGAATGGTGAATTTCATTATTCCAGGATCCATCCATATTTTGTATGCCCACAGTGATAGGTTTGTTGTTAAAACAGCACATTAGCTGTGTCAGACCTCTAGTCCCTTTTTCTTTCTCTGCATGAGTAACAAAATTATTAATGCAGACAGTTGTATTTAGGGAGAAAATGGCTTTGTCTAGCTGTAAGTGAAGATCACCTGAAACACAGTCTTGTAAGAGGTTGATGGCAATCAGTATTGCCAAATCCTCATTACAGCAGTGGCATTTTCACCAACTGTATGGCAGATTTTGCAATTAACACACAAAGAATTATTCCCTTCTTGTGTAACAACATTTTAATGTAAGTAAAAAGTGGTTTTATAGCTCAAGATTACAAATAAAAAAATATTTAATCTTGACCCTTTTGCCCTCAGGCAAGTCTTCAAATTTTAGTCAGGAAAAAACCACAAGGTGGATGGATGCTTGCTCTGCGGAAAGCTGAGGGACTCCCTCCCCACTCTGCAATTGCCAGATGTTTAGAAATGGAAGATTTTTTCCAAGTAAAGCCTGATGAGTTGCTCTCTCTCCCACAGCAGGTGAAACCACAGGGGCTTTTACCACCACCAAATCCTTTCAAGCTGAACCAGCTGGAAGGGCACTAAAAGGAATGAGTTAAGCACCTCTCCAACTACCGGGCTGCATCAAGAAGGCACAACATAAGCAATGGTAAAGTCAGTAAACAAAATTTTACTGTAATATTTTGTAACACAGATACTGTATTTCTCTTTGAAGTGTAAAGCTACCGTCTTACACAAGAAAGATGGACAGACCCTTTTCCAAGACTAATATGGATACAATAAATATGGAGTTTTACATACTAGATCTGTACACAGAAACTTTGTCCCACAGCCATAAAAATTTACATTTAACAGTGCAACATATAATTTAATCCTTTATTTATCTGACATAGGATGTTTACTTACTAAACACAAGCAACTACCTGGTTTTAATATACATATTTTATATATATATATTTTATATATATATATTCAACAATCTGTACAGGTTTCTAAACATAAAACTCCAAAAGGCACAATCGTCTATACAACATGTACAAAAATGGCTGGAGCTGACAAGAAACAACAATTATTGGTCAAGAGTTCATGATTGCACGAATATTAGTAATGGGTTTGTGTCAGAAAAATGTGCTTTAAGGAAAGGAAGGTTTGCAAAGAAACCTGCAAGTGTTATAAAAAAAACCCAAAAAACCCTAAAAATAAAAACACAATGAAAAACAAAAACTAGGTTGCTATTACAAGTCTATCCTCATCGTCACTGCTGCCATCGCTAAACTGCACCGTGTTTTGCCGCCGGGGTGGGGCGGCTGGCCTGGGTACCTGTCTGTCCGGGGTGACAGTTCGGTGGACTGGGGACTTGGTTAACGTGTTGGGATTCACCTTGGAGCGGGGCTCTGCCGGCGCAGCCCTCTTCACCTGGAGGGCAGGGAGGTCACGCTTTGGCTTGCTGGGGTTCGCGAGGTCAGTCTTTTCAGGATCAGCTTTCCCTGGACCAATGGGGTTGGTCAGCGGGGTGGGCTCGGGATGGCTCTTCCCACTGTACCGCTGGCCACTAGCCACCACCTGAGGAGAAGCATCCCGGCTGGCCTGGCCAGCCTCGGCTGCGGGGAAGCCAACAGGAGCTGGCTCCAGCTGGACCTCACCAGCCTTGGAGCCTGCAGTGGGTGCCTCGGAGGCTCCGTGCCCCTCGGCGCTGGCAGGGCTGACAGAAGGGATGAGGGTCGGCAGGGCGATGTTGAGGATCTGCAGGCCGGGAAGGTGTCCCTGCGGGCTGGGGGTGCCCTGCGGGGCCGCACCAGCCGTCAGCACCTGGAGGCCCACAGCGTTGAGGGTAATTCCTGGAGGGCGAATCTGCGGGGCGATGTTGGTGTTTGCCAGGCCCAGGATGTTCACTGTCTCCATGCCCAGCGGCGGCAGAGGCTGCAGGTTGGGTGTGCTGAGCCCCTGAATGCCCGGCACGCTCACCTGGCCGATGGGAATGCACGGCACCACGCTGTTCACCTCGGCGACTCCCACGGGATTCGTGGTGGTGCCAGCAGCTGTGCCGCCTGTCTCACCAAGGGCGCTGGTAGTTCTGTGAATCACGCTCACAGCTGGGATAGTGAGCTGCACCGGCCCTGCCTGGATGGGAACAAAGGTGGAGTAGGTGGCCAGGCCGGCAGGGACCACCTGGATGCCCCCGACCGGCACCATGCCGTAGGGAGCCTTGGCTTGCCGCTGCGAGTGCAGGGGCAGGTGGCTGAAGAGGTGAGTCTGGGGAGCCCTCGGCTCTGCAGCCGGCTTCTCCTCCGGGATATCGGTGTAGGGTGACGGCACTGTCGTCTGCATGCTGTGGTCTGCCGGTGAGGATGGGGAGCTGATGGAGGGCGTGCTCTGGGAGAGAACAACACAGGCGTGTTAATGTGGCAGCCACAGCTGCCTTTCAGTGACATGTAAACACAAGGGAGCCGAGAGTGCTTCCCATGCCCCCTTTTAAGAAAGAACAACAACAAAATGGTTTGTAGTATATAGTGCTCAGCTTGAACAATGAACTGATTTCCTTCCTTTCTTTTTCCACCTCCTTCCTCACCCACTAATTGAATTTTCCTCTCCTAATTACCCTTGCTTAATTTCTCTCAAACACTATTGCTCAAAAACATTGCTGAATATCTTTTGCACATGTGCTTTAAGCAGCAAGAAGGCTTTGGAGAACTGTTCTATATATGGTGTATGAAATCACCTCAGGAAAGAAGGTTAAATAAGCATAAGCTGACATTTTTGATGCACCAAGTTCCTCTCCTGAAGGCATTACAGCCTCCGGCAGGCAGAGGCAGCATCATGGCACATTTGTCATAGGTGCTTCTAATGTGGCAGTGGCATAATGACAAGAGATGGCTGACAACCACAGCTCCTGCAGAGGTGGAGGTGATGGCTGGATACTGGAGTGAGATGTGGGACCCACATCCTATTGCTGCCTCAGCTCACTGTGATTTATTCGGTGCACACACCTGGAATTATAATCCTATTTCTATCCTCCCTTCCCTTCTCCTACAGCCTGTTACTGACCAAGGCTTGCAACTCCTTTCCTAGAACCTCCTAAAATGAGTAGTCTGAAAGTGCAATTGCAATCTCTCTCTCATTTTAGGCATATTCATCACACACATACTGGTGCAACATTACTTAGTTTATACAGTCCTAACTCTCAAAAATTCTCTAGAGCAGGCACAAAACTGAAAACAGACAAAAATGCTTTTGAAATCTATTGGTAGAAAATGTATTGGCAAAGGAGAATATGATTAACTGGCTATGCAGCGCCGACCTGTCTAAATGAGACGATGGGTGTGAGAAAGAAGCCAACGTCTTTCTCAGAACTGACACCTCACAAGAAATCCTGATAAACTGGTATGGATGCTTTCGAAGGAATGTACAACAGCCTTCCTGAGCTGTGTTGATTCCTTGGCTTGATTGCAAGAACTGGGATCCACAGCCATTCACAATAGGAACAGACTATAGATTAACCACTGGAGACACAAGGCTGACCCTTTTTTTGGTCTGGGAAAGGAAAAGAAAATCTGGAAAGGAATTACTGCCTTGTATTATTATTTATGTGCCTTTTTTTTTTTAAATATATTAATGTAGACAATTCTTAAAGCTATATAAATGAACACCATGCAACATTTTTAATTGCGTGAATATTTCCTTGAGGCTTCAGTGGTTCTGTCTAATGAGGGAGTAAACTCAGTCAAATGTCCTTCTGGTATCCATTGGCAACAATGGAACCTAAACTCCAAATAGTAACACCCTACCCATTTTATGGCAGGTATATACAGTGATCAGTGATTTATTCTCTGTCACTCTACAAACTCACTCCAATTTCCATTTGCCATGTGAACTCACAGTTCTTACAAGCACGGATGAACCTGTGTCAAACAATGCAATGCAGCAATAATTTTTACTGCTTCTCCTTGTCAACAGTTTGCAATCTTAAATTTTGTAAAAAATAAATCCAGTAGTATAAATTTTCAAAGAAAAAAGCAAGCCACTAAGTACTTAAAACAGATTGAAATTTTTACTATTTATGCTTTTGGAAATTATCTGCTACTTTTTTTCTATAACTGCACACAAAGTTAGGTTTATGCTTGGACTTGATCCCAAGATTTTTTCCAACCTAAATGATTATATGGTACTATATAGTATTTCTAAATATTCCATTCATCATGGAGAAGGCAGTGGTCTGATTACCCCTTTAATTAAACTATTTTGCATTTTATTTTTCAGAGCAGTACTCTGAAAAGTTCAAATACCTTCATGTTCTGTAGTAAGAATTCAAAACTATCGAAAGATATCTTTAGGGTCAGTCAGGTAAGTGATTTGTACTGTCCCGATCACAATCTATTAACGCCGCTGCTTTTATGAACAGAAAAAGGCTCAACACCTACCGCTTCCCTCTGTGATTTCATGGGCACAATTTTAAAAAGAACAGTTGCCAAAATTACTGAACACTCCCACAGCCCTGCACACAGACTGATCTCATCTTTCTGCACACTGCTTTGAAAAGCCATGTGTCTAGCATGTGCATGGGCAAAATTCATCCTTTTCTGATTGAAATCTTCTTTCAGCTTGGAGAAAAGCTGAAAGCACTGGGAACTCAGGTCTCAGTCCTGTGTTGATCTCTCCTTTTGTTATTGAGCAAGAGAAATCTCCCAGTTTCCTTGAACATCTGGTGCTCTTTCTAATTCTACTATTAAGGGTATTTGGAGGGTAGATAAGCAATTGCACCATTTTTTTTAGTGGTAAGGCAAAACACTTTGGGACTAGATTAATTTCCCTTTGGAATTACCAATGATTGTATCATCATATTTCAGAGTGAAATGATTGCTGAATTCTATCACTTTCCTCTGAAAACTTCATAACCACCACCATATGTTCATTCCACATATTTGTTATTTCCTTCTGATTTGTAATACAATCTACCAGCTCCAAACATCAGCTGAAATAACCATAATACAAATTAATCCATTCAGGAAGAATACAATCAAATTAATTTGAAAAGCAATGCTTCTACTACATCCTTCTACTACATTCTAGAGTCCTACATATTTGTGCCTTGGCTAATTTTAACTCTTCTGAAAGACTCATAACCAAGAATTCTAAGAATGAAGGGAAAGGCAAACATTTTGATGTTTGAAAAATCTCCAAAAAATCTTTTTGGAAGGAGGACTTAAAATACCACTCTCTCCCTGGAGTTAAATACTCCTACCTTTGTAAGAGCTGCAGCTGATATTAAGGAGTGGCCCAAGGCTGTTTCTGGACCCGGGTAATCCACAGACATCGGGCGACCTGGAGATACAGGAGCGATGTCTGTCAGTGCCGCACCAGCACCGCAGGGACCCACTCCTCTCTCCTGGGCTTTGTCCTCATGCGCTTCCTGATGGGTGGATTCTGCTGGTGACCTGGAGGTCCTGCTGACTGACTGCACTGTGCTAAGGACAGTCATCTTGGTCAGCAGAGCTTTTGGGAGGCCATCCATGGAGTCTGTGTGAGCCCCAGTAAAGCAGTCTGGAAGCCTGATGTCGTCGTCGGTGCTGGCGGCATCCTGCAGGCCATGGCGAGAGGGGTGGTGCTGGGGGCTGGCCGTCACCGAGGGTGTTGTGGATAGCACCGACTCAGCCTGGCTGTCTTCATCATCGTCCTCATTGTCATTTTCATCTTCATCTCCACCATCAGACTCCTCCACGTCATATCCTGACCGGTCATAGCCAAATCTTTGCTTCTCACCTGCAGAAGTGAGAAGTAGAAGGTGAGACAATGAAGGCCCTAGACTGAGAAGGAAGCAGAAGAGAACAACTAAGAACACCAAAACCCCACATGGCACGTGTATTTTCCAGTCATACACCACTACATCAAAGCAACAGAGAATAGTTAAAATTTTTGGTTTTACTTTCTAGCTTACATATTTAACTATACAGCTACATGATCTTTAATCTTCTGCCTCTGTGCTGTTTTTAACCTTCTGGATTTGGCCGTTTTCTTTCATGCCATTTATAACCATTTGGTCAAAGTCAACCTTCACTCTTCCTTCAGGGAGCAGTGAGCAGATTCCTCGTTCATTAGGTTCCCAGTGCTGACATGTGGAGCTGGCCTGTCAACCTTAGCAGTGGGATATTCTCTGGCTGGTTCTGACTCATAAGTGGGTGTCCTTGTACCTAATATGAATCATGGCTGCAAAGGTTTTTGAAGGATGCAAACAGGAAGACTGGAGGCTGTTAGTCAAGAATCTGTCTTGTTAACAGGCAGCAGAGACCAAAATTAGACCTTACCAGATTTCTTCACTTCACTAATGTTTGGAAAGGTTTATTAAAAAATCACCCAAGATGTCCTAGGAGCCAAGAAAGCCCTAATCATATCAAAACTTACCTATGAATCTTTGTTTGCGTAAAGAAGCTCTCCTGATGTCAAGTCTTAAAGCCAAACTGCTGTCTAGGGGTAAATTTCTCTACAAAATACAGTTCTACTGTAGCTTTTCACCTTCTTTTGTATCTAACTTGGAAAGAAAGAGTCGTCTTTACTAAAGACACAGAAAATCCCATCTGTTGTGTCTGATTGCAAGCCAGGCTGTCTGGGATCATATTTTATAAAAGACAAAATGCTTTGAATACATTTATATTTTGTATTTGATTAAAGGTCTGTCTCTTGAGCTGTCCAAAAAAACATATCAGCATAAAAACCATTTGGCTCTGTAAAACCAATGATGTCTGGTTAGAAAAAAGTGCAGAGATGCTGTTCTAGGGAAATCTACACAGCAACTTACCATCAAAAAGAACAATTCTGAAAAAACTCAGACCCTTAAAAGAATTTGAATATACTGCCTATACTTTAGGCTGCTATGTTACCAAAACCAAAACAAGCACCTTGAACTCCAGATAAAATAAATGGGTTTAATTGAGCTACCTCTCAGTAAGTTACCCACCATCATAAACCTTTATGGTTTCAAATGAGAAATACAATCAGGAACTAATAGCTTCTTTGAAAAAATCCCTCTGTAATGATTTTTCCCCTCTTTGCCTACACAGTAATTTGTACATTAACTAAATATGGAAACTAGATTTCCTGCATTTACTACAGCAGACGTGAATATGTCAGACATGTTATTAAAAATACCCCAAATCCTCCAGGTCATTGGAATGATCCTAACAAAAATATTTATCAGAATTTTAAATAGTCTTAATTTATAATTCTTATCCACAGGCAAAACTGTTCAAAATAGAAAATACATTTTAGTGGAAGAATTTCTCCATTAACTTCCATTCCAAAATTATGGCAAGTAGGATTGTTAAAGATATTATTAACAATAACACATGGACTGACTAAATGTTTTTGGTATTCTTTTCTCTATAATTCTGTCATTTCTATTATTCACATAAATAGTGTTTTTTCATCAGTAACTTGCAAAGAAAACATATCTAAAATGTTAGAACATCGACATATGTTTGATTTCTGAATGGAAATCTCTATCCTCAATACCAATTACAGGGTAGGGGGGGTCCCAGTGCCCTGAGCTGGAGGACCATGGCTGTGAGAATGATAAACTCCCAGTTGAGTCTGAAGTTGTGTGGGAACTACTGCTCCAGCTGGATCCCTGAAGTCTACAGGGTCTGATGGGATTCATCTGAGAATACTTACAGAGCTGCTGATGCGGTCACAAGGCCTCTCTCCATGATTTTTGAGCGGTCTTGGAAATCTGAAGGTTCTAGCTGACTGGAAGGTGGCTAATGTTGTCCCAGTTTTCAAGAAGGACAAGAAAGTGGACCCCAGAAACTATAAACCAGTCAGTCTCATTTCTGTGCCTAGTAAAGTTATGGAAAGGATTATTCTGGGAGGTACTGAAAAACACCTGGAGGACAACATAGCCATCGGTCACAGCCAGTGTGGCTTCATGAGGGAAAAGTCCTGCTTATCAAACCTGATTTCCTTGTATAAAAAGGTAACCCACCCAGCTGACCAAGGAAAGCCAGCTGATGTAGCCTTTCTGGATTTCAGTAAAGCTTTTCATAGTGTCTCTCCTAGGATCCTTCTGGATAAACTGTCCAGCACACAGCTGGATAAACAACACAATCAATTCTGTGATTCCCTCAATGCCTCTGTAACAGTTATTGAAGAATGTGTCACATCTAAAGGGTGACCCACAGGTTTCCTGAAACTCTTTAAATGATGCAGGGGGCATTGTAAAGTCTTGGAATTCACTCTGCAGTCCGTCTTAAACTCAGTCTCCTTACCATCACATAACCATCCTCTACGAAATCCTACTTATTTTTGTCTTTTTTCTCCCTCTCTCCACATGAATCACATTTTCTATGAAAGCTGATGTCAATCACAAATGATTGTTTCTACTGGCAAGAGAACTACCTGAAGTGATTAGACTGACTTGTCACATTTGTAAAGCAAAGAAAACATATGTGCAAACATTGCCCTGATTTACAACAAGAAGCTATCTTCTTTCAAATCAACACTTAAAAATGCTATGGGATTTACTAGCAAATGCTGCTTATGTAGGAATTTTCTACATACATCACAGCTTTCTACAATAAAGCCATGGAAAGAGAAAGGGAAACTGCGTGGAACACAGATTCCTCACATGCAGGACTCCATGGGATATAATTTCCCTCTATTGTTTCCCTGTTTACCTCCACCCTTGTGCATTTGCCAGCTTCTATCTGAGTGTGGTTACCTGGAGCCAGAGCCTGCAGTGTAGGCGAGGCGACAGCGATGAATGTGGTTCCCTTACTCCCACACCACTTTGCAACACCAGATGAGAAGAAAAAAAAAAAAAAGATTCCTGACTTGCTTGTTCTGTCAATGCACAAAGGAATATTTTGCTCTGACTTTTATACTTGCATGCATGTTTGCTGAAACAAGAGGTGCCCAAGCTTTTTCAATCAGTGATCCCATTAAGCATCACTGTGGAGTTACAAGAGGACCTGATGCTGGAGTTTAAAGCAGTAGAAGATCCAGGCCAGATTATGGGTCTCCTCTGAAGGAGACATCAGGCTGGGGCTGTGACCACTCCTTGTGGTGGAAGACTCTTCCAAGCAGTGTCTTTTTAACAAAGTAGTACTGGCTCCAATCCATTCTGGTAATTGTATACTGCCTACTAAAGTTCTCTGGCAGTTTTAATTGGGGAAAATTAATTCTTCACTTCCTATCTTGAGCTATGTACAATTATAACCATATGCTTATGTAGCTGATATATATAGATAAATATCTATATCTATATATATATACACACATATAACTAGAACTGACTCAATTTCCAGAGGGAAGAAAATTACTTCTGTGTTTAACTTTGTATGAGGTTGTAAAACGGTGTGTGGTATTCTCGAATCAAAGGATGTGTCATAAATTTAAAGGCTCCTAACATATGGAGAAATGGCTTTTGGCATGAAAGTTCACAGTTTCATTTTTAAAAAAGAAAACAGGAAAAAAGTTTCACACTATTAAGTGAAGGCTACTTCTCTTTTGAATTTGTAACTCAACTCTCAGCATTTTAACAGACAGACTGTTCAAGACAGCCTCAATTTTTTACAAAGAGTCTTTTTGGAAGAGTAGGTAACGCCTCTCATCCTCCGGCAACTGCTGCAATCTTTTAAACCCTTAGACAGACTCTTTCTTTTTCCTGGACTTCACAGGAGAAAGTGAATTTTACAGACCTGAACTCTGGAGAAATTAGGAACAGCTGGAAATAAAGGTTTAATAGAAACATGGACAAAACTTTTGACTGGGAATTTTGCTCACATGCCAGCTACAATTATTTTTAGGAAAACTGAGTTTTTAATCCTGTATAATGAAGTGTATACAAACCACAGGTAAGAACACCTTAGTCCTTCATTTATTTTGCTGTCAGTCCTCAGCTGATCATCTGTCTACTGTGTGGCGTTGGTGCTGAGCTTGTTGGACAAGGTTCTCTTATACTGACATTGCACCCCAGAGCAGAAAAGAAAAAACTCCCAGTTCTTTAGCACAACAGCTTTAGCTGGAATTATTGGCATCCTAATATGTCCATTTGTGAAGTGCCTGGGGCTGGTAAGTCCACACACTGCTTTTTCCAGCTGGATGCTATGAATTAAGTAATTGAAATATGTCTCCCTATGTACTTTTGTATTTTTTATTTTATTAGATTTTTTTCCTATAGGAATCCTTACTATACATGGTTTTAATAACAGCCACCCAATTATCATCATACTACAAAGTACTTAAAACAAAGGTTCTTCAGAACCTCAACTTACAGCTTTTAATTTTAATTACACTATCATTGCCACACAACCTGACTTACTGAAGAACTGCCACAGACTTAGCAATTTCTGTACCAAATCCAGTGATAAAATTGAACAGCTTATAACTTAGTCACATTCAGTTATAATTAATCATATTTAAGTAACTTGTGACATAAAGAGAAAAATGTTCATTTTCATTCTTTCAGTGGCAGGAAGACAAGAATGGCTTGAAAATACAAGTCTGGACTGCTCAGTTTTACAGATACCTAAGAAAATGTGCATTTTATGTAGGTAACTATATGATTGCCATTAGCTCTACTTATGCAGATTAAAGACATATCTTACTAAGTATTTATTCACTATCTATTCAGCATCTAAATTTAAATTTATTACATTTATTGCCTTTTAGCACCTGAATAATACAAAGCAGTGCTTATTGCCTCAAGTTCTGGAAGTATCTTCAGTTATAGATTAGCATTTACACAAAAGCATTTAAAAATAAAGCATCTGTTCTATATTCTATATATTCTCTATCAAACTCAAGAAAAAATGTAGACTATGTAAAGAAAGGTAGAAATATTTTTCAGCCTGTCATTATATGATCATAAATTGAAAGTGAGGTCTGTATGTCATCAATTCACTACACTCTTCTAAACAATTACAACTTAGACTTGCCTTTCATCCATGGTATTAGAGTTGCAATAGATCATTCCACAACCATGCACACAAATTTTAAGAGGGGTAAACAGGAGATGGTAAAACAATGCTAACATCTGTACCCAACCCTGCTGTCCTCCCGCCATTCTAAGTCTGTTCATAGGCTTTAATTATTTCAAGGCTTTAATTATTTCAGTCTTGCTTCAGCTACTGTCCACTGCTCATCACCTTCTAACAGGACTCACAGTGACATCTACTGGGTTAAATACAGACTGGTGATCAGCAGGGCTACTCAGAAATGAGAACAAGAAAATCTGTGAGCTTTTGGCTTTCATTCCTAAGACCACAGAAAGTAATGAAATGAAACTAACCAAAAAGTAAGAGCAACTTCTGCTTAAAGAGATTATTTACACCTAAACCTTCAAGTAATTGTATATTGTAAATCAAACCTAACACTAGGTAGTCTAATGTCAGGCTGTGGGTGTAGGGCTTCAGTGTGCCTAATGCACATCTAGTTGAAGAATGACACTGATATTAACAAAAAAAAAAATTATTATTGCAAATTATACAGAACCAGCCTTCCATTCTGTTTGTAAAACGGCGCTATTATTGCAAAGATTTTAATTTATTTTAAACTCTTAAATGTAGATTCAGTGAAAACACAGACTGAGTCATGATTAAGCTAATGAAGAGCCATTGAAACTCACTTAAAATCTACTGTAAGTAACGTATGGCTAATTAACTTAGAACTGTGGTAATAATACTGCAGAAAATGAAAGTGTTTTTTAATATGAGTATGTGTAGATATCTATAAATACATATCTGAAACTTACAATTAGGTCTTTTTACTGCTAATGAATATTTTGGGATAAAATTTCTGCACAGAAACCACTTAAATGTTCTGCCCATCTACTGATTTTATTATTAAGGAATTCTCTTGTGCAATTTTACTCAGACATACCATACCATTCATACATTAGCTTACTACAAGTTTAAAGTTCGTAACTGTTTTAATTTGAACACAAATTATTGTTGTTTTTAAGACTGGATAGAAAAATGTTGTGTGAGCATGGCCAAAGAGGATATCCCCAGTTGCAGTCTGTCACACTAAACAGTTCACCTCCTCTGACAATTTAATTCAGATATTAACATTCCTCACATTGTAACCCTGTATTTTGGTGACAAGAACATTCCACAGAGCAGAAGATTAAAGATAAATGGATGAGGGAATGGTTTTGAATACAAAAACCCAAGCCAGAAAGTATTTACTAATGCCCAAATGATGACAAGTCCAAATACAAAGAATGCTATGTTAAAAGCTCTGATCACATACAGTCTCAGACAGCTAGAGAGCATCTTTCTTTTTTCCTGAGACTCTACAGCACAACAAATTTCAGCTTCTCAGATTACTGAAAAAACAGACTTTGTGTGTGTGTGTGTGTGTGTGTGTTTTTGCCTGTGCCCAGGACTGTGCACAAGTTTCCACTCCTGGTTCAGTTTGCATCCATTTAATCTGTACTGCTGTCGGTCACACCTGGCTTCTCATATGAATCTAAAA
This sequence comes from Lanius collurio, assembly GCA_020086605.1. NCBI lineage: Eukaryota > Metazoa > Chordata > Aves > Passeriformes > Laniidae > Lanius > Lanius collurio. Next base: position 20,704,090 of record JACBWW010000011.1, on the reverse strand, counting down.
AAATGTATATTCAAATAATTGTGACTGCCCAGCCTTTAAAAAAAACTAAAAAAGACTGGAACCAGCAAATTCCTTCATAAATAAAAGGTTGGGGGCTTTCTTAAATTTCTGGGTAAATTCTCTAATTCAAAGTGGAATTCTAGTGGAAAACATACAGCTTAGTTATTTTAAGCAAAGGTGCAGACATTTCTATTACCAGAAGAATAATCAGTATTCCAAATGTTCAGATAATGAATTAGGTGGAGACAGACAGATAGACAGACAGACATTCTACAGGTCACGAAACAGGCCAATTTCACACAGTCTTCAGGAGGAAATTTTTTTTTCTGAGGTCATAATTATTTCTTATCAGATTTTCTGCACCTTTCTCTACTGCTTCTCATGTTGCCTTCCAGCTGAGAAAAGAGATGGGAGCAGACACCACTGTCCAAGAGACAAAACATTTTTAAAAACCAACCCCCAAAAATTTAAGCGTTTAAAGACATTTTTTAAAACACATGGAGAATATGTGGCACAGCCATGCCAGCAATGCCAGAGGGAGGAGGGGTGGAAAGGCCATCACGCTGTCCTTTGTGGGTGATGTGCTGCTGGCAGGGCTGGCCCTGGAACCCAGACCTGGCACGAGGGGTGCTGGCCCCAGAGTGAGCTCTGCTGCACTGCCCTGGGGAAAGGGCAGCCAAAGAGGTGGCTGAAGCTGATTCAAATGCTGCCTAAAATTAGCTTGTTCAGGATTTCAGAGAGGGCACCTGAACCACACTTAAAAAACCAGATATGCAATACATCACACTTCCCCCCCCCCCTCCTAATTCTGCCTTAAAAATGGGCTGACAAGCAAGATTCTGAATTATCATGAGAAAAACCTTCATGTCTGGCCAGGTGAGTAGACATGAAATCACACTTTTGAAGCATACAGTTGCTTACTGAATTTCTGTGGATAACTGTAAATGCCCTGTATTCTGCAGCAACTGGAGGGCCTGGACTGGTTTGCCTGCAGCAAACGCACCTTTATCAAGGGTTTAATTACCCTGCCTCTTGGATAGGTCCCTAGTGCTGAGCTTTGTGCTGCACAGCTGGTTTTGCAATGGGTACCAGATCCTTCGGAGAAGGCGGGGATTTTATCATCAAGTTGTTTTTTGATTTGGGGTTCCAGTTAAAGAAAGAAGTCCTATCTTCTCTATTTCAGGGAAAAAAAAAAAAGGGCATTGTAGCCATAAAATTCCATGAAGAATTTCAAGGATTATGTAGCAAATCCCGTAGAATATCTGTGCTTTTTTTTCCGAAGTAGAGTATTTCATTTATTAAGTAATTACTGTGCTGAGCAAAGAACATACTTCAGGGAATATATAATATATTTATACTATGGTGAAACATGCCTGTACATGATATGTGAAGAGGGAAAGCCTCTCTCTTTCTCGTTTGAATAGTCCTGAATTCAAAGGAAAGCATTCTTTCAGCAAATGTTTGAAGTGGCTTTCTTCGACCCCCTGTTACTGAAAATTCAGTTAACATTTGAAACACTTCTCCCATTGCATTATAACCACAAATGCAATTTTTAATGCATACAATTGGGAATATCAGGTTATCAATCAATAAAACCTTTTCAGTCCCTAGGAAATGGAAATATCTGTTCAGCAGTAGTTCATGAAACTCACAAAAATGCCAAATGCTACAGAATATTGCTTTAAAAAGTGACAATTTCTCTGTCATGTGAAGACTGAAAATATTAATAAAAATTGTTCCCGTGTAAGAAAACGATAGTAATTCATCCTGCTGCTTATCTTCTGCATTATTTATCTGGTACCTCAAATAGCAAAGGAAAACATGTTTTTTGCTTATGAAGGAGTATATTGAAGAAGGCCAAAAAAGGGAAAAATGCAGGTTTCTTTCTACCTAGTACACTACTGAATCACAGCAACTGAGTCATATTCCCAGCATTATTTAGAATTAGATTGAAGATGATTTGCTTATTCTGCCAGTGGTTGTCATATGGGAGCAAGTGCATTCATCTTTCTTTCCCCTTAGTGTTTAAATAAAGATCCCCACTGCTTTCTTTTCTCCAAGCTTTGTCCACAATCTAATAAACTATTCCACTGGAAGGAGAAAAACACACCAAGGCAAGGCAACACGACTCATCTCCTCACAGAGGAATGTGAGGAAGGCAAAAATACCATCACTACACTAAACATGCTGAGATCCCAAACAGTCCTAATGCACAATCCTGTTCTCCATCTCACTGGGTCTGATGCAGACACAGCTTTCTTATCATGCTGAGCAAGTCACTCATGAACCTGGTTTGGCCCTCTTTGACTGTCCTTGATCTCATCTCCTCTTCAGCAGGATCTTCTTGGGATGTGGGAAGTGCAGAGTTACAATTATTAGCAAATGCATTCATTCTGAAAACATCCTCATCAGTAATAAAGAGGTAGAACAGGTCAAGATGAATAATGTTTTTACTTTCTGTATATTCTCTATCTGCAGATTTATCCTAATTATTTGTGAAGGAGGACAGAACTCTATGCTGGAAGATGATTAATCTCCTTGCAAAGCACTCAGCAACATATTTGTGATTTGTGTGGCATGTTAGTGATATAATTTCTATGAAATATGAATACCAAAACTTGGACCACTTCATGCACAACTATTTTCAAAGAAGCACTACACTTGACTGCATTTTTTCTAGGCAAACAGCTGTTTCTCTGGTATTTTCAATCTTGTCATATTTATCTGTGAAAGTGATAAAGTTAAACTGCATAACACTTTGTGAAAAATTCAACAGCAATTTATCCTTAGCATATGCTTGTCATTTCTTTCAGTGAAAGTTTTTCCAGTGTTTCTGGCTCCCTAGGACTAGCTCTTAAGATTTTTGTCTCTGTATCTTTTTCCTGTACAAGAATTAAAATGCTTTGGAAAAGAAAGGGTAAGCTGAGACAAAAAAAATAGACACAATAATTCAGTAAAGAAAGAAGACTTTAATTTCTTACCAAATTCTTCTTCTCCATCCTGGTCATCTATTAAGCCTACTGAGACTCCCAAATCCATGCACTTCTTGCTATGTGCCTTTGACTTCATATGCTTTGTTAAATTTCCTTAAGAAAAAAAAAGTTAAAAGAATTATCTGCTCTGTGAGTACACAAATGCCTACAAATATACACTCCACATGTCCATCTCTTCTTCAGGTACATTTACAACAACCTTACAATTTGATTTCACACTTGCTAGGACCTCGCCCCTCAATGCAAGCTGTCAAGGGGCTGTGGCAGATTCACTGTCCCAAATGCTACCAGCTCTCTCTACATTTCAGGAAGTTTATTATTGAGATAAAATAGAAGAGGATGAAAATTTTAGAAGATGATGTATTTTGTAGCAGTGTAAAAGATCCCTCCTCTGTTTATGGCAAAGTATAAAAAGGGGTTATTCAGCCTTCAAAGTCATGTTGACAGAAAACTATCATGTGAAACTGAGGTTTGTATCTTGCAGCTCTTTCGGTATTTGACGAATTCTATTTTTAGTGTAAACATTTTCAATGCCAACTTAAGGAAACACATTAATTTTATTCAAAATCAGAGCATGAACACACTTGATCTGAATCTCAAAAGTGAATGAGAGGCCCCACAGGCTGCTCTTCCCTCCTTTAAAAAGAAAGTATGGTAAATATCATCAAGAAATGGCTAAGAGTGGCTCAGATCTGTAAATGATGATATTTATGAAATGCATGTTACTAGAAGTAACTGCCCACTTTACACTTAAAATTCTCAAAAAATGTTTCTTTGAGGTATTTAAATAGGAGAAATTACAGCGTAATGGTGACTCTTCTATGGAGTATTTTATTTCTGCTTTGAAATGAAGATGGTAACTCATCCCAAATGTTGAAATAATTCTTGTGAATATATTCATTCACAAATAGCAATTTTTCCAGTTTTGCACACTTCATGAAGCTGTCCTGTCATGAAGGGTGGCTTAACAAACATAAAACACCCAACTGTGAGACCTGACTCTGCCAGCACTAATGGGAAGAGCCACGCTCGGCAAATGCAGAAGAGGATGTGAATACAAGTAAGTATCTGCTACCACTCTAACCAGGGAGAACTTTACAGGGGCAGAACTTAATTGCTCAAACTTGGCCAGCACCCCTCCTCTGCAAAAACCATAACCACAATGTACTGGGTTTGCACTTCAGCATTTAATTGTAAAGGCAATAGGATGACCCAGCCTGTCAGGATGCATTGATGAGTTTTGACACATCTGAAGCTTATTCATCCCACTTTGTGCAGCACTGGCTTATGTTGGAAGTTTTCCACACAACTGCTGAGTAGTCTCAAACCCACTAAAAACACAAATGTTCCTGAGGTTACAGCTGGGTGGGGAGGGGAGGATTGTTGCTAAACGATGTTCAAAGCCAAGGAAAATTTTACTGCTTAGAATTTTTTTTCTGGGAGTATTTTGGCTGTGAACTTCTCCTGTCTGTTTCATTTGAGTCCTGGATGTACCACTGTTTAATATACTGCCTGCTTAAACTAGGATCTAAAGGTGTAAACAGGCTTTAAAAAGTAGAGGTCCAACTCTGGGTCTTAGAAGGTCAAGTGGAAAGTGAACCTTTGTCCTTCAAGGGTGGAAAAAAAGAATTTCAATATGGTAATTTATTAGAGGGCAATTTCTTTCCTAGAGCAATTGGTTGAGTGCCAGTATGAGTACAATATATGTCCATCTCCTACCTCCACAAGACACTGTAAGGGACTTAAAATTTTGTGTCCCATCTCTATCTAGGATGAGCAGCCAACCACCTCACTTGTCTTCACCTAACTTTAATCATACTCCCATGATTTCCCTCTTCCACTCCAACACCCACTGTGGCATGCCAGATAGTTAATTCATATGAAAATGTGATTATCTGAATAAATATACAGAAGACAAAGGAAAAGCAGGAAATAAGAAATTACAAATATTTGAAGCATTAGACAATAAAACTCCACAGAGAGGCAACCGCTTTAGCTCACAAACAGCCAATTGTGAGAAGAAAAGAATTCTACTTTAAAGTAGAAAGAAAAAGAAGGAAAAACATTGCCAGGGAAGTAGCCTTACCTTTAGTTTTGAAGGAAAAGTTGCAGTAATTGCAGTGGTAAGGACGGACATCGGTATGTGTGCGAATGTGCTTCTTCAGCATGCTGGGCTTCTTGCAACGTATTCCACATTCCTCACAGATATACTTCCCTCTCCCTCGCCCTCTCACATACACATAGTCTTCATTTGACTTGTACCTAGTAACAGCACCAGAAGAGCAAGGCAATTGGTTGTAACGGGGAAATGATTCCAGCTAGAAACTCTCATCTACCAGAATTTTTAAAATAACACATTACATGAAAACCAATGACTGACAGAACCAATTACACTCTTTTTCTGCTCACTCCTGCATGTATTTGTTAAATTCATATCTATATTTTTCATTAGGTAGTCATAGACTTGTTTAGGAATAGCAGCTCATCTTTTTTTAATAAAGGTACTGTTGATACTAAAAGCATTTAAAGATTTCAAATTTCCTCTTTGCAACATAAGAACATACTTTTTAAAGGTGTCACGTTCTTGGAAGCAGGTTTGAGCATCAGGAGGAAGCTTTAAAAGAGCACCTTTGAGGTTCTGCCTTGGATGCAGAAAAGGAACAACATTAGTTATGATGATGGGAAAGCTTTAAAATTCCCTATCAGTGTCCTCCGGACTCAGCCTATGGGGAATGTCTCTAGGTGGAAAATGTCATTCAGATTCAATTACACCCTTCACATTTCCACTCAAGGATGCCAAAGGCTGTGCTTAGCTTTTGTGACCTGGTCCCTGCAATGTCTGGATCTGAGCAGAGACACAGCAATGTTTTACCTGAGCAGCTGTTGATGGTTTAATAACTGCTGGCCTAGACTAGATTCAAACTGGGAACCAGTAAGCAAAGCCCTACGGCTGACCACTAACTATGGGAATAATCAAATATGCACTATTTGTGCTACAAAATTTTACAGGTGTCACTGGCACATTTCTATTAAAAAATCTGTTTTATAAGATGTTGTACATTGTGCAACACTGTGGCTAAAGCAACTGTTATTCATATCAGGCAACAGATTTAAAGTACTACGGTGCAGGGAGGAGGGCTCTCAGTAAATATTTCCATGGTACTTTTCAAATCAGAGTTCTCCAGCCTGTGTTTGCCACAGCAAGCTGCCAGACAGGCACTGCACCGCAGGCTGCTGCTTAGCCCCTGGACTATATCCTCTCCAGCTACAGTTATACAACCTTGCTGCAGATAGGTATTATTCATCATGTAAGAGAAACATAGGAACAGAATTTACATCTCTGGCTGTATCTAGCTGCCTTTAGCACTGAGTAATGCTCGTTCCTTGGAAAAAAAAATGAATCGCGCTGCCTACTACTCTTTATTTTATTACCCCTTCTCATGACTCTCATGGCTCCATGCTACTGATGACTTTCCATTTTTCTTGGAAACATAAACGAACATCCACAGACCACAATATGGGAACTGTTGTTTAAAATAAATCAATCAGGAAGCAACATCTCTGCAAGTCTAGAATCTAGGAAAAAATATCTTCCCAATGATATCTAGAATACAAAGTACAATACTTGCCCTCCATCAAATATTTTAACTCTTCTTGGTATAGTTTTGATAAAGGAGTTTTCTTTATCGTGCTCAGTGCTTGATTCAGAGTTTTCCTTATTGCTGAATTCAGTTGGAGTCAATTTTTTCCTATTTAACGCTCGCTGAAAGAAAATGAGATATGCTTATCATTAAAATTAGTGTCTTTCATATGCTATTCAAACATTCAAGTTATGGTGAATAAAAGCATCATAAAAGCCACAATTCTAATAACTGATTTTTAAAATTATTAACGATACATGAAACAAAAACCATCTTTTGCTAAACTTCCTCTCTGCTATGCATTGCCTGTTTGTGGACTGCTAAATCTATACAGAGATTATGGGCCTGTAGGAAACCAGGAATGCTTTGAGCCTGCAGTAGGACATGCCATTTTCCTTGCTCTGGGAAGGTGAAGCTTTTTAGCTCACAAATAGCCTTCAGAGAAAGATGTGTACAATCAGTCTGAAGTGCTTCCTGAACAGCAGCAGCTGGACCAGCTTGCCTGCAGACCCACAGCACAGCAACGCCTCATGGCTGGTAGGAGCTGCCTTCTCATGGCACAGCAGAGAGGAGAAGGGTGGGAAGGAGGGGTACCTAGAGAGGTTATTAACAGGTAACATTTCTGAGTGATAATATTTTTCAGGAACTGCAGACTTTTTGCTCTGGAGATTGACTGTTCCCAATTTTGTAAGGTTATTAATAGGGGCTCCAGAACCATTCCAAAGCAAGACTTCACACTTAAATTCCTACTGCCAGACCAAATGACAAGAAAAAGCATACAGTTGTCTAACAGAACACAATTATATTTCTTCATTTTCCCTGATTATTAGTCAAAGAACTTTTTTTTGTTTGTTTTAAGGAGGATGAGTTCCCCCAACATTTGCCAATTAAAATCTACTCCTTCCAAGTCTAGGATATCTATAAAATGGGCAACAATGGAGGAATGATCCAATTAGCCAGCAATTATTACTGCTATATTTATAAACTGTTCTACCCACGTAGCTGGCACGTTTACCTCATTTGCTCATATTGATAAGTGAATAAAATGATGAGAGAAAAAAAAAGTCTGGCCTTATGTTTTTCACTCATTATAAAATTTAATGCTGTAAGCTTGTGAATTCTTGGCAAGAGGAGTGACTTCACTGGCTGGCTTAAAATGACAGATCAGTTACGGTGGTTGGCACATACATTGAAGGGTGACATCATTGTGGCACCCTGTCCTTGCCCACTGTCCTTCATGCAGCCTCAGACACTGTCTTCACTTCTAATTCCCACATGATAAGGAATTAACACAGATCAGAGGAAAGGCATCTTCCTATTCAATTGAAACCCCCAGGAACCTGCACATGCACAAGCACTACCCCAATCCGTACGCCCTCATACAGCCCTCTGGATTGATTCGGGCTGCATTTTCAAATGCCTGAGCACTTCCACCAAAGCACACACGACAACTCTGCCTGTCTGTGTGTAGGAAGAAAGAAATTTCACCCTGCATTTTTTAACAGCAGTCACACAAGGTGAAAAGAGATGATGTTCTGGATGAGAACTATCAGAAGTGAAGCCTGCTCCAATAATCACAACTGAGCCATTCTGCAGTTCCTCTACGCTACCTGGCACATGAACTGCTTTTGTTTCCACTGCAAACAAAGAAAAACAAGGTGACATTTGTAGTTTAACAGGAAGAGAGCTGTGAAAAATACAGAATACACACAATAAACCAAAACCACATAAATATTCCCAGCAGCTGAAACAATGCAATCTTTAAGTGCCTGATCTTTCAGTCCTATTTACCAATTATATTTTTTCCAGATTTAATTTTCAGTAGTGAAAAGACAAAGGAAAAAGAAATATTTCAGAAGTATTCGACCCACGTTGTTATCCAAACTATGATGAAACTGTTATAATAAGTTGTATATTCACAAAAGCACTGAAAATGAAAAAACTACCACAAAACCAAATACTTCTGATGCTCCCACTACTCTTTTTGTTTTTAAACACGTGTTTATGTACAGACACATAAGACAGTCCAACTTAGGTGTTAAAGTTATTTACCTCCTCTGCTATACTTTAGTTTACTTGTTATTTGCTGCTTTAGGAAATTGTTTCAGTGCCTTGGACATGCAAAATGCTGATATCAGAGTAACAGAAACACTGAGTTACTGTCACAGAAATCTACAAAAATGCCCATAGATAATAAAAAAAGCAGTCTGTTTAGCTTTTTCTGAAAAATTTCAAATGATTATGAAGATGACTTTAGTCCTCTGTACATTTTAAAGAGCTACTGGTCTTAAGGAGCACAGGTCTTTTGTGTGGAAACCCTTTAATGTACCTCACCTGAAATCCCCCCAAGCCCCACATGAACTGGTGGAAAGGGCAGAAAAACAGCAATGCTGTAAAATGTTCCTCCCTGTGATTACTTCTGCCTTCCAGTTCTAACACAGTCTCGTCTCTCTACTCCCATAGAGACAAGGACCATGATTCATTTCTACTTTACTCATTTTGCTCCAATTTAACTCCACTGTCCTCAATTACTGGTCTAAAACTGAGAAAAAATTGCTCTTAGGGCTGCCCAGAGACCAGAGTTCAATGGATACTTCTGGTACTTTACAACACCCTTTGGAAAAAAACCATGCTAGCAGCCTGAATCATCAAAGTTATAAATTTCAGATTAGAATATTCACTAAACATTTTTCCCACTGGCATACAGCCACTTGGGGAAAATGTCTTTAATATCTTTAAACTTTTACTAGTTTACACATAAAAATCTTCTGCATTTAACTACTTTCCAGTGGGGAGCTGGACTGTTGTGGCACATCATCCAAGAAAGGAAAGCTTTCCACAGTTTGGAGAAACTTTCCATTCTTCAGCCTATCCTTGCTCAAAAACCATCACCCTGGAATATTACACCAACTACTGATTCACTTCAGGGAGAAGAGCCAAGATCAATGTGGAGGCTTGAGAAATAACTCCTGATATAACACCAGTGAATTCAAGAGAGGAAAAACTGGTGAAAAGTAATAATAAATGGAATAAAATAAAAAGAGCAGGGAGATAAAATAAGACTTTTCCATGCAGGTGAAACCTCCTGTTACATTTTAACATGCTGCACTCATTCCAGGAGCTTTTTTCACAATAACATTTTGTGGTTTGTTTTCTGAATCACTGGAACGTGGCAACTTCACCTATTGCCTCTGAGCATTGAATTGTGAAGAGCAAACAAAGTCCCAGGGTTCCTTTTTGTTTGCATTTTGTTCACATGTACCTTCCTTTCCCATGGCACCTATTGTTGAAAGAACTGCCTTTTTTTGTGACAGTGATTAGTAGTGGTTATGCAGCAGCACGAGGTGTCAGTAAACATGGTTTAGTTCTGGGGGCAAACCCAGAACAGTTCAGCAAGTTGCTTTATCTCGGTGAGAAGATCAGCAGTTATAGTCCCATGAGCAGAATACACCAAATGAGTCTGGAAAGGGCTACAGCTGTGAGAGAGGAGGTGAGACATAACAGTACTGCAATTTTATTATTATTTGTAAATTGGATTGTAGTAGCACTTAAAGCTCTCTGTCAGGTCAGGGTTAAAATGTGCAAACCACTTGAGCAAACACAACCCCCAAGATCTGCAGTCTAAACCATGGTTCCCCAAGGAACTCAGGACCCTGCCAAGCTTCTAAGCAGGAAATCAACCACATTTTTTTTTAAGAATTATTTGCTATTTTCTTCGTTGGCTTTGTTTGTGCTGGGTTTTGGGGTTGTTTTTTTCTTAATGGAATATTAATTTCCAAAATCATCTCCAATGTTTTCCATCCTCAGTCTCCAACACAAAAAAAAAAACCAAAAAAACAACAAAAAAAAAAAACAAAAAACAAAACAAAAAAAACCAAACCAACAAAAAAAAACCCAGTGGAATTACTGGGCCTGAGCAGAGGAATTTCACTTTTTGGGTTTTTTTTTTAAGCATGGCTCCTGTGAGGAAGTTTCCAAGTTGGCATCAGCTATTCCATTACCAGGTCTAACTGGAGACTGCTAATACAGAGGTATATTGTAACAGCAGCAGCAGCATTCTGGAAAGCAGCTGAAATCCTGCTGCCTAAATCATGAGAAGTGAAAGCAGACAAACTCTGGAAGTATTAGATAGAAATACCTATCAGGTCTTTAAAATTTTTAACTTCTGCCATGGTACACCTTACTCATACAATGTGAGGTGCCAACTAAATTTTAATTGGTGCTTTTTTGCTACACTTTCTTCCTTAGTAATGGCTCTGAGCAAAGCCTCTAAATCAGCTCAAACAGAGCTTAAGAACAATTCATTTCCATCATGCTCATGTGCTTCATTCAAAACTGCAGCAAGAAAGACTGAAGAAAGATTAGTAACTGTGTTTCTTTTGTGGCAGAAGCACTGTAAATGTACCTGACAGCTGCCTATTACAGCATTTAAGCACTCCTGGAGTGCTTTAAAAGGTTGCTGTCAAAATATTTTTTCAAAATATTATTATCCATTATTTGTATTCTAAACAGAATTTGTTTGTAGAGAAAATCTGTTTATCAAGAGGCATGCAACTGCTTTGCTATCACAGATTTTTTTCTGATAAACTGTTCTTTAAAAATAAAACAAACATGACTTAATGACACAAGGATGTGAGACTTGCCTTAGAAAGACTTGCTCAACTACATATAATGAAAAAAGCTAAACATTTTTTTCTTTTTTCTTTTTCTTTTTTAATTTAGCACTATTTAAGTGCAACATCTCATGAAATGTATGAGAAGGCTGAAAAAAAAAAAAGGTAGTAAGAGTTCAAACCAAGGAAGCACACTAACATGGAACCAACCATTCAATTCAGCTACAGCACTAAAACACAATCAGCAGCCTGCATGCATTTTCTGCATGAAACATTATGGATAAAGTTTGAATTTCAGTATAAATGTTTGCAAGTCTTCCAGAGATTTCAGGAGGACCAGGTTTAACTCCACTGTCCTTTTGGCCTTAAAAGTTTCAGCATACCTTCACAACTTGCCCCATAATTCTGAAACTATTTCCTATCACACAGTTTCTCTTCCTATTGCTTTTCTTCCCACTGACAATGCTGTATCTTAGCAAAACATTCAGCAGACACAAAAACATTCCAGGGTGACCTCTGACAGCAGCAGTTTCTGTCCCTCAATACCCACAAAAATAGGGGTCTTTTCCCAAGGCTGTGGCATGTCTCTGCTAGAGTGACTGCTGGCCTGTGGACCCCAAGGCCCAATGTCTGGGACGTTTTGCTGATGGCAGTAGGACAAGTTACAGTCACTTTTAACCCTGTGCCAAACCATTTCCATGCCCTGAAGGATCATGGAGAAAGGGAGGTCTGTGGCTAAAGCCCTGTTTTTGCCAGCTCCAATGTGTTTGACACAGCATTTGCAGCACAGAGGAAGGAAAAGCGTGAAACCGCACCGCACGCTTCAGAGAGCTTTACAACTTCAGTAGATGGGACAATAAAAACCACTACTGGGTCCATTACAGAGACACAGACACCTGCTGCCATAATGAGGGGCTGAGCCACCTTCACCCACTCACACAGACAGTTTAATCACTAAGGAACACCAAATCCAGTCCAAACCAGAACACCTTTGGTTCTGTCTGAAACAAAACTGTCCAGCAAGTAAAATCTTGATCACATGTGTGCAGCCCGAGACAGCTAAGGAAGTAACAAGAGACTATTTTGCTCAGCCACTCTGGGTTCTAGAATGATGTAGTCTTTCACACGGGTCACAACCTTTGCCTGGACTACATTCCTCTGCACAAGATTTAAGGCTACCTTTGGAGCCATATCAATCCAAGAAGTTGTCAGCGATTTTATGGCAGTGGCAGTTTTGTTTTAAATGTCACTGTTTTTGTCATTATTTCATACCACTGATAAAGCTAGGTGGGAGAAAGGAAAATGGTATCCTGTTCCTCTCACAATTAGATGATCAGTGATGGTGAAAACTGTTTTCAGGGTGTATCCATGGACACCTGTTCAAGCTGAGCACTCTTTCGTAGCACAAAATACCTGCTGACTTTTAAGGCAAAATATGCAAGTATGATCTTAAATTAATTTAAGTTAAAAGTGTTTAAAAAAGTATTTTATCAGACTTATTTTGTTCTACCCTTTGCAAGACAAAAAAATAGCCAAACACATTCCTGCCACAATAAACACTCAGTACACAGATTTAAGCCCAGGAACTAATTTCCATAAAAAAATGATAAATCCTTATGTACAGGTTTCTTAATTGAATTACTTAAGATCTTTTTAGCAGTTTGACCCAGCATAATTAGAATAAATAAGCACATGTATGGTATGTCTCAGGCATATTACATTCTCTAAAAATATGAAGGAGCATAATTTCCAAAGCAAACCCTCTGTAAATGATCAGCATATATCAAACACAGCATAAGTACCTTGGTCAAGCTGTTCTTCCACTTGCTTGAATAGACCAATACATCAGATCTGGGGTGCGTAGTCCTTGCCAGAGTGTACAGTGGTTTTTCAACTTTTTGTTTGGAATTGAGGAGGGAGAGAGCTACCTTTGTCGACAAACCAAGTGGATTGGGGTTGTTGGGACTAATTGTCCATGTAGAATAGGCAGAGATTTTTTGATCGTTTTGCAGCAGATGCAATGGTTTTCTCTTCATGAGGTAACACCAGGTAAAATTTGTTGAGGTCTTGAGGCTTGGAAATGACAATCTCTGCATTTCTCCTGCATTCATCACAGCCAGTGTCGCTACAGGCTTTGTTTGGCCCAGGCTGCTGATGTGGTTGCTCTCATTATTGTTACTTGGGGACCTTCTTTCTTGGCTGCTGCTTACAGCCTTGAGAGGAGAACTCTGGCTATTGACTGGAGACAATTCAGAAGGTTTCCTAGCTACAAACACTGGTGATGTGGAAGACTTAATGTCTTCAGATTCTGGTGACTTCTTTAGGGTTTCTGAAACCTCATTGTCAGATGATTGATGGTCAGGAAGATCTGAAGTACTGGCCTTGCTGCTTTTTTCATGCTGTGTTACAACATCAGGATCGAAGAGGTGATTTTCAAGAGGCTCTGTGGTGCAAACCTGTCTTACCAGAACTGGTTTCTTTTGCTTACTGGTAGGGTCATTAGATCTAATGTTCAGTGAATGCAATGGCCTAGCATCTGTCATACAAGCAGCTCCACTCTCATCTTTAACACGTTTTTGCTGTTTTTCCATGGCAATATCTAAACTGTTTGCTGGGGAAAGCATTCGTTTACTTGAAGCTGTAACTTCTGGTTGAGGAAAGAGTCCACTAACTGGCACTTTCTGAATGATATTTGAAGAGCTTGACAAAGGTGAATTTCTGGTTCCATTTTCTGGAGGTGAGTTTTCAAATTCAAATGAATTTGGCAAAGTCCTCTGATGATCTTTGTGAGATTTTGGCAGCTGAGTTTTGCCTTCAAGCATTGGCACTGTTCCAACATTTGTTTTGCAGATGGACTGATTTCCCTGATCCTGGGTCACTAAAATGTGAGGCAGGGGCGTAACCGTTGCAAAGCCATAGGATGGCATACTGCTCTGAATACGGACAGGAACCACAAAAGGAGGGATCTGATGCATCTGGCTGCTGCAGTTATTGGGAACAATTTGCTTTAGAGGAGGCACAGAGTATGGATTAGATGTGTCCAAGAGTTTTGTCTGCACTTCAAAGGAGGATGCATTCTGGTCTACCCCAACTTGACTTGTACCAGTCTGAGTTGATAAAGTATTTTTTAGCAATTTAGAAGAGTAAGGCTGACCTATATGTAATGTTTTAACTTGAAGTTGATACTTTGGAGCAAAACAGTCCTTTTTTTCATCAGGATGAAGCGAGTTTGTGCTTGCTTGCTCCCCTTGGGCTGATGTTTTAGTAGATGGCTGGGAAGGCTGATGAGTCAAGGATGGCTGGCCTTGATTATTCAACATGTGATCTAGAGGCTGCTGAGCCAAAGACAGGCTACCAGGATTACAATTTTGAATCGTTGAATGAGGCCTGGAGTTAGTCTGTGAATGCTGAGTACTTGAAGGAAACTCCACTGAGGATTTGCCAGAGGTCTGCAGCCTGTGCAATGGCACTGTGGGCACATCTGTGGCATGAGTTGCCTGCAATGAAGAAGTCGATTTCACTTGAGGCTGTTGATTTTCTGGGGCAATATTTAAAGATATTTGTCTTATAAAAGGCCCCCTCCTCCTTTCTAGCAGAGGCACGTGTCCAGCAGCTCCATTTGCAGATGATTTTGGAGTGGCTACCTCTATGAGCGGGACGGGTTTTGATGGAGACATGCTTCCACAGTCAAAAGACTTACTCCTGTAGTCCACAACCTCCATTGAGGGCTGTGTGCAGCTGATTTGCTCTGAGGCAGCACGTCTCATTTCCCGGTAATGAGGCCCAGGGACTGCCAGTGCGTGTGAGCCAGCAGGAATCATGAGGAATTCTGATGACTTACTAACAGGCTCTGCTTTGGAAGGGTTCTCAACCTTCAAAGTTTCATCTTTATCAAGTGAAGTTGAGAAACTGGAGGTATGAGACAAGCTACTCTCCCGACTTAGGCTTCTGGAAAGTGTGGAGTCCACGCTTGATTCAGCAGATGAATGTTCCATTTCAGCCAAGCGGATTCTCTTCTTCTTCGGTGGAAGCTTTTCTGTTGGCAATTTTGACAGCGTTTCACTGCGTTGTGGCCAGTTAAACCTTTCTGTCTTTTCTGGGTCGCTGCATGGGTTTTCTTGGTCTCTGTCTGGTTCTTCTGTGACCAGTATTTCAGGAACCTGGATGTTATGCTGGCGAACGAGTCTTGATGGCTGAAGTGGCACACTTCTCTCATTAGAAACTAACTGGCTTCCCTGAACTTCTCCTCTAGGTGGTTCTGACGACAAAGTTTGGTGATGCTGGGGAGTGCTCAGATGAGAGTGCCTGTCTTCTTGGATTACAACTGTACTCAAAGAGCGGTGCTTTGCAGCCTTGTTGGGCTCTTGAGAAGAAACTGGTGATACTCTTTCGAACGACTCTGATTTCTCAAATGAGCTATTCCTGCTCAGTGAATTGGTGTGCTGTATTACTGAAATGCCAGTCCCTTGTCTTTTCAACTCCACCTTTTCTTGTACAGCTGAACTTGCCTGCTTTTCAATGAGTGGAGCCATCTTTGGCTCAGTAGTCTGATCTGTGCCACGAGCCACAAGCTGAATTTGGGAATTCTGAAGCAGAAGTTTGCTTGGTTGTTGTGATCCTACCACAGTTGTTGCACTGTGTTTTGACAGACTGGAAGAATTTGCTGGCTTGCTTTGGCCTTCTGTGTGCTTTGATGGTATGCTCGCATCATTTTGCTGTGCGTCGTCATCATCACCAACACTTTTCATTTTCCTTCTTTTCCTTATCTGAGGTGTCTGCTCCCAGACGCCAGTTGAAGTTGTGACTCTGTAGTGTAGAATTTGAGGCTGTGTACTGTTTGGAACAGCTTTGTGCTCAGGCTCTCGGACTGCTGCTTTAGTTTTAGGTCCATGCAACTCTGAACAATAAAATTTCTTATGGTTTTCAAAATTTTCCAGTTTTCTATATCTGTTCCTGCAGGTTTCACATTCAAACATTGTTCCTCGCACCTGAGGGGACTTCTTTGTTTTTTCTAAATTCGATCCCTGTGCCAGTGATTTGCTCCTTTGCAATAAGGATTCATTTGCTAAATTACACCCCAGATAACTTTCTTCTACAGATCTCACTGGTCCAAAACCTTGGCTTTCACCAGTAGAAGAATCTTCTATGGCTGCTTGTCTAACCAGGGTCCGAGGATGTCCACCTTGGTTCAGTGGAGTAGCAGGTCCCGACACAAAAACGTCATCGTATAAAGAGCCAATTTTATCATCGAATGACTGGCTTCCTCGAAGGGGATGAGAGGGAGGTATTACATTAGGAGGTACTGCTGAGTAACTGGTGGTAGGCATGGAATTACTTCGTGTTATAGGTAAACAGTCGAGGGATGGTACAGAAAGAAGAAAAACTTGCTTTGATTTCTCAGTGGGTGTGAAAGGAGACTTTGGTATATCAGAGCTTGAGCTAGTTCTTCTTCCCATAGGCTTTAAATCAAACTGGAAAGAATCCTTAAATATGTAGGATTTTGGTGAATCTATGCTTCCTCTTCTTGAAAGAGATGTTCTTCTTGGTTTCACACTATCTAGCTGTTTGTCATCCACAACAGCTTCATTATCAGAAATTAACTTTGAGATACGCTCCTCAAGAGTTTTTGTTGCCAAGGGAGGTCGCATTTGGCCAGAGAGAATAAGATTTTTTTCAGCACAAACAGTTTGTACCACTGATGCTACCACGCCACTTGGTCGTGGTACACAGGGAAGATTTTTATTTGGATCTTTTTCAGAGGTCAACAATCCCCTTACAAAAGGAGCTGGAGGGCTCATTGTTTGATCTGCGCTTTCGGAACGAGAGAAATAACCGGAATCAGTACTACCTAAACTTCTAGGGCTCAAAAGACATTTTCCCTGCTGATCTTGAGAACCATCAGTTGCCTGCTGTCTCTGGAGCTGAGCATGCACTGGTCCTCCTGTAGATCCTGGCTGTTCCTCCAACAGGCCTGCCTCTACTTTCTGATGCTGCTTTACGTCATTCTCCTTGAATGAGGCTGTGTGTGTTAAATTTGACTGAAGAGTTGTGACTTTAGAATCTCCTTTTCTCTGTCCTGCAGCAACCTCAGATGCTGGCTCTGTCACTTTTGGGCTATCGGCCCTCAGTGGAGAAACATTTACAGGATGAACTACTACTTTTGGTAAAGCTGCCCTTACTTGAGGTTCTGCATCCTGCAACGAAGAGTCACCTTGTATACAGTCTGGGTTGCTTAATGGAATAGGGCTTGCTTTCTGCAATGTTTCTGCACTTGAAATGACTTTCACTAATTGTGCAGGTTCCAGTTCTTGATCATCTTGTCTTTCATCTGCAGTGCCTTCATCTTCACTTTCACCACTTTCTTCCACATCTGAATGAATGCTAAGTGCTTTGTCTGAGTCATGAGATAAGAAGAGGCCACCTGAATCTGGTTGTAGGACAAGTCCAAGTTTGAGAGCATGCGCATGAGATTTTTTGTGCTTGTAGAGATTGCTTTTAGTTTTAAATGAAAACCCACATGTCACACAAGGATACGGTCGCTCTCCAGTATGGGATCGGATGTGCTTTTGGAGAACACTAGGCTTGGCACAGGCCCGATTGCAATACTCACAGACATATTTCCCTAGCTTTTTAGGCTTCTGGTCTTTCAAGAGGTTACATATTTGTTCTACACCATGGTTTACAACTGATGCTATCTGGGTTGAATTATACATGGGACCTATGGACAAGTGTGTTGAACTCGATGTGTTAATTGACAATGGTGAAGATGAACTAGCTACTAAAGGGTTTTGAGAAAAAACCTGAGTTAGAGTGGAAGATGAGGTGTGAACAACAGATGAAGTTACTGCTATGCTGTAGATCTGCTGGAGCTTGGAGTTTTCTTGACTCTGCTGTTGCACCAGAGACCTAGTTAAACTTGGACACATAACAACCTGGTGATTTTGCTGACTGGTTTTAGTAATAAGGTCTTGTGAATGAGAAACTGATTGGCCTTGTGCTTGTCCAGTCTTGGCCGTTGTTGCTACATGCACATTGTTCAACGTACACGGGTAATAGTGAGGTCCAGCTGCAAACTCCTGCTGTGACAAAGCAGACTGATTTTGGACACTTATTGTATTGGACATGAGACTAGAAGAGGTGCTTACAGTTTTATTTGGTCTCAGTTTCTCTATTTGCATCCCATAAGGGGGGCACTCTTGTGCTAAGGTGTTCAGTTCAGGCTCCATAGCTTTTAGTAAGACATCGAATGCAGTACGTGTACATGGGGATGACGTATTGCAATCAACAAAATTAATACATTCATTACTGTCAGTCTTTGTATTACTTGATGAGGAGTTTGAGGGAGGCTTCCTCTCTGCTGAGTTCAGTTGGTTTGCATCAGTATCTCCCGCTGCCTGTTTACTCAAATCTAAGGATTGATGTGTCAATGAAAGCTTTGTCTGCATTGATGTCTCAGATTTGGTTGTTTCAACACTTATCTCACCACTAAGTGCTCCCCCATTTTGTTTGGTACATTGATTTCCATTTTGCACGGGCAGACGACCCTGTGCTGTGGCATGTTCAGAGGCATCCGGAAGAGCTTTTAGCGGTGAAGGGTCTACATTTTGCTTAGCCTTGGTTTCAGCAGGGCTTCTCAAAGGCGATTTTGGTATTTTTTTAAGATGGTTTTCAGACACAATCTTTTTTCTTTTCACACCCTTAATTGTATCTTGGGTTCCTCTAGTACCAGCATCTGTGATTTCTGTTAAAACACAAAGAGAATAAAAAAGAATATTCAAACTGGATACTGCAGTATATTTTTTATATATACCATTTCACCATCTCTAAGTTTCAACAGTAAGCCCTGGGGCAACAGGACTGTCCGTCTCTCCAGCATCCAACATTTTCTTTTAACAGTAAATGTATCTTTGAGAAGATCTATCTTGTTTTCATCTAAAATGAGCAATGCTTCCTAACTGATGCTTGAAGACATTACAAAAGTAATTCACTATAGGAAAAGCTTCAAAGGAAATGTAAGAAAAGGAAGGCTACTGAAGGAATATTTTAGCAACTCCTTTCCAGCTAAGTAAAAGATGCCTCTCTCTTGCACTAGTTTAAGAATTCAAATCATTATAGGACGAAAATGAAGAACCAAGACACATATGTCATGTTTGTCACTTTTTCCGTCTATGTGTTCCTGTAGTTAAGGAATGAACACAACTTCCTCATGGTTATATTTGTAAGTAGATTTATCATGGAAATGGCACAACCACCCACTCCATCTGTCAAATACTGTATTTCGGAGCTCCAATTACTGAACTTCAATAGCATTTCAGATGAGCAACTACTGTGGATGAATAAAATCAGTCACACTTAAATGACTTTATATTTGTGCATCATGAAACAAAATAAACTAAATTTGAATTATTTCATTTCATAGCTACACTTGTTGCTGATTTTAAGCAGATATGCATGCAGAGTTTCAGGGGGCAGGGAATAGCAAACGAATTGGAGCATTATTCAGCAGAATAATTTTGTAGCAAGCACTTATATTTGTAGACAGTCCAATTCCATCTATAATAAAAACCACATATAGACCGAATTTCTGTGTTGATACACAGAAGCCTTTTTTTCAGTGGATACCCAAGTTGCACACCTTTGTCTCCCTCAAATGTATGATAATCTATCAGCTATTTTTTTTTTTTTTACTTCTATCCTAACATAGACACAGTCATAGCCACTGCCTCAGCTAGGATCACTGGTAGTGCAGAGGAAGCGAAATATTAAATGGATGTAAATCAGTTTTTTTAAGCTTTAATAACTCCTTCATCAGGCTGTTATCAAAACCCCTACTCGTCTGACTGTCATTGTTGAAAGCAAAGGAGGAATCTGATGTGACTGGAGGGCTGATGGCTGTCGGAAGGTTCAGACACACACATTTTGGGAAGCCGCATTGAGTAACCCCATGCAGTTTTTCCTGCACAGGTAACTCAGGAACAGAGGTTTATGAGCACTTCTAGGAAAAAACAGCCTTAAGACGATGTATAAAGGGATGAAATTCTCAGTCAACTTCAAAAGGAGGCAAGCGGAAAAAGCTCAGACCTTCCAGTATCCATCAACCCTATGGCCCCAAGGACTGTCCTCTTGCAGAAACACTAGCTGGATTCCATACTGTGGTGGGAGGAATGCCAGTGCATCGCGTGCATCTGACAAGAGATACTGTAGCTGATGAATCCAGAGTGAAATACCTGCTCCACGAAGAGGAAATCCAGGCAATGCTTAAAGCCTGACTAGCAGAAGAGAATGCAAAGTGACCAGTAGGGGCAAAAAAGCAAAGATGTTTCCTCCATGCCATAGCACAACCCAGCTGGGATGCGTGCTAACGCCAGATACTTGTAATTTCAAAATCTAATTTCTGCCTCAATGCCAACTTAATTATACATATATTCAGTTAGGGTGAATGGATATTCAGATTACCCTGCAAACTAAAAGATTAAAGACTACACATCACACAATGTGCTGGTTTTGGCTGCTGTAGAGTTAACTTTCTTTACAGTGGCTAGAATGGGAATTACGGCGTCTCGGCTGCTGGCTGGGGTGAAACCACAGCACACATAATTCATTGCAAATGTGGAAGCTCTGCAGAGCCTGACCCATTCCTCTCCCAGCCGTACTAGACAAACCTTATCTATGAAGAGTAAGAGTCTGCTTTGTCACATTCAGCAGTCCCATAAAAGAGATGCTTCAATCCCTCGCCAGAACTACTGGTTCCAAATCCTAGTTCTGGCAACACTGTGCTCCTCTTGGGCATCCAGAAAGAAATTTCTGTGGTAATTGTTCACTTAACCTTTAAATGAACTTTGGATTTATTGCTGTATCATCAAAACCTATTCCTATTAGGCTAGATTTAACATATTCAAAGCTGAGCAGTCTTCCATCACAATGTTTTGTACTTTCTATTGCTTCACAGTTAAATAGTGACTTACACTAATAGGTTATCATTGATAATATTAATGGTGAATTCTTTACAATTCATAGCCTACTGCATCTGTTTTTTTCTTCAATAACAACAAAAACCAGTTTTACACAACTCAAACAGAAAATAACAAGGTTATTATATAAAAGCATGCTTTTAGCCATGGTCTGCTGATCTCTGAAACATGGCCACATTAATTGAGCATAAGTGATTTGGTTCCTTTTATGCACACACTGTAGCTTTTATGCTGTCACAATCACGGCTCCACACCGGTCATTCTGCCAGTGTTTGTACCAGAGCACATGGGGAAGAGCTGGGCACATTACAGAGCTAGAAAAGCATGAGTGCCACGAATTGCAAACATCCGAGCAAATGCACACAAAAAAGACTAAGGTTTTTCATACTGCAGCAACTGAACAATCAAATGATGTGGTGCTTCCTGATATCTCAGAATATTCAAAGCTACTGTTTCTGGGTTTCAACCATGCAGCGCCAAAAAACAAGGATACTCAACCTACACCATGTACTGGTGAACTGGAAACCAACACAGCTGAAAGATAAACATGGCCTGCAAAAGCCTTAAAGGAAGTAAAAATACATCTTTATCAATCAAGCAATTAAAAAGATTAACTCACTATGAATAACAAGATCAGAATTTTCCATGATCTCTTTACTGCTTTACTTTTTAAAAATGCTGTTGAACACAAGCCAAAGCATAAAAATTGTTTGGGAAGTTGAAAAGAAAAGAAAAAATAATAAACAAAGTCAAGTTAAAAACTGCATTACATAAAGAAATAGTATTTTTTTCCAGTCTCCACAATCACTATTTGTGCTGCTTCTAGACCAATAAAATTCCACTATACAGAAACAATGACAACTAATTTCTTATTTGTCTTTCTGCTGCTTCATGTTTTGTGATCCCAGAGATGGAGTCACAGAATTGCTTTAGTGTACCTGTCTAACAAATCTTGTAAAATGCACTTTCTTGACAAAATGGCTTTACATGGCTTAAAAATTGTTTAAGTCCTTTGTTCTACTCCTGGATAATTTAGAAATCCTTATTATTTTTCTTAATGGAAATATTTACCAAATGTTTGCTAACAACCAAATTTCTGGCATATCCGGAGGAAAAATGGAACTACTGACAACTTTGCTTCACTTAATTTTAACTTGTCATTCTTTTAGTACAAACCTTTGCTTTGTATTCCCAGTTTACGTTGAAGACATTCCACTGCACATTTCTTATCTACAGCTACATGATTGCATGAAGGTCAACTGCATCAATATTTCTAGAGGCATCAACAAAACTGGCAGAGAGCATCAGTCCCCAAATGCTAAACACTCCTCTGCCTTGCAACTTTCAGGAGTGTGATGAGTTGCCAGGGCTGTCAGTGTACCCATATCCACAAACTGAACAAAAAGAACATAAAAACATCATCATGTGGAGAAAAAATAAGAATTTGATCTGATTTTCTTTCTCTCCCTGCCACTCCATGTGCTCTGCTCACTCCCTCTGCAATCACCCAGCCATTCTCATCATTCGGTGGTAATTCCCCTTTTCCTCTGGTGGTGAAGTGGTACTGTTGAGAACCGCTGTCACCTCAATCAGGTGTCTAAAAAGAATCATTCTTATAAGCTGTATCACATCAAATAGGACTAAGTTACCCAGGCTAGGAGAAGAGGGGACAATGCCACTGTGCTCAGTACCTCGCTTTTCACATCCCACGGACACCAAGGCATCTCTTTTGTGTTTTGTCTGGTTGGCTTTGTTCTGCCTGCTCTCAAGATTCTCCACTTAATTCCTTTGCTTTGGCATGAATTCTGCACTCAAAACATGACAAGAAAAAGCTGATGTTTCTAAACATGACTTTGTACTCCAACAAATTCTCTGATACACTTTGCTCTGTGCACAGGAGATAGAACAAAAGAACACAGGTGTAATGGTGTAGACAGCAATCTGCAGAGTAACTCATGCAGCAAATAAAAGAAGTTATAAGCGATCTGATTTTTTCTTCCAAAGCACTTACTGGTGAACCAGACGGTGTCTTGACAAAATTATCTCAATGGTTTTGTTTAAGTAACTTCCAGAACTGCCTGTCTCAAAGCCTACATGTTATTACAACACCCACTCTCTTTCTCTCCCTTCTAATAGAGCTACAGGCTTGCACTTGAAGAAAAGAGAGTAAGAGGGAACCAAAGAAGGGCACCACTCCCTTCTCCCTCAGTGCCACCCTGTGAACATGGAGCAAGCAACCACTATCTATCCCTGCAGTCCAATGAGCAGCATAATTTTCATCTCATGCACTCACTTTATGTTGCAGAATTAAAAAAATCACTGTTGGCTCCCATACAAAGACAGAACTTTCAAATCCAAGTGCCTGATCTTTAGCTCCTAATCTGTACTTCAGCTCCCAGAGCACTGTAAGTAAGACCAAGTCTCTTCTGAAAGTCTTCAACTACTAATTGATGTCTTAAAGGAATGGCTAAGAGGTTACTCTGACCCCCGACAACACTAGTGATCTCAAGATGGAAGGGTTCTCAAAAGCGAGACGCTGTTACTAAGGATCTTATTCTGTCTTAAGCTAAGCTTTACACACTCTTTAATTTTGATTTCACCAAAACTATCAAAAGCACCCATGAATCACCTCACTGGGTCTCTTTCCATGAATAAATAAAGAACATCATAATGAAATAAAGAAGTAAGTCTTGCTGGCAAATATGAGGCCACCAGAACTCACACTAAAATGCAGCAAGGAATAACTAAATATTCATTTTTTAATAAATTACCTTTTTAGCTTCATACTGCTTCCTACATGTTTAGCACAGCCATAAATATTTTTCCTAAAATGACATCTTTTCCCAAACAACAAAACCTTGATCTCATAACCAACCCACACACCTATGAAAACATTCACAGCCAACAAGTCAACACAAAGGCTTGAACAAGATTAACACAAGTGCCATGCTTGATTTTAAGTACAAATAGAATAGGATTTTAAAGCAAATCACCAACCATTTTAACAGTCTTATTTCAGCTGCCTAGTTCAGACTCTTTGAAGTGACCAGAGGGTGGTCATTCCCTGTTTCAGAGGTCAGGAGGCGAATCACAAAACTTAGGGCACTCCAAGTGAGCAGTGGTATTTGAAAACCCATGTCAGCAAGACTAATGCATGTTTACGTACTTTTATTGCTAGGAACACCAGTCTAAACATATCTAGAGTAGACCCCTAAAAACACTGGATCTGTATGCAAAGCACATTTTGACATGGATAAGTTAAAAAGTAGGGAGGAGCTTTAACAATCAAAGGCTAAAGCATTATGACAGGGATTGGATCAAGCATTCATCTGTGCCAACATTTGTCCTTTTGTTCATACCAGCAAACAGCAAATGATTCCACAGAGCATGGATAGGTGAGTATGGCTTCTGGATTTCACACTGCCTGCAAGCACATGCTTATTTTTCCTGGTGTTTGTAACAGACAATACTAAGCTCTGAGTTGATACGTGCCTCTCATCCTCTCACCATTCTCCACTGGGAAGAATCTGACTCTATTGCAGTGCTAGGTTTGGTTTAGTAAGCTGCAGCTTTCCCGGAGAGCTCAGCTGGGCTGCTTAGGACAGGGCAGACATTCTGCTCTGCCGTAGCCCTTTTGGACTTCCCTGAGCTCCAACTCTGGCTAGCTGTCAGCTCAGCAACACAGTGACGGCAAAAGAGGCGAGAAGGGTCTCTCCATTGGGAACCTTTATTGTTTCATGTTGGTCTGCTCGATCCCAGAGGCAGAGGGACCTTGTGATTGGGAACAGGGGGATTTTCTCAGATCACAGGGGCGGTACCTGGGCAGAGTTGGGGTACAGGAACCAATCAGGGAGAACCCGAGGGAGTGGCCAGGGCTAGGGGGCAAGAGAAAGTGAGGGGGAACAATATAGGTTAAGAGAAACAGGGGATAAACAGATCACATCTCTCCCTTTCATTTTAATTTGAAATGGAAAGGGCACAATTTTTATACAACATAAAAAAAATGGTAAAACAATGCAAAATAGTTAAAATGATGAGGCGGCTGGTGGTTGTTGTTGACTTTGGAGATCGGTGCTGGTTGAGTTCTCGCACAGCAGCTGCTTTTGTAGCTTATTCGTGTTCTCTCTTCCGCTGGGGCTGCTAGGATGGCATCCCTCGGTTGCTACTCAGTCCAGGTGGCATGGTGACCGGGGAAGGGTCTGCTGCCCTGCTGTTTCTGTGCCATGCAGTGCGTGGGGCTGCAGCTCTGCACTGATACTCTCAGGGCACCCCAGATCGCACAGTCCCTGGGCCAGGCTCGTCCTGCGGGTCTGGTCCAGGGCTGCGGCTTTTCCCCAGCGCAGCTGCCACTCTTGTGCCGACACTACTCGGGGCTGGGCCCGCCCCACGCATGACTCCATGATAACCCCCTCCAAAACCACCTTTTCTCAAGCCTGAATGAGCCCTGGTCCCTCATCTTCTCCTCAGAGGAGAAATTCTTCAGCACTGATCGTTGTGATGCCTCAACACTGAACTCACTCCAGGTTTCTGATGTTCCTCCTGCACTGCAGGGAGTGGGGTGCTGATGGTATAACTGGAGTATCTAAAAGTGGTCTAAGGATTGCTGAGTAAAGGCACATAATTCCTTCCCCTGATATGGTCATGCTTTCACCCACACAGCCCAGGATGCTGTGGTCTCCCTTGCAGCCAGGCGTGCTGCTGGTGGGTGCCCAGCTGCTTCCCACCACACCCCCAGGGCCTTTCCATGGAGCTGCTCCCTGGACTGTCAGGCCCCAGGCTGGGGCTCCTCCTGCCTGGGTGCAGGGCTTTGCATTTGTACCTGCAGAACTATTCCTCTGGTTGCCCACCTAGCCAGACTTTACCAACCTCATCTAGTAGCGGAGGGGTGGTTTATAACCTTCCTTCTCTCGGAGGATATATTTCTAAATTTGGCTAAACCAGCACACCTGGATACAGCAACACTGTGGGAAACAGTGTCCCCTTGGTTCCCAACTCTGTAATAGAAGCCATTTTATCATAATTACCACAGCTTGCATTGATTTCCATTGTTATGAGACTGGAATAGATAAAGCAGAATGTCTGCAAAGTACTTTTGCTCACATTCATATCCAAGACACTGTTTGCATGCTTCCACAGGTCTTCATCTTATTAATTCATCACAATCAGAATACACACCAATGGCACATTCTCTTGCTACACCAGGAACAGCATCCCCAGGAATTCTGCCTTTCTGTCTTTTTTTACACTTAATTCTTTTTCCCATTTGCAAAACAAACACCACCACCAAATTCTGTTCACATTTCATCTTATTAATGGCAAAACTAACAGGCATCTCAACAAAATCAATGCAATATAAAAGTGTTCTGTTCACATGGAATTTTGGCGTTTTCAGCTAAAGACATTCCAAAAAATACCCATATTGCTGGCTACCAAAAGTAAGGAATAGCTAAGAACTGGCAAATGTTATTTAACAGTGTTTTGTACAAACGGTAAAGTTTAAACTACACAATCTACTGTTTCCACTGATTCTACATTAACAGGAGTGAATTGTGTGGAGGTATGTGTTGTAATGAGGGGAATCCTTAAAACATGTATAAGACAGCAATGAACTTGGAAGGAAAGATGAAGTGATATTTCTTTAGATATTCAGAGATTATTTATTCCTCCAGCTGCATGGCTGGAGTTCCCAGGCAGACTCCAGTCACAGGACCCACTCTCTTTTCTTGGGCCCTGGGCACCCAAACCAACCAATCAGGAACAGGTATGGGGCACACGTGACATGGGGACAGGGACAGACTCGTACCCTGCAGGGTCCCTACCCCCTGGACTTCAGGGGAAGGCACCTGAACAATTCACCCTTTCTTATTAAATAAAATAATATTGGAAAGAGTTGGATAAACAACGAAATGATTTCAAAAGAAAGGAAGCCACTTGAGTCCCCAAATGTCCAAACAGATTCTCTTTGGAGCATCAGAAGGGAGACAGGACTTGAGTATGCTTCAGATGGAAACCGAGGAGAGGGTTTTTCTTTTTTTGTACCTGTTGAAATCTTAGAAAATGACAGTTAATTTCTTCCCTCCCTCCTTTTCATCCCCCCCCATCGGCATTGCAAAGGGATTAATGGCGAATGAAAAAGACTGGTTTTGTGTGGGGTACCAGAAAGGGAGATTTGGGTTGGGCATAAATGGGGGATAAAAGAGCATGGGATAAAAGGGGAAGGTAGGATAGGGGAAGGGATAGGGATTATGGGGATACTGTCCAGCATATCTACTGCCTTTGACAGGGACAACCCCTAGGGCCTGTAACACATGAGGCCTGTGGGCCCTTTCTTCCTTGCACAACTTTAAATTCTACTCTTTCTCTTTCTTCTAAGCTTGGAACATCACTTTTGGGGTTATTTTTTCAATAGCACATTTATGGACAAAAATACTTTCTCCAGTATCACTTTTCAATAAGAAACCGTAATTTTTCTTAACATTTACCACTATACTATACTATATATAGTTCCAAAAACCCGAGCTGTGATAACCTTTTCATTTCTCTGAGTTCCTTTTTCTTGCTTTCACTTTCAGCTTTTCTCGCTCTCATGTTGGAGCCGCTGCAGCCGGGACCGCCGGGGCCGGGGCCACCAGCGCATTCCTGTCATGGGGTCTTGACTCCTTGGGATTGCGTGTGGGGCCATGCGGGTCTCCTCTGGCAGTGCTGATGCACGCAGACCCTGCCGGATGCTCCGCCTCCGGCCACCTCTGCACCACCACTTGGCACTGTGCTTGCTTCTCCTCTGGAATTCCACATGATTGCTGTTCCACGCTTTCCAGGCATTCGTGCAGCTGCACGGCCGCACCCTTTAAGGCGTTCACATGTTCACGGCTTTGTACCGCCGTCACTGCCGCTGCTGCTGCTGTCGGCTGTGTGGCCGTGGGCTAGCGCGGTTCCCTTCTCGCCCCCACGCCGCTCCGGCTTGGCTTGGCTCACCACGGTCGCCATAGCGACTGCCACAATCGCCGCTGCCTTTCTCGGTGCAGGGCTCGGGCTCCGACTGTCGCTCGCCACGCGGCGCGGGGCGGCCACTGCCGGGATGCGCCTTGGCCACCACCGCCCTCACCGCTGCCTCACGGCAAACACTGCCGGGCCCGCGCTGCCACGCTGCTCCTGCCTCCACTCCCACCGCCTCCGGTCTCCCCGCCGGCTCTGCTCCCACCGTGCCTGGCCTCACTGGCTCTCCCACACGCGGGAGCTCCCTCGCCGCCACCCGCAATGCACTCGGCGCCCATGGCTGGGGCCGCATGGTCTCCGGGGTGGCGGAGGAGCCCCCTGCAACGCACGCTGCTCGACCACGTGTTCGCTGCTGAAACCGCAGCAGGACACAGCCAATACTGCTCAACAGTCTCTGAAATCAGGTAATAATCATGGAAATAGTCTTGCATTGGCACATTTTTGATTCAAAAATTAACTCTGTCCAAACATTCTTCCAAAAGTCCTTGGTAAGAATCAACTCCCAAGAAACATAGAAGTTTGTAAACAGCCATGCCAAAAAGTGTCTTAGTTCTTTCTGAGCTTGAATTAAGCTGAAATCTACCTACTGCTGTTCAAGAACCTTTTTTAATTTAAGGTAAACGTCTCTTTGTGATTCAGACAGCCATGTGTCCTTCCATGGATCCTCCATTGTTCAGAGATGGGACAGCAAAATGAAAGCAAGAAGAGATATCGAGAGTTACTCACGAATCACCGAATTATCTTCTCCAGGGATTGTTTGCCAGCATATCTCCACTGTTTGTTGTAATTAGGGGAATCCTTACAACATGTATAAGACAGCGATGAACTTGGAAGGAAAGATGAAGCGATATTTCTTTAGATATTCAGAGATTATTTATTTCTCCAGCCCACATGGCTGGAGTTCCCAGGCAGACTCCAGTCACGGGACCCACTCTCTTTTCCTGGGCCCCGGGCACCCAAACCAACCAATCAGGAACAGGTATGGGGCACACATGACATGGGAGCAGGGACAGGGACAGACCCGTACCCTGCAGGGTCCCTCCCCCAGGGATTTCAGGGGAAGGCACCTCCACAGGTATGCTACCTATAAAGGTAACTGAGGAAAGGAAGAAGTATTTCTTGGCTTTGTATAAGGTTTCCCTGAAATAATAGGCCTGTCTGTATTTAAAACTAGTGTGAGGGGACAGGAGCTGCTGTGGGAGTGAGCAAGAGGCTCCTCAGCACCCAGGTTTCAGCAGCTCCCTCACCAGTGTTTGAGTTGCAAAGTGACACTGAAGCTGAATGGGGAGAATAATGTCCAGGATTGACCAAAGCTACAGTGAAGAGATACAGATACAATCCTGTAATTAATTCAAACCATTAAAGGTTCCTCTCCAAGAAACAGGAACACACATAACCTTGTAAGTGAAATAAAGCAACTGACAGGTTTAAAGGTTGCAGCCACAAAGGTGTCCTCTGGGCTAGTCCTCCTCACACATGGTGAAATACCAGGGCACCGTTGCAAGGGCAGAGCAGATCAGCTTTATAAATTGTGCAATAACATTTTAGCATAAGGAAAGGGAGACACCTTTGCCCCCAGGCACAGGGGTTGGACTTATCAGGAAGCTCTCCCATAATACAGTTTCATCTCAGACATGAGAGCCTGCCAACCCTTGCTTGGCCTTGGGATAGGTAAAGAGTAAATGATAAGCTGCAGTCTGGAGCCGTCTTCCTTTTCAAGTCATGGCTACTCACATCAAGACAACCGTGACTACTTCTGATCTAAGGACATAACTGCCCTTTGCTAACAAAAGAAATACCTTCTTTAGAACAATTTGGTCTCATTTTGTGCATAGAGAAACTTGACTCGGGAGAAGAAAGTAACAACCAGTAGATTTTTACCCATAAAATCAGCATGCTTGATGAGGAAGACCATGAAGATCAAACAGCAATAAATATCTTGACAACTGAGGTAACACGAGAGCCTCAACTGAGAAATTCCAAAGTCCATATGCAAACAGGAATCAAATGCAACACTTCAGCACATCTGAAAATCTCTGACCATGGTGAAATAGGATTTTTTTCTCCAAAAAAGAGTTAATTTCCTGCCCAGCATGAAACACATTAAATGAAACATAACATTTGATATTGATTGAGATTTCCCACCATACTGGTGTAAGAAACCAGCAGAGGCTGAGCCACTGTGAAGTTTCACAGGACTTGACACTGAAAGACAGAGGAAAGGCACTGCAAAACCAGCAGACAGTGACCACACAGGCCATGGTTAATGCCTAACTTAACACACATGAAATGGCAATGCATGAAAATTCAGCAAGGGCATATACCACAGCATTTTAAGCATCCTTGAAAAAAATTAAAAATGTTTACCATATTAAGTAGCCCTAGGGCATTTACGTTCTGGCTCTGCATTACAGCCCTTAACAACTCTATATTCCTACCTTCACAGAACCCTTCATACTAATCTGAGAAAAGTAATCACAGCTTAAGTGCTGTTAAGATAAACCACATTGACTGTGAGTAAGTGAAGAGACAATGTTATGATAACTCACATCACCATCAATCTCAGCCAGAGAAGTTCTTCCTTGCTGGGCACTCCAAAGACAAGCAAAAAGACAGGATGCCTCCCAAAAGGCAAATTAATGAGCTCCCAGTCAAAGCCAAAGCAGAGACCAGTTCCACCTAATTATCCATGTAAAAATAAGAGCTGCTTAAATATAAATAATTAAAGAAAGTACATTGCAAGAAATTAACTAAAATAGCTCAGGGACATCCAGAATTTTTTTCTTGAGTGTCAGGCAATGTTGTCAACAGTTTCACAACTAAAGAACCTGTTTGTAATTTAAGGATGTCCAGTTGTTACTGGAAAGTTAGGATTTGGCTAGGAAATCATTAGAACAGCTTCCATGTCTAACACCTCCTCCGAAGAAAGGCCATGAAAAAAGAATGATAGACAGGCTCATGAAACAGCAGCCAGTTTAAGGGTTTTCAGCAGAGAACAACTTCTGCATGGTCAGATGAGACACTGAATACAAAATACCCAAAACATGAGTCTGGGGAGAGAAAACAGAAATGAAAGGAACAAGATGTTAACTAAACCATCCTTGCACATAATGATGTTCAAACAGAACAAGCTCCTTAGTCACATTCTCTGCATTTCTTTAACATAATCTTCGGTTTGAAAAGCAGGGATCAAATGGAGCAATTTCCATACTGCCTGTAGCAACTCACTAGGAATGAAGAGCAGGAAAGAGCTCACACCTAACAACCTCACTATTTAAAGACAGAGAAAGGAATAGGAGGTTTGGCAAAGAGAGTAGGAAAAGTCCCATACAGGAGGTCTTTCATTTGGGACTAAATGGTGCTGAGAACACAACAAAAGCAGAGTAAGTTCATTTGATTGAAATCTGGACACGAGGATTATCCTAATCAAGGAATATCCAGACTGTAGGTCTGTCATGCTGGAGGTAGGAATGATGATCTCCCCCAGGGCAGGTTTCCTTCAGCAGCAGTGGGAGGTCCCCAGTGCTGAGACCTCCGAGCTACTCAGTGCTCTGTCCTCCCCCCAGCCTCACCTGCCCTTTTCCACACATGTGCACAGTCTCTCTTTTTGCGCTCTCAGACATCCATACATTCAAGGAGATCCCGAGGAAAGGCTCCATCCAGGTCAGTGCATAAGCATGTAGTTACCAGTACAATATATCCAACTCATCATTCATCATCCATTTATACATTATATTTTCCCTTCTGAAGCAGACCAAAGGAAACTAACAACTCCCTGAGCTAAAGGAGTATCAGGAAAGTATGAAAAAAATCACTCATTACTCATATGCAAGGCAGACTACAAGGAAGCTAACAAGTAAAAAACCTTGCATTTCCACAACTGGCTTGCTCCCAGCTCACATCAGCTAAAATTAGCACCCTATTGAATTTACTACGCGCGTGTGCGTAGGTATGTTCTCAAATTAGCCAGTTTGTTAGCTCAGCATCCTCCCACCACAAAAATGAGCTTGTTCTGGCCTTAGATTTTATAAAGTTGCAAGAAATCCTTCTATTCATTAAAGCAGGACCAAGCTCAAAATGTTATCGTGTCTGAAAACACAGCCACTGATTTAACAATGTACTGCACAGTGGATTTGGAAGAGATACTTTCCATTTACTATCAGGAAGATGCTTTTCCAATGATTGTTTTATAATGTTAATTTGTAAGGTCCCTTTGAAAATTATACTTGCAGGTTGGAATCTCTTTTGCTGAACTGTCACTCAGAAAATTTGCCATACTTGTCAAGAAAAGTCAAAATACTATTACTTTAATATCCCATTAATGTTTTAACTACATTCTCATAATAGCTCCAAAGGATGAAATGTTCAATTTAAAACTGTAAATCTGTTTGTCTGCCTGTCAAAACAACACCAGCTCTTGCTATGTCTAGCACCAGCAGTGGATTTACTGAGCAGATTTCAGCTGCTAGTAGTCTAAACTAAATGTACTAACCAAAGAAAATTAAAATAGAAATAACAGATACTGACATTGACTGACAATGCAGGAGGTTTACAGAAAACCAGGAGCCAGAAAACTTCCCTGAGTTAAGCCCATATTCTAACGTTGTCTCTCAGAGCACAGAACACATAAACATCTCCATTTTTATCAGTTTGCCTCCACTGTCAAAGTGGGGACATTAAAATGTACTTAACTGTTGAAGACAAGAGCAATGAAAAAATGAGGTTAAATTATATCAGAGACTATTTCTGTTCCCACAGAAGTCAGGAGAGTTTTCTCACTGTCCTTTGTGGGTACAAACCCCTGCATTGAATGTGCCTCAAGACAGAAAGGACCTTTCAAGTTGTCACTGTTGTTATTAGCACCACACAATGTTCCTTCAGTGCGAAAACATCAGAGATTTTAAGAATAGATGTGACTTTATGAAAACGTGAGATCTTGTATGACATGAACTATAGACACAAATAGTTCCTGCATTCAACCAATCATGGCTGTCTGAGCTGATGTAAATATTTTAGGAAGATACTTCACTCTTGAATTAAAGCCTTATAGATTGACACACAGAGAACAATTTAAATAAACTACCTCTCAGATAGATGTATTGACGTATTTAAATGTATATACAAACACTTGATGAAATCAGAGATTAAGAAAATGCACAAGTGAATTGCATGAAATCTCATTGCTAACTGGTAGTTTTGAACACTTCAAAAGTAAAAGGTAGGCAGTTCTTGTGTATGTCAAAAAAAATAAAAAGCAAGCTAATCCTCTCACCAGCATTAAGTAACAAACACGACATTACTGTAACTTGCCATTTTTGAAGATTATATGCTTCCATTTAGAATGACTGTATTTCTAGCCCATATGGTTGCTGAAGATAAGGAAGAAAAGATGAAAAGAATAAAATTAAACTTTGGATCTTAGTTATGTACCTTGCCCAAAAAGTAAGCCAGTTTCCTACAGACACAAAAGGGAAAGAAAATGATTTGGACTAATGATAGTACATGGGTACCACATAGCAGCAAAGAATCCAGAGAGCTCCTGTGCTTGCAAACCTCCTGGAAAAATCCAGGGAGACATCTGTGGAGGACGATATCACAATAAGCTAGTAAATCAAAACATGTAAATTGTTTAGCATGACATTTCCAGATTTTTGTTTGATATCTCACCTTCTCATTCCACTTCCTATTTTCCCCAAATGAAAGAATACACTATTGACTGCAGCTGTCTGGCTATGTTCAACGCCAGTTTGGATGAGCCTTTGAGCAACCTAGTCTAGTGAAAGGTGTGCCTGCCCATGGCAAGAGGGTTGGAAGAAGCTGGAACTAGATGATCTTTAAGGTCTCTTTCCAATCCAAACCATTATATGATTCTGTGACAGCCTAGAAAGCAGGGCACATCAGCAGCATGCAGTGCTCCCACCTGCTTTTTTGGAGAGGTGTAGTGGCAGAAAGCAGGAATAGGAGTTCATATGAGGAGGGGAGAGGACGTTAGGGACCTGGCTGCTCCTTTGGAGCCAGATGGTGGGCTGGTGAGAGTCATCTGTAATCTGGGACATGACAACATGAAAACAGCATCAATCTTTAAGGTAAGACACTTCCAATGCTTTGTTTATCTAAGCAGAATGCTGGTATATTTATAATAATTTATTTCAAACTTCCTCTATAATTTTGTCAACAACATGCATTCATTTAATGAGAGGAATGACAAAGCAGGGAGGGTTTTGAAGAACTCTGAAGATACAAAATATGTCTACCATGAATCTGCAGCAGAACTTACATTTGTGAACTTAAGTCTCACGCTCACTTTTATAAAGACAAACCTCCTCACTCAAATCTCAGTGCTGTTCAGTTTACTAGAAAAATAATATTCTGGTTAAAAAACAGCAGATGGGCAAACAAGGTAAAGGGCACTTAATTTTGATTGCCTCTCCTCCATGCCAACACACTGCTTTGAAGGGACTGCAAGTGTGGGAGGAGAACATATGTGCATGTGGATTGTGCATCTCAGAGAGTATTTGCTGGAGAATGCAATCTCTCCTTTCTTTTCTCTTTCTATGCATGACAGCTCAAAAGTCCGCTCACTCCATGGGTGGTTCCACACAGCTATAGCGGGACTGAAGGAAGCAAGTGGAGAGTCATGTTCTGCACGCAAACAGTGACTGCAGAGCCACTCTACCAAACACTGCTTCAACCTTTAGGCTTCAGAGACACATCAGCACCCACTGAAAATGATGATGGAGGCTTCAGGCAGCTCCATGACAGAGGCTGGAAATAAAGGTGTACTTCAACAGCACCCCAGAAATTGCTTGGACCTTGCTAGAGTGCAAACCAGGGCTTTGAATGGTTCTATCGAGGTGGTGTCTCAGTGAGCCCTGACAGAACCTGCTGCCATTTGAACAATCACTGATCAAGTCAAGCAAAACTCTCGAACCTGCCAACAATGCTTTTGTATCTCAAGATGTGAAAAGGCTCTACTAATATCAAAGCATAAGACTCTAGAAAGAGAGCTGGTGTAGGTGAAATTCTGATACTGTCTTGGGGACAAACCCGTGGTACCTCTGGAAGGTATCAAGACAGATCTGCCACAACTGGCCTCTGGAATAAGTGACAGCAACTTAGAAATTCACCTTCACAGACTAAAAATCGAACAGCTGTGCTGAGGATCTGAAACTGATGACACAGAAGAATAAACAGCTTAGTATTCAAATTCCTGAATCTCTGGCTGAAGGCAAGAAACCGAAAAAACTCTTTAAGGAATGTGGAAAGGATGGGCAACTTGATTGATAGGCAAATGACAGACTCAAATAGGTGCTAAATAGACCTTAGCACAGATCCTTTAACTCAAGTGGGTACTCCAAAATGAGTACTCACTATCAGAACTGGCAAACTGCAAGGGACCAACATAAGCACGGATCTGAAACATAAGTAACAGCTTATTCCTTTCTGCTATTTATGGCATTGCCTTTTCTGAGGGTGAGACTAGGTGTGCTGCAACAAAAAGAGACACCAGACATGGATCTTCCTGGCCCATGCTATGGATCACAGGCCTTGAAGGAAAGGTGATGTTCAAGATGTAAGTATTCCCTTGCTTTGTCTGAATAAAGTCAGCTGCAATTGTTGAGGTAGCATATAATACAAAGCCTCAAATCCATGAGAAAAAACAGATTTTTCCTTGAAGCTAGACAGAGAGATACCTTTCTGGAAGAAATCAGGAGAAGAGACTGGCGGATATCTGCATGCCCTCAAGAAGGTCTGGATGTATGAGTTCAGGATTGATTTGTTATACTGTATACAGCCTGCAGAGACAACCAGTAACCTGTTTAAAATTTTACCTATTGAAGAAATAGGTACAGACAGTAC
Organism: Lanius collurio; assembly: GCA_020086605.1. Lineage (NCBI taxonomy): Eukaryota > Metazoa > Chordata > Aves > Passeriformes > Laniidae > Lanius > Lanius collurio. The sequence goes on along the minus strand of JACBWW010000011.1, from coordinate 20,668,016 downwards.
ACTCATCTCCCCCTTTCCTGAATGTGCTCATTTTGGCTCGGATAGAGCTAATTTTCTTCACAGAGGTTCATATGAAACTGTGTTTTGGATCTATGCTGAACACAGGGTTGGTAACACAGGGATGTTTTCATTAGTGCTGAGCAGGGCTTGCACAGTGTCAAGGCCTCTTCTGCTCCTCACACCACCCCCCCAGTGAGTGGGCTGGGGGTGCACAAGGAGCTGGGAGGTGACACAGCCAGGACAGCCAACCCCAGCTGACCCAAGGGATCTTCCAGACTGCATGGCATCAGGCTCAGCATATAAAGCTGGGGGAAGAAGAAGGAAGGGAAGGGGACATTAGGAAGAATGTTGTCACTGTTACATGTGATGGAACTCTGCTTTCCTGGAGATGGAAGAACACCTGCCTGCTGATAGGAAGTGGTGAATGAGTTCTTAATTTTGCTTTGCTTGAGTGTCTTTTGCTTTATCTATTAAACTGTCTTTATCTCCATCCAGCTTTCTCAGTTGTACTCTTGTGATTCTCTCCCCCATCCCACTGTGGGAGAGCGAGTGAGCAGCTGTGTGGGGCTTAGTTGCCAGCTGGGGTTAAACCTTGACACTGCAGAAAGTCAAAAAATTGATCAAACACGGGCAGCAGCTTATTCAGAGGGATGAATTCACACCTGACAACCAACCAGAACTGTCTGCAAGCCTAAACTCATGAGGCTAAGGAACACATGCATGTCTCCAGTCCATTCCCGATCACCCTGTAGTTTGAGGACACAGCAATAGCCATGAACGAGAAAGAGAATGAAGAAATTCATCTTCCATCTTATCCAGAAATTTATCATTGATCCCTTTTGGCTGTGACATGGCAAGAAGCAGTTACCTGAAATGATGGAGTCTTAGCAGCCTGAGAGACCCCAGGATTGGTAGGCAATACAGAGTATACATCAGGCGATGTATACTTTTGGAAATGGTCCTTTTGGAAATCTGTCATCCATTTTCTGGCAAATCTTAGTGCTGCTAGACTTTGTCACCAACTTGAGTTCCCTGAACATTTTCAGAAGCAGAGGGAGAGAGATTTAGGCAGCAGTCAGCATTGCTGACAGCAAGTATGGAGACAGCCAAGTTAGTTCCACTAGTCCTAAGGAGCACAATGACGGTGTAGGACCCAGAGGGCTGTGACAGGCAAAGAACTGCTACAATGGATAAAGCAGGAAACAAAATGCTTACAGCACACTTCAGGGGATGGACTGTTTCTGAGGATGACCTAATCAGAAGCCTCTGTGGTAATCACAAGGATCTGAGAGAACTTGTCTGGAAGGGAAAAGACAGAGAGACATCCTTGGGATGGCTTTCTCAGGATGGCCAGTGGCAGATCAAAGATAAGCAGTTGCATTCACCTGAATGCTTTCCAGCCCACCATACCCACTGAGTCCCATAGCAGAGAAAATTTTCACTGCCTTCTCATGGAGAAGTTTTGTGTAGTTCAAATTCAACATCCCTTCCAGATTTTAAAGAACCCCACATGGAGTAAGACCTTCTCTATCACACTAATGAAACCCTATACTTGTGTCAGAAGTCAAAATTCAGCCCCAAAGCAGGGGCACACTCAGGGTGTAAAAGATCGAGCATTGGGAGATTATCAGCAAAGATAAGGTGAAGCACGGCTTCTCCTCCTGAAAATTCAGAGCGGCAACTGGGCAGCAGAGAAAAAATGAAAAGACATGAGAATTAGCCACCTTGCACACCTGCTGAGCAAGAAGCTTAGCACAGCCCCTAATGAATATGTTTCTGGTCTCAAGTGATCATTTGAATCAAGGCCATTTGAATATCCATAGTGGATTATCACTTCAAAAAATAAAAAAGCAGGTCCTCCAGTTACAACTTTATATGAAATAACCAAGGTACAAACTTGAAAGCTATGTCTGCCCATTTACTGGCTCATCTGTGCTTGAGTCTTACTCAAATTTGCACTATATGGATTATTATAGCTAATGGCAAAGTGAGGTGTTAAATACATGTATTTCTGTAGTCAATTAAATTCAACTTAAATCCCACACATGTATAAAGTTACGACTGATCAGTGCACAATGCTACTCAGCAAAAACTCAGCATGATTAAACTTACGAAAAAGTCCTCCCCGCAAGTACAGCTTCTCTGACAGAGCAGTAATTAACTTATGATAAATTCTACAAAATTACATTCCTTAATCATTTCAGATAGGAAATAAACAAATCTAAAGTGATCTAGATGAATTGAAAACCAAAATAAATTAATCAAGAGGAAAAATATACAATCATACCTCACATGAATCTGTATACAGATTGGATTGTGATTTAAAACAACTTATGTGAATATGTGCATATTTTTGTTTATTTGTTTAGCTCAAAAACATGCATTTTCTTTTTTTCAGCGGCCTTCAGAGTGTAAAGCTTCAAATAAATAATTTTGTTTATTTCATATCACCAAGAATGTGATCTATCCAGGCATTTAAGAAACTAAAAAAATCCCACAGTGGCAGAGGACAATTTTAATTTGAAAAGAGTAACTTTATTATCTCAGTTATTTCTGTATGAGTTTTTGATGTAAAAATTTATTTTTCAATTACCAGCCACAGGAATTTAGGCTAGAAGCCAAAAATTAAGTAAAATCTCTCTTTGATTCTGAGACGGTGAAAGCTGAGTGCTACCACCATATAAACCTTTGTAACCCCATCCCTTTCAGAGTACATCACTAAGTTTACACTCGAGAATTTATCTTCCTTTATGCAAAGATGTTACTGGACCACACATGAGAACAAATGCTTGAAAGCAGAGGTTAGCTCGTCTTTAGCTTGAACATATTCATCACAAGAAATCATCCAGAGCAGTATTACTTTTGTGAGACCAACAGCAACAAGAACAGACAGCTCTACCTTATGTGCCAAGTTTTTCACGCTTGGATGACAATACCACTTATCTATGATACACTAAACAGAAATACATAACAAATAGTTAATAGAAGGTCTAGTTTGTTAAAAAGACTCTGCAAACATTTGAAGGTCTGCTCTCTAGCCACTTATGTTTTTTCTCTTCCACCTTTTACAAATGCATAGAGCAACATCACAGTTCTGATACTCATACCAGACAGTTTGTATCAAACATTTTGAAATATGAAACCAGACACAAGTTTGGAGAAGAAAGCTGAGCAAAATATGGACGAGATTTAAAAAATCATGAAGGCAGTGGATAAGGTGAGTGTGGAACTGCTATTTCATGATTCACAGTGCTTGAGCTAGGGTGCACCTGTTGAAAATGGAATAAAAATTGAAAATTGAGGAGAAAAGATAAAATCATGCATTTTTAATGTCATTGCTAGTGAACTGCTGCAGTTTGATGCCAGAAAATGTTGGACGCAAACAGCATTTAATCAACTGTACTCATAGATAACAGCTCCATGAATGTCTAGATAATAAAGGGATGAGGCAGACATCCCTAAATCCAATGTGCATGGATTTCATAAGGAACAGGCTAAAGAAAGTGGCCAGACTTATGTGCTGTTCTTAAAAGTATGTCCTACTCCCTCCATTGGAGACCAAATGCTGGTCCGGAGAGACTCTGCTGAGATCCACTTGGGTACGTCTTCTGCTCTCTAATCATCAAAAAGTTTTGAAGTTCATTGTTTTATAAGATAATAAGTCTTCCAGAAAAGAGCATCAACCATTTAAAACACTGTTCACAGATGTGTCACAGGCCAGATGGGCAGCTCACTACCACTGAAAGGTAAATGCCTACCCAGAAAAAGCCAAAGCGCTGACACCAGATACTAGAAATTATCTCATCTGCCAAACCCAGCAGCCCAAGAGAAGCAAGGCTGCTGCTGCTCCATGCCCCCAGGTCCAACCAGTAGCAAGGCTGAAAACGTTTTCCCAAGAGGGACATATACACAGCTCAAACACATACATGCCATACATACCTACATATATATGGCTGGACATACAGATCCTGGACAGACACTCTGAGCACTCCTACCTCATCCTGCTCCTTGATCTGGCTAAGCTGGGCAAATGTCCACTGATGGAAATGTATCTATGCATCCAAGGTGCATTTCACCAGCAGCTTGGCTCTGAAACTCAGTCTGCCCAGTAGCAACCCAGTCTCCCCAGTTGCTGCACCTGGACACTATCAGCTCTCAGGGTTGCAGCCCTGCTCCAGTTGCTGGTACACAGCACTACATACAGCCAGAACTGTTCAGGACTCCCCTGTTTCCTAAATCCCCCTTCTGTGTGGAGATATTGAAGAGACAGGACAGACTGTGATGGTCAGGAGCAGAATGTGCCCAGACAAGTGTCTGGGCCAGCCCTTGCCAGCACACAAAGCAATCCTTTCATTCAGTTGTCACTCCACTTCCCAGATATGTTCCTTCCTGTATCACCTACATCACTCACTCTCTCCACCTTTTGCTCATCTCCTAGACATTCCAGGTAGTATGACCTGAGAATCCCCAAAAGCTTTTCCCCTGCACCCTGCAATGTGTCCCACACCCCCAGCTAGTAACACCGTTAGTCCAAAAAGTGAACTGCAGAGCTGTTCCCTGACTGCATATGGTGATGGTTTCACTCCCAGACATGGGCTGTGGCTCTGCAGGCACAAGCCTGAGGGGAGACTGGACAGGATCTCTCTTTCTCTGAGTCCTTAATTTGGGTTTCTTCCTGCCCCTGTGCTCCTGTAGGTTACGGAGATGACCTCTTGTGGCTCTCCCATGATGGGCCCAGTAGTAACCTGGCAAAGTTCTGTTTGGGCTCCCACTCTCTGTCTGGGCATCTCCACAGTAGGCAGATGAGATTTATCACACAACCAAACAGGTATCACTGCAGTCAGCCAGTCCTGAAATGCAATGACTTTCCACCAGCTTTCTAAGCTCTAACACACAGATTACATCTGCCACAGGTCATATGTTTCTTAAAATAAGATGTGATGATCAGTCTCCTTCCTCAGCATCTGTTGGAAATCATCACATATTGCTCACCATAAACCAAATACGGTCATTAATGATTAGGTAAATCACATAATGAACTAAGGATTAGCACAGGATGTAGTCAGCAATGTGCAGGTCCCTGATGCTACAGCTTCATCGATCTCATCAAGGTCAAGGCAGCTACTTGAGTGGTTAAAACAAAGCCTTTGTGTCTCAGCTGAATTGGGACATTACAGACACAGCCCCTGATCTGCAGACAGACATGCCTGGGGCCTCATCCAGTGCCCAGCCCAGCCAAGTCTTTTCATTGACACAGGAAGGCTTTGGACCAGCCTCTAGGATCACAATATTTATTTTTCATTTTATTTTGGGGGGTTGTTATTACCTCGCTGTTGGTCTTCTTTTCCATTAAGTTGCTTTTGTGCTTCTTCAATTTTGTCTGCAAGAAACAGAAGTCACTGTTAAAATGCATATATAAAAAAGGCAAGATAGTAGTATGTCATTTACTGAAATCAGTCTTGAAATATCTGTTTATATTTAGGAGAGATATCATTCATGCGTAAATATGTGGTACATTATGAGTAATACAACCATATAAAATTTTATCATGTTTTACCAGGGAAGCTATTGACATGTTAAATTACATGGAACCACAGAAAGAAAAGCACTGGCATCAGATCTGCAGAAAACAGCTAATCCCACTGTAGCTTCCTACCGTCTATAATAATGTGTGCAGTCAGGGGGCTCTTTGGAATAGGTATTATGTTGCATTACAGAGTATTTTAATGCATTTTTGAAAAATGTTGTTAAAACAAGTCAGTGTTGCATTAAACATAGCGAGAGGAACAGCAAACAAGATTTGCTAAGTGAAGCAATGGAGCAGCAGGGGGTGAGTGGTAGCCCCCACCTTATTCCTCTGTGAAACTAGCAGAAATTCGCACATGCACAGCAGGAGCAAAAGGAGGCCCTGAGTCTTTACTCCCAGCCTGTCTTTGCAGTTCACCTGCTGCCCCTCAGACACATTGGTGCTGGAATGAGGGTTGTGCTTCTCCTGCTGCTGCACAGAAGGTCCCGTGGGAAGGGGAGATCTCATTCTGCACATGTGCGTGTTTGTCTGTGCAGAGCAAGAAGCACAAAAAGGCGCAAATGGAGTGAATCGAAATTTGAGACTGATTTTCTTTTATTAGCAAACAGTCCTCTGAATGGGCTCGGAATAAAAGGTTGTGTTGGTAGGAAGCAGCAGCACTGGGAGAGGCAGAGCTCTCTCTCTGGATGTTCTGAGCATCAAACTACAGCCTGACTAACCAAAATTGGAGCTTGGAACATGGCTTTCAGATCTAAATGATCATTTCCTAAAAAACCTGTGAAAACCTTTTTTTCCTTTTCTCCTGGCGGTGTCAGTTTTTATTGAACTAAATTGAAAGAACAGAATGTAACCAGACTCATACTAAACCTCTCAGACTCTATTGGTATTACTCAAGAAATACCAGACTTCACGGCTGCCATAAACAGATGAAGGACAGCTCTGCAAAGTCCTCACCTCTTTCTTTACAAGCATGGAGGCTTTACCCAGTCTGACTTTTACTCACCCTTGCTATGCAACACAAGGTTTCAAGAAATGGCCCTTTCTTCAACACAATTCTTAGTAAGTAGGTTTAAATGACTTCTCTATTATTTATCAGCTGAGCCACTCAAGCATGTTGGAACCATTTGTTCACAGTTGAAGTCTGATATTGTTTCTTGATTATTTCCTCAGTAGAACCAAATAATCATAACTGACTCAAACCATTCTTGCAGCTTTTAAGACTGAGTTTTGTTGAGCTCACTCTGGTTCTGCATTTCTGTTTTTCAGAACAAGTACCAGATTTTCTTTCCCATTAAAGCTCAGTAACTTCTCTGTCGTACTTTGTCCCTGAGGATGAACCAGAACATCTCACAAGGGTGCTAACTGAGCAGACTCCCAGGGCTTCTCATGAGAAAGACTACTACCGCAATTTTAAAAGCCAAACTTCTTCCTGCTTCCTCCGAGGTTAGTGAGACATACACACATATTTAAATGATTATCACATTTTCTTTTGTACTGACTTACTGGCTGGTGAATAAAAACACAAACAACTCAAAAGGAGCACAATCTTTCACCATCTCTTTACCAAGTCAGTTATGCAGGCTTACTTTAAACACAGAAGACTCGATATTTAATGCTTTCCTGAATTATAGCTACAGCTGAAATACTAAATGTGTTAATACATTTTTTTGTAGAAAGGGCTGTGAATAACCATTTCTAACAAGAATAAGAGGAACTGTAAACAAAGCATCTTTTACATTCATGTACCAGTAATACTATCAGAGGAAAATGTATCTAGCAATCTTACACTGTTTTTCCAGACTGTTGTTGCTTTACAGAAAGGTGATGGAATAAACAATTTACAAAGTTGCAGGACAGCTGTTAAAATACATGACAGACAGGAAAAAAGTAAGTATCAACAAATTACCCATGTAAATGGAGCTGAAGGTTTTACCTAAGGGCGACAAGAAATCAAAACCATAGTCTGGCTATCAAACTCACTTCCCCTATGCTTAGAGATATATTTAATACAAAATATATGGTGTTTCTGCCTTCAGAGTAAATGTTTTGTCAACAAAACTTACACGTAAGCACATAGAAAACTGTAGTTTCATTATTAAAATAGTTACCTGCATATTTCACATAAATGCTACAAAAAATATATGCATTTAAATTCACAATCACGCTACTTTTTAAAGAAAAATTACTTAAGTATTCTGGAATCATGCTGCATGAGATTGTCAGAAAGATTAAAGGCTTGGATTTCCTCATCTGAATTCTCTCTCTCTCTTATTGGAAAAAAAAAATAATCAGTTCCTATCAATAATTCCCAGCCACTTCTTTGTCAGACTATAATCCCAAAGAAAGAACCACAGATAAGAGGAATAATAGCTAGGTAAACAGGTGCTTGGTACACAGCCAGAAAGTCTCCTACACTTCCTGCACCTCCTGATACGTTTTCCCAAAGGAGTTATATTCGCTGTGTATATTTCTTCGTACCTATGGCGGTATCCCTATGCAGAACCCTTTGGAACATTGTGAACACTGAAAAATCTCGGTGTTGGTGCTGCAAACCAAAAGCAGTGATCTGGACTGTAAATGAGGCATGAGTATTAACATCAGTCTGGGACTAAATGTTTTGTTAGGGCCTACATCCTCCCAATGGCCAGCATCACACACTAGCTGCTCTGGCTATTACACCAAGGCATGTCTAAACCATTGTACGAAATCTGTGGCAGCTGCTTCCCTCCCTGTCACATTTTACAACAACAGATCCTACACAGGCAACTGCCCAGCAAACCGCTGTGTTTCAGGCTGGAGGAAAGAAGTGGGTTATCCCTAAGGGCCATGGAGCAGGTGGCAAGAGCAGGCTTAGAGCCAAGTACCCCAGCAACACCAAAAGGCAGCTTCCCCAGGTATTCTGCCAACTCGCACGTACGCCAGCAAGAACTTGCTAACTACATCAAATTTATATTATCCAGTCATCTTCTTCTCTTGTGTGCCATTAAATTAGCTGTATGTCAAACATCTTAAGGAAAATTATTTCAGACAACATACCACATTCTGTCATAATTACATTATAGGTGCTCTAATGGTACATACCTTTGAAAATGCTTTATCATCAAAAATACACCACACAATAATCATCCGTAAAGCCCAGGAGAAACTGAAAACTGAGAAGTCCTCTATTAATTGCAAATAATATTATCCAATCCAATAATTCCTGGGTTTAATATTGTTTCAGAATTAGACCCGTGATACTATTATTTACTAATGTTTACAAAGGAAATATTTTAATGTTTACAAAGGAAATATTTCCTTATCGCTGGAATATTATCTACTTCTATTAGGATAAGAGAAAGCCATTTAACTAATGGAAATTTCAAATACATTGTAGGTATGGCATCCTCTTCATTTCCCCTAAGTGCCAGAATAGTACATATCTTGACTACTTTACTGTAAGACCTATGCACATGGCCCCAACCCTTCAGCAGACAGACTCCTGGAGTAGCACACATCTAGAAGCAAATGACAGTGACAGACACACTCTCATTGAAGATGGTACACTTCTCACCAAGTGCTTACTAGAGGGGAAAACATGGAGCTGCAATGAAAGGGGAAATCATCATATGCATCGCTGTAGAGAATGGAGATTCCATGTGACAGCAGGGCACTGAGCCACAGAGCCAGCTCTCGGTTATCCCAGGCAGGCGCATGCCACAAAAATGCAAATCACATGTAGCATCATATAATAGTTTTATTTACATATTATATAGATAAAATATGTATATACACACACATATCTGCATGTGTGTAAAAGAAGATGAAACAACATGTGCACAGTTGCCCATGTTTTCTTACTCCAGCATGAAACCTTTTCATGTTATTCTCGAACACAGCTCTCCCAGCAGGTATCTGCTGTGTGGAAATATCACCACATTCCTTGAAGTTTTAAATATATAATGTAACTGTGCTTTTTAGGAATGCAAGGAAAGTAACTGGCATGCAGTAAAATATGCTTCTTGTTTTACACACCTCCCGCTGTGATAGATCATTACAAGGATACCAACAGTCTGAGTTAGATATGGTGATGCTGTGGTGGGGTTTTAAATGAAAAAGTAAAACAGATTTTTCAACACGTTTACGGTCTCTATTTTTGGTCTTCACTGAAAGATATAACCTCACAGATTTTAATTAATTCACAAATAAAATGTAATTTACAGGGTTTTTTTAAAGATATCCCATTAATACATAAAACCGTGAATATGTCTAGTATTCTGTGTATTAGATATGCATCATGAATTTTCAGTAAGATTTTAAAGGCCTTTCTTATATGGTGAGTTAAGGAAAACAAAGGCTTAGGAATTTCAGCAAGGAAAGCAGACATACTGAGAAGTGAGAGGCTTGCAAAATATAAACCCAGTAACTTCTGACAGCAATTCAAGGTGGAGCACAATATATTTTTTAACTGGGTGTTTGATTGGTTTGTTTGTGGGTTTTCTTTGGGTTTTTTCATGTCTCTTAGGTTTTTTTTTTGGCTCTCAAGTGTCCCCAGAGCAGCACAATGAGATGACTTTGTCCTGTTGAACAAGTCATAGGCCCCTACAGTGACAACACACAGAGGAGTGAAATCACTAAGGAAGATCTACTTTTAAGCCTCCAGGAAAGCTTAAAAGGGAGTGGTGGGTGCGAAAAGTTCATTAAGCTTTTGCAGAACACCCAAACCGAGTATTTTTCATTGCACGTATTTGCATGTGTCTGTGTCACTGTAAATAGGAGAATTTTTTGGCTTCTTGTTTAAGATGTACAGTTTCTGCTTCAAAACAATAAAAAGTGTTTTGTTTTGGTTTTCTTTAATCACACATATTCTGGTTATGGACAAGTGGAAAATGAGCAGATTTAGACCATTATGGATGCTGAGAACAGGCTATGACATCAAAGCCTTTAAAAATAAAAGCTTATATCTTGCCTGAAAAGCTAGAGTAATTTCTTCAAATATTTAACCAAAACAACTGGAAGGAAAATGTCAGCATATTTTTTCCCTTCAGTTAAAGACAAGAACAATTCTCAGGCCTTAGGCCTGAGTCATCCTAAAAATACCTCCTGCAAAACAGCTTCAGATGGCAACAGATTTTCTTCTTGCTTTCTCATAAATCACACTCTCTCTCACCTTACTGCATCAGAAGACATTTGAAAAGTAATTTAGAAAATGACTTTGCATTGGTTTTTAGATGGACACAAAGAAAGATGTCACTTCAATTATTTTTTTCTTGCACTGATCATCTAGATCAGGACAGAAAAGAAAATCAAAGTGACAAAATATTCTTCAGCTGAAGTACATTAATGCAATCAGTCTGTATGCATCAGGCAGTATTGCTGAAAATAATTTTCAGCAGGTTTTTATTTGGGGGGACAGGGGTGTGCACAGCTTAAGAAAAACACTGATGCAAGTTCAAAATGCTGCATTTTTCACCACTACTTAAATTCAGATAGCAAGTGAAAAGAGGCTGAATCCCTGCATAGAAATCTCCATCTATAGACTACTGAAACCTGCCAGGCTGATGTGTCAGTAACAAAGTGCTTCACATTTCACAGGATGAGAAGCATGTCTGAAAGCATTTATTATTACATAAATTAAACAAACAAATAAAAAAATACCCTGAGCACCAGACGGGTGGTGCAGAGCAGCACATCATATGAATCATAGACTGGTTTGGGTTGGAAAGAGCCCTTAGAGATCATTTAGCTCCAGCCCCCCACCCATGGGCAAGGACACTTTCCACTAGACCACTCAAGCCCCATCTAACCTGGCCTTGAATATCTCCAGGGCTCAGATTTGACATGGAGGACCTGAGCCCAGCCCCACATCCCTTCTGAGCCATTTCACACCTACCCCAGAGGGAAGACCCCATGCTCCAAGCAGCAATGCCCAGGCAGTGCAGGCAGGGCAGGAAGGGCAGCCACATGAAGCCAAGGAACGAAGCAAAGATGATGCAAGCTTGGAGCATTTCCCAGATGGCAGGTTCCCTTGGCACGGTAGGCAGTGTTTTATCCCAAGGCACCCTGCCTGCAGCTGTGGATACCCACCTGGGACTGGGGAGCATGCAGAAGCGCCCACGCTCCACTGCAAGGGGGCTGTGATGTTTGTCTTTAGCTAGGAGGAGGAAAGGCTCTTTACAACCTGCTAAAACAAGAATGCTGTAGTCCTAATGTGTTTTGGTTAACTGAGATGAATCCCAAGACTTCCTTTAACCAGCTAATTAAGAAAAAGAAAAAAACCCTAACCCAAAACCCCAGAGTCTTGTCTGTACAAGGAGCCCATTAGGTTAATTGGGAGGTGGTGCAGGCGGTGGGATGCTGCCTCTTGCCATTCCTCAGGGAGCGTGGAGGCTCAGCAGGCCCCTGCACATCCCCACACTGCAGGAGAGCTTCCAAAACTGAAATCCAACCAGCCGAGCCAGGGTCCCAACTGCACCCCAGGCATGGCACCGCCGTCCCTCAGCGATGAAGGAGGTGACCCTGCACCCAGGGCTGCATGAGCTGGCAGACACAGGCAGCTGAGGACGCCTTTGATGGCCCCAAGTTTCCACCACTGCCTTCCTGCCACAAAGCAAGCACCTTCAAAGCTGGCCGACAGCAGCAAGAAGGCATTTCATGAAACCCACTGGACGAGGCACTCTCCTCACTCAGATTTAAATCTAGTTTTAATTGAAAACCACTCTTCTGTCCCCATACATTTCCTTTTTCCAGTTTAATGAGGAACACTTAAGATTAAAAGGAAGAGATCAGATGAGGAAAGACAGTCTCTTCATCTTTGTAATTTCATACTGTGGGAACTTGACACTTTTTGGCATACAGTTTGTTTTGTGGTTTCTCCTTTCTAGTTGGGGCTTAGAGAATTACAGCACTTAGTGAGTTGCCAAATGCTGAAGCTGGTAACTGATAGCACAGATGTCCCTAGCCTATCAAAACTGCAAGGTAAAACAGATTAAATCTCAAAGTTTGTCTAATACTACTGGGTCTGAAGAGTGTTTGTACAGCTGTAAGAGAGGGGGTAAAAAAGGCCTCCTAAATTATGTAAATTCAAAACTCTTAACACCTAGTAAGGTGATGCAGCAGCACTCATCTATTAGGAACTATAAACTACTTTTTTAAACATGTAAAATGAGATTTTAAACAACTGAAAATGTTCTACTAGTCATTATAACTTTGACTAATGACGTGTTTGATCATTTTTTCAGAAAAATTTGACGCATTTTCATTTCAATGTCAACTTTGAATACTCATCACACTCCCTGCCATATATAATTATTTGCATTTAAAAATGAAGAACTCATGACAGATACTTTATATAACCCTGCTGAAAACAGAAAATGAAGATCCTCCTTTCATTATTCTTCATTTTAAGAAAAAAAGAGGCTTGTATATTTGAAAATAGAATCTATAATCTCCAGTTTAAATTTGTATCAGCAATGATCTGCTATACTATATATACAATAAAACAGTAAACGCAAAAGCTGTATATAAATTAAATATATAATGGCTTTATCCTTGCCATCACACATATTGCTCAAATATGGTAAGGGTTCCTGATGAGTTTGACAAGGTGTACGTGCATAAATTACAGAAGCACTTTACATATGAACCCAAACTCTGTAACTATGTAATTTATTTGAGATTGGGGAGCTTTCAATCTTGTGTTTGTTTGTTCAGAGTATTTGAAATTTTATTATGAAGCTTTTAAACTCATTAAAAACTGAGCACGGGAGGCGGTGGGGAGGAAGAGGATTTTTGGATGACTGTCACCTTACAGAAGGATATAGCAAACAGCGAGGCACCTGCGGGGAGAGGCACAGTAGCTGCCAAGCAGAAAATTTCAAGAGTGTAGGTGAAGTATCTTCAGAAATACCTCCTGCCTGGCACCTTCTCACCCTGCATAAGCCAACAGCAAGGGTGGTACTTGCCACGGCTAGCTCCTTTTCCACCTGCCCCACCTGGTGATCCGGCATCCTGTGCGTGCTTCTGAGAGCACCGAGATAATTCCTTTATACATTGTGTCCCTCTGGTACCGAATTACAAACACAAGTACTGATTGCATTCCATTTGCATAGCTCCTAATTAGCCATCTAGCACAATAATTACCCCATCGATATGCTGATCCTACGGCATTGTTCTGCCCCACTGCCAATTTCAGCTGCCTACCTAGGACAGTGATTATAATCACTAAAATCTGCATAATAATTACTTAACAGCCTCTAGGGTATTCACTGTTCCGAGGCTCAGTTTTGGCTTTCTGGGTGTTGTTTCTATACCTAACCCAATATCAGTGTTAGAAGTTAAAATATTAAAGCCTAAGTTCCTCTAGTCCACCAGCTTCTCCAAGCTGCTGCTAGGAGCACCTTCATACCTTTCTGCACTGAGACAGGTTCCCTCCCTCAGCAGGTTTACTGGCCTATGATCTATTGTCCCCAAACTGGAAAAAGGTGTGGTTTTCAATTATATATATTTTTTTTTTCCTTTCAAGTCTGACACAGAAATTAAATAAATGCCCGTGAAATAACTGAAACCATTAAAAAAATCTTTAAAAAGCAACAAACCAACAGCTTTTCCACTGACTGGAAACATCAAAATAATAATACGCGAAGTCCAAAGATTTTGTTAAATCCTGTATTTTCTTAAATACAGATCCTAAACCAAAGCAACAAGCGATGGAGCTAACTACTCCCCAGCTCCCCAAACAGGGGAAAATGTTTCCATGCATCTTTCTGGTACTCCAAAAGCATTTGTTCTCAACTGCATGGCTGGTGAGGGAGGGCTTGCTCAACACAAGAAGGCACAAAACTGGTTCAACAGGTAGAACAACACCAAGAGTTGGTGTTTCATCACCTGAGACAACAGTGCAGAGGCTTTCTTCAAGTTCTCTGAGAGGTCAAACTTCTCTGTAATTTCTTCTTCTCTTTCTGGACTTCCACGAACACTATTGAGTTTACAAGGCAGACACCAGGTAAGCAGATATATTCAGCACTAGGAACCCACAGCACCAACAACCCTGTTTAAGCAGAGATTAATTTTCTTAAGCTTAGCATATACCCTAAAAATTATCTCTTTACTGAGATTCTAAAGTGTCTATAGAAATGGTTTGAACTATTAGATCTTGAGTAGGACATTGGATACTGAAGTTCTTATAACTACCCGATATTAAGATGGATAATAAATAGTACTGCTGTATAGGGAAAAAGGAAGTTTTTGATGACTAAGAAAAAACCAAAGCAAATCAAAAGCCCACAAGTCAAGCCAAGAGTCCAGCCCAACATGTTGCCTCCAAAAGCAGCTAACAGGAGAAGCTGAGGGAAAAGCAGAAGAGTAAGTCACAGATTCTGAAAACAGGCAACACTTGAAGTGAGCCCCAGGAGCTGTTCTTGAACTTCATGGGTCCAAAGATTATTCCTACATTAGTTTCTCTAAGTGTCATTTGAATCCATGGGAGCTTTTCATACTGAATCCATGTAAGCTTTTCACATCTTTCTTCAAACTCATCTACCTAAGTCATGCCTTACACAAAAGCTGTTAAATAAACTTTTGACCTCTGCAGCTTTTGCAGTGCTATTTTATCCTCTTTGTTGGTGGAAGTGAAGAAGAGAAATAGAATTAGGAGGAACACATCAGAATTGATCCCACTGTTAAGAGCTGAAGGCACATCACAGATGCTACAGTGACAGATATGTTTTCCTGTACTACTGCCATAAATATTCCTAATGCTTTATTTGCTTTTTGACAGCTAGCGAGTATACAGTTGACTTTGCCACACAAATACATGACCCCCAGATCTCATGCCCAAGTGTTAACAAGCAACTCAATTTAAATGAAAAGTTTGAATAATTTTCCTGTGGACATCACTTCACATTTATCTGCACTAAATCTCATTTGTCATTTTTGCAATATAGTTGCACAGCAACCTAATGTCATTTTGAAATCCTTTGCATTTTCATTTGCATCTTCATCTTCACCTCCCTTGATAACTCCCATCAAATCAGCAACACTTCCACTTCACCATTCCTACTCTTTTCCCGGATCACTCAAGCAAATGGGAATCGACAGTGGCACATTTCTATTAACTGTAAAACAGCAGGAAATGTTTGTCTGCTAAGAGCAGGTATTGACTAAAAAATGTGTAAATATCAGCCTCTCAGCAAATTTACACATAAGGGATTTTTCTGCTGGGGTATGTTGGGGGAGTTCACTCTATACTGTGTCTTCTTTAAAACCTTGTCCTTATTTTCAGTCTGTCTTTAAAATCCAGCCTACCCAAACACAGTCATACCTTCACCATGTACAGCCCAAAGTGCAAAGTGCCTCTGGGTCACTACCTCCAGCCACCCTGCTCACTCCTTCCTCACCAGCTCCTGCCTGTGCTGGAGCATCTTAATGTAATACCACTATAACTGGATCAACTCTAACACACAGCCTGGGACTTTTCCACACTGAAGGGCAGCTGCCTTTTCATGCTGTTCAGTAAATCCCCTTCCAACAGGGCTGCGAAATCACACCTTCATATTCAGAATCACTCTTTTAGAATGACTAAACATTAAATGCAAAGTCAAAGCTTTTAATTGACTTTACTAAGGTATCTCATTTTTTTGCTTACTTGTTTTTCCAAGAACTTAGTAAGTCTTAATGTTACATGTGTGGGAATACAGTCTAACATATGAACTGTCATAATGGCATCAGTGAATCTTAGCGCTAAAACCCCCAAAAACCTAAAAATCCACAATTCACTTGTTATACTACACCTTGCTCTATGCACTTTGTAAACTTATTTTGCCATCATAATTTTCTATTCTTGCCCTGACTTTTTACATGCCTAATGAAATGTTACTAGCTACAGATTTAAAGTGAAAAAACAACATCAGAAACTGGATTGATAAAATGAAAAACACCTTTGAAATGCTAGTCAATACTAGTTGATGTAGAACTAGTACCTGAAACACAGAACTTTAGCAAAGGCACAAAGATACAGCATTTTTCTTGTTAACAGCATGCTGTAGCCATGAAAAGGGGCTTAGCCACTTTAAGAGGCTTATAAACACAACAGCCCTAGGGAGTTCATGTTCTTTTCTCTGGGCAAATTATAAATGGGTGGTGATAAATATACATATTACACCAATACCTCACTCCATGCCTTCAGTGACTTATTTTACTGTTTTCCTCTACCTGCTCCCATCCTCCTTCAAGACCTGAGTCAAAGACTAGGTCTAGAGTATCCCAGTGAGCACTTGGGTCTTTTCCAACTCATGTGCTATTCCTGACAAAGATGGCAGGAGTGAGCATAAACCATCTCTCCAGAAACTGATCATGCCCTACTTGAGTTTAGGCAGACCCTAAACAGAGCAAGTAAGTTATGCGATTATTACCCTACATTATCCAAATCTTCCCAGATACTCCACAAGGAATGGCTTGGGGAAAGAAGGGGCCAATCAGCAGGCATTCTGTGAGGAAATCAGGCATGCCTGGGAGATGTTTGGTACGGAAAGGACAGTTCACGTTATTACGAAGGGATAGTTACTGGTCACAACCACACACCAGCCTGCCAAGGCTGTGCCCAGCTTTAAGCACCCAACCTGTTTACAAAACACCAGCCATTTTCAAGCTTCTCTCTGCTTCTCTTCTCCAAGAAGACTTCTGCTTGGAGTGGGGTTGTGCTGGTCCCAAAGCACCTGTTAAAACCTGTCTCCAGCACAGCCAGCTCTGTCTCTCTCCTCCGTGCCTGCTCCAGCTGGTCCTGGGAGCCAAGAGGGTAGGCTGGCTCCAGGGCCACTGCTGCTGCAGCCTCCCTGCTCCTGGTCCCACCCGCAGGCACTCTGCCCACCCCAGCTCACCCATATGGACAGCACTGCCCTTGGCCCGGACTACTGCAAAAAGACAAAAAATTGCTCAGATCACACAAATCAGTGAAAGGGAGCACAGACAAAGAACTGAATTTATACAGAAAGGGAATAGAATAATGAAACCTTTAATCAATCCTCCAAAGTAGAGTCCCAACCAAATTTTTTCTTTCTCCCTCCTCAAGGAGGGCTGGGAATTTTTAAAATATTTGCCCCAGATGGTAATCAGCATCAAATCTGAAGAAAAAAAGAACAAATGCTGTTTCTCTCCCCCTTCAAGAAAGATATTATGTTCTCTCCCAAGAAATAAAATAAAGGAGGCTGAAGTATCTGGCATTCCTTTTTTTGAATGCCTCCAAGATACCCTTGCATAAGAAATCAGCCCTTGAAAAAAAAAATATCCTGGAATAATGATACTGCAAATTTAGCACATTGACTTCTATAAGAAAACCCTCAGTTATTACAAGACGCTGAGAAGGTTCAGTAAATAAAGAATGGAAAACAAATATGGCAGTATCCAGACAGTTAAGTGTATTATTAATATGCTATGAAGTGTTTTGAAAGATGAAGAAAAATTTGTACTGATCAATTCACATTCACCTCATCCCACAAGAAGTACAGTTCCTATTGCTATGGAAGAGCAAACTACTATGAACTCTTTAAAAAAAAACCCAACAAGTAAAATCTAAGCCAACCCAAAACCCAGCCCTCTTCCCTTCTTTTTCTAGGCTCAGTGGTGAAATTTTCTTTCTGTACTTGCAAGCTTAGGAAGAGAATTAATGAGCAACTTCTTAGACACCTACAAAATGATGGCACTCTGCAATGTGAACATCACCCAAGTGTTTTTTCCCCGTTTTATTTAGAATTCACACTCAGTTTTGTGCTGTCTGATTGAAGATGAGGGGGTGGTGAGGAAAATGGGGGAGAAAGCCACATTAAGCTGCCGCACACACCATCCCCATTCTATGTTTGGAAGTGAAAAATTCAACCTGGAGGGAGCTCACTCCAACAACCATGTGCTAAAAAGTGAAAATCCAAGGATTTCAAGTTCTCGAAGGAATTTTTTTTTGGCCTTTAACATAAAGATTTCATACTAATCCAGCCTGTGCCACAACAGAGTAGAAAGAATTACATCCAACTTTATTAACTAATTTACAGTAAGATTTTTTTGTTTTGTTTTGTTGGAACAATGACTTCTGGAAAATATGGTGGGTGGGAGAAGAGATTATCAGAATGTGATACTTGACTAAAACAATGAAAATGAAAACCCAGTAGAATGTCCTGAAACTGCTTTTTACGTTTGTTTTTTAATAAGTTTGCTTGGACATTTTCTTGGTAGCATCAAAATTAATGACTTAAAAAACAGCCCCAAATTTCCCAAACTATTCAGATTTTAAAGGCCATTTCCTCCTTACCCCCTACATATATCCTAATCTGTTTATTTCAGTTTAAATGTCGTATCTATTTACAGAAGTATTTTTCTCTTTTTTTTTTTCAACAGATCAGCTAAAATAAATTCCTGCTCAAGGTTTCCACATTTCCTGGCAGAGAAAGGCTAACTGAGACAAAATTTGTGCATGGTTAATAGGAAGAAAAGTAACACTGGAAACTTTACATGCACGAAGAAGAGAAGGAGGACAGAGAACAAGGCGACCTGGATGACCTCTCTTACTCTCTGATTTCTCTTCTCTGAGGAGGTTCACAGTGACTAGTAAACCACTGAGTTTCCCTGGCCTGGACACCTGGAGTTGTGTTGAGGGAAAAGGCTTGCCCAGCTTCTAACTAAAGCTCATACCTTGAACATTTCAACCAAGACAAGAAATCATAGTCATGGCCTGCCAAGGAACAAATGTTGCTTCCCTAAGACTTATTCTTCTCCACTCTTACCTTCTCCACATTCACTTTGTTCACTGTTACAAATCATCACACCAACATGTTGGAATGACTGGATTTCCTAGCACAGAAGAAACAGGAGAAAGGCTGGGGTCAGTGCTCCTCAGCCTCTCTCAATAGTTTTCTCTCTTGCCAACCCCTCCTCTGCCAAGAATCACATCACCAAGACCATGTTCCTCCCATCTACTGCCACCAGATTCCCTGGTGCTGACATTTAGGGCTGTGAGTGGCAGGCATCCACCAAAAGCATAGATCTGTTATTGCCCTTGTGAACTGCAGTAGGTCAAAGTCTTCTGATGGCTCTGACTTGAAGGAGACCTCAGGGTGTGCACAGAGCTCAGAGACCATTCTCCTCTCTTTCTTTATGGTTCTTAAAAGTAGAGGCAAATAGTTAGGTCCATGTGGAAACAGATGAGGGAGAAGGAAAGGAGACAGGACAACAAAGGCAGCATAAAAGATAGTACAGGGAAAAAAAGAAGAAAATCATGAAGTACAATATGAGGCATATATAAATGTGGCTACACTGTAGTAAAGATGCATCGAAATGATTTGCTTCTTTTGCTTCATTTTTCCTGAGAAAATGATAGATCAGTTCATAGTTTGAGTAATCTACTTAGGAGAAATCACAGCAAGTAGGACAATACTAAACACTAATACTAATAGGACAATACTAAAATGATTTCCCATTTCTTTACCCTTTTAAAAAAATACTGGACAATATTTTATCAGTGACTAAACTTAATTAAAATAGATACTCTTAAAGCAGATGACCTGATGCTTTGGCAGTCTTCTCATTTTCTGTAGCTACAATTCATAAATAATCTTGGGTTAATCCTGAGACAAGACTAACCAATTTCTTATAGATTGTCAGGTATTTGGCTTTTGGTTTCATGATATAGAATAACTTTTAAGCATAGAATACTTTCAAAGAAAGGAACAAAAGAATTAATCAACCAACCACATCCAAAAGTCAACAACACATCCCACACCCTTTCCGTTCATGTCAATTTTATGGTTTAAGTGTTTAAATACTTCAGTTTTTATTTAACTAAGTTAGTAATTACTTCCAGTCATATTAAATTGTGACAGTTTTATTTTTAAGAAGTTCCAGAAATTATGTTTTATTCAAATTGCATACTCAAGCAGTATTCATTAACAACTCAAGCTGGGATTCAATAACAGAATCCAACCTTAGTTACCAATAATCAACTGGATAAAATTTTCACACTCCTAGTAGATGATCTTTAAGATTTTGGTGGCTGCAATTTCACTACCTCACGTGCTACAGCAAACAAAATATTTGAAAATTATTGCTCTAAATTCAGCGCAAAAGCAGGGTCAAACCCAGTGGCACTCATTAAATACCCCTTGAAAAATCAGTATTTAAATATGGAAAAACAGACAGAGTTTTAAAATTATTAGCAAGATATAATTCCTAGCATGCAAATAGTTTAATTTCCTGGTTTAATTCCCAGCTGAACTACAGGCTATCATATCACACCTTGTGAATCACCTCCTCATGGGACAGCTGCAGCCATGCAACCCAACCAGCACATGAGCAGCCTAAATTGTGGACTATGGAAAAATGTTTGTACCTGGAATGTTGTGTTACACCAAAAATGCTAAGGTAAAAAGGCATGATCAAAGCACTGAAATACATAAAGAAAGAAATAGGTCAAATCCCTGTGTCTTTTTAAACTACCCATAACATTCAATTTATGACCTTTTGGTCTGTGGCACTGAGGAATTGACCTGCAGGTCTTGATGACTCTCTGAAAATAACCACAGAGCACATAAGGTTCATTCCTGGGCACTTTGCTGGTTTATTTTTTTTAATTCTTTGTAGGAAGCGTCTGTCTGCACATAAACTATTAGGCTGCTTCACAAAAAATACAGACAATACAACTATGTCAGAAATATAAAACGTTCAAAGAGCAATACAAATACTTAGGAGTCTGCAGATGATTCCCAATGAGAAGAGTCTAAAAGTTTACAGCAGTTTAATTTACAGAGACGTGAGGAATATTTGAAGTAAGGGTATATTAAACAATAAATGATACAGGGAAGGTCTAATTGAGAATTAGTGGAACAGAAGACCAAACTGAAGCTTTGTAACTCTTACTTCTTACATCAAGTTGTAGGTCTTAGGAGTTAAACTTCTCACCAATTTTGTGATAACAATTTATCTCAGCTCCCATTTTCTCCCCACTTTCAGGCAAATATTTAAAATATATGTGTTTGAGATTTAGCCTTCCCACTGCAAATTAATTCATTGATCAATTCTATTTGAAAAGCACTTTTAAACACCATGAGATATGAGCTCTTGGGCTTTTGTCTTGGAACACTGTATACTGGGGAATCTCAGCACTTTCTTTACTAAGAAGAACACACCCTGGGTAAGGGCAAACAGATAACATTCTCGATGAAGATCAAACGTGATTTTCAGAACACCACCTAGCTACTAATTGCACTGCTTAAAGATTAAAAAATCCACAAAACAAAATACCATGGTCCACAGCTGGTTCTTGCAAAATTGCCCACTGAAACCCTTGTTATTATCACTCAGAAACACTTTGCAGGAGCCACTTTGAGACAGGATCCTGATGAATCACTCTGAGTTTGTTTTAAAGAACTGAGGAAAGAGTTAAAAATAATTTTGGTTGCTTTAGAAACTGACATCCTTTGTTTTGGTTGAGATGAAATACCATTACACGCATGCAATACCCTTTAAACTTGCCACTGTTCCAACAATAACTAAAACTATTCTAAGAAACTACCACCCAAAAGGAGATCACCACAGAATTACAGTAAGTTTGCCGCTGCAAAGCTGGAGTATACTTGCAACATTACCAAAAATGCTCAGCCAAGCCTAGCTGGGAGTGACCTCAGTGTAACCACCAAAACATGACAATGACTGCTGCTCACCAACTCCATCACAACCACAGTGATCAAACAGCAAGAGGGGCGTTTCTATTTTCAAGAGCAGCTTGCAACTAAATGTATTTTCAGCAAAGTTGATACTAACCCAAGTAACTAAGATGACATTTCTACACAAGAAAATTAAAACACTGCTAAAATTTAATGATTAGCCTAAACCCATGTGGTTTTACCATGCATTTTCATGGTTGCATTTCACCCAAATTGCAAACTTTTAGACTGCTGAGTTCCCACTTTCTTGTTTACTTATACTAACACTTCAGTCCTAGTCAGAAGCACACCTGATCACAGACCCTTCAGTATTTCTTTAAAACAATACAGACTTTTAAACTTGTAACAAGTTGGCATCACTTCATTTAAAACCATTTCAATTAATATAATTCAAGCATGGAAAGGAAATTTTGTTTTGCAATGTTTTAGCTTTCACAAACCCGTTCCCCACCCCATCCATGCTTAGTCATGTCCCACACACTCCCCTCCACCTGACAGCCGCCCATGGCCCACAAGAACAGAAACCTCCTGTTTTGACATCTGTCCCTCCCCAGATGAACCTCAACGGACCACTTTGAACCAACCCAGCAAAAACTTTTAAAACAATGTTTTGAAACATACTCATGTTCCAGTAATAGCTATGCAAATACAGTATATGATGCTACATGTGACAATATATGTGACGTGACTTCTAACTCTTGATCTATCTTACATTTTGGAGATTGTTCTGACTAAAATTAAAAACACTGATAGGCAAAACAAAGCTCAATATTTTGCAAACTAAGCTACCATCTCTCTCTCTACATATGCCTATGAATGTACACATTTTTAAGAATGCATAATTAACTGTAAGAAAACAGTTCTCAGAAACCAGAAAGCTAAAGTATTTATATCAAAAGCTCAATCTTTCTCACACTATCTGCACAAATAAACCTGCTGAAGTTGCCAGCTTTGTCAAAGTGAGCAAGATTAGGCTCTAAACATAAATCAATTTAAGCAGTCAGAAACCTACAAGAAGTACTAAAGTTGCTTTCAAATTCCTTGTAGATTTTTACAAAATAAAAGTCATTGACATAGAAAATACTAACTTTGTTTCCACAGACTAAGACAGCATTGCTACCACATTTCTATTGGAGGCATTTAAAAACTGATTACAATTATGGTATTTCTAGATAGTATTACAAGGGAGGTTTAGTCATGGGGAGTGGGGAGGTGGTGGTGGAAGGGGATACTGATCTTACAGCTGCAATGTCATCTAAAATCCCAAGTATCCATCCACACTGGTCAGTCAGATTTGTGTTGTGTTGATTTGGTTTAATTTTTTGAGGGTTGTTTTTTTGTTGTTTTTGTTTGGTTGCTTCTTGGTTTTTTTTCCTGGTTGTTCTTTTTTGCTTCCAAATTTTGCTATGTATTTATAACCATAGAAGTCAGTAAAGTGACTTGATTTGCAAGAGGCACTACAATCAGACAGATCTAAGATAAAAATAAAACTCATTATCTATAAGGTTGCTCTCAGAAGTCAACTATCACACTGGCATCACAAGAAATTAATTCATCAGTATATTTTTGACGAGCACAGTTTTCTTCTCTGAAAGGTCATTTTTCTAAATTAAGCTAAGTATTAAATATCTTTGCTGTTCTGTCACACATCTCAAACTTAACTCCTGAAACGTTTTCACTGTAAAATCAAATTACATTTGAAAGAGACATATGAAATAAACTTTCACATGCATTTAAATTTGACATTTGTACCATAAGCAATGTAAGCAAACATTAAGGCCTGTTTATACGTTTTATAAACTACATCAATGGAAAATGTGCTTACTTGGTAAATACAGTAAAGCCTAGTTTTGCCCAGAAAATGTCCTTGTTTTAGAACTCCCCTAAACACAAACTGTTAATCAAAAGACGTAGATCTGGAAATCACTGGTGTTCATATCACAGTCTGCTAGTGAAGGATTAGGACTATATTTACTGAGCATGTGCCAGAATCATAGAATAGTTTGGGCTGGAAGGGACCTTCAAAGGTCATCTAATCCCATCCCCTGCAATCAGCAGGGACATCTTAAAGAGACCAGCTTGCTCAGAGCCCCATCCAACCTGACCTTGACTATTTCCAGGGATGAAGCATCTAACACCTCTCTGGGCAACCTGCTCCAGTGTCTCACCACCCTCACAGTAAAGAATTTCTTCCTTCTAAATCCACCCTCTTTCAGTTTAAAGTCATTATCCCTTGTTCTATCACTAATGCCCTTGTTTAAAGTCCCTCTCCATCTGTGTGGGTTTTCCTTACTGAACTCGGGAACCCAAACCGATACCCCACACACTGCGCCCTGCTGCACACCAGCTCTACATCCTCCTATATCCTTCCCCTCTCTCATCCAACAGCGCTAGAATGGAATCCACCAGAGCTGCTTCCCAGGACTTTGCTTCTGACTCCTACCCTGCCTCCAGAAGGTGCTTTGCTGGCCTCTTTCAAGCAACGGGGGTGAAGCCCTGTGATGAACTATGGAAAACAGCCACCTCTCCCTTTCTGCGTTAGGAAAGGAAACCTACCCGCAACACCGACAAGAAAAAGCAGCTCCGCAGGATAAAAATCGGGAATCCTCTGGTGCCAAGCAGACATGCCAAAGACAACTTCTCTTTGTGAATAAATACAGCAAAAAGAACAAAGGTTCTCCTCCCCTTTTGCACTTACTGGCGTTCCTCTGCGATGAGTGGATTTTCTGCAGCGCCCGCCTTCCTGGCAGGCGAGGGTTACAGGAGTGTCTTCACTTATTTAAGTGCGCGTTTCTTGAGCACGCAATTACCCAACACACCCAAGGCACTCCAAGGCTTTCTTTTTTTTTTTTAAAAGAAAAATCAGTTCCTTTCCAGCTGGAACATTTTTGTTTTTTCAAACCTAGGTCTGTAAGCAAAGCCACAGAAGCACTCTGAATGTGGTGCACTAAGACCCTCAGTATTCCAGTAAAGGAGACATTAATTTCTCGGCAGCACAACTCTCTCCCTACGTACTGGAACGTAGGCTGAGCTCCAGACTTGCAAGAGACCTCGACATTCACAAGAACCTCCTCCATTTTCACCTGTGCACCTTTTTCCCTCCCACAGAAGGTCATTAAGTATCTGCTGAACATTCCTTACAAAGCCACAGAAGACACCCACACCAGCAAGCCCCACCACCAGGAACAAACACCCCGTCTGCCATCTCACAGCACAAAATACTTGACTGTGTTCTTCCTAAATTAAACACTTCAAGTCATTTTGCAAGAGAAAGAGCAGGATATGAACAAATAATGGAGTATTTGCCCATGAAAAGGCAATGAGACCTTCTGTGGGGAGATATCTGCAATTTCTCAGCTGCAGAAACATGTAGAAAATCTAACTGCATTTGAAACCAACTCTGCCATCAGTGAAATCAAAATCTCAGGCAGCACTGCAAAGACCATAAGAGCCCTATAACCAGGATTCGTACCTGCCACAGTTTCCTTAAAATACCTTCTCCCTCCTGAACAAGTCTTCAGCTAAAGGCCATTCAAAAACCATGGAAAGCTTCCCTTTAGACACACATTCAGGAAAAGACACAGCAGGAACATTCTGTGTAGGTACCAGTCACATCCATCATCAGTGGGTCTGTGCCAGGCAGAGTGCAACAGAAATCTCTGATCACATATCAGTAGAAAGAGGCCTTTTTTACTGACATCCTGAATAGTTGAAAGCATGAAGGAATCCAAATCATTCCAGTACTGATGTACGATTTTAATCACACATGTAGGCTTTTAATCACACAGGTCTGAAGGAGACAAGGGGAAATCACTGGTGTTCATATCACAGTCTGCTAGTGAAGGATTAGGACCATATTTACCACGCAGCGTGCCTGACACATATAAAAGGGAAAAAAATACTTAGTCCCTTTCTCCCAAGAAGTTTAACTTACGCATACTCTTAAAAAATACTGATTCTATTTCACAAACATTACAGACTCCCAAAACCTGGATCTCTGCTCAAGGCCCTAAACATCCTGACAAAGTCACACTGTGTCTGTTCAGGTGATGTTCTCCCAAAACACTATTTTTAATCATTTTATCCAAAGCAAAATGGTGGAACTCAACAACTATACTGGGGTTTGGAGGTACAGTAGAATCTGCTTGCTTTGTTACTACGTTACACCTGACTACAGATCAGAGGTCTGGAACAATACCTTAGCAGAAAAGAAGATTCAAAACATACCCAGCCTGCAGCCTGCTCTTTGTCATGCTCCCCCAGCAACCCAGGACTTTGGGAGGGTGGGTTAGTAAGGCAAGCCCCCCCAGGTGGCCCTCAGGGCTGGTGGTGCTGCCTGGGCAGCTGCACATCACCACCAGGACTGCAGCAGAGATGGAAGCAGAGAGGAGCATTCCCACATCCGGCCACCACCTTGGCTACAGGAAGGGTCAGAAACACTTTTCCGGACCCCCAAGATACTGATGGAGCTGTGAATGCATCAAGTTGAAAGGATGTTGACAAATATTTGTTGTTGTTATTATCTGAAGTAGAAGAAAAAGGTTAAGCTGTCTGAGAGAAATTAAATGTTTTAACAGGGCAAATATGAAGTTGTTAGGATGTAAAAATGCAACCTTCATAAAACTGTTCATGTTTTAATCTATGCAACCAATAAAGATAGAGTAAAAATAACCATGCTACACTCTGCTTGAATGCTGTTGACATAAGATCTATGGGAGAGAAAATAAAAAGTAAATAACCAATCAGTCCACTGTTACACTGCTGATTGCTAAAGATACATGGCAGGAAATGTCTCATACAGTTCAACAGGACTTGGAGCAAACCAAAATTTTATTTGTAATATTTCATTTCTAGCTCAGATTTGAGATGGCTGGCCATGTTAATTCACAAATTTTTGCTTTATATCACATCTGATTTATATTTAATAAGCAACATTTGAAAACAAACAGTGCAACAGTAAAGCTTCCTCAAGGCATAATTCCAAGGAAAACCTGAAGGCTGCACTAAACCACACTAGCAAACACATTTTGGGAATACCTTGTGCAGGCCAATAAGCATCTCTGTGCTGTATTATCAAAGGGGCTTTAAGTATTACACCACAAATCCTGCATAGCAAGAAGCAGATCAAGCATATCAATCCGCAGTCTCTTCTTTAAAATTCCCCCTATCAAAACTAGGTTTTAAGAAAACAGGTTGACAATAAATGTCAACTGGAGGCTTAAATGCATTATATGGCACATTATCCTCACATTTATCTCCAAAACAAGTAATGTAGATCCATAAAATCAGAGCAAAATAAATTGAAGCACATCGTGGTTGGGAAATGTACTGTTAAGGCACATGGAGACTTCATACCAGAGTCAGTACTAGGACTCTCACTAAGACATTCCAGCATTTTGAAATCCTAATTTCAATTTTCTTTAATGATCAGCCGTCCATTTCTCCCATTCTAATATTACCAAAGGACATATTGCTTGGCTATAGTATATGGTGGCTGACACCCATCTTCCCCTAAAACTGTAAGCTCCCATGGAGATGACAAAAAGATGCTGCCAGAGGGAATCTGCCAAAACAAAAAAAATTCTGACACAAAATTCACTACCAAAATCTAAGGTATTTTTGGAAAGGATGAGCTTCAGCAAGTTTTACATTACAAAATATTTTCTGGAATGACTAGTTTCATCTTTCCTAAAAAAAACCCAACAAAAAACCTCAAAAACATTTCACCAAAGTTTTCCTTCAAGTTTTTTTATTAATTTAAACTAGAAGCCATGCAGACTTTGAAAACTGAAATTCAGTGCAAAGTCTTTAAAATTTATAACAATGAATCTCTGATTCAATGCACATTTTAATTTCAGAAAAACTCTAGAAATATTACAAGTTTTGATTTTTCTAGCATTTTAATTTTTGTTGTTTTTTCCCATTAAATACAAGTTATAAAGGAAAACAAAGTCACACTTCTAAAAATAATGTAAACTATGTCCTACAAATCAAATTTCAATGAGCTTTAATTGTAGATGTGTGAGAACAGTACAAATCTACTCCGAAGGTCATCTGACATACCCACAAGGAATGGCTTGGCACACACTTATTAGAAGGGAATTTAATATCTATTGCTTATTCTAATCTGTGAATAAATTTACTACTGTTAGGGGACTCCTTCTGAAAATACACCTGTTTTAAGCAAATTCAATAGGGCAATGTTTTGCTTTTTGCACTAGCAACCTTGTAGCCATTGTAAAGCTACAATTATGGAAGTCAAAATGCAGGGCTTTATCTGTCCACCCATTGCTTACAGCAGTATACAGACACACACAGGTGAATATATCAGGGAATAAATTAGATGAAGCTGAAATGCCTTCCCTATGCTCCAGTCTCAGGTGAGCATTTGACTCTTCACCAAAATTCAGACAGTGCTGAGGCTGACTATAAAGTTCCCAAGCATTTTACGAGAACCAGAAATTCATCTTTCAATTTTATTAGGAAACCAAAACTTCCTGGCACAACCCCACAACATCCACCTATCTGTGGGAACTCCCTTGTTATTACTTCCATTCCCCTGTGGCAAGAGACTGCAAAGCAGCCAAATCTCACACAAAGGTTCACTTCTCCATCGCACCTGTGGAATCCCAGGGTGTAGATGAAAGTGAGGACTGACTGCCTTGGAAAATGTCCAGGCACAGAGCAGTAAAAAAAGCAGGCAGCAAGTCACCTACCAGAAGCTCAAAATTCCCTCTTTTAAAGTAAGCGGTAAAAGGGGATTCTTGTTTTTGACCACATAACTCAGTGATGGGAAGGCAGAAGAGAATGTGTGGGATGATGATGGAGAGGTGAGGGTGAAACACCACTGGGAATTTCTTAGCGAGGGGAAATCTGGTCTCTGGGTTTAGGAACTTGTCATGGGATATGTGAGTTTGGTTCCAATGCCCAATACAACCTTCCTGTGTACTTTATAGTTCCAGTCCATAAAATACCATTTCCACGCTCCAAGAATTTATTGGAAAGATAATTATATTCCTAAGGAACATAGTGGCTGCACACATGAAGTCTTACAGAGGTATTTAGATACTTTATTGCCAACTACTTACATAGAACATACTCTAAAATTAACCCCTTGCCTGTCCTGAGTGTATCTTCTCATTTACCGGTGCCCTTTCCAATGACACACAAAAATTTAAAGGCAGCTTTTTATTGCTATTTTATAGAATCATGGAATGTTTTGGGTTGGACGGGATCTTAAAGATCATCTAGTTCCAATGGCCCTGCCATGGGCAGGGAAACCTCCCACTAGACCAGGCTGCACAAAAGCCCCATTCAACCTGGCCTTGGACACTTCCAAGGATGGGACATACAGAGCTTCTCCAGGCAACCTGTGCCAGTGTCTCATCATGTATTATTATTGCATCCAAGGATGGTCACAAACTCCTCCTACCCTTACACATTCTGACAGGTAATGCTGACTACTGAGACAAGAGACTTCAAAATAGATAACAAGTCAAAGTGCACAACCACAGTTCTCATAAACCAGCCTGGTTTTCAGCAAGGAGCTTTCTGAAAATCAGACCCTATTAGATTGTCTCAGAGTGGGCCCACACAAAGCTACTGCTAAAGCCCTTTTGCAAAAACACAACTGGCTTTTGTATGCATCTCCTAAATACAGTGTAAACCTATTATTGTATGGACAATGTAAAATTGGGGTACTTAGAAAGTAGTCTCTTCTTGCAACTTGTAGTCATTAACTTCAGAATCAATAATCTTCACAATACAGTTAAGAATTTTCAAAAGGCCTTGTTGATGGGTTTTAACTAATTCATTTTCCCACAGAAACTGGTAATCTCCTGCCAATTAAAACAGCATTCATCTAACTCAACTCTCAGGTGCTCCCAACAATCACACTCATAACTCCTAAGTAACAACCCATTTCAATCTTTCAGAAAATGACCTTTAAAGATAAAACTTATTATTAAGTAATAAAGCCTTGATATTTATCTTGCAATGATGATAAAGACATACAATAAAGCATGGATGTTCAACCAGAATGAAATCTTACTGTGTTCAGTATGAAGTGGTTTACAACCATATACTTTATAACATAGAAAACCCAAACAAGTAAAGACTGAAACACTATGGTAAACCTGTACAGTGTCACAAATGGACACTTAGATCACACCAAAAGAAACCCATCTGGTTCTTTAAAGACAGTTCTGCCTCCTACCTGACGCTTCCCCTCTGGCTGGGGTAGCTTCATTAAGATTCAAAAGCCTTATCCCTGCTTCTCAATCTCCCTGTGCTACCCATTTTCTGGATGAAAGATAACTTGCAAATGTTTAAGTAAAATACACTAAAAAAAGTGCACCATCAGATTTAATATCACAAAAAAACCTTGAAAATATGGGAAGATTTATGGTTGGTGTTCTTCTGAAATCTCTCTCTAAATAAATTCCATGGTTGAGCTATAGGCACCTCCTAAAGGTCTTTTCACAACACAAGCAGGACTGGATGAAACAACATTAACAGCTGATCCTCCAGTATGTGCCATGTCCTCTCATCTATTGTCTCCAGGGCCATCAGCACTGCTGGGGTTTGTAATCAAATCATAGTACATAATAGACAAATGAGCAAAAATTCTTCTTAATTTAAAATGACATTTATTCCATTAAAACTATATTGACTGTAGTAAGGGTTGGCCATTTTTAAACAGTGCACAAACATGTAATTTTGGTAAATATATGACAAGCATACATATACCAAAATAAAGATACCGAGATGGACTAGTCCCATGTCAGGCAAGTGAAAATATCTGAAAGACTTATCTACACACCATTGATTAACACAAGTCATAAATCCAGGGAATTTCAGAAAGGCTTCAGAAGTGAAATAGATGAAATGGTACGTCTCCCTTCAAGAAGGAATTATTTACTGAAACCCTACACTGTCAAAGGTAGCTGCAAAAACAGCAGCAATTAATGCTCTCGGCTGCATGTGCTCAGCCTATCCGAAATAATTTTAAGGTCAGGCTTCATCCATCTTAATTTGTTTATCATTTTGCCAAGGTAACTGTGATTGACTTATCAAGTTTCAGGCTGAACTACTTTGGGGTCAGGGGAGATGGGAGGAAAAGAAAGGTTAATGCCAAGTCATGTGTTTCCCTCAGACACCTAAATAAATAACTGCTAGTGATACAGAACAATACTGCATTTAAAATAAACAAGGGTTAAATCCTATAGCTGAAACTATCAAAACATAAAGTTACTTTATCTTTTGGAAAGTAGCTGTCAGTATAAACAGTCATATGCAAAAACCAGCTGAATTATGCATAAAACCCCTTGCTGTACTTTTACTTCTAGAAATGCAGCAGAAGCAGTATTTCTAGTTCCTGAAAAGACAAAAGGTGTAAGCTAGTTTGGGGGCAACTGAGGATGTCTAAATGCAAGCTAAGTTCTCATATCCAAACACTTCCAGTTCTCTGAGCAAACAATTGCTCATGCCCAGAGAGGACAAAGCCAATTTTGCAGGCTGCTTCAACAGGTACCAGGCCTGCTTTGCTAAATAAACACTCCAACAACAAAAATATCTAGCAAATTCCCCATGCAAAGTTTCAAAATCAGAAGGCACCCGAAATGGCTGCAGGCATATCTTCCACCCTCCAGGCACCCCTGCTTCCTGGCCAGGGAGCTCAGAAACTGATTCTCAGCTCCTTCCTGCACTGCCTGGAGCGAGCTGAACTGCTGCATAACCCTGCTGCAATAAATCCCAGCTTCTGGCTCCCCACACTGCCCCTGTGCTCCCACAGTTCAGTATAGCTCTAAGACTTGGCTATTTGTGATGCCAGCTCTGACTTCTACTTTTTCAGAATATCAGCATGTGAGCACACAGGTAGCAGGCAGGTTTTGCTAACTAAAGCAATGATACTCTTCTCAAATGTTTTCATACAATAAATGCTCAGCTTCTGGAACACTGGTTTGGTTGAGATTTTGTTGGTTTCCGAGTACAATTGAGAGGTAAAGGCCTTGTCAGAGTTGTAAAACCCAGTGGGGTAAAGCTACAGTAGAGCTTTGCCTATTTATACAGCAGTGTCATCACTTCAATGCTCTAGAGTTCTTATAGTCCATTTCTGTTTTTTTCATAGAAATAATTTTTGCAAAAGTGAAGCGCCTTTTTGCCCATAATAGCCTTGAAGCTAATAACTATTTTAGAGCAATTCCAGTACAATCGGAAGCTGTTATTGGCTGTTTATGTAACAGTGAATTAACCCCCACTGATACCTTTCAGGAATTCATAACCATAGCACACAAAATGTACTTTGCAAGAGCTTGTTAATGTATGGTAAGTGCAAAAGCCATCTCGATTCAGAAGACTGGCTTTCAAAGCAAACATGCTTAACCTGCAGTTTCAGTCATGGAAGAAATTACTCAATTAATTGCAGGCAACAAAAACAACAGGGTTATAACTAATGTACAGTAAATGCTCTGTGGGTGTAACACAAGCTCATTTCCCAGTAGTGTTCTCTCTTAAATTTCTTAGCCCACTGCTGTAAAACTGTTTAAGAATGTTAAATTCACTTAAGATTTTCTCCCCACACACATCTGTTTCCTGGCAATGAATATTATTATTAACACAGGTAGGGTATGCTCTCTTAAGAAATGTGTTTACAACACAGTAATTTGCAGACCAGTATTTTTTGTACTCTATTCTAGACCAGACATCATCTTTTCCAAACTTAAAATCAAACATCAGAATTTATAAAGTTTTTGCCTGTGCTAATGACATCCTTGCAGCAACAAAGAAGAGACCGCAGCAAAAGGGTTCAATAAATTCTCACCTGCTTCTAGGAATTCCAGCAGGCAAAGAGTAGCGAGAAGATCAAAAGCACAAGAAGACCCCACCAGAGTTGACTGCTCCCATTCTGACACTGAGGAAGAGATGGTGTAAAACACTAATAATGATTAAAGATAACGGAAAGGAAACTTACCGAAGCAGACACTGATGCCTTCTCCCGTCATTCCTTCCATTCATGTAAAAAGACATCTGTCAGTGATTTGATCTAGGCTTGGTATCAGCATAGGGCTGGTACTTGGACTCACTGCTTAGAGATTCTCAGGGTGTGTTTATGTGCACATTTTACGATTAAAACGCTGACAACTAAATGTGATAATAAAATATGCAGATGAAGATTAAAAGAATCCCCTTCCAGCACCTGCCAGGCAGTTCTCAGCAGGCACTAGGAATGTTCATAAAGAAGGATGTCTCCCGTTTCCATTGAGGCCAATTCCTCAATCCTACCTCCCTCAAGCCTTGCGGTATTTTTCTCATCCTGGCCCCCATGCGAACGCATCTAATCCTCTTACCCCGAGAGCCAACCTCTCCCCCCCCCTCCCTCCCAGCTTTATTTTATTTAAAACGATGCCTGCAACAGCCCGGGGCTGCCCGCCGGGTCACCCTCCTGGGACACCTGGGCGACCCTGCCACATCACGTTAGGCGCCGCGGAGTGCCGGGTTAAGACGTAATCTGTCCTTCTCCCCCGGCTTACGGATCCCAGGAATCCTCCCCCGCTATCTCGCCATGGCAACGGCACCACCGGGAGGGCGGCGGGGCCGCCGCTTACGCAAGCGGCGCGCGCCCGGCCCCGCGCCAGGCCGGGCCCGCGGAGCGCCCGCGGCGGCCTCGGGGCGGCGGCCTGAGGGCTCCTGTGGGCAGCGCGGGCTGCGCGCTTCCCCCAGCCCCTGTTCCTTCCTTTCCCGGCCCCGCCTTGGTTTCCTCCTTTTCTTCTCTTCTTTTTTCCTCACTTTTTCCTGGGGTATTTTTTCTTTCTCCTCTTTTCTCCTTCTCCCCCCCGCCCCCCTTGCCTTTTTTCCTCTTTTCTTTTTTCCATTTTTTGTTTCACTTCTCCCGTTTTTCATTTTTTCCCCCTCTTTTCTTGTTTACTCTTTTTTTTTCTTTTTATCCCGTTACACCCCTATTTCCTCTTTTTTCTTCTCATTTTCTGCCTTCTTTATTTTGTTTTCACCTCTTCCTTCTTGTTTTCCCCTTCCCCCCCGCACCCCCCTCCTTTTTTTATTTCTTTTTTCCCCTCTCCCCATATTTTTGGTAGGTTTGGTTTGCTGGGGTTTTATCCTCTCCTGATTTTTTTTTTTTTCCTTGCATTTCCGAAAGCCGACCAAGAACCAGCTGGTGCAGATTTAACCCGCTCCAATCCCATCTCCCACCATGGAAAACTGACCAAAGCCAAGCCGTCGGACAACCTGCCAGTTCCCATTCCTACTTCCCCGGGAACAGGCGCAGCAGAAGGGGGTTGCGCCTTTTGAGTTCTTCAAATTAATAACCCTGGGAAGGGCAGAGAGCCGGCAGATGAAAGGCAAGGTATGGACTTTGATCGTGCAATCGGAGCCATGCGGGCAGGCTCCCCAACCATGTGGAGCACCCCTGAAGGTCAGCCTGGGCTGATCAGATATCAGCAAGAGAGCCACAGAAAGCAGGGCAAACGGAGGTGGAAAAATTTATACACCCAAATATCTGCCAAGAGATGAAAGAAAAGTCTGCCTCTGATGCTGGGATTTATGAATAAGGATAAATGAAGTCGTAATCTAACACTTGAGGAGATGCTTAGGTCTTCCTACAGGAAAACACTTAAGCATGTGCTTAAACCCATTATTATTCAGGGCAGCCCATAAGCGTTTGCTGAAGGTTAAGCACAACCTTCTTACAGGGAGCCCTTAAGTACTGTGCTGATTAAGGTGGGGTTTTTTTCTTCTAAATCTGCGCCACTGTGAGGCACAAAATGAATTGCCCTCATTATATTTTAATATTGTCTCTTTCAAATTAAACCAGAGAATGCCAACAGAAGGTAAGTCTTATTTTACATTAAGAGGATAAAGCGCAACATTACATTCTGTCGTGTTTTATTTTTTTTTCTTTAAGATCAACTGGCTGCACAACACTGTGCATCCCTACGAATGAACACCTTTCATGAGGAAGAAAGAGCACATGGAAAAGTGATTGCTCTGCTACTCCTAAACTCTGGGATTCCCTTGATGTGCTGTTACAAGCCAGAAAGGATGGCACAGAGAACTGCATACATACATACATATGCTTTATCCACTGATCTCTTTTGAAGCAAACCTGAAAAAGGCTGTAGATGGTGTACACATTCCAGCTATTAAAGGTCATGATAAGCTAGCTATTTATCAGTTCAAGTAAGGTCAGTGTTACATCCACAGGCTGAGAGCTCTGCTTGTTGCACAAATGACACTGCCTGCCCTGAATGCCCCGAGAAACTTTTGGCAAGCTAAGCATATGTAACAAGCCACAAACATTACTTACAACCGCTGCAGTTCATTAATGTTCAACAGGAAGGTATCATATCTGAAACGGGTTCTGTTTCTGTATCACAGCACATTTCCTCTCTTCCAAGCTCTCCACTGTTGATTTCTGACAAATTGTATCCCCTGATGGAGGAGGAAAGCTCGCTAAGTAGTGAATTGGTGGTTGTGGCTCCTACCAAGAACCATTTTCCTTGCTGCCATTTAGGACTATTCTACCCCACATACTAAACTATTGGTTCATTTACTTTCTTTATACACACAGAAAAAGGGGACCTTGGAAAAACAGTTTGTGTCAGCTTTAGACTTCTACTGGAGCTAAAATCAGGGTCTTGGTTGACTTCTCTAACACACAGTTTTTGAGGAAAATGTTGTTACATAACTCTTCTTTTTCCCTTTCTTGGGACACAACCTAGGTAGAAGAGCTTGAGAAGCAGTCACACCTGTTGCAGGTCTTGAGACAGGTGGCAAAGTACAAGGACAGAAGGTTACTTTAAGTTCAGGGTGTTTCCCATTCTTACTGGGTATATCCAAATGCTACAGGCAGGCAGGAACACTTCTGCTACATTCACCTCCAAGAAACTTCTTCTCACTTGCAGTAATTTGCCGTACTAAATCCTGAGCTAAAGGCAGTATCTTCTTCCTAGAAACCTTGTTGTTGTAAACAAATAAGGACAAAGAAATAAAGAATAATCTCAAATGTCTGTCCCTAAATAACCAATCTACCTTTCAAGAACTATACTTGGCATGGAAGCTGGACAAAAGAGATGAAGTTTGAAACTCAGATACCTCAACTGTCCTGACATGCCTCACTCAGCCTTCAAACAGGAAAGCAAACTCAAGAAGTAGTAGGTTGGATCTTAGAACCATTTAATCATTTAGGTTAGAAATACCTTTAAGATCACTGAGTCCAACCATTAACATGGTGCTGACAAGTCCACCACTGAACTATGTCCCTAAGTGCCATGTATACACATCTTTTAAATACCTCCAGGGATGGTGACTCAACCACTTCCCTAGGCAGCCTCTTTGAATGCTGAAGAACTCTTTCGTTCTTTCATTATAAACCAAACAAAATAAAAAATTGTCATAGAAACAAGTAAGAGAAGGCCATGATCATGCTGCAAGAAAACCCAAAAAGTACATTCAGCTGTCCATGGATAGTGAAATTAGCCATGAACTTTACAAAGTGACTCCTTGGGTGAATGCTATAGAATTTCTGTTTAATTACAAGAACGAAAAAGAGGGAAAATTAGATGTTCAAAGTCTTTCTCACTGTTCTCACAGCTTAAATACCTATGGGCACTAAATCAATACAAATATGATGAAGAAATTAGTAAGTAAGCAACAACAGCCTTAACTGATGCACAAAGAAGCTTGAAACCAAAGAAAAAGATTGATAGAGTGATCCCAACTCCAAATTTGTAAGCCAAACCTAGAAGAAAATGTCTCCTTATGTCAGATCATATCAGGGCCTAAATGGCTTCAAGACAAAGCTTACATGAATCAATCTCCTCTGTGAAGGCTCAAAATTGGATACTTAAGTTAACCACCAGTAAGTTTTCCCACAGAAGTAGGACCTTGAAGAGAGTGTTACTGCTGGCACCAGATTACTTGCAATAATGACCTGGCAGTTTGTGATTACCACATGAGCTTCTCTCTCCTCCCCCACAAAACAGGTACAAAAAGAGGGATGCTGTTTCCAGTGTCATTGGGCACTGGAGGTCATTGCACCTGTATCTCCCTACATTTACTTCCTTCTTGAAGGATTATTTTAACAATCTATTAAATAAAGTTAAATAGCAATGAAACAAGAATAGATTACAAATTGAGGATCTCCATTTTCTAAAGCTGAACTCCCAGTCTCTATCACTGCAGTAAAAGTCCAAGTGACGAAATAAACCTTGAACTTTGTTTCTTTACTCATCATTTTTGGAAACAAAAGAGCACCTTGTCCCAGACAACGCAATTTAGCAACTTCATCTGTATACGTGTCAGAAAGAGGGAGCAGAAAGCTTCAGCCAGTCAGTATCAAAACGAGCATTCCCCCAATCAACGTCACTGACTGGAATCGCACTTGGAAGGGACGCACACCAGTGCAGTTACTGTCACACCACCATGACCCAGTTCCAGGCAGGAAGCTGTGCTCCCAACCCAGTGGTCTCAAAAAGTGGGCCACATGAGCAGCAACCAATCATCTAGGTACAAAATGAGTGGGAGAATAAAAAGGAGTAGCTATTTACCACCAACAGGTTCAGCAGAACTCAACCTGCATCATCCTGTTAGCTCTCCCAGTGACCTCCAGAAGCAAGTGAGCAGGAAAGATGACAGAGAAGAGCTTTGAACTGGATCTCACTATTAGAGGACAGAGGGGGTCATAAGGGCAGCAGCCTTCTCAGCTTCCAAAGTCCCCAAAGGAATAATAGGTACCTTGTGCATGTGTACTGGCTCTCTAATCTCAGCCACCTTAACTGTTCCTGAATGCAAAACTCTGTTTCATTGAAAAAAAAAGGATTATAAAATCTATGTATTCCTGATGTAGAACATTCAGCTCCCACAAAAGACAGCACTGCAGATACAGGAAATGAGGACTCTAAGTATTTTTCCCATTTTTTATGCAAGGTAATTCCAAATAATGAGCAGGGGGAGGGAAGTTCATTGTTATCCACATTCATCCTAAATCGGATTGCAAGATATATTAGAAAAAGACAGCACTTCACTTTAAATACGATTAAATGAAAATTCCTACCTGGGTTTGAAATTATCTTAACTAGACTTTCCAATGGTTTTGTCCTGTTACACTCTGATTTAAACCAGGTATAACACAATTTTGAATCATATTCAAACAAAGTACCTCAACCAATTTAAACTATATTTAGACTGCA
Organism: Lanius collurio; assembly: GCA_020086605.1. Lineage (NCBI taxonomy): Eukaryota > Metazoa > Chordata > Aves > Passeriformes > Laniidae > Lanius > Lanius collurio. The sequence goes on along the minus strand of JACBWW010000011.1, from coordinate 20,629,602 downwards.
GTATTTTTACTACTAAAGAAACGTAACAGAGGAACAACATGCTTGGAACATCTGTCGCAGTGATTGAAAGAAGTCTATGACAGGAATAGCAAACAGTTATTTTCTTTCCTGAGATGATGTCAATCTGTTGAAGTAAAGTATCAGTGAAGTAGATTGTTTCTAAGAATTACCTTACTCTGGCCTGTCTGCTCTAAAACAAAGATGATTAAAATACCCCCTTGCTGCATAACCTTGTCTGCTTGCTTATTAGTATCTGCTATCTCTGTATCAGGGGAAAAACTCTTTGTCAAAGCTAGTATGCATGTTACAGTATTACATTAAAAAATAATTCATTTGTTCAAGTCTAAAAACCTCCACTTAATGAAATTCAAATTTTAATATGCATCAACTATTATTTACATTTAGATTATCAACTGTATGACTCAACACAATCCCTAAGATACAGACCTATAAGCAAGGCTGTCTGTCACACAGCATGATCTGCAGTGATGATCAGAACTACACGTATTTATGACACAACTTTGCAGTTACTTCATGGAAGATGACGACAGACTGGCTCTCACTCTATGCTGATGCTGTTTCACCAGGATGGATTTCTACATGTTGGTCCAAATCAAGGTTCTTTCCTTCAACAAGTGTCTTGCCTGCCCAGACTACACAGGGGTGGAAAATTAAGGTGAAGAAGGAAGGAGTCACTGTGGGTAGTGATTGGGCTCCCTCTGAGCACTAAGGTATGGGAAATGGACATATCAAGCAGTGATGGAATGACTCACAGGGTTCAAGTTCTTGGTGTGTCACTGTCATGGGTCCAACTATGGGGACCCAGCAAACAGTACCTCTTCTCACTGTCATCAGGCTGAGGTTTCAACCCCATTGCCCACACGTAACTTCCCTGAGCTAGGATCTACTGGGGCCCTTAAATCAGGCACAAAGTACGTGATCAAGAGTGGCAAGTTACCCCACATCACCTGTCTGACTGACACCACCAGCACACAGATAAGGCAGGCATGTCTCTCTTGAGCTGATACAAAAAGCCTCGAAGCTCAGCTGGAAGAAGACAGCTCTGCCAACATGAGAGCATGGATGCCTTTAATAACCAACAGCACCACTGCATGACAGGAGGCAATGCAGCCTGTGATGGGCCTGAGGCGGTGGCATTCGCGTGGCCTGGGTGTTTCCCTTGTGCTCGGTGCTAAACTTGGTTCAGGAGAGGCAACCAGCACCACTACTGGTGTTCTCAGCCTGGGAAAGAGCTTCTCATCAGGTCACAGTCCTGCCATGAGGCTGCTGGATATGGCAGCACAGCCACAGCTGAGAACACCTGTGGTTTTCTATTAAAAAAAAAATGAAAGAAACAAACAAAAGCACAAACAAACCAACAAAAAAGGTGACATAGTTGAGGAAATGTTGTGATAGGAATTAAGTAAGATGGGGACTCCAAAAATGCAGCCAAGCAGTTTTGGACCAGTGAATATGGATGTGAAAGCTTTCAAAGAAACTTTAGTAGGAAATAGCTAAGACAGAACCAAGTATCAGCACTCAAGAAGAAATTACTGAAAATTGCTGTAAGAAGGGGGTGAAATGCCAAAGGCTGCTGATTATTTGAAGAAAAAAAAAAATCAAGCAAGGATGGCAATACTTACGTATTCTATGGAATAACTTAAAATCCTATTTCCTTTTCTAATGTAAATATTCTTGTTAACATATATTGTTTAAAAAATATTCATAAGACATTTATATATAAAATACAGGCTTAAAAGCAGAATTTATCCCTCCACATGGTGTTTTCTTGTAGATACAGGACTGTCTATTTCAAAAGGGACTGCTACAAAGGAGTCACTGTTAACTTTCAACTTAACTTCCATCATCAAAAGTATTTTGTGTACCAATCAAAAAAAACCAAAACAAAACAAAAACCAAAACAAACCACAATTCAGCCACAATTGTGAGCCCATGTTGGGTTCTTTTACAAAAAAATTCAGGAAAAGTTGGTGGCTAATTCACCTGGGTGACCCCAAGACTTGCCTTATTGCACCTACCTCCACCCATTGCACAAACCCTACTGTACCTTTATGAAAACCAATGGATACAGATCCCACCTTCCTGAGAGCAGAGATTTGATTTCACTTTGCATCCACTGCTCCCTCTGTTGAGATGTCCAGGGGCATGTCAGCTCTTTGCTCCTGCTCTTTTTACCCTTCCTTATATTCCAATTGACGGACTTTAGCAAAAGCTATCTGTTTTAAACTGGTGGTGTAGAGACCTTTCCAGAGCAATAAAAAGGTAAGACAGAATTTTCTCAGTAGGTAGAAGACAGGCAAGGCTCCTTTTTGACTATTCATTTTAATGCTGCCATGGTTTTGTTGTAGTATTAATTATGCAGGAGAGCGCCCACAGTTTTGTATAAGGATCTTTTTGAATTATTTAGAACAAAATAACATGGAAACAGTAGTTACTCAGAATTTCTGCAAACTGTGCAACTCAAATTTTAGCACTGATCACAGAACATGCTAAACAACAAATAATGTAGTCACCAATGTGTGGGCCTTGAAAGATGAAGCACAGGTCAATTCCACAGGTGATTGTCCCTTTGTAGCAATGCACATGCTCAAAGACAGAAGCAGGATTATAAAGTGCATTACTTTGTGGATTCACGTGGTTAGCTACTTAAAAACACAAAACAAAACAAAAAAGCAACCCCAATCCCCTAACTTAGACCACATCATGGGTGGAAAAGATACACTAAACTGAACAATATTTTTCAATATAATTTTTGCCATTCTGGTTCAAAGTAGCCCAAGGTGAAACACGTAATGGGATATAAAGTTCCCAGAGTCCCATATTATTTCAACCCAGTCCTTGGCCAAGTCAGTAATAGTTGGATCAGAAATTACAAAGGAATATAGCTGATATTTGACGACGTGATTTTGCAGCCACCATGGAGTGCCCTTCCCTCCTGGCTCCCAAACCCACCCCAGCCTCTGGTCCTTGTGCAGGACTGTGAAGCCATCCCCCTTCACGCTGAGGATGGAAGCAGCGTGGGGTAGCAGGTTTTAGAGAGTTCCCTTCAGGCTAACGCGGAAATGTTGAAATGAACCAGGGTGCAGTCATAGCTGCATGACTCTCTGAAAGAAAGCATTTAGAAACAGATTCATAAACAAGGGGATTGCAGCTGTCAGTAGGGGCTTAAGACCCATAATCGGGATCAGACAACAAAACACGAAGCGCAGCATTCGCCACAGCAGTTACTACACTTCTGTCCTTTTTCCAGCAACTTCTGCTGACTCAGGAGCACAAACTGCTGACATCCCTCCTGGGAGTGCCTTGCATACACTCCTTCACACACACACCATGTGAACGTGGAAAGGAGTACGAAAGAACAAGTATACGTCAAAGAACTTAAAAAAAAGAAAATTTCTATGCCTTAACCACCTCTCTTTTTTATAAATACTCTCATTAAGTGCTACACCAAATGAAAGCAGCTGAACAAACAATCTTGGGATTACTGAAAAAAATACGGTGCTGAAATTTTGCAGGATTTTAGCCCACTACAAAAACCCATGGTTTTTTTTGTCCAATGTGAAAGACAAATTGTTTCAATGAGTGAGGAATTCCCCTCTTTCCAGGAAGAAAATACTCACTGTGCATGTGTAGAACATTCTAAATAACCAAAAGCATTAAGGGACTTGCTCTGCATAGGTCCCCACTCTGGACACTGCAATGCAACACTGCTATTCCACATGTGGGATAAAAAGACCACGCAGAAGTCTAAAGTACCCCTTCCCGAAACATCCAAAATTACTATTGTTACAAGAAAAGGCATACACAGAAACTCAACTGAATTTATTTAGTGCTTTATGCAAATATCACTTGAACTGAATTTCTTTTCCACCAGGAAGATGAAAAGGTAACACAGAAAAGCAGCTTGGGCTGCAAAGTGACAGACTTCAGCAGGCACCAGAGCAAGCCGGCAAATGTTAGTGTTAATACTATTAAGAACACTGTCTTGCATATACAAGCAAAACATTTCTTTGGCAATCTCCTAGCCTCAAACACTTTATAACCTTGATACCCAAACTGAACCTCAGCACATTTTATGCCAGAATCCCTTGGCATCTGCTTCAGTAACTGTTGAAAAAATATTCAATGTTTTGTCCTTTTTTTTCCAGTGAAATATTTACTCAGGTATTTAATCAGGTAGTTTTCCTCTAAGCCACTGTTACCCCTTTTTCTATTTCGCTACCCCAGGCCTGCCTCACAACCAGGTTTCTATCTTTCATCGACTGCCCAACTTGCACTCTCCCAGTTAGGCAGGAGTTCTGTGGAAGGGAGCTAGAGGTTACAGCACACAATAAGCTAGATAAGCATCAACAATACCACACTCTTGCAGAAAAGCAAATGTTGTGCTGGAACAGACAGACAGCAAGAGAGGTCTGTGACAAAAGCCTTCTGCTGTACTCACCATTACTGGATGTCAACAGGAACATTTTGGTCAAGTTTCACTGCTGCTCTCCATGAGATATGTGGGCAAATTGGAAGATACTCAAAGAAGAGTAGAAAGAGGATAAATTAAGTATCTAATCTAAACAAAAGGAAACTGAAGGCAAAGAAGGTAACAGTCTTCAATTGTTCAGAAGGAAGATGAAAAGACAAAATGAATGAGTTTTCAAATTTAAAGAGGAAAGACTTTACCAAGACAGTGAGAAAAGCTTTCTGACAGAAAGAAAAGCACATGAATAGATTTTATATATGTGTGTGTAAATATAAACACATATAAATCGTATATGATATATATTGTATCTTTTTATTAGGGTAAGAACATATATATCTATATGTTCTGTAAAGAAATGCTACTTGCTGTCAGAAATGACTTTGCCAACCCTGTTTTAGGGTAAGCAGGTTAGATCATTCCTTGGGGACACAGTTCAGCCCTGTGTTTCTGCATGCAGGCAAACCATCTTGCTCTTTTCCCAGCACCAAGTGCCCACTGAAGCCTATGAGAGGAGCAGTCCCCCTTTATTTTAAATCACCGAAACAAGAGAGACTTCAGTCTTGCTGTCCCTGAGAGTCCTGGGTGAAAGTCAAGTACAGCCTGCCCATCAACAGCAAGTCTAGGGCAGAACGATGAAAGATGATGTAGCCATGGTGGAGTACTGAAAGTCACCTGAACTGCACAAACAGCATCCTTCCAATCAGCTACAGAGAAAATAAAATCAGAGGTTTGCAGTTAGCTGCTAAGGGGTCTAGAAATAAGAAAGGGAAAAAGTCTACTGCAACACTACCTTTCACTTTATACTTCACCAGCACAGGATGCATACTATTTGAGGAAATCGGCCTTTCCTGCACCCTGCCTCTATACAAAGTACATAGCTTTTCCCTCTCTCATGTGTATTTTGTCTGCACAAATTACCAGTAGTTTGGGGTAAAAATTATTTTATTTATTTACACCATCTCTCAAAAAACCAGGGATCTCACTCATTCAATTATAAGCACTGACCACCCATTAGCTGTCCAAACAAGATGCATCTCCCACCTTACTGTGATTTAGCTACAGCTACAAGTTTGGGCTCAGTCAAAGCTCTTTTGCCCTGCTAATGTGTAATCTAAACCCACTCTCTGTCAGTTTAAAGCCATTACCCTTCGTCAAAGAGCCCATAAAAACATGCTAGACTGGTGCTTTTCAGTGAAAATTGACAGGACTGCAGTCTGTGTGAAGATCTCAGCCACCACACATACACGTCCCTTTGGCTTTTCCTTTTACCACAATATGGAAATTGGTGGTGTATTAAGAACTAGAGCTCTCCGAGAAAACAATCCAGGCAGAGCAGAACACCTCAGTGACAACATTACTAACACACGCTTGCCTTAGCACAGCCTTGTCCACAGCACATGCAAAGTTTCAACTTGTTTTGGAGTCAGATCTCATGCAAAGCAACTGTTGAGTTCAACTACAGCAGCTTTTAGCAAACAACTCATCAGAACCATTACATGGTATAGCCAGGACCAAGGGTGATTTTTTTGTTCCATGCAGATGCATTAGGATTGCTGGAATACTGGGCTTTGTTTCTCTGTGCATATATGTATCAAACACATACATGTTCTCTGAACTTCAAGGAAAATAAAAAGGAAGTTTATTTTATACTTCTATTCATCCTCCTTTTTTTTTTTTTTCTTTTGAAGGAGCCAAAGTCTCATGCAAGGGCATGGCAGATCTGGCTTCACTGACAGGGTACCAAGAGCTGGCCTGAGTGAGGTTCATGCAGGCCACAGATGTCATGCTGCACTCATTTGGAAAGTACCCAGCAGCCACTCCTCAACTCATTCTGAAAGCAAAAATGGTTGGGGTTGGAAGGGACTAGCCCAACCCCCCCATGCTACAGCAGGTTCACCTATAGCAAATGAGAAAGGTCACTTCTTCCTGGTTTGTATAAAGTTCCTCAGAAACCACTGTTTCCCACAGCAGTAAACTACAAAAAAAACTTAGATAGGCATGCATGTGCAAGGCTGTTTTCTTAAACACAAAATAAAAAACTTCATGGACTAAACTCTGGCTGAAGGGTGGACATTCTGCAACAGCTGCTTTACCAAAATTGGGCAACTAATATGGAAGTTATCCTCTTTTTCCTACATACCAAGTGCACTAGTATCAATAAACTATTTAGAAACTAAAGACTGAAGTTGAGAAAAAAGAAAAAACAAAGCTGCTGTTCATATCAGAGAAAGTGCTGCCCATTTAACAACTTTCACTGATTTCACCAGAACTAACTGTATTTATATAGGCATCTGAAAGGTAATTTGAAAAAATGGGCTTTAAATTCTATTTTTGAAGACCAGTGTGCTTGGTTACACAACATGTTATAACCAAGTTTCTTCTTCTACTTGGAGCATTAGGCAGTTATAAAAGGCTCTAATGATATCATAAACCTTGCCAGTGTTTGATAATTTCTTAAGGGATTTGATAGAGGAAGCAGAAAGTTACAGAAATCTCAGTTTTACTTCTTCAGTTCCTAACTTTCTCAGCAGAGCAGTCATGTGAAAGAAGCTAATGTGAGTCACCAGATGAAAGAAGGCAAGTAAATACATTTTAAGTTCCTTTTAAATTAAGAAAATAAAATCTAATAGTATAAGCAAGCTTCAGGAAGCTCTGGCTAAAGACTGAGCACCCAACGTTAAGAACACTACTAAGTGTTAGTGTTTTGTCATAAAGCCTCGAATTTCATGCCGTGTTCAAGCCAGCAGTTACTACCTGAAGGAGCTTCCAAATTCAGTGCTACCTGGGTTGGACAGCAAAGGCTCCATGCACCTGTGGCAATCTGCTGTTGAAAAATGTGGACAAATCTGCTCTATCCCAGCCATGGTCCGTTCCCCACCTGCCCCCAAGGTCATCCCTCAGCCAGGGGTGATGTACAACCTGCAAGGAGGGGTTTTGCCCATGCACTGCAGCTCTTCACCAAGCTCCTCCAGCATCACGTCCATCCTGTCGCTTGCACACAAGACACGTCACAGAAGGTTAGAAAATTCTGCATGGCCTCTTCTCTTTTAGGAGCAACAGAGATGCTGTTTACTACAGAATGACTTAACAGTGCTGCTTTAGGGGGACACTGCTGGCTTTACTTCCTTAGGATGTAAAGGATGATTCCTTCCTTAGGAGCTAAGAAGGATGAAGCTATTACTCATGTAATGACAATAACTAGTTGTCTCTGCCATACAGCATGTCCTGCCCTACCAGGGAAAACATAAATATGTACCAAAGAACCAAGTTCTGCCCCCAGATTTACAGTAACTTAACTCCAGCGGGAAGAAGCATTCCCAAGAAAATCTCAGAAGGGGTTTTTCCTTCAACTTTTCTCATACATGAAATATATGCATGTATAGCAATATCCCTGGTTTAGTCGTTTGGTATTTGTTTTCCATTAAGCAGTATGAAACTTGCTTTAGCAAATATGTTTTGTGGGTTGTCATCCCTAGCTTGTTAACCACTATATTCATTTAGGGACTACACATATGCTTTTTCAAATGTAGACATAAGGGGAAGAGAAAATCATGCCAGAGAGCATTGGTTAGTTCCCAGGAAAGACAGCATCTAGAATTTGGCAGCCTTGAGACATGAGAAAAGTACAAACACAGTCAGACTCAAAATTTTAAGTCATTTGTGTAGGCCATTTTTTTATCTTGGTTATCCCAACTTCTACAATTATTTGTAGCTGAAATTTGTCTTATTTTTTAAAGCAAAATACATACCATGGTTTCCTCCTGTTGCATTGTACTAGAAAATTATATTTGCAAAACATCTTCCCACAATTCTGAATCCTTCCAGAAACTTATTTTTGCTGGACATTTGATGAAAATACTGTTGTAATTCACTCTGTTGCTACCAAACCTCTTACAAAAGCACAGTAGGATTATTAAACAGAAAATAATGAGTTTTCACGGGCTCACCAATAGAGAAGGAAAGTGGTCACCCCAAATCACCCGGACATACTGAGACCTGGTTAGCACCACCCAGCAGAAAGCAGCACTGTAATCCCTAAAGTCAGGCTGAAACGATTTAAATTACCTTCACACATCAGAGTAACAGAGGTCTTAGATCCTCCCAAGAGCCACAGTCAGCAAAGCCTTCTGCGTTTCATGAAGCCTGGCTGCCTGCTTGGACAGGGATCAGCCTCCTAACATGGCACCTGTCTTGGGTGCAAGCCCAGAAAAGGTCCCTGCTCCGCTGCACTGGTGACCTTGGGTGGCAGCTGCCATCACTGGGTGAGGAATCTGTACCTCACATTCATGTACAGCAAATAATAAGCTGTACAAAACTACTGTGCTAGCGATGAGGCTTGCTAATTGGGAAAAACACACCCATGCCAAGCCGTCCATTTAGCTTACTCTTTTGTTATAGCCAAGATGAAAGAATCTTATCTTAAGCTTACAGCATTTTTCTTTAAAAGAAAAAGATACTGCTGGTTTTGTTAAAAAAAAAAAACAAAAAACAAACAAAAGAAACAAAACCAAACCAAACCATTAAAAACCAACAACCAAAGAATACCCTCAAAAAACCCCCCAAAACCTCACCATCATCAGAAGTATCTATCTAAATGTGGATAACAAGAGGAAGCTCATGTCAAACATTCCCTGGAAACACTCCCTCCAGAGGGCTGTTTCCCCTGCAGTACTCAATTCCAGCCTGTCCTAGGAGCAGTCTGGCTCGCTTCACTCCCAAAGCATGGAGTTAGCCACAAGCAGACCTGTGTTGAAGAACATCACAGGGCTGGGGAGACAGGCACTGGAGCAAGGCCGAAGGCAGAACCTCCCCTCAAACACAACTGTTCTGTGTTGCCGCTCCTCTCAATGTGAGGAAGGGATAGCCACCACTTGGTGGCCATCCATGCACTGCCCTCTCTTTGTTTCTTGGGGAATGGCCCTGTGCCCACTTTGCCTTGTTTGTCAGTCCCATTGGTAAGAGACGATGTTTAAAGACAAGTCTGGGTGCTGGAACACAACACTGTTGAGGGCATTCATTTAGTAGCCATCACCAAAGATAAATGTGTTCTCTGCTGATGCATCTACTTCTTAACACCTGAGTTCTGGGATGGCTCTAAGCAGTGAACTCTAAATTTTAACAGGGCTTCTGCATGCATGGTCGAGCCTAAGGTGTTTAATACATTGCAATCACAAAAGATATCTGTAGAAAGAACAGAAGAAAAAGCGAGGAGGCCTTTTTGGGTTAAAAAAAAAAGCCCAAACAAAACCTTCAATTATGTTCAATTTTTTAAATTCAAAATTAGGAGTTTATTCTGCAAACTGTGATTGCCCTGTGAAAGGGGAATAAAACCATTCTATATGCTTCTTGAGGTTTAAGAAAGTAATTAAATACTGCACATTTATAATATTTTATTTGCCTCAGCTCCTGAAAAATAATTAGACACATAGGGGGCCCATTCAAAATTTTGATCTAGTTTACTTGAAAACTATTTAAAGGAAATATTAACTGATATATACATTGCTGAATCCCTCTGCCAATACTTGCTGATTATCCCAGCAGTTTCCCCTGCTAGTGCTGTATGAAAGAAACAGCCAACTAATTCATTAACCAGGAGGTGCTGATTACATACATATTGTTATCAAAAGCACAAACTACACTTTTCCCTCTTCTCTCAGTTACAGTAATTTTAGGTGCTTGCAAAACAAGCAGACAGAAAACATTCAGCCTGAAACCCAATGCTTAAATAATACTTGGGCATTGCCTCCTTAGGAACCCAAATAAGACACAGAGAGCATTTGTACACTCAAAGCCTAGCTAAGCACAGCTAGGAGCTATTCTCAATTAAGTATTCTATTTAAAAAATGGGTAAATTTGAAAAGACACAGAGCACTTCACTTTGTTCCAGAACTGGAACATTCCCTAGCTTTACATTTATATGTCTTTTAAATTCAATTTAATTTCGAATGGGGAAAAAAAAAAAAAAAAAAAAAAACCAAAACAAAACAAAAAAAAAAAACACCTAAAAAAAAAAGAAAAAAAACCATTTTCTTTTTTTGCATGGCCTAACTACATAAAACATGGTTATACATATAAGGAATGGATGCTGTCTTCTAATAAAATGATTCAAGAGGGTATTCTCAATTTCTCTCCTGCCCACTAACACCAGGCTGTGCTAAACCAACACAACAGTCAAGTGAAAGAAGGCCCTAGACCCATGAAAAATCACCTAGAATTTTTATCAGCACTTTCTACCCTTATATATTTATGAATATGAAAATTTGTAGTTACAATGGACTCTCCAGTTATTTTCAGTAATTCATCACTGTGATGGCCAGAACCCCCAAAAATTACTAACTGTAGAACAGGCTAGTAGCTAAAGACTATTTACGAGTATCAAACCCCAAGCCCAAGTCTGTAATTGATTTAATATATCAGGTTTGGCCCCCAAGTAAAAGTAACAGTGCATGTTAATGTCATACATAATCACAATAAAGTGTTATTGCTCTAGAAGACAAAGTGCTACATGATTCAATAAAGTGCTTCTAATGCATGATGTAAGTGAATTATTACGAGGAAAAACAAAGAAATTTTAAGGATGCTCCTCAGCATAAAGACCTGCTCCCAGATAAGCCTTAAGGATACGATATGATCAGCACCTCGCTTGCCACATAACTGAAGACAAAACAGGAAAAAATAAGCTTAAAAAAAAAATCAACAGAAACATGATCTGAAACTTTCTTTCTTTAATTCTAGGGAAGATTTCCCCTTAGAAAGGGACTATTATGAAGGCAAAAGATACCTATGCAGAGCTGGATCCTCAGATTTTTGTATCTATAAAACACCTTGGCCAAAATCAAAGAGAAACAGGTTGAATAGAATATATAGCAACAGTCTTTGTGTCTGTAATTTGTTTTATGCTTTACATTTTTTATTTGTGTTAACTCAATAGTCAAGTACTTAAACTCACCACCTGGCTGACACAAAACTAGTTTTTGCTCGAAGTTTCTCCAGCATCTCTAGCCACTTTGCAAGGTCACACTGAGGAGTAGTGATATCAAATGCCAGGAAAAGCAAGACTTTTTGCCAAGCAGGCAATATCCAGTGCCTCCCTGGCACAGGGCAGACAAAACAAAGACAATCTGTGACTCTGGGAAATGCCTGATTTTACTTATTTAGCTCTCCAAAAGAAAACACTGAGACCTATCACTTTAATTGAAGAGAGTTTTATACAGCGTTTTACTTCATCAGATAATATTCGGGATGGCAAGGCACTATTTTCACTATCGCCAAATTCTGATGTATTTCAGTAGCTCTTTTCCTTCTTTCCGTGATAAGCCAAAACATTCTACTTAATGATATTTTGCATTCTCTTGGGCAGAATACTAACTACAAAAGGCAGGTGGATTTAAGTTCAGGAAGCCCAAAGCTAATGGCAGTAACTTTTCAGAGCTCAGTGACAAAAATATTATGTGTTTTATAGGTCCTACAGCCCTGCATCACCCTTACAGCATGAGGCTGGTAACTCATGCAGTATTTTCAGAAAAAGCTTTCCCTTACCAGTCTGGTCACAAAACCCAGATGGATTGGCATTAGGTTCATAAAGGGTAAAACTGAGTATTTTTGTGCAAGCAGGATGTCTAGGGCAGTAGCTCAATACTGTTTCTAGCACTTGTCATGTGACGGTTGCTGAGGAATGGGTCGCAATACTTTAATTCAATGAGCTTCTGGAGGCGTGCCCCAGCCCCTGACTGCAATAAGGTACCTTTATTCCCTTCTCAATATCTCACACAACAGCTGGATATCCATGCCCAATATTATTCTGTGCAATGTCCTGAGTTATACCACAAATGGCTTACGTAACACAGCCAAACCAAACTGCTCTGATGGCAGCGATGAATGGGGACTCTGTTGTTGCAGCCCTTGCCAACTGTGTGCATCACTCTCGGTTCCGCTAACGCCGAGCGGGGACAAAGGCTATATTCTCTCCTTTATGGCAGCACAGCACAGTGATGATGCTGTAAATTGAAGAAAGCACAACATGCTGACAACAGACTCATTACTACCTTCTTACTTTCAGTTCCAATACATAAATATAGCATAGAGTTCCTCACATTGTGCTGAAAATAATGGGAAAGGGGAATAAATGTGGGACAGCCTGTGCACAGCTGAAGAACATAGATCCTGCTTCCTCCATCTGGATCTAATTTTGTTGGGTGTTTTTTGCACAACCATCTATCCTCGTTCTTACCTTTTCTTCTGCATATTTTCAGAGCATATCAGTAATTGAAAAAACAATCTTCTCTGGAACAAGAAAATCTATACTCCTATGAGAATCTCTACCACAGCCTCTTGTAATGTCATATCTCTCTCCAGTACCTTTACTTCAGACAAATAGAAAAAAAAAGTTTGAGGAAATATCTAAGAAAGTTTCTTTCATAACCAGATGTAGACATTTCCCACAGAGGTATGTAAATTACATAGTTCTGATTCCTCCATAACCCCTTGTTCTAACCCCTGTTTCTTGTCCAATTCTCCTTTCCCCCACATATATATATATATATATATATATATATATATATATATATATATGTGACCTGGGCTGTCTGGCTGCTATGTGTGAGCTCAATCTCATCAGGATATTGAAGATAATCGAAATGGAGATTTCAGAAAGCACATATCTAATACTACAGCTGTTTGCAGAAAACTGTGGAAATTCCAGGGAATATAACAAACCTAGAAGGATAAGTATGCTTATAAAAAAAACCAGACTCATTTCTAATGTCCCAAGAGAAAACACTTCTGTATCAATACTATGCTTGCCTTAGGGACAAAGAAATGCCCATCAGCATCCTTATTATTTCTAGAAAAAAAATAGATGCACAAACATTTGACTATTTTCAGAAAGTTTTATCAGGATTAAACACAGTACTATTAACAACTATAGTGATCAAAGACTAAAGGGTACATGACCATGCCCAATACTGCCAACAGTGCCTCCGGCTAAACAGCCCCACTCATGCTCAGCCATGAGGAGCCACTGGTTAAAAAAACAGCCCAAAAAACCCTGGAAGTGTTCATAATCTAACATTTCATGGAGATGATTACATTACAATTCCCATAATATTTAGAAATTAGATTCAAAATTGGAGAAACAGTGAATGTAATTCTACTGCCAGGAATAAAGAACTAAAAAAAAAAACACCCTGAAAGGTGTCAGGTTAACAGGACCCCGAAACAAATCCCTCTCTGTACATTTGGGATATATTCTCATGCAAGTAGAAATACAAATTAAAACAGTCACTAACAGGAAACATGTTTTCCTTTTTCTGTGTTTCCAAAGGAAGCAGAAAATTTGGTGCAAACGTTACCCTTTTCTCAGAGGTGGCTTTCTACAGAAGTTAAGGCAAGCAAAAAGTCACTATGTGAAAGCACAGAGGAAACATGCAGCCCATGCCAGTCTATGTCAATAATTAAAATACTCTGCCAAAAAAAAAAAAAAAAACCAACTGAAAATAAGCTTAGGAAGAGTTCAACCATTATTAACAGCTTAGACTTTAAATACACAGAGTGAAAAATACAGCTACTCATGGACACATGTTGGGCTAAAACAGCTGCTGGTGTAAGCAGTGCCCAAAGCTAGTTTTAAACTGGATTTGTTGGAGTGGAAATTACAGTCCTGAGTGGATTCTGTGACACAGTGACTGACCTGAGTGCCAAGGGGCAGTGCTCACAGGTCTACAAGGATTTGGTCACTTTTAGGGGTGAAACTGTATGAACTGTGGCAAAAATCAAGACAGAAACTCCACAAGGGCTGCTGACCTCTCCCATGCTGCTTCCAATTACATATTGTACTTTAAACTGTTCTTACGGATATTCTGGTGAAACCAATCCAGAGACAGCCTGACCCTAATCAACTTTCTTGCCAAATAAATGAGTAAATGATCCCTGTGAGTAAACCCTGAGGAACAAGAAAACTTGTACCTGCTGGACGCAGCCACAACAAACAGGTTCCCTGTGCTACTCACCTGCTTCTGCAGGGATTTAATCTGGAGAAGGCATACTTTGACATGAAACTCCACAATCACTGAACAGGATTTTCCCCAAGTAAGTACAGTATGGTAGGAGCAGGAAAAAGAAAAATCAAGGGTTTTGATGTTGCATAAACATGCCTATTCACCTATTGGACATGAGAAAGAATTGGACATGGACTAAGAAATACCCAAACTCATAAGCTTACTAACTTCCATGCAGAACTTAACATTTCAAATTAGCAACCACTCAAAAATATGTTTAAACATTCCAAACCCAAAGCTCTTTGGGTTCCCTTATACAAGATTTTCTACTATTTTAGAAGCCCTGTAAAGTTTCTCTACTCCCTTTGGCTTTTCCCTTTTGAATTTCCCTTTTACTTACTGAGAATGTTTTGAGGTGGGGTTTTTGGGGGGTTTTCTTTTTAAAATATTTATTTACTGAAACACTCCATTAGAAAAGGGCAGCACTGATACAAAATTATTTCCTTAAATCAAGTCACACATTTCAATACCATGTAATTACCTTCATAAGAAGTCTGGCAACTTTTGTTTACATGCCTTAACTTGCTCCTTTGTAAGATATTTTGAAGTCATTAACTGGAAGTTACCGTATCCTCTCTGGTACACAAAAGGAGCCTTCATCCTGCACCCACAGTCATTTTGTGTCATTAATCTCCTGCATGATTCAAGCACATCTGGATTTCTGGTAAGAGCTTCTGACCAGTAATAAAAACTATATATAAACTAGCTCAGTTTGGACTCCTGCATTCATTTGGGAAACTGTCAACAGAAACTCTCTCCTTGGTTGCAGCTTATTACTCAACATGCAGTGTGCAGGAATTGTTTGTGGAAACATTTGGTATTTTTAGGTCTGGCCTCTCAATGGGAATTCCACACTGAAAATAAAGGTATCATTTATACACTCAAACCCCTTACTGCGTGCTCTGTTACAAATTTACATACAGGGGGTGGAGGGTGAATTGCCCAGTTATAAGCTGGAATTTACAAATGTTTTTAAGCACCTGCTGAAAATAACTAGGAATTATGCTCTTGACATGAGTACATACTTCTCATTTTCTGCAAAGAAAAAGACTCGGCTCAATACAGGACAGGAGTACATGTAAAATGAATCAATATTGAATGAAACCCCACAAATCTGCTTTTCTAATTTCTAGTTCTTGTCTTAGTTGCTCAAATATGTTCTTTCAATATAATTTTTAAGTTAAGATACTCTGCATATAATTCTTCTTAATAAAAAGAAAAATGAAGAGCAAATAAAATAATGTCTAAAAAAATATTTCCATGGGCATTAATCATGAATAGAAAGGGATAATCAGGAAGAAGCAAAGATGATTCAGCTGGAATATTGGAAAATTTACCCCCATCTTTCTCTCAGCTGCATGCTCCAGCATTAGTGTCAGATAAGGACAGTTATGGACAAAGCTTTTCTTTGAAAATACATTTAACCACTTAACTGCAAACTACTTTTTTTTGTGACTGTATAGGGGATTTTGACACTGAACCTGGAAGCATTTCTGCACTTCCTCACCACCACAGGAGCACAGCTATTAGGAAGGGGATGAAGCAACCACCGTGACTTGGAAGAGTATTCCTGTAGCAATTCCTCAGCTCCAGTTTCTGAAGAAAGAAAATGGGTGGGGAGATTGGCATTTGTTTCTGGAAAAAGCTCATCTTTTTTTCCAATGAGCTTTTTACTTAGAAGTCTGCATTGTTAGTTTAATGGATATTTAGAATAGCTAGCAAGAGCACCAAAAGAAGCCAAGCAACGTGTGGATCCAGCAAAGTTTTACCAAGGGAGCAAAGAAGCAATGCGCCAGGAGTGAGACATCCCTTCCTTCACATGTTGGCAGACTCCTGGATGGTTTGCACACATCTGCTCATTGATATGACACAAAAAGAAGCAGTGTGGCTTCAGGCACCCATGCTACAGCATCATTAGCCCTCTACAACTTGTAAACACTAAGTAAGCAGATCTGCAGTTCTCACATTGGGATTTACATATGAAGCAGAAGGAACAAACCAGGCTTTTTAAAATTCGTTTACCAAACACATTTTTCTCACGTGGGCACACATAAAGGATAAACTCATGTCAATTTTCCCCAATGCAGCATCAAACCAAGCTCCTCAGCACTCCTGGGCACACTGTTGGCAACAGTGGCGGAGAGTAAGTTTTCCTCCCTCTGGGCAGCCAAAAGACTATTCCCTCTATCTTCCCATAAAGATCTCATTCCCGTGATTCATGTTTTATGGTTCCTAGGCTAGTGCAGTTCCGCAGGCATGAAGTCAGCTGCTTCATGGAGGTTGCACACAGATGAGAATTCCACAGCCTGCACGCAACTGGGGCCAGGCTCCACTGAAGCTGCTGGTGATTCAAAATCAAGAGTATGTGCCCTAATCCACTGCACAGGCTCACTCTACACACAGCTCTTCATGTTCAGCAACACATCTGCCATATTCACTGCAACAGCCCAGCCGAACAGGAGACACACAAACACTTGCAGGGACACGGAGAAGGACTTGGCCACTACTGAAGGAAATTAATTCTCAGTGGCAAGATATCCAGATGTTAATTACTTCTCAGGATGAATCAAAGTCTAACTGTGTCTTCAGGCGCTTCATTTCAGCAATTCATTCACCACAGAGAGCTTCCCTCAGATAAAACTCGTAAGAGGAAAGCACAGACTGGGCAGCTGGTGATGTTCAGAGTTGTGTCCCACTGGCAGTGTAAGGCATGCCCCCTGGATAAACACATCTATATTTCATTAATCTATACCCCATAGTGCTAGGCACAAATACATGAGCGGGTGGGTCTTGTGAAGAGAACCACAGAGCTCAAACATTTTAGGGAAGGGTTCTGTTGGAAAACACTGGGTCGGCAGTAACCACTGCTACCCATGCCAACCCAGCTTCATTTCCCAGCATGACCCAAAGTGATCATTCCAAGGCATGATCCAGCAAGGACTTTGGGCACAATAGCTCCTCAGGGTTTAGCAGAGAGTGGATGCCTACACACCTTGGTTAAGCTGTGTCTTAATCCTCCCATGCCTCTGCTTCTTTACTTTGTGGTAGTTGTCTCAGCAATATCTTATTTTCAAAGGTCTGTTGAAAGAAATGCAGCATAAAATATGGAAGCCCCAATGACAGTTGGTGAAAAATGTGAAAAGCAGAAGGGGAGGAAAATAAAAAGAAAATTAGGAAAAAAAATAAGCCAGTAATATCAATTATATACTAGCTTGCTATGAGAGGAGGGCAACTGTTCCATTTGTTGCTTGCATATGTTTACTTTCTATCCCTTCCCAGTCCTCAAAACCTCTGCCAGCTCAACAACAACAGAAGTGCTGTGTAAACAGAAGTCTTTGTTCTACAAGCCCAGGTAGAAGACTAATAAGAAACCTTGCAGAGGATATCAAACCCAGTGAAACAGAAATATAGCAGGTGGAAGGGAGAAAAGGTTTGTGTCACCAGAAGGCACAGAAAGGATACTGAGTTTGCTTTGGAAGAAGAAGAGTCAAGTCATCCTGTGCAGGAATTCCCTGTCCAACTCATGAGCACAGTATATTGTATTTCCTTTCAGGCAGTCACGTTAAGGGGAAGAGGAGCCATGGCTTTTCAAAGGTGTCCCACCTTCCTAAAGTTATCCCTGTGTGAATATTCCCCTTCCAAGTTAAATCGTTCTACCTAAAAATTCTTTGAGAACAGCTTAATCCTTGTGTAAGATGTCAGTTTTTAAAGAGGCATCATTTAAAAGGCAAGGCAAAGGGTAAGAAGCAAACAACATAAAAACAGAGAGTCACGAGAAAGCAAAGGAGGGGAGGAAGGGAGGGAAAAGATTTCGTTTTGCCTCTCTACAAAAATTGTTTTGATACAGTATCCCTGTTGCATGAATTTTCCATATGCCTGTGTCAGATCCACTATTTCAAGCCACAGAGCTGTCAGATGCTCGTTTTTTACGGCGTGCTTACGTGGCAGGCCAACCTTTCTGTTGAATCAGTCAGCTTTTCACAGAGTTGGGATCCACAGCCCAGAAAGATGTGCACACTCCTTTGCGCAGGAAGTATCAACTTTGCAGCCGAAGTGAGTCGGCAAAGCAAACCACTACCTCTGGTACCTCTCAAGTGGTATCAGAGTCAGTGCTTTTGCATGGAAAAAAAACACATTATGAGTGACATAAGGAACAGTGACTATTCTCCACACATACACGAAGCAATGGAAATGCAGATTTAAATGATCAGATGCCATCATAGATCAGCGATTCTTAAAATAATTGAGAAAAAATCTCATAAAACTTTTGTACCTGCTCCATTTGCTTTAACAAAATGAGGTGCAGGAGACATTTAGTTCATGAACGAAAATCTTAATACTTAAATTAAAACTTAGTTTTGTAACTTTAGTGACACAGACACTTTTTCCTTTAGTCATATCTGATTAGGAAACTCCATAATCCCACAACTAAAGTGAAAATATCAGTCACATCAGTATCACTTTACAAGGCTGAGGGAGGTGGGTGCACATTTTTTACCTTACATCCCCAGCATTTAGCATTTGAAAGATTATCTCCATACTCCATGCCTCATATTTTGCTAAAATAAAATTGCATATTTAAATGCAGCCTAAATGCTAATCAGGATGTAAACATTTAAATAACAGAATGCAGATCCGTTAATCAAAACTGATTACCAGCTTGCTTTCCATTTACTGGGGGCTCTTCTGTAAAATACTGCCTTAGTCACTGTTGCCAAAATTGTGTTTTTAAAGCCTCTTGGAGAAAAAGCTGATTACTTACAACATTGGCTCAAGAGAGACATTTTAGGACAGTGTTTCCTAGAAATGTGAGACTACAATTTACTTGTAGGTAACTGCTACATAAATGTGTATCTACATTAACCCTTTTCTGTTATCGTAACACCAGGCTTTGTCTCCTCTCTCCCTTTTCCTTGTAACAGTAGATTTTAAAACATTTCATATTTCTGTAGATTTTAAAACATTTCATATCTCTGAATGCCCTTGCAGAAGTATGTGGTTAGCCAGAAATTTTCAGCTCTGGAAAACACTGACCACTACATCCCTTTTCAGGCCAATATTTCCCACCTATAAGAACTTAATGATCAGATTCCCCTGTTTCCAAGTATTTTTAAACCATTTTTATAAATTAATACATCCAACTACAGAAGGCCAGCACTGATGAGCTAAGACTGTCACTGGCCATGCTGTGCAAATCACAGTTTAGCAGTCAAACTCAAAATCAGAAATTCACAAGCAGCATTTATAAGATTTTACCACTTGACTGCAGGCAATTTTAAAGTCCACAGGAAAAATACATTTTAATGGCTTCAATCTATCTTTTACCCTTGAGGCTACAAAGTGATGCAAGAAAGGAAGCTGCGAGGCATGTGGGGCACACCAGTCTGCTTATCACACACAAGTTTCCTTTGACTAAGGAGATCTACTGGAAAATCTGGTCAGTGTTTTGCTAAAAGCATGGAGGTGAATATTCAAAAGAAAAGCTGCTAGAATGTGAACCTCCTACAAATGGGAAACCCAAGAACTGCTCTGCTCCTTGGCCCCTCTCCTCCCTCTCCCCAAGAAAAGAACAAAACTGCTAAAATTACTGTACAAGTTGGGAAAATAGTCCAATATTTTTTTGTACTTCTAAGCAGTCCTAAATGTGTTTATACAGACCTGTGAGAAATGCAGCCATATGCACACTTTCTCTTTTATCTTGGAGATACTGTCTATAGAAACACTGCCTAAAATAATGGGGTCAGTTTTCAGATATACTGAAAATCCATTACTTGTCCTTGCCTCCCGAGCAAACCTGGCTTCTCTACAGCCAACTTCTTGTTCTGCTTTCTCAAAGCACTGTACAGATGTTATTCCTGAAGAACACACTTTAACTGCATTTTTTTATATCTACAACTTTGTTCAGTGAGCAAAATGAAATGTGTGAGATGTTTGCAATATCAAAGGTTTGTGAGGTTTAAAAACAGGAGGAAAAATCAGGCAGGAATATGATGACACAACAAATTTTCCTGTTTTCTAGATGCCCACTAGACTACTTGTCATACTTGCATTAGCAGGCAGAATGGTAGAAAAGAAAAAAGCACAGAAGAAGAAAGAAAAAAAACCCCAGCTGTTAAAAAATACACTCTTAAAGGAGAATGTGCTATTCATTTATTTTTGAAAAGGCATGATAGAAGTCAGTCACAAGATACCGGGAAAACATTAATAATTAAAATGTGTTTTGTGCCAAGACCATATCCCACCTGAGCGCCTACGAAAATGTCCCATGAGCTCTGGGATGTGCCTCTATCTGTGTATGATGCCCTCTTACTCTAGGATAGGATTCTAGCCTCATGAATGAGCCTAAGAGAGAGGAGATTGACCCTTTCAATAGGGAGCAGACCCACATTTTAGCAGCCAAACAAGAGAAACTGGCTTGCTTTCTTCCACTGCAGCAATGGATTTCAGGTACATGAACAGGGATGGCAGCCAGGTTCTGCAGCAATCCTGGTACCAGACCTTGCTGAAAGGGCACTGAAGACCAACTGCATTTCATAAGTCTGACAGAAGTAAAACCATCTTGTACCAGAACAGCAATTTCTCTTGGTATCTCCAAAAGTTACATCACCATTTCAGAATTTTAAGAAAGAAAAGGAAAAAAACACATAAAGAAAACACTATTCTGAACATTCTAAAGGACGCATATATCTGGATATGGAATACGTAGGCAGTGTTCTAAAATAAATGCAATATTTTATTTTCACAGAAATGTATGTTGTTTAAAATAAAGAAAAAAACACCAGGGAAAACAAAATTAAATGTTCCATAAATTGTTTTCACAAAAAAGGGTACTATCCCACCTCCTAACAAATGCATGCAATAATTGAGACAAATGCAGCAAATCCACATTGTAAACTACATAAAGATACATTTCAAGATTACTAAATCATTCCTGCATTAAGTTTTGTATTTTCCAGTTTCTAATCTGCCTCTTGGTCACAATAGCATTGCCCTTACACTGAAGAAGGCAATTCTCTTTTACATTTCAAGGCATTAGACTATGCCTAGACCTATTTTGCACTGCCTCTTGACAATGGAGAATTACAGGCACATTTGGGTATATTAGGTACTTTACTAATAAAAATTATAGAACACTATTATAAGCACTATTAATACATACACCATTGTGTTTTCTTCATAGACCCTTGAGAGAAATACTTCTTTCTGTAAGAAATCCTAAATCAGGGAGAAAGGTAAAATCCATACATTTACTGAGTACGAGACACGCACTTTTCTTCAAAAAGCACAGCAGCTAGAGATTCCTTACAGGTAATGGAACAGCAAAACCACCACAGCAATTATATTTTAAGTGCCACTTCCATCCACATTTTTTCTTTTTCCTGGCTCTGTATTCCATCTGCATTGCAACCTTTAAGGTAAGAGCAAGCCTGCAATGTCCCATCTGACTTACTAGAGCTCAGAAGTTAAAAACAATGCCATTCAATATTAACTTACCCTACTTCCCAGCCCCCCAAATTAGGCCAAAAATCAGAGGAAATCATGCGGTGTGCTCTGGATATTCCATGACTACCACTGCTGGCAGGGAGCAAGCCACATATTTCATAGGTAACTAGGAACACACACACAGTTGTTTTGTAGCGACACTACACCATGGGCTCCTGCTGAACCGCTGCTTTTCCTCCCTGCAGCTCATTCCAAACCTTTCCCAATTCCAGCTCAGGAGGTCTGCCCTGGGATTTACAAAGAGGACTTGCTGGGAACTTATATTTTAAACACACAGGAATTCAGGGGGAAAAAAAGTTCATGGGGTATTTAACATATGAACATACATTCTCTACTTGCAGTTTCTCTTGGTAATCAAAGACATTAAATCCAGTTTACTGCATTAGCCAGTTTACACGCATACAACAAAGATTAAATTTTCAAGTACAGAGACTTTTTCAAGTCTGCCTTAGCAAAAGTCCTCCTGCTTTTCACAACTTGTGGATTCTTAAAAAAACATTTCTTCTTCAGCTTGCCACCAAAGGTCATACTTGGAATTGCTAAGTCAGCACAGTCTCTGAGCAGCCTCATTCTGAGGAAAACTTTAAAGGCATTTAAAAAGCTTTTATTTAAAAACAAACATCACTGCCTCACCTACTGAATTAGAGCTTCTCTACTTCCCCCATAAAAGTTCTACTGAAGGCTCCAAAAATCTGCTGTGGTGTTTTATTTCCCCACCCCTTCCTCTTAATGTAAATATTCTGAGTTATGATACATTTAAACAAGTGGTGGGAAAGACTGCACTTTGCCCAGTGCATGTAATTTGGAAACCTTAAGTCCAGTTTATTCATTTTAAGATAGCAAGGAAAATCTTACTTTCCCAACCAAGAGCCCCAGATTCTTTCTCCATAATCTCATAAGCCATTACTGAACTAAAATGCTTAACACAGAAATCCAACATACGAAAGAATGAACCAGCCTAGAGACTTCATACTGGTATAAGCAGCTCTCTGAATATGTGTGACTCCAGGAAGTCTCCTTTATGTTTTCCAGAATAAATATTTACAGCAGTTTGCAGTTTGAAATCAAATTGTCTAATTGTAAGAAGAAACTAACAATTCACACCACGAAGGAGAACAATTTCTGGATTAAAAAACAAAACAGAACAATGTAATTTTCAAAACAGAGTCTTTTGCAAAGGTTCCTGAATACATTAAAGTGGACTATGAGTGACTTTTGAAGGTAGCAACTGACTGTGCTTAGAAAAAAAGCAGTTCTCATCTGCTCAGCAATTTTGCAAAGAGTTAGGTCAAACAGATGTTCTCACCTAACATACATTCAATTGTGTTGTTACTGAGCTCCCTGCCCAAGGTCCTGCATGCCTGTCCGCCCTGCCAAGGACTGGGAATTCTTTCCACAAGCAAGAATCCTCACTGGAAAAGCAGGCAAGTGCTTGGGACACAAACGCTTTCAAGCGTAGTCACAGGTAGATGCAAGTTTCAAGGAAACAGTTACTAAGCTCCCAAATTCCTCTGGTACTTGGACAGTTTATGGGGCTGGACGTAAGACTGGGCAGCAACACTGCCACAACTACAAAGCCTGGTGGATGGATAGCTACAAAATTTGAAAATATTAGCAGGAGTCAACAGAGAAACTTGCATAGTTCTGAAGCCGTAAAGGCCAATTATGAAAACACGAGGGTACAAGCCTTTGCCTTTTTCAAAGCAGCCATCTAAGACGTAGTTGACCATAAATCTGCAAGAACCTGCTCTCTTAACCAAGGTCCTCTGGAATTTTGCTATTTACATGTTAATTTCTGATGGTTACATGTTAGTGGTGGCTGTTGAGTTTTTCATTTGTGGCTTTGTTGTTTTACACACAAGCACATGAACACACACCCCCCCTTCCCCCATTTAAAGTTACCTTACATACACACTCACAGCAACATAAATATCTATTCTGAGATGCAAAGATTTTTTAAAAACCCAGCAAATTAAACAAAAAGCCATATTCTTCTACATGCTCATAAGAAAGCTTATGAACACGTAGAAGATAAGAACCTCTCTAAGAAAGTTCTTAGAAAATATAATTGTTCTTGGTTTCAAAAGAGTGGTCCTAGTTTTATCCCAAAGTCAACTGCCTGCTGTAATAGAAATACTTGAAAGAACAACAGCTGAAATCTTACTTTTTGTTTCTCTTTTCACAACTACCATTTTCTTCATGACCTTCCTAACATGCTGGAGTTCATGCTTCAGCAAATGTCAAATTTTGTAGCATTTCTTATTCCATGCTCAATTAGCAATAAAGAAGATACAGATGTAAAGGTGAGGCAGAATTAAAGACC
The DNA here is from genome assembly GCA_020086605.1 of Lanius collurio. NCBI lineage: Eukaryota > Metazoa > Chordata > Aves > Passeriformes > Laniidae > Lanius > Lanius collurio. The sequence continues at coordinate 20,605,229 of JACBWW010000011.1, read as the reverse complement.
TGCACTGTTTCCACTTCCCTGTATTCTGAAAGAAATCTAAACTGGCTTATACATAGCTTTCAAGTCCCAGTTCACTGCTGCTTCTTTTGTTTCCATAGGAATTCAATTTTTCTGACATTACCCTTCACCATTCCTTTCCAGCTCAAGCCTGATATCTAACTGCAATTATAATGGTTTTATATTCCATAAAAATACAATTTGTTGTTTCCTGAAATCAAAAGAGCAGAACTAAGCTCCTTCCTCCATACTCTTATTTTCATCAACATTCTTTCAGGTATTTCTTTGCAATCCTGTTAGCTGGGTACCATTCTTATATCTTTCTCCTCCATGTTATTTTAACTCCCTCTGAAAGCACCTATTTTTACCATGGTCTATATCCAGCAGATTCTCTTTGTATTATCCCAGTTTTCTTTTACCAATATTTAGCATGTATATGCAAAAATCTATAAATACATATTCAAAGTTGTCAGTGCCAGCTACAACCAAGTTTAATTTTCTGGACCTCCTTTTTAATTTCTTAAATCTCAGCAATTTTTTTTCATTCTGACTGAAAGTTCTATGCCAAATTTTAGAGGCAGTTGGGGTTTTTTGTTTTATTTTTCATTAAAGTGTTAGTTGAGGTAAGTTCAGTTTCCTGCTGGCTTACCAGTAAAATAAAAGTCTTAAAGTCATCCATTAAAAACCTGCATCACTTGAGAAGTTTGTAAATTTGTCAGGAGAAGGGGGGTTCTGGAAGGCAAAGCAAAGGAACCAGAAACAGGGAACACACCTTTTGTTATCCTCATGAAAATGGAGACCTGCTTTTGGGCAATTAAAGAAGCACAAAAAAGCCTGCTGCTCACAGATGGCAAATAGAGGCTTACAACTCAGTTTCACCATGAGTTCAAGCAAGAGGCTCAAGGCAACCATTGCCTCTGTACTCTCTCCCTGGCTGCCACCACCACCAACTCCGGATCCAGAAAGGCAATACAGAATCATCGAATAAACAATCCAGCCCAAAAAGCTAAGCCAGATGATTCTGGCATAATTTGCTCCGGGTGCCACTACTTCTTCCACAGTGGGGCCAGCAAATAGATGAGTGAAAGGGGCAACACACCAAGAAGGGCAACACAAGTGGGAAACAAGCATCTGAGGTGGGTGGGAGGCAAGATCACTACACCTCCTCCTCTTCCAGCAGCAATGGCTTAAACCAGTCTCAAAACCAACTGGGAAATGATGACATTAAACATGTTCCTCTCTAGAGACTTTTCCCGCCAGTGAGTATTCCCTCATGGCTTCAGGGGTTTTCTCAGCAACAGCGTGAAACTCTGACACATGATGATGAACACTTACTGATGGGAGAGATTCCTTTCTCCAGAGCCCTGTGCCAGGGCACATCAGCACACACTGCCCGGCTCACACAACAGAAACCTGTGCTGCAGCCTGAGGTCCCAACACGTCAATGACTCACAGGAGAAGTTTGTGGGTTGATACAGCAGAATTTCTTGGGTTTTTAGTTTGGTATTTTAGAAGCTAGGAAGTAAGCTTTAAGAATACCTCTTAAATGTTAAGATTGTGAGGTGAAGCAGCAAGAAGTTGGAGGATGCCAAAAGCAAGGGTGTTTACACAAACGAAGCCAGTGCGCAAACTGAGCTGTGCTCACTGCTTGGCTCTGTTTACTACCAGTTTCTTCATCATCTTTTCCGTTATTTAGCCACCGAGTGTCTGCTTCACAACACTAACAACTTCATCTTCTGAGTCATTAAAAGCTGATGTGGTACTAGTATCTTCAGTTTACAACAGAAAACAGAGGCATAGAGAGATTAAGAGACAGAAGAGATTAAAAGATGTGCCAAAAGGGTTGGCTAATTTTCGCTCTTCATCATACATCACCTAGACCTTGATATTTCTTCTTTTTAATGTACCTAGCACCTTTGCAGTACTTTCCACCAAACTGTCACCGTAGTGGAACAACTGTGGTTGCATAAACTCAGAACTTGTGCCTGGGTATCTCAAGTCAGGCCAAGTGCAGCACTCACCATTAGTGGCTGGTTGAAAAGGTTTCACGTAACAGAATCTCTCAGTCTCAAGACAAGAAACTCAGTGGTAGAGGCAGAAATTCAACACAGCTGTCTCAAGGCAACAGTGACCAGTGTTATCCACCCTACTGTTCCTTCCCCTCTTACAATCCACTCTCAACAGGCTTTTGTCCATCAGCTGTGGCAACTGACACAAAGACCCCAAGCATCCTGTGCAGTGAATAGGTTTACACCCTGCTGAAAACACATGATCAAATATAGGAACACGGCGCAATGAGACAGGAACAATACAGGTGATGGGAAAAGGTGGCAAATTGCAGGTTTAATCCTAGCCTTTCTTACACCATGGAGTATTTGGGACAGTTTTTTGCATTTAGACATAACTCACATTACAATAAAATTTCAGGTCTGCAGGCACATTGATAGCTAATGTGCAAGATGCTGGACCATATACACTGTAAGACACAGTCTAAAGATCTTACACCTTGAACCAGTAAAACAAAAAAAAGCAAAAAAAGAAACATTATCCTTCCACATCCCAAATGAGAAATAAAAGTCACACAGGAAGAGAGTACTTCTGTGGTCTGTAAGAGATCTGTCTATTCACTGCGTTACAGGTGGATGTGCTGGTACTCCAGCTGGTGATAGACCAACAGAGCCATGCATTCTCTCTACCTTCACAAGAGATGTCTGGAGCTCAAATTTGGTTTGTAGAAGAAATTATACGAAACTATCTGTCATACAGAAACAAAAACTGCTGCCAAATCATAGGATATTTCTGTAGCAAAGTCACCAAGTCAAAACTCTGACTTCTTGTTCTACCCGTGTCTCACTCTTGCTCCAGAAACTTAGGCAAGACACATATGCAACATCTCTACAGATGCCCACAAGTAAGCCACAGAGTGCAGACCACCAGCACTTCTGATCTATTAATACTGCACCAGCAGCCCCTCTGGAACATCCCAAATTAGAGCACTATTTTAGTCTCAGAAACAATACCAAGACTAAAAAGTTAAACGTGCTTTTACATTTCTTTTGAATCAAGCAAGTACAAGTTCTAGCAGCAAGCCTCAAGAAACCTCAACATTTTTACAAAGTCATTTCATGAAAATCATGAATAAAGCACAGCACACCAATCTATTCATAACTTATACAGACTACATAACAAACACTAATAAGAAATATCAATCTGTCAGCTTTCAATGTAGACAGACCTATTTCAGGACTAAAAGTTACAAAAGAACATTGCAATCTTAAAACAACATGAAGAGACTTTGCTAACTCACATTGAGAAGCAGAAGATGTCCAGCTCTTCTGGAAATTTTAAGGCTATAACATACACAGCTTTCTAGCAAACTTAAGCATGCTTTTCAGATTACTGCAAAGCTATCAACCTATTCAGCAAAGTTACTCATATATACTTGCATTTCCTTATCAAATGCAAAGGACTAAAAGATTTGGAACTGGCCATTGAACATTATGGGCCTGTCTGCCATTGACTCCAAAGAGAAATACTCAATTGAGAAGGAAAAACAGCAACAATTTGTCTTCTGAAAAATAACAGAAATCTTATCTAGAAAGAGACAAAATTCAAAATATTTGTTACAGTTTTGTTTTGGTGAATCACAGCACTGTGCTAAACAGTGTACACATAACAAAACTTTTCATTTTAAACTCTGCAATTGGGTACTTCTAAGTAAACAAAAACATGACTTGTTTTTTCTTCTATATCCTCACAACCATCTGACAACAAACCAAGCCCACTCAGCCCTGCTAAAAGCATGATTCTCTGATGTAGCTGTACTTCTGGGAATACATTACAGATTACACGAAATGCTTTGTTACACGTGTGGATCAATTGGCCATGTAAATACAGGGTGCAACCACATGCAAAAGAGTCTTTCTGTTAGTTTTAGTGAGCTAAAACAGTAAAGAAAAACAAGAAAATGCAACCTCTGGGTGTCTGAGGAAGACAGGTATTTTTCCTCCTTTGCAAATATTTTCCTCTTTGTTTTCTGAAGGAGGAATGATGATGCTTTTGATTAGCAACACAATACACACCCTTAATATTTAAGGGACTGAAGACAACATCACGAACACCTGCTTATGAATTCAGCTCATCACATCGCTGATGGACAACCTATGCCAGGCTTTTCCCAGGCATACCTTTGGCCTCCACCTTTGAAACTATTAGGCAGTCTCCAGAACTCCCATCCAATCCATATCTTTCTTTGAGACCTGCAAAACTGCAATTTCTCTTAAATTTTAGCCAGTCAGCCCTACAGCTGGGGAAGACCATGACTGTTAAGTTGGTCAGGAGACTCAGACTGACACTGTGCATGACTCCTGCTATTGAAGCAGCCCACTGGTGATAGCAACATATTTCACATTAGGGATGGATTTGCAGTGAGAAGCAGGGAAGGCTGATGTGACAAAACAACCTATTGAAACAAGGGCAGCACAGCACATGCCTTATTGGTACCTTCAGATTTGACATGCTCATTCAGATGCAAACAGGCATCAAAGGCACGTTCATGAAAACAAATGCCCAACTAATTAAATTCATTCTTATTTGCAAAAAAATCTTTTTCATATCCTGACATAGGATTATTTTCCTGCTGTAAAATCAGGTCAGCACAGCACTATATTGACTCATCTATAAGCAAACAGTGAAAGGCCACGAAAAAAAGTTCTCTACACTGATCTTAATACTTTAGGGCCACTGATTTTCTGCCAAAGGCTGTCAGATCTCTCAGAAGTATACAGAATGAGCAAAATCAAGCCATGACAATAAGAAGAGCCTTAAGGTTTCCTGACAAAATCTTAAATTTAGGTCTCTATATTAAACGATGTTACTTTATTTTCCCCAGACAATAAGGCTGCTTACAGTAAACACAGGCAATATTAAAACCTTCAAAACTTATTCCTACACTGCAGCAAACCTCAAATTAACTAATGGGAGTGTGTAGGGGGGATCTCTATGGTGGTTTTGCTCCTGTGTGTTTTCTTGGCAAGAAGGGAGAGAGGGGTTGTGTTGGGGTTTTTTTAAGGGAAAATACTTTATGTTGTTGGACTTGGTTGTTTATTCTCCAGGCTGATTTGGACTGAAAGTGGAACCCAAATAACTCATCTAATGCACAACAGGATAGAGTCTCAAGAGTTGTTCAAGAGTGATCTCCAAAAAAGTTAAACATTGATGGGCTCTGGGCAAATCTAGTTAAAGCTGTTGGCAATTTGACTGCTATGGAGCAACAAGAGGAGCTGGGAGCAGGGAAGGAAAAGCCAGGTAAGGCCATGGAGTGTTCTTTGTACATAGTACAAAAGGTGACAATCAGGTTTAGACAACTTAAAAATAGCTTTTAACCTAAAAACCTGTAAAAATACAGGTTACTTAATCTTGCACGTTTGTCTTTCAAACATTATAGAACATATTTTTTCAGTTGCCAAATTTGCCAAGTTTCAGCTTTGACCAAATACATTTATGCTTTTTTGCACATTTAGTTATCATCAGTACTAATTACCATGGATTAAACCACACTGCTAAACCCCCCATTTTTTTAAATTTTAATGTTAAATTGATAGTATCAACTTAAGATGTGCCTAACTTTGAATATGCAAAAATGAGCCGCCAGAAAACAGACCTGTGAAATCTTTCCGTTTCCCCAAGTTCCAGCAAAAACTGAGGGTTCAAGCAAATATTTTCTGCATTGCTCTCATGGACTGATAAAAAGACTAAAGAAAGCGAAATCCAGTTTTCCTCATTATCTAGACTAGAAATGGAAATAGTGTATGACTAATGAGAAGTAAACTGATTTTTCAAATCAATTTGCCTCTAATAACCCATGATAGCAGCAATGTATGCTCACAAGGTGTTGAAGTTTGCAGCAACCTGTATAGTTTTGACAATCATTTAGCTGTTCCAACAGAATATCTAACTATGGGCTTACTGTGTACTGCTATCACCCTTCTCAACACTTAACCCACCTCAATTCATTCAAGAAACTCCCATTACTTGTGGAAAAACAGGAACTGATGAAAACTGCTGTTTACAGGGGTTGATAAAAGCTAAATGACTGGAGACATGATGCAAGGAAAAAAGGTAACTAATTTCTTACACAATTAAGAGTTTAATTAGATTACTTATTTAAGTGAATAGAGAGCTTTACAATAGATTTAACTCCTGTTAAGTTTCAAGGAATACAAGAGTAGATATCAATCAGAGTACTAAAATTAGATCACTCTCATATTTGATCAGGAAACATAACCTCAGTTATGTCAGCAACTTGGTAAGCAGCAATATTAAAAACTCAGCTCTGATTTATTACTTCACATCCAGTAAGAAGGAGAAATGTAAAATTCCTGATCTGTGAGAGAGGTTTATCTATCATACCAAAATGCTACTCAGCACTTCCTGAATAAAGACACTGCAAAAATGTCTTCTCCAGCAGAGATTGTTAGTGGTAGCAATGACAAGTCTGCAAAAACAAGGTCTCAGATACAGCTTTATGCACAAGCCCTTGAGAGACTCTCAACTGAGACACACGAGGATGTTTGTTGTGTTTTGACATAAAAAAGTTAAAACTGGAATCAAATGTTGTTCCTGCCCCTAAAGCCTTATGTTGATGCTTGTGGTTTTGTAATTGCATTTTTCCTCTGAAGGGATGCTTCCATATGCAATTGTAAAATTAACTTGAAAAAAGCTGATGACAGCTACATGTAAGGGTGCAGGTGGAAGCATGTCCTCCCAAAAGCTGCGTAAAAGGGTGGGGATGGAAGCGTGTTCTCCCTCAACATGTATGTCTGCTCGTCAACTGACCTGCAATTTTCCCCTCTTTTAATTCCTCTAGGGCCACTTCCACCGAGGCAGTAACAAATATCCTGTAGGATCAGATTCCTCTCATTCATACGGGCTTGGTAAAGTGCACTGGGATTTTGTTCAAGGCAATGCCAGGACATGTAAGCTTGTGCCAGTTTGCAGGGCAGGTTTCCCGCCTGCTTGCCCCTTATAGCCAAGCTACCGTGTGGCTGTGCAAAGGCAGGAGAGCCAGGAGACCAAGGTGAAATCTAGCAAAGCCCAAGGTAGTGTGGGTGACAGGTGATAGATAAATGGTGAGAAGCCATGCTTGGGAGGTTTTGATCCCCTCAAAAGCAAGCCAAACTGGCAATTATTAAAGAAAAACAACTGTCGGCTGCCAGATGTCAAGTTCTTCCATGTCACACCCATTTCCCACCTCCCCCTACACTTCAGCTGTAAATTCTCTGATAAGGAAACTGCTTCTTCCTTTGCATTTTCAAAGTTCATGCTGGCTATTGCTGTAAGCTAGAGATTATCAAGAATGCTGTCAAGCACACAGACTGCAGGAATAAGGACATATTCCAGTTATTTCTCTGAAAATTAAAGCTGTCCCATGGACAACTCTTAAAACTTGCTTACAAACTACTTTTGGATGAAAACCAACTTCTTAGATACATATTCCTTTAATCTTGTAATTGAAACTGCAACTGAGTTTCCCAAGAGCTTTTCCTTCTCAGCTGAGAGCTACATACCTCTCAGATTTCTGGGATGTATCTGCTTTGTCCGAGGCATTTTCCTCTAATCTCATGCACCACTTTCTCCTCTCAGAAATGGAAAGTACAGCAAGCAGAGAGATGGCAGCTCCATAAACTTGTCAAAGGGCTCAGTTAATCCGTATGCTAAAAAAACAGAGAGAGAAAGTTATGAGATGGAGGCATCAATAAGAAAAACAAAGATACCTATCTGATCCCTTTCATCCTCAAATGACTATGGAAATTAGCAAGAAATATTTCTGCACCTATGATTTGCTAAGGAAACTTTCCTGTCTGACAGCCCAGGAGCCACCCTGGCAGTCCCACTCCGACCACCAGAGTTGCACTGCTGCGACCTAAGTCTCTTCACAGCAGGCATGACTCCCTGCACTCTCCACTCTCACACAGTCAGACGAGATTTCCTTCCCGGCTCGACGCAGGTTTCCCACAGCAGAGCCTCAGACCTCTGCTCCCTTAAAGTAATTTTTTCATGGGGCAATTACAGAGTAACAGCCCGAGCTGGTGCCTCTGAGGAGGGAGCCTCAAGGATCCTCCGAGCTTTTATACGCTCCCAGTGTTATGCGTGCCATAGTCTGGGGTCTTCCAGCTGAGTCCTCGGCTCCTGCTGTGTCCCCGGCCCCCTGGCTGGGCCACAGATCTGAGTGCCCTTTGTTGTGCAAAGGGTCGGTATCACTTCCCGGCCTCTTGCCCCGGGCTCCCGCCACCCTGAGCTCAACCTGCAGCTCCCACTTCAGCTGCACAACCTGCACTGAATGGATTCCTCAACAGGTTTTATGGAGTCAAGTGTTCCAGTGTCTTCAGAACACCACGTGGGGCTGAAACTCCTTTTAGGATTACTCAGGAAGCATGAGAAAACTAAAATACTTTTCCACATTGTCAGCTGTTTTCTAGCCAGAAAACATCTTCCAACAACCCCTGTCTCATGCAAATAAATCCAAAGATTTAAACAAAGTTTGGCATCAGCCTTTCAGATACAGATCTTCAGCTTCAGGTGGGGGAAGTACAGAGGGGAGGGCAAACACACAAAGCATCATCTAATTTGTAACATTACCTACAGAATCCTTACATGGAGCACGCAAGTTTGGAAGAATTCCCCATGGGATATCTCTGCTGAAATATCAGTGTACAGTAGAGGATCACACTAGCTTTTAACCTACCTGCACTTTCCTACTTTTCAAACATTTTTAGGAATTACTAACAGTTTAATGAACGTTTCTGAAATCACACAGGATGTGAAATCTCTCAGAGACCTATGGAAAACTACTTATGCACAAGAACTTAAAGAAGAAAATAACTAGTGTAATTACACTCTTCCATCTAAACAAAATAATAATAATAATAATAAAAAACCCCAAGTTTCTGCTTCATTTTATAGGAATACTACTTCATGTCAACAGATTTATTTGTTTTTTTAGTAAATACTAGGAAGAATTTTTTTTAAAATATATCAACTTTGGAATGGCCTCTAATATAGGTAAATTGATTAAGGACAGCTACTCGGAGGAGGAAAGATGTGCAATTTTTGACATTTGTTGAAAGTATTAATTTAGGGACATTTATTTTGTTTTCCGAGGAAACCATGTTTCTGTGAAAATTTAATAGAAATTAAAATAGACTACTTGCAACCACCCCTTCAGTCTACATACTGTTGAGGAATATAATCATTAATTTTTAATGTTTCTTTTGTCTGTTGCTGCATAAAAGGACTCAAACAGGATAAAAAAATTACTGCAAATGACACAAAGAAAGCTGGAAAATGTTATTCTGACTAAATGATTCTTCACTAGGGTATTGCTGTACGTTGAAGGAAAAAGACAGAAAAAATCTGAAACAGAGCACAGTGCCTGTCAAGCTGTTAACTCATACCACTTTATCTGCAAGCATAACAGAAATATTTAGAAATTAAATAAAAGCTTATGCTAACAGGTCCATTTTCCATGTCTTAGGCATGAACTGGAAATGCAGAAAAGTGGCTGGATGGCTTGAAGCGACCAGCACTCCCTGAGCCCCAGTCCCTCTTTCCTCTGGCCGAACCGGGAAAGTCCCTGGGGCTGGGCTGAGGTTTTTCAAGACGCTAATAAACATCGTCACTTCTTTACATAAGTTATTTGGAGCGAGAGTTTGAAATCCGCCGGGGTCTCCGTAAATCAGGAGCCCTTCCCGACGCTTCCCTGCAGCACAAATGACATCCTACTGATGCTTTAATGCCACCAAGCTTCCCCGCTCGCCAGCAGGACCCTCTCCTTCGGGTGAGGGCCACGGCGGAAACACCGGGCAGGACCCACGCCAAAAGTCATTCCCTCCCTCGCTTAAACAAGAAAAAAAAAA
>JACBWW010000011.1:20267398-20594988 GCA_020086605.1 Lanius collurio | reverse complement strand
GGAGCGCCGGGCCACCCTCCAAAAGGCGAGGGGGCCCGGGTCGGGCTTTGGGCTCTGAGGAGGGGGGATTTGGCGGGATTTTTTTTTTTTTCTTTTGTCAACCAAACTCCCCGACAAAGCAGTCTCGGCAGCTTTGCATTGCCACTCGGGTTTTCCATCGGGTTTTGCTTTTGGAGCCAGCACGTGATGTCTTCAGCAAATAAACCCAATTAAATATTTCTTGCATCACCTCCGTGTTCTCCCTCCTCCCCTGCCTGCGCTCCCCTGGCAGCCTGCGTGCTCAGCTGTGAGCACCTTGGCCCAGCTACATCCTTCTCTTTGGAGTTCAGTGTACAGACCAGATCCTGCCTTAAGAGAACAGGGGCATGATTCCCAGAGTTTTCACGGTTTTTACAGGGCCTTCTTTCAACCTACATTTAATCATGTTTGTAAGACACAAGTATTTTCATCCCTGTTTCATAGGAGAGAAACCAAAGCAGGAAGATGCAGAGTAGCTCACTGCACAGCTACGGACTGACATGACACTTCTGCCTGAGCTTTTGGCCACAGGCGTTGTCTCTGGGCTATTTTTCCTCTTGAGTTCTCTTAAATTATACCCTGAGAACATTTACAGCTTACAATGATGGCAGGTTCTCTGCTGTGGGTAACCTGTTCTACGTCCTGCCCAGAGGCAACACAGGAGGCAAATGTAAGTGAAATCCCTGGCTAGTGTGCAACGTGGTGTTTGGGGCAAGAGACCGTATTCATTGCTGAACTGAAAATTCATGGAAAAAAATCAGACCCTCAAAGAATATCTTCAGCTGAAATGTGTTCTGCTACTCCTCTTGGACAAGAAAATTATGATTCTTTATTGTTAGAGGCTGTGCTTGTCTTTCCCCTTGTCTGTCTCCCCTTGTTCTTTGTTTGTCTGGTTTTTAGACTTGGGGCTCTGACTTGCTAAAGAACGGAGTTATTGTTATCCTAAACACATCAGCATGAACGCAGTCCTACAGGTGCCATAAACTTAAATTAATATACCAAGTCTGACCAGTCACAAACCTGAGACCAAGCGACCTCTCATGCTAGGTCTGAATCTGTACTTGTTCTGCTCAGCTGTCCCTTAAAGTCTGTCCTGCCTCTGGGATGCATAGCATCTGCCTCATTCTTTTTCTACTCATTATCTGAAAGCCTCAGGTTGTGGTCACCAGAGTCATCAGGGAGAAAGCATCAGATACTGGCCCTTCCTCATAAGATGTCTCAGGAAAAAGGAGCCATCACAGCTGCTGCTGGTGCCAGAGGGAGTTCTATCTTCATGAGGACCTGAGTAAGTTCGAAATAGATGCTCCAGCCTGCAAGTTGAAATAAGACAATAGCAACCCCCCACCCCCCACAGCCAGCAGGAAAAGCTTCTTCTACTAGAAGTAGTCCAACTGCCTCCCACCCATCAGTGTGAAAATCCAGCCTTCTTACCGCATGGATGTGCACTGCAATATAATAGGTGCCCTTCCTCTGCAAATAAACACAACTGTCTTTACAAGAAAAACTCAATGAGGTGTCAAAGAGGAGACAGGTCCCTAGAGATGCATATCAGATGGTGGCAGCTGATGTCATCTCAAAGTCAGCTGGGGTCAGAGGACAAAATGCAGAACTGAAAGTCTGGCCCCTTGGGGTTATTTCCATGGCCATCTAAAACAGCGGCCTAAGAGGCAGCTGTGAGCCAGGATGCTCCTCAGCCTGTGCCCCTTGAATGAGCAGAGCTAAGGGCCGAAGAGCTGCCTTGAGCCCAGTTCAGTGTTGTTCCAGCAGGCTGCCCCCTGGCCAGGTAAAAAATGCAGTCCCAAGGGCTTTGAAAAGGCAGCGTACCAAGCTGTTTATCCCGGGCAGAACACTTCATCTTTTTCTGTCTGTTTTTCCATCAGTAAAAAGGAAGTGCATACCCACTCAGTAAAGTACTTTGGGAAAAGTACTGTGGATGATTGCTAGTAGGAGGCACATAGTAATCTTCTCAAATGTGCAAATGAGGGAAATTCTTTAAAAGTTTTCAGTGAGATCTAAAATGCCACATCAATATGCACATAGAAAAAAAACCCCACCTTCACTGCAGAATTTAAATACTTTTAAAATTTCACCTAAAAGGAGCCCTACAGGATATAGATCCTCTTTAAATGACTGTGTATATAGCTGAACGGGGAAGATTATTGAGGTTTTCTTCTCTCTGAAACTCCACTGCATTTTCAGGAGGACACCTATTTTTAAACATCCTCTAGTTTTACGCTTGAAACCTCCTTGCTCAGAAACTGGTTTTCTGTAATGGCTCACAGGTATTTTATGTAGAAATATATACACATACACACATTAGGCTCTCAAGAAACCGCTATACATTAGGTAGTCTTGAATAATTCATTCTTAAGCACCCCATGATAAATCTCTGGTTGAACAGTGTGTGATTTTGCTAGAATTATTGTGATAAATTGAATGTGAAGTACTGTGGTAAATTTAACTATGCTGAGCGTCAAATGTGAAAACTTTACATTGTACATTACATCCTGACATGCAACTGAGAATCATTATTATTAAGGCTTCAGGGAATTTTTGAGGGAACTTCTGAAGTTCTGAAAAGAAAAAGAACAAGACTGAGTGCTGTTCTCTATGGAAGTCAAGATTTTCTCAGAGAAGGGAAATTCTGTAAGTAGTCTGTATTGAATTAACATAGAGGTTTCACTAAAAGAAGTGCTGTCTATTAGCTTGTGCTCTGAGGCTTCTCACTGAGCACTACTCTTATAAAACTCAAAGGATCTTGGCTTACCTACTATGAAAAGCTTAGAGCTTTTCTAGGATTTACCACTCCTTCAGTGGGGCTGGAGAGATAGGAGAGCAACCGCTGCTGTGAGGGGAGGTCATTCTCCCCTTTTCTGTAGCAGTGGCTGTCACTGCAGATACTCTCAACTCCCCCTTGTCAGCAACAGCCAGACGCTTTCCTGGAGGTAGGCAAAGGAAACAGCAGGGACCTGGTCATGCACTGCTCCTGGAGCCTGCAGGTCCAAGAAAGAAGCTGGTCTTCTTTGGGACATTTTGCATGGCAATGTCCTTCATCTCCACCCTTCTCAGGATGTCCTGAAGGTGGGTTGCTTTTATATTGTCCTATAAGTTGGCTAAGTTCTTTCTGATTTGGAAAAACTGACATTAAATAATGTTCCATCAAACATTAGTGTTCCATTTAACTGTTCTATTGAAGAATTTTGGCACAACCTTCCTTTTTATTTACATGTATACACTGCAGCTCTGTGCTGTGATACCTGGTATGAACTCCTGTGGCCAAGAAAAGGTACTAATCTGTCCCGTTTCAGGTTAATCACGTGATATAGGGCACAGTTCACTGACAGAGCTTCACCTTTTTTCCAGGTATTGTTAATCAAACATTTCAGTGAACTTCAACATCACTGATACCATATCTACTTATTTACATCATATATCTCTTAATGATACCAGAACATCTCAGACAAGAATACCTGTGTTTAAGATGCCATGCTAAAAACTCTTTTGGTGACCCTTTGTCCTTTTCCGTCTTTGGAACAGTCCCAGCTGCTGGGGTGCTCCCCCAAGGGTAATCACAGGACAGCTCATGGAGGCAGGGGAAGCAATCCTCATCCTACTTGAACCACAGCCACCACAGTCCAACACCAGCCTTCTTTCCTTCCAGCACATGAGGCCTCATGTGACTGGTCACAGGACAGAGATCAGACGAGAGACCAGCCACAGAGCAAAGCAGCCAGTGAGAAGAATACCTTCTAACAGGGTCCCTGTGAGGTGTCCTTTGGTACTGCAAGCCCTGGTGAGTCTAGTGCCCATATCTCATGCAGCATCCTCTCTGCAGAGACATCTGATGAGGCCAAGAAACTGAGAGTCACCCTCAGCACTTTCCAGGCTGGCCCCACTCCCTGTCTGGCCAAACCATTTATGATAGCATGCCAAAGTCTAAGGAGAAAACCAAAAAATAATTAAAATTGGGCTGGTTAAACCACTGTTGCCTTTTTGTCCAAGAGGAAGCCCCAGTGATGGGCAGATGATGTGGTCTTGGTGCTGCTGACCTGCGCTTAGCAGGATAAGGGGCAGGCTGGGCCACTGACGTGTGATGAATGCCTTGTACTCCGCACGCCACACATCCAGCAGGGCTCTGTGGGATGGGACGTTAAGCACTTCTGGGAGGGAGATAATTGCTGCACAGAATTATGAGATCTGGGATGGAGGATTTGGGAGAAGGCAAAAGCTCATGTGCAGTGCATGGTATGATACCATTTGGGTTATATTAAAGGGCTGAGCCAGCACAGGCTCCCCTCCTCCTCCTAGAGATGGAGCTCACCCAAGGCCCTGAGCTGAGTCTTGTGTCCAAACACGAGGCAAGTTTGAGCTTGGGCCGGTGCTCTGAAGTTAGTGTAGATGTACCTGTTGAAAACAAGTCCCAGAGCTTTTGGCTTTCCACTGAAAATTGCTTCTGTCTTTTCAGAAAGAGCTGCTTCTCTGAAGGTCAGCAGGCTCTGTGCCTTCACAACCCTTTTACTCCCTTCCACCCATGTATTTGTACTTCTGAGTTAGACAGGCTTCTGAACTTTTTCATGAAGTTGCTCATATTTTCCACTGCATCTCCTTTTTGCCTCACCCCGCCAGTTCACTCTGATCTTTCTTTCTCAGTAGCTCTAGGTTCTGAACTGTTCATTTAAATACTGTGTGGCTTGCCAGCATTTTTTGCTAAGCCTTTTATTTTATCAGTTAAAGAAGCAGGAGACACATAAGGCACTTAACACAAGTGCGCCTTGCCAAGATGCCTTCAGTGGTATGCTTTTTCTTTAGGTTCGACCACAAACATTTTAACATATCTAAATGATTAAAAAGCATTCCAACCCATGCTTTCTTCCCCAAGTATTTTTGCCATTCAGTGGCCCTCTAGTAATGTTTGCCATAGACATGTGTGGAAGAGGTCTTTTAAATATCACTTCTTGAGCACATTAAGTTAGCTTAGCAGCTCAAAGGTTGCAGGGTTAAAAGGAAATAAGCAAAACATCATTATTTTCTTGCCCCTGTCCTGGTACAGATATGAATAGAAGAAATCCACAGAGGGGAAAATAATCCCCATTCTATTGAAAATTCTCAAACATGTTAAAATTTATTTGATTACTGGGGTGTTTACTTTGTAAGCATATTGCAGATCACTAGGCACAGATCAACAACAAAGCTTCAAGTTTCTTTAGCCTTTATTCCTCTGACTATGAAGTAGCATTCAGATAGTACACAGAGTATTTGCAGTGGTGCGTCACAAACCACACAGCTCACCTTTCGTAAGCCATGCTCTATCATTCAAAGATGTTCAGTCATCCTTAAATCCAAATGGCTACAACAATAATTAAACATATGGCTTTGTTTTGAATTATCGTGGTGCTATATAATTTGCCTGTTTATGAGGTCACCTGAAAAATCATTTTCTCTAGTTGTGGCCAGTGATTTTATAAATCTTTTTAGTCTAAGGCTAACAAGGTCAGGTTCCAATGCTGAGGAGTGTAGAAAATTTTCAAACACACTGTAGGAAGCAAATGCAAGTTGAAAACACAGCATTTGCAGTTTTGCAGCTGTCCCAAAATTTCGTAAGGCCAACATTGTAAAAGCCATGGATCTCATTTTCCACAAATCCTATCACAGCAGAATGACTGCATCCTTTACCCATTTTCACACATTGATAAACAATTACCCACATAGCATACAAGATAGAGGAAAGACAGATGAAGGAGAACTACACTGATATGAATAAGAAACATAGTTCAAGGCTGGCTTCTTGCTGCAGTAAGGAGAGAAGTATTTGGGGTTTGGTTTTTCATGGATCAGCCAATGGCTGTTGCAACATCCAGCCCTGTTTCCCCCATCCCAAGCTGTTGCTCCATGTTGGCAGCCTCCACATGGACTTCTTCAGGTTCAGCTGCACATGGCACCCCTTCCAGAAAGCTGTGGCATGGCTTCGTCACATTCCAGTTGAAGCTGTTTTCCATCAAAAAGGAGTAAGATATTTCACAACTGACTCTATCTTTTGTTTAAACACTTGAAAGGCAACATCAAAACATATTCTAGGGTGCAGCAGTGGGTCTCAAATCTGTTTGTCTGTTGGCTTAAAAAATGGTACAACAGAAATAGCACACTATTTCCTTTAGAGGTGAATCATTCCCCAGCCCTGTCTTTATAGCAAGTGTTAAGGCCTTTTTTAAGCCACAAAAATATGGTTTATGTATTATTTTGACCAAACTGTGGAACAGCCATTCTGATGAATTAAATGTGTATACGTTTGTGGAAAGTAGAATCTGACACTGATGCACTGTTAAGCTTGCAGATAAGCTCATGGAAACACAAGGAAAAGCAGAAGTTAAGACATTGAATCCTCCACTGGCTTAAATTGTCAGAGCTCCTTCAAGATACCTAGATTTTATTATTCCCATAGAAATGCTACAAGAGGACGAGCCAGTCAACCCATAAAACCCAAACACAGTGTGCACTCACTTCTTAAAAATACTGGGTTTGTCTGCTTGACCAGAAGAAATCCAGCATGGAGGCCAGGCCAGCTGAGATAAAGACAACCAAGCCACATGAGGCAGATGCTGGACACAGATAGGAAACGAGCCTGAGGAACAGCTCAGCTTCCCAAAGGCTTCAGGCACCAGACTGCAGTGAAGGGGAAGAGTAAACAGCACAGCTGTGACTCCCTCTATAGAGAGACATTTCCTTTGTGGAGTAATTTTTCCTGTGCCTATCTTCGGGAAAGAATTTGTGTGTCTGTTAAGTCCCCCTAATGCACTCTCAGAAAACCAGAGCATGTGCTTGAGGGGTTCTTGTATCAAGTTTTACAGGCATCATTTGAGCATGTGAGTTATTCCCTTGGCTTAGTGGAACCATGCATTCCTGGAGTCCCTGATGGTCTTACTGTAGCCTCCACAGTAAGCTCCAAATAAAAAAGTCAGTGTTACCGAATCAAGAAGGTTCATAGATAATTGAAACATTACTGAACACCTCCTCCCCCATCTAAGGCTCCATCTGGGGTATCTGATCCTGTGAGCGGCTTGCACAACGAGGCACCGAGGTCAACAGGGCTAACAAACCACAGGTTGTGCTTTCTGTTGAGTCAGAGGCTTTGCTGGCAAACATTCAGAACCAATGCTGCAATGCTCCACCATGCATGTTCTCATTATCAAGACTGTAGTGCCATTCTGGTGTAATGTTTTATACATCTTTCTCTGGTAAAAAAATGTAATTATGCATTACTTTTTGTTGTCTCTTAAACAAAAATACACAAAGCTGTAAAAACACTTCTAATTATGTTTAAAAACCAATCACATTAAAATCAAAGCAGATGCCAAGAACATATTATTCACACAAACCAAGAGATACAGAAACACTTCACTCCACTGCTATGGACTGCCGGATGAAGTAAGCAGGATAATTCAGTCTGGTTTTTGGAGGCCAAACTCATGGTACCTACCTTTGTATCTCCCCTTTTTGCCCCACAAGCTGCCTATAATTTTTTTAATATATCCTTTCCACTTAAACATTCTTTTTAACTACTTCATTCCTTACTCCCATTCCCAGGGCCTGTCTTCCTGCTGTGTTTTGACTCTTTATCCAGTTGTTCTCCACACCACTTCTCTCCCAACTTCAAGGCACCTTTTCCCTACTCAGCTTGCATGAGGAGACACTGTATTCCAACTTATTTTTCCCAATCTGGATGTATCTTGAGAAGATGCAGGTTAGGAAAGGAAGAACTGAAGCTTCCTTCATTCATTTCTCTATCATCCTCCTTGAACATTTGGTAGATACCTCTTAAACAGCTCCCAGTGGAAGCACAGAGAGGACATGGAAGTGCAAATGGCTGCTCCTTGTTTTCAAATTTGCGACCTGCTGCCCAGCCCTGTTACTACTGAGGCCAAAAGCATTCCTTGATATTGTGGAGTTGGTAGGATGCAGTGACAAAAAGGTGATTCTGGAAGCTCACTGCAGAATCCCAGTACCCTCGACCTATTAAACACCAGTGGACCAGTCTGACTGATGGAAATACTGAGTGTGACCTAAACACTGAGCTCTGGAAACACATGAACCACGTCAGTGCACATTTCTTACCCAGACAAGCAAGGCTTTGCAGTGAAGTGAAACATTGAATAGAGGATTATCTACATTTGTGGGCAAAGTCCTCTAGCTACATCTGAACAGATCTTCACATCTGAAAATAAAACCATTATCTAGATTTTCCTCCTGTGGTGGAGATAATATAACAGTGTTGCCAGAGACTTCTATTCCTTATCTCTGCCTTCTGCTGCTACTTTCCTGCTTCCAGGGGAAGAGTAGACAGTTAATAACAGCTCCTTCTTCCTTAGGCAAAAAGGTGAACTCAGTTACAGCACTTCTGTCGAGTGGGTAGGAGCCACCACCTTCTGTCATAGTGGAGGCACAGAGCCTCTCCTCTGTACGCTCACATGAACACTTGAAGAAAGCAGAAGAGAGAGCAGCAAAAGCAGATCTTTTCTCCAAGGGATGGCAAACCAGGAACTGAGGTGATCCCATAGCCTGCCCTGCAACCTCAAGTGAGCCAAGCAGGATGGGCTCAGAGATAGCAACTCTCATAAGGCAAAAGCACACTGACAGGGCAGGTCCAAGATCAAACCAGAAGGCTCATAGGTCAGGTCCAGTGATGTCCAAGCAGGACCATGGTGATAAGACAGTGCCCAGTTCAGGATGGGAAGCCAGTCCAGACATTGAGTTCCAGAGAAGAGGTCTCCACAGCCAGCCCTAGAGAGGCTGAGCTGGAGACCAAAATACCCCCCAAGAGTTCAAGCCGAGGCTGGGACTCCCAGCTGAACTAAAAAGGGGCTCTGCTCCCTTTTAAGGTGGTTGGGTGAAGTTTCCAGATGGGGCTGGCCAGGTTTATTGAGAAGTGTTCAGTGTTCTCAGGACTTAACAGAGAGAATGAGCAAAAGAAACTGCCAGACATACTAGAACATATATACACAACATATATGTCACTATGTTAATTCTCTGTTTCTTAAGACCCCAATTTCTCCATTTCCAAACATCTGGATTATGATTTTAGAAACTCTAAGGCTTGGAATAGACCTTAACTCTAAAAAATGTATCTGTTGTCACACAGCAAGCAAAAGATTATGCAGTTAAAGAAAGACACAGCTGCAATAAAGAGATTGCAAGTACTTTTACTTAAAAAGTTTCAAGCTGCAAGTAATATGGCCTGCATTCCAATTTGCATCCAGGCTACTTTAAAATCTATTCAAGAACTTTCTAGTTTGCTTGTCTACAAATCATTATAAATCTGGAGAGAATTGTTCTGCACTTCCAACATCCTTCCATATCCTTTCTTTTTTTTTTTTTTTTGTTTTACATTAGTGCTTTGTACTTCTACTACCTGTTGTGTTCACTTTTAGACTGTTTTCCCCAAATGGATTCTCCCTTTGATCTTTCCATTCCACTAGGGTAACTTTTCCAAGATGCTCTCTATTTTTTATGGTCTTTAGTGGCACCTATACTCCTTCCTAAGTTAAAAATCAACTGAAAAATTAGTGCTGTTTGCCTTCTCCCTGTTCTCTAATAGATACTAATGAGTATCTGGCACATCAGTCAGGTTGTTCCAAGCAGTGTGCAGACAGACTTGAATGCAAACACACACAGGGCTGGGCTTGCAAGTGCTGGATTTCCTGGAACAAGATTATATTCTAATTATCCTTCAGTAAGACATTTCAGGGCTGTTGAAAAAAAAATATACAAAATATGAAACAACTATTCTTATTAATAACTTATTTTACCTCATGTCTCGGCTTAATTTGTTTTTTTCTGTTTTTACAGTCTGATTTTATGTCATAATTATTCCTGGCCAAATTATCTGAAACAATTTTTAAAACAATTTTTTGGAAAATGTTCCCGTAAAATGCAAATCCCTTAATAGACTTCAGTTGTGTTTATTCTCCCCTCTTCATTGCAAGTTTGTGTAATTAGTTTTTAATTTATTTAATGCTGGAATCTTTTAATATTTAAAATCCTGTCCATGTGCTACCATTACCTCAAATGTACCAGGTTGAAGTCAGATGGATTTCCAGGCTGTGGATAAATGTTTTCTACTCACATTACTTTTTCAGCTGTGATTGTGTGTAGGAGTCTCACCGGAAGTTCACAGTTCCTGCTTTGCCAGCAGAAAGGGTTGTGTGGACCCTCCTTGAGCTGCTCCACTGCACATGGGCTGGTTCAGACTGCCTTCTTCCACGCTTTGAGATAACAGATTTCATTGTGTAAAGAAGTGGATGGTGTATGTAAACACATTTCCACCTGCTGGCTGATCAGTGGGAATGGAGACCTCTGTGCTTGAACAGTCACCACTGCCTCTGGAAGGCATTATCTTCAACCAGCAGAGATAGTCTCAGAGCAAACATGTGCTTAGGACCCGGCTTAGCTAAAACCTGGAAAGCAAGAACGCTGTAAAAGCTGTGTTACCTTTGAAAAGAGGTGGAGGTGACCAAGAAGAATGGTGCATGGTACTGCATGTGAGCATGCAGGACACCGCAAGCAACTGCGCACGGCATTTCCCACTGGGTTGTTCTGGAAAAGGCAGGTGTGGAGCCAGCATACAGCAAACCCTCCCAGATTGCACAGATGACTCAACAGAACTTCAAAACCATTTCTATGGCAGAGTTATTCAAGGATGAATCATGACCACTGTCAGGAGGAGATTATCCAGGGAGATAAGGACAAGGACAGTTTCAGCTTCTCAAATTGCTTCAGAGAAAATGAATCTGATTCACACTAAACTCTGGCCACCATGAGGACCCATCATGCCCTGATCTGTAGAGGCTAAGCACATCTTAATGGAGGAGGTCTGAAATATTTTAGAGACTACAGCAGGCCATAAGGGTTGAACCAACAATTTCACACGGCAGTTTTGGGCAGGGACTGCAGCTGCGTGCATCCAGGAGCACTTTCACATATTGGAGAGATGTGGCAAGGGCTCCTCTTCACACTTAATGAGCGTGTTCTTATCAGAAGAGGTGCCTAACATCTAAGAAATGAAAGATGAGGACAGTGGAAAGAGAAAACCAAACTGGATGGAAAGAGCACCACACATACACATTTGAGTCCAGGCAGCTTCTTGCACCCACTTCCATCTCTGTAATTATGGAGGGGCTGCCAGGATCCAGCCTTCAATAAAAGGCATCTGTTCCTGAAGTGAAAACCAGCACTTAGTTGCTAACAGCACACAGTAACTCTACACATCAGTGCAGAGCAGGAAATGAAAAATGCCTTTTCTAGCTATGTTATAATGGCAATTTTAGGTAGATGGAACATTAGCAGCAGATGCCAAGCTGGAAGCTGGCCACACCATTGGCTTTCAGCAGCAGCTTTGGTCTTTGGAAGCTTTTCACAGGCTGACAATGCTTCAGAAGAGTCTACTTTTGTCTGGGATTACAAAAATCAATTGCATCACTTGTACACAGCATGAATGGTTACCATGTGGACAGCCTCTTCAACCAACTGGCATTAATTCTAGGTTATCACATCAAGTGTGCCACAGAAAGCTTTCTCCACCTTTGTGGTGCAGTTTGTCAGAAGATGATTTCCATTTTTAAACTCAGTTTTTCTCATTCAAAGAAGAATAGATTATTTTTCTCCCAACAGGAAAAATTAGTTCCCTCAGGGAAGGTTTGTGTGGTAAAGCAGTAAAGTGTGTTGTGAGCCATTTCAAGGCTTGTGCACATCACCTATGTCACTGTACCTGTGCACCTCTTGTCCTTTAAATTTCTGTAAAATGGGTCTTGAGCTCTAACTACCTTTCAATCCTTCTTTCAGTGCAGGAAACTGTACCAGGTGGTGGGAATTATAGTTCTGCCAATGTCAAACCTCCTTGCCATTGGTAAATCCTTCTCAATCAAAACAGATGCATTTCATACGTGAATTTCCCTCGAGGTACACCAGAGCAGAGGGGCAGGTTTCCCAGCTCAGCCCACGTATCTTCACTACAGTCTTTTGGAATAGCAGAGACAAACCAAAATGTCCTGAAAGCCATCTGGCTTCACTCTAGGGGCGTTGTGTAACTTGCTAATACGAAGTTAGCAGAGCACCTTTTGTATTCTTTTATCTTCTCTGAGGATGGCATGAGGATTAAGACTAGGACATCCTCACTAGTTGATGCTTGGTTGCTGCCCTCAGCCTGTTTGTTTCTCCTTGCAAACTACTCTTGGGACCACCAGCAGCTGGCACAAATCAAAGAAGTTTTCAGATGCCCCCTTCAGTTAGTAAACTTGTTTTGTCTACTTCTGGTGTAAGATTCAGAGAATGGGCATGAGTTTAAAAAACATTTTCCGTTTCTACTGCCCCTCTTCCTCCACCACCACAGTTATGCCTTTTATCTGCTGCAGAGACTTGGGACACACAACTTGGCAACTCCATGGTGAATCAAACATGTTACACAATGATTTGATTAAAGACATCATTTGTCTTCAACGGAGACATCATTATGTCTTGGATCTGCACAAAATGCTTTCGAAACTATCTTTCGTCCAACAGCCCAGAGCAGCTCCTAATATTTAATGAGCACCAGAAGTTACTAAGTGTCTCTAAAATACCTATGGGGTTTAAATGTTCCCTGAGAGGTCTACTTGATAGACTCATTGTAATTTTGACTGGGCCATGGGATTGATTCATCTGCCCCTTGAGTATTTCCTAGTGCATAGCAAAGAAGAGGTAGCAAAAATATATTTCCATACATATGCATGACACACATATACCTTACGTAACATGTATTTCCATGTGTACTGACATATAAAAAAGTGCTCAGAATACATTTCGCACTGTAAAGTTCACCACTTAGCAGTTGGGAAACACCACAAGAAATGTCACCTGTGCAGCATAGTTTAATCCTGTGTAGTGAGTGCTGGAGCTCAACATCATGTTATGCTCCTTTTCTTTACATGAAGGCCACCCCATGTTCTGTGTGTTGCTGAGGGTGGGACCCCCATGAAGCAGGATCAGATGTGTTTTGATCACAGCTCATCCCAAGAAAGAGTCACTGCCCTGGCACTACCACCAGCTGCTCATCACCCCTTCTCTACCAGGGACATAATCACACTTTCTGATCTGCCAGCATAGCTCCATCTGTAGTCATTTCCTAACTCAAATTCTGTCAAATGATCCATTTTTTGGGGGCGGGCAGCACAGGGGTGTGTGTGCTTTTAAATGGCAGTCAAAGCAGTGCCCACATTAAGGCAGATAATTTTTGTGAAGCCAAGGAACTGTGAGATGTGCTCTTCTACCAGCAGACCAAAGAGGTCAGCAACCCGTGAGACAGGATCTGCTGCAGCCAGAAAATTGTGTGTGATTGCACCATTAATGAGCTCCTGTTCAGTATTTCTTTTTGCCATATTGCTCAAGGCATGATACCAAAGCCTTAGTAATGGTGCCACTCACACCCTGTGGTGGAGACAGAATTACTAATATCCATAACACCTACCACTCTAGTATCACAAATACCCATTTGTTCATTAATTTTACATGCCCAGTTTGATTTTTATTTTCAGAAGCTTTAGCGTTATACAGCACTTTACTTGACAAGGCAGCAACTTATATTGACTTTTGCTGCAAACATAAGCATCAGCACCTGAAATCTGGCATACACTATAGAAGAAACACACTTGCTTAAATAAGCTGTCAAACTGTCAAAGCTTGATTAACATCATATAGGAATTAGAGCAGAACCAAGATACAGCTCTGACAATCGCTAGTCTCTGTCCTCTGTTCTTTGTCTCGTGCAATACCCATTTGCCAATTTCTATATAGAAGAAGGAAGGAGACCCTGGATCTGTCCCAGATCAGATCCATCCTGCACCTCCAGCAGTGTCCTGAGGAAAAAAGTATGTATGATGATGCAGTTAAAACTATAAGTCTCAGAGCTGAGAGCATTTTGCAACATTAATTTTAGCATTGCCCAAAAAGTAGGGACTTGATATTTTTAAACATTAATAAGGAAAATTTAAAAAAAAAAGACCATTGTTTCCTAAATTTATAAAAACAAACTGAAAGCCCAGAAATGTGCTTCTGTTTTCTCTCAGTACCCCAGCACACAGGAGCCTGCATACTGTTCTTGAAGACGTCGCCCACTTGAGCTAAAGGACAACTGTCATTAGTGTTTGAGCATTGCCTGCTGTATCTGATGGGCTCTCAGCTGGTGCTCATGTTGGTGTCTCTGTGTGTGTGTGTATACCACAAACACACACACACTTTGCCGGTGGGTTTCAGGGCTGTTTGCTGACACTCTATGAACCAAAGAAATATATACTGCAAGAGACGCACAGAGTCATAGAATTATAGAATGGTTTGGCGTGAAAAGGACCTTACAGATTGTCTGTTTCCAGCCCCTTTGCTAAGGGCAGAGGCACCTTTCTCTTGACCAGGTTGATCAGAGCCCCATCCAGCCTGACCTTGAACACTTACAGGAATAGGGCAGTCACAACTTCTCTGGGCAGCCTGTTCCAGTGCCTCACCACCCTCACAGTAAAGAATTTTTCCCTAATATCTGATCTAAACCTATCTTCTTCCAGTCTGAAGCCATTCTCCCATTGTCCTGTCCCTACGTGCCCTTGTAAAAAGTCCCTCTCTGTCTTTTGTGTTCGTTCCCTTCAAGTACTGGAAGGCCACAATTAGGTCATCCTGACCCTTCTCTTTTCTAGACTGAATAAACACACTTCTCTCAGCCTTTCCTCATAGGAGAGCTGCTCCATCCCTCTAATCATCCTGGTGGCCTCCTCTGGACTTGCTCCAACAGGTCCATATTCCTCCTGTGCTGGGGACCTGTTGGAGCTGGAGGCAGTGTTCCAGGTGAGGTCTCACCAGAGCAAAAGCAGAGCAGAGGGGCAGATTCCCCTCTCTTGCCCTGCTGCCCACACTGCTTTGGATGCATCCCAGGACACATTTGGCTTTCTGGGCAGGAAGTGCACATGGCTGGGTCATGTCCAGCCTCTCATCTACCTGCACCCCCAAGCCCTTCTCAGCAAGGCTGCTCTTGAGCTGTTCGTGCCCCTGCCTATCAGGAGTTGTCCCACCCTAGGTGCATGTCTTTGCTCTTTGTCATGTTCAACCTCATGAGATTCCTGTGGGCCACCTTTCGAGCCTGTCTAGGTCCCTCTGGATGGCATCCCATCCTCCAGGTGTGTCAACTGCACCACTCAGCTCAGTGTCATCTGCAAATTGCTTAGGAGGTGCTCAATGCCTTTGTGTCGTTAATGAAGTTATTAGATAACACTGGTCCCCTGAGGACCCCTGAGGGACACCCTTTTTCACTTATGTCCATTGGGGTGCATGCTCTTCTACTTTTCCTTCCTGAGCTTGGTTGACTCTGTCCTACCCCACTATGATGTTCCTGCTTTGATTCTTTTCCACTGGCACTCCTCAGCCCTATCAATTTCTCCTTGTCAGCTGAATCCCTTCCTTCCTGCCTTCCTTCCTCCTTTGGGCTGTGACTCCCCATCTGAGGCTCTTTGCCAAACTACACTTTCCTCTAGCTGAATCTCTTCCTCCCCTCAGTCCTTCTGCTTCACAAGCATTCCCTTGCTGTACAGTCTCCCTGCCCCTGATGAATACTCTGCCTTCTCCCTCCTTGCCCAGGCAGTCCCAGCTCTAACCCAAATCTTCCTCCTAAAAATTCTCTCAGTCCACCAGGGTGCCTCTATAGACCATCCAGTTTCAGTCTTCTGCCTTTTCTTACCCTATGTTCCCGTGTCCCACTGTTGTTCTGATTCTCCAGTCTCACATTTTTGACCTGTACTCTCCCAGCTCCCATACTCATCCTCCTTTTCCATTTCCCTATCAAGCTTGTCATCTTCCTTTTAGCTTCCTCTGTCTCAGTTATCCCTTAAACCCTGGTTCCCAGACTCCTCTTCCACAACTTCTCCTCTCTCTTGGAGCTACCAACTGCTTGGCTGGTAGCATGTGGATGGATTACCAAAGATGGAAAGAAGGGGGCTGAGTCTGGTTTTGACCCTTCAACCCAAGGCCTGAGCTGGAGCTTCTGCTCACTCTGTCCTTACACACATCTTAACCTGATCTCAGATGCCTTAAGTACCTTAGCATGTCAGCTGTACAGATAAAGTCTCTTGATTGCTTACAACTTAGAGTTTAAGCTCCAGTCCTCAGGGAATGGCAGGCCAGACCTCGGGGTCAGAGACCTGGCACTTACACCACTATAAAAATAGACAGGACTATCTTTATCCTTCTCATACATTACTATAAAACCTGTATTGAGTATCAGTATCAGTTATCTGCCTGTACTTATATTAGACACTACAAAATATGCTTCAAAGGATGTACAATGTAATTAGACCAAAAAAACCTGCCCTGAAAAACTAAACAGAAAAATGCCCCAAACATGGATGGACATGTTATTGCCTTAGCATAATTTATTAGTTTTGGACATACTCAGGCAATGCTGATGGCTTGCTCTGCAAGGCCATTTATACCATGCTCTGAAAATCCCCTGAGGTTCCCTCTTGAGCAAGTGCTGAGAACCTGGAAGTATGCAATAATGAGCTCCTACCAAAGAGCTCACACACTTGCAGAATTTGTGATGGAAAACACACCACATTGACCCTCTGCATTCACACTCCTGCTGAGCTAGCAGAGCTAGCAGAACAATACAGGCAACTTAGGGCTTCCTTTCCCAACCAGTGGGGTATGTCCACATGGAAGGGGAGGCTCGGTACAGTGCAAGGGGCCAATTGAATAAACTCTGCTGGGGTCTGTGGCCTTGTTCTTGGGAGCTGGCAGTAAGAAAAAGCAGCAGGAGCACAGGGACCTGGGACACAGGAGAGCAGCAAAGACTGTCTGGCAAGATGGAATTGGAAATTTCAGCTGATATGGGCAAAGGTGGAAGTTATCCACTGAGGACAAGGCTAGGAGAAGTGCTAAGAGGCTGTCTCCAAAAGCATTGGTAACCACTTGCCTAGAGACACTGGCAGCTTGCAGTAATTAGTGTATTCCATTACCTCATGGTTTTATGCTTCAGATACAGATTAATACTATTCATTCAAAGAAAGAATGACATCATCTGCATAAAATCCTTTCCAGTGTCATACAGTATTCTCTTGCTCTCTGATTATTGCTTGTCTACTGGATTAGTGATGTTGTTTCAAATTTTGTTTTACATTTTAAAAAACTTAAGTCCCTCAATCCTCCATTCAAGCCTGTTTTGTAAGAATAGTCTTAATGGAGGAAGGGACTTAGTAACAAAATATTTCTTCCATCTTCTCCACCTCCTCATTCCTACAGCAAACTTTCTGCAGAGGTTTTTTGTGTCTTCAAAACCTGAAAGGTGTTTGTAGGTCTCAGTCGTGTTGCAGGTACTAAGCAATAGGACGTTAGGAAATGGCCTCAAGTTGTGTCAGAGGAGGTTTAGATTGGACATTAGGATGTTGCCCAGGGAAGTGGTTGAGTCATCATCCCTGGAGATACTTAAGAGAAGTGTAGATGTGGCACCTGAGGACATAGTTTAGTGGGGGACTCAGTAATGCTGGGTAAAAGATTGAGCTCAATGATCTTAAAGGTCTTTTCCAACTTCAGTGATTTTATGATTCAGTCTTCATCCTAGCAGGGTCATTTGGGGGCAGTTTGCATACTTGTGGGACCTTTTTTGGAGGAAAAACAGTCATTAGACTCCTACACACCATTCTGCGTAGGCAGCACAATCTAGCTCTGCAATTTTTTGATGCCACTGCCTTATTAAAAATAAATAATCTCCAAAGATAACAGGGCAAAGGAAATAAGACAGACAATATTTCTTTGGATAAAAAGTCTCTTGTGCTCATGTACAATATCGAAGTGCTGCCTGAATTTCAGAGAAGTGTGGTTATTCCTCAGCATTTTCACAAAGATTCCATTAAACACCAATTGGGTTCACATGCAATGTGGCAGAAGAAGATATATCCAAGAGTTCATATAAAAACTGAACGAGTTAAACAAATTCTAAATACTTTACTGCTTTATTTGTCTATTCATTTTTCAATCCATTTCTAATGTGAAACATGCAATTCAAATGTTGTGCTATCTGAAACAATAGGCAGGGTTTACATACAGCTGTCAATTATCACAGAAGGTGCTGGGAAACATTCTGTAAAGCTCTGTCTACTGTATGCAAAAAGGAAATCACAGCTGCAGCTAAGCAAGAAACATAATAATAATTTCTCTGAAGTCATCTGCTTGAATTTTCAAATGAATTCATCATGAGCAGGCTTAAGTTCAAATAACATTCCTTTTCCAGCAGCTTTATGTCAGTTCAATAGCCCAGACTCTTGTGGAAAGGATACTTCCAGGACCTTAGAGCTGGGAAGTTTTTCTGTGTGTCTGATTATTGTTGCCTTCTGTGGCTTGCAGACACACTGCATCTGAATTCAT
The DNA here is from genome assembly GCA_020086605.1 of Lanius collurio. NCBI lineage: Eukaryota > Metazoa > Chordata > Aves > Passeriformes > Laniidae > Lanius > Lanius collurio. Next base: position 20,576,547 of record JACBWW010000011.1, on the reverse strand, counting down.
ATAAATGGCAAAGCTCTGTCTTTAAGAGGAAGGGGTAAAGCAATTCTTTCCATTTTTTCCTCTAAAAAGATACTGTCTGTTCAGAAACATCTTGCTTCCAGACTGAACTTCTCTTAACTAACCTAGTCTTTTCATGTCAATGATCTTTCCACTGTTTACCCAGTGTTTTGACAAGGTAAATGAGCTAAACTCTTCTGGTATCCTCCCATAGAAAGTTTCTAGATGGTCCAACAAAACAATAAACAAAAAAACATAAAACCAAATAACAAAAAAAAAAAAAAGTCCCCAACCTGAACAAAACCGAAACAAACTAACCAAACTAAACAAACAAAAACCACAAAAGCAGACCGGTATCCAAACCTACATATGAAGGTTTCCATCAAATGTCTGTCACCTTGCAAATAATATATAAATTTTTAGGACTGTTCTGTGCTGTTACAAAAATACCAGACTGGCCCAATGCATCAGAGGGAGTGAAAAGACTGTATTTTTGAGCCCCTGAACATCAACATAACCCAGTTCATGTTAGGCCTGTTTTTCAGAAATGTTAAACATCATCAACCCTGCTTGACCTCAGGTGGAGTTGAGGATGCTCAGACAAGGCCCTTAAAAGCATACTTTGGCTCTTGAGGTAGGTGTAGAATGAGTCTGTGTTCACACAATAGTCTAATGCAGCATCTCATGTCCTCAGGTACGTTTATAGTTGAGAATGATGGCAACCTCTCATGTCCTTAGAAACCCTTTTTGCTCTTCCAATCACTTGGCACTCTCAGTCTCTGAGCAAATCAGAAACTCTCTGAAGGAAGTATTTTCTGCACTTTGGAGAAAGTTGACTCATCCACACTAAATCCTCTGAAGAGATTGATTACAGAAAAGGTCCAGTTGTTAATGCTAAGTGACCTTGTGTTTTCAGAGACCTTTCCTGGGACTTGTGCTTGGTTAATGGATGGATAGATGAAATCTGCATGCTGTAGATGAAACAGAGGTGAAGCTCTGTCTTTGGTAAGGGATTAGATGGGTCATTGGTGCTTTCAATAGATTTAGACAGTGCAATAGATATGATAAAGAAAAGAGCGCCAAGTGGCATAATTTTGACTGTTTCTTATTAATGTTGAATGAAATAAGGAGTTAGGGCTTACAAAAGGGAGAGGAAAAGTATTGGTCCATGTTGTAGTGTCAGGTCCAGAGATAAGATGCTCTACATTTCTGAGAGCAAGACCCCCGAAAGCACTCAAAAATATCCAGCATGATGAGAAAACTGAGGCATAGTATGGCACACAGACATGTTATTGTTTTGCCTAGATCTGTATTTCTCTTGTGCTGCCTAAAATAGTGTTGAAAGAGCTGTAAGGGGGAGGATTGGGATGTGGTTGGAAACCCCATGCAAAGGCTGCAGTACTCACTTCAGCAGTCATGTGTCCCTGAGGAGGCGGCCTGCCAGAATACCCACAGAGCTGGTGCTCTGGGAAAGAGTTTGATTAAGCCATCAGGGAGTTTCTGAGACTTGAGACCAGTCTCAGGATCTGCATCAGCAACAGCAAACCATTACATGGAGGTCAAGTTCACCCTGACTAAAGATCTGAGTTGGCACCAAAGGCAAATCAGCTACAACGTTTTTGCTCATAAACTTGGCACTCAGCTCCGAAACTCCTACTGAATATCAAGGCTGACTGAATACCATGGTCCCAGTTCTCATAAGGGAATGCTCAGAGAGGGTCTGCACTTGGGGAATACATCTGGAAATCCAAAGGCATGAAGCAAAGAGATACAGCAGACTGAACCAAGTCACGCAAGAAGGAGGGAGAGAAGGGATACAACACCAGGCTCTCCAGAGATCATCATGTGGACTGCTGGGGAATGATGAATTGAATAACTGATTTGCAGCCTTGGAGCTGCCTGGGAAAATGAGAGACCCTGTGGTTTTCAGGCTCACTTGTCCCAGTCCTGCCAGTCATACGGAAAGCCCTCGGATGAGAGAATGAGGGTTGCCAGCACCCTCCCTTGTTCAGCAGCCTGCCAGAAATGCAGTGACCAAAGGGTTTTCCCTTTCATGGAAAAATGTTGAAATTTAGGTTTCATTCCAATTTGAAATGAAACCAGATTTTGCAATATCAAAATCCTCCACAAAATGAAATGACTTTTCATAGCACAGCTTTACTGATTGATGCAGACTGCATGTAACTGAGAAGAGCCTGCTAAGCGAGTGTTTCAATCAGAATTTCCTGGTCTGTCACTTCCAAGAAAACAATTAACTGCAAAACTGATGGCTGCTGTTTTGCAGGAAGGCGGCGAGAAAGCAAATCGGACACCTCATCAGCGCAATGTCACACGATGTCTGGCTGCTGCTGCTGATGTGACAGCTTCTAGGGAGAGGTCCATTCGCAGGTCGCACCTTTTTGGTTCTGCTGATGTGCCTAGACAGCGGTGGGAGTCTTTTCCTCATGGACACAGGCACAGCTACCTTGGCTTAGAGGTGTTCACACTGCAGGTAGCAAAGCTACAACAATTGGGGTTAGTTGAGCTCAGCAGTAAAAGCATCTGATTTCAGGTGGACAGGAAATATAAACTGATGGAGGTGCTCTGTAGATGAAGGAATGTTGCATCAAACGTTTTTGCGCAGAAATTACTTGTGTTTATCACCATTAAGCACATGCACATGGCTTCAGGTTTTACAGCAGTTGCCCAACTTACCTGCTGTGTGTGGATGATAAGATACAACTGTGAGAAAGATTCAATTAATTCTACTCTGCAGTTAGTTTGGTAAATTTGTTTGATAGTCTGGTCTGAGCGACACGGTGTTATTGATGTCTGCAGGAGGCACAGGAGAATGCTGCAGAGTAATAGTTCTGAAACAAAGGCTCTAAGACATGATTGAAACAATACAACTTCTCCCTTGTTGTACAGGATGATTATTTCAAACTCACTTCTCTTTAAATATCAAAAGCCAGTGGCACAAGGGTGGGTTAAAAATACTTATTTTTACTATTTATTTTACTGGAAAAAGATTAAAACAGAATAAGTGTAGACTTTAAATGATGCTTTTCAGAAAACACAGCTTACAAAACAAAGAAATAGGCTTGTATGGTTTTTTTCATATTTTCACCTCTGGAACAAATCCTGAGTTTAACTGGGTATATATCTTGTCCTTGCTGTTGTGTTGCTATCTTGCTGGCTGTTTTCATGTTATTAATTCATTTACCTCCAGCAGTTACAACAAAGTGGACAATCTTCCCCAAAAGAGGAGCAGAAACGGGTCCCCCTTGAAGGAATTCCCCACCTAAGGAAACCGAGGCACAACCTGTTCCTTCAAGCTACCCAAATACAGGGAGCACAGGTTTCCCACAGATATTTTTTAAACAATTTGAATTATTTAAATAATAAAATACATTAATAATAAAAAATTATTTGCTACAATTTAGATTATTCTAGAGACGCCCAATGACAATGTGTTCCAGATCGTCTAAAATCTGTCAGTCTGTAGGTGTTTATAAATATAGCAGCCCTGTTCTCCATTCCCCTCCAAATTCTGACTTTCTGGGCACAGTATTGCCATGAGAGCCCCAGATCTGAAGCCCATACTTAAATCAAGCACTTGCATTAAACCTGGATCTCTCTGCTGCGGCACCCAACTTGCATCAGTATGGCCAAGGCAAGTGAAAATATTCTCCCAGCAGAGAGAAAAGAAGAAATCTGTATTGAACAAAGTAAGCAAGAACATACATTCACTACTTAAAAATCAATATTCTCTGGGAACTTCACCTCATCCTTAAGGTATCTAATTACTTGCAAACTTCCATTCATGGTGACATGTAGTGTTGAAGGGAGGAAAGCTAATGGGAACTGTTTGTCTTCCTTTATCCTGCAGAAATGTCTGATTTAAGAGTTGTATTTGTTACAAGCACACTCTTTCCTTCAGGAAACATTACATATTTAATCCACTTAGTGTCTTGATACCAAGATAGTTACTGTTTGGTGCAATACACGTCTTTTCAGTGCAGTCAGATCTCAGTTTACCCGCAAATAAACTACAAAAAAATTCAAGGGAGTGTTTCTCTTTGGCCAAGGTAGTAAGGCACACAAAATCCAGGCCTGGTTGTAGCACACTCCTCTTCTACTCTACTAGAACACCTAACCATTACAAAAAAAAAAAAAAAAAAAGGCACAGTGATTAACTCAGTGAGCTCATTTGAAAAACATCTGAAAAGTTTCTAGGAGAACTTCCACTGACCTGCTCTTTCATACCAGACATCTTTTGTTCCCCTCCTCTTTAGGCTGCAAGCTGTCTGTGAGTACTTACATGTGAGTAGTAGTTCACACTGGAACAGGAACTTTTCTTTGGGGACTTTTAGATGTCTGCACAAGGTGTGGAGGTCTTTGGTTTGTCCAAAGAGGAATTCTTGCAGGACAGAGCAATTAGTTGCTTTAATCAAGAAGAAGGAAATGCAGCTACCCATTCACATTTTTTCTTTTTTTTCTTTTTCTATTATTTTGTTTCATTTTAATTTTACACTGAGTGCTTGGCAAAATAAACATCTCCCATGGAATTTTAATGAATGAGAGAGCAAACTCCAGAAATTTACGAAATAGGTAAATAAAATGAGAATTCTCTCAGATGTGCCAGTGGAATTCTGGAGTAGTCCAGATGAAATTATTAAAGTAATTCCTCACGAAGGAGTAAGTATGAATTAGGTTCCACAGTGATAGAAAGGATCAAAGAAAAGGAATGATCAGGTAGGAGTAAGGATGATGGCACACAGACTTTGTCATAGTAGCATAAGAATAAAACACAGACAAAGGGAACCAGCCACCCTCACTCACACACAGCGCTGCTGCAATACTGGAGAGTGTTGTTACTTGGGTGAAATACTCGGCATTGCCTTATGGGGTGTGCATGCCTGCAAAGTTCAAATATTTTATGTGAGACCTATCTGGCCTGGAGGGAAATTCCTGCTGCCCCTATATTTAACTTGCATTACAGAAGGCCAGTAAAATTCCCCTTGGATTTAACTGTCTCAGTAACAACTGCCCAAAATTAGCAGGCAGCCTTTTTTTTTTATTATTTTAAATGAGTCTAGAGCAATCAGAAGGAATTTTACTAGATTAAGTAATATTTACCCTATGCTAAAGTGGGATGCCTCTCGAGAGGAGCCTGGCCTGTGGCTGGGAAGGAGGTGTGAAAGGCATCTGGATCCTCACAAGTGATCTCTCCCTCTGGATCAAGCGGTGGGGCCAGGCAAGGGCAGCTGCCATGCTGGTGGTGGTGTGGGAAATGTTCCCAGTTGCACCACTTCCTGCAAAGTGGGGAAGGTGCTTGTGCCTGTGCCTTATTTCTGTAGCAGCATCCCTGGACACTCTAAGCCACCCAAGGATGGGCTCAGTGGGGCTCTGAGCAGCCTCATCTAGTGGACGGTGTCCCTACCCTTGGCAGGGGGGTTGAACCAGATGGTCTTTAAGGTCTCCTCCAACCCAAAGATTCTGTGATTCTGTGATTCTGTGAAGAGGCTTTGCACCAGGTGCATGCCAAGAGGTCACTGGGCAGAGTTAGGGGCAGAGATCTGTAGCAACAGGAAGATGTCCACAAGCACTTACAGGGCAACACCAGCCTTGGGAGCACAGCTGAAGCTTCCCCACTGCCACTTGTGGGGGACAGACTGCATCTCTTCCTTGTCAGCTCTTCTGCTCCCTCCTTCAGAGGCAAGCAATGGGCTCACCAACTCCTTTGGCAGTTGTGGAGCTGTTGGAGGTGATGATACAGGAGAGGATGTCTTGTGCTCCCGACTTGTGCTGTGCTGCCCCTCAGCTACACTGGTGCCACCAAATTACAAAACTGTTGAGGTGGGCAGGGACTTCTGGAGATCATCCAGTCCAGCCTCCCTTTTCAAAGTAGGGACAACTACTAGCAGTTTTTGAGAGCCATTTTTAGTTGGGTTTTGAAGGATGGAGATTTCACAGCCTCCCTGGACACCTATCCCAGTGTTCCATTTCCAGAGTGAAGAAGCTTTTACTTAGGCTTAAATGGATATTCCTGAATTTCAGTGTGTGCCCATTCTCTCTTGTCCTGTCACTGGGCACCACTGAAAAGAGCCTGTCACTTCTTTCCTTCAGATATTTTTACACACAAGGCCCATGTTGAGCCTTCTCCTCTCTGCATGATACAGTGTCAGCTTCTTCAGGCCAGAATGCAGGTGCAGGGCACAGCCATACAACCATACTGACCAGCTTATACACAACCTCCCCTTTTTATACCTTTGCCCTGCTATTTTCTCTCTTTTTGCTCCTGCTAAAATCATCTAGCCTCCTCCCTATCACATAACCTAACACATTAATATTGTTGTAGGCTATCAGATTGTTCCTGGATGAATTTTTCCATTATCTTCCCAGGGATCTAAGTGAGGCTGACTGGCCTGTAGTTCCCCAGATCCTCCTTCCTGAAGACAGGGAGTGGTTTTTTTTTTTTCCTTCCAGTCCTAAGGTACCTCTCCCCAAAGCCAAGATCTTTTAAAGGTTATCAGGGGCAGCTTCACAATTTATCAGTCAGCTCCCTCAGTGTCTGTGAGTGCACCCTGCCAGGTCCCATGGACTCAAGTGTGTCCAGTTTGTTTAAGTGCTCCCTAACCCAGTTCTCTTGCACCGAGAGTACATCTTTCTTGCTCTGGGCTTTCCCTCTGGTCTAAGGGCCCTTGGATTGCTGAAGTCCAGTCTTACAGTAAAAATCCAACAGGAAAAAGGTATTGAGTTTTCAGTGCCCTTTGCTACCAAGTCTCCTGCCCTTCTGCCCCATAGAGCACCAAGCTCATATTTTCCCTGGTTTTCCTTTTCCTATTAATGTACTCAGAGAAGCTATTCTTGTTACCCTTCACCTCCCCTTAAAGATTCCACTCCATATGGGTTGACTTTTCTTACCCCATCTCACCACTCTCACTCTCAGTGTCTCTGTATTCCTCCTGGATGACCTGCATCTGCTTCCACTTTTTGCATACTTCTTTTTTACATTCTGATTTGGTAAGGAGCTCCTCCTTGTTCATCCATGCAGATCTCCTGCCACCTTTGCTTGATATCCTGCTCAGTGGGATGGACCATTCTGGTGCTGGAAACAGATGACGCTTGAAAATCACTCAGATCCCCTGGACCTCTCTTTTTATCCAGGGATGTTTCCTGTAGGATTCTTCCAAGCATATCCAAGTCCAAAGCCTGCTATCCTGAAAACCAGGGTTGTAAAGTTGCTTTGAGCCTTGTTCCCTTCCCTCAGGATCGTCAACTCTAGCATATCAAATGCTGAAGAGCAGACAAGCACCATGTTCCCAGCTTGGGTTCTGGCATAAGATGCATATGAAAAGCCAATTCTTCATGTGCTTGAATGAGGAAAAAGATTGAGTCTAAAAATAACAATAATAAAAATGATAGATCTTCCTTTGGAAATGTTGGCTGAAACATTTGTTTTTGTCTCTTTTTTTTTGTTCCCAAATGGCTTTTATGAGAATATTTCTTAGTGCTTTTACATAACATTTTATATTGTGTTAAATCACTGATCAGATTTCTTTGAAGAGAATCCTTATGGGGCTTTTGCAATGCTAGGAAAAGAAGAAAAAAAGGAAAGCATATTCTTTTCTTTCTTTCCAATTGGACAAAGTCAACCCAAATCAACAGGGAAACAGTTTAATTTCAGGCTCCTAGAGAGATACTAGAAACACTGGCAAGGAGGAGAAAAATAATTTTAAAAGGTACAACTGATACTCCATGTTCATTCTGAATATTTTGCATTGTTTTTCTTGTCTACTAAAATGGTGTCAACAATTTTTTTAAAGATGGAGATTTAAAATACCCAGCTCAATGAGATCCATAGCCTTTGTTAGCAAAGAAGAAACGGCCAGTGTTCCTGAGAGGCAACACAGCATGATGAATTCAGACTGCTACCACTGCCCTGTTTTTTGACATACACAGCTGAGCCAGGGAATTTTTTATTTCTTTTGATGAGTGTAAGAATAAATCTTATGAAGGTTTTTCTGCTCATTGCTTATGGTTTTTAAACTATATACATCTAATTGTGAGCAATTTAAACCGGACTTCACATAAAATTTGTGCAAAATAATCTGATATTAGATGAAGAATGTACATCATATGTATGGCCACAAAAATCTGTGAAAGTACACAGAGCATGGTTAAAATATTTATGGAGGTTTCTGGCAAATGTGGCGGGTTTGGGAATCTGTAAACCATGTAAACATTGGTTGAAGGAGGTTTCATCTCAAATGGTAAAACTTGCATGTTAACTATCACCAGGCAGATTTTCCATTCTGTCTTGTAGCCTTTAGGAACAACAGTGTAGAAAGATGAAGGAATACTATTGCACTTTCTGTGGGCATGGGCATGGTGGACATCAAATCTCCAATTTGTGTGCGGTGTTCATTTTGGAACCCCCAGGAAAACCATCTCTGTCTGCTCTGGCCCCTGACTGAGCACTGCCCATTTTTATTTCCTGCTTTCCAAGACTCCTCTGTAAATAGTTATCGTTTTAAGACCAGAATGAAAATAATTCAAAAAAGACTTAGTACTCAATATCTTTACTTAAATAAATAGCTTTTTTTTTTTCCTCAAGACAGCTCAACAGCTTCTCTATGGTGGAATTACTGAGTGCCAATCTTCCTCCTCATCATTGCCTCAGTTTGGAGTCTTCACTTAAATGTCTCACAAGCTCAGTATTGGTTCATAACAAACACTCTTAACTGAATTTCTAATTGAAATCATTAACATTTTTTGAGTTCTGTAATAAAAAATAAATATAATACAAATCAGGCTGAAAATCTGGGTGGTTTTTAATATCTAAAAGTAACTCCTAAACTTGAGAGAAAGAGTTGTTGTTATTCACTGTATAAGCCACTGTAGCACATTCCAGCACAGATAAATGAAATCTCTGCTGCATTAAACATAGATAGCAAAACACAAAGAAGTCTGCTTACAAATCCAGGGAGATTTTCGTGCATAAAAGCAAAGCTGCTGAAGTTCTAACAGGATTAAAATTTGGAAAAAATATGCAATTACAACCTAGTATTTCATAAAAAGCAATTTTAAGTTATTCCACCCTTTTAGAATACTGTTGCCTATTAAAACACAGACATACTCATATGGCTTTCAAATGCATTCCAGTAGAGTGTAAACTGAAAAGTCATTGCATTTACTCAGACAACAGTCAGAAGCAAAAAATGGTGCTGCATTCTAAGCATTCATTAAATACAGAAATATGCACTGAGGATGTAAATGTTGTATAGATTCTCAGGGAAGTTTATAATTTATACCCAAAACTAAGATTCCTATTAAACACCCAGTTTCAAATCTCCTTGGACAGTGTCTCTCCATAGATTTCTAAAAGTGTACATTTATGGAGTAAACAGAATATTTAATGGCTGCTAGCACTACATCAGATTTGTTATGCTTATGGCAGCTGTGGTCATCAAATATTCATGTTGATGGTTCTTATGCAATGCTGACAGCTTTCTAACTTGTGAAATAAGTAATGGATGAGTCGGAATTGATGAGATAAGTAGACTGCTTTATCTAAGAAGGGTGACCAAGCTTTTCTGTGGCAGCAAGAAGATTAAGAGTTGCATGCTTGGAGCGAGAAGGAAAATCTGAAAGTGTATTTCTCCAGACTGCAAACCAGACACATCTCTTGATCTTGCCATATGTTTTCTTATTCTTCTCACTCTAACTGTCCTTTTCAGCCCCTGGGATTTATTTTTTGGTGTCAGGGTCAAGTAGTGGAAAAATGGCTCATGAGTTTCTGCCACCAGACAGGCTGGGCTGAGATACTGGCTCATTTCAGTCAAGCTGGGGGAAGAATGATAACACATACATAAACCAGTCCCATATTTCTTACTTAGGCAGTTTGCCCTTGCTCCAGTGAGGGCAAATAAAGGATTTTACCTCTTTAAGGAACATAGGGGATGGTCCATTAGAGATTTTGTTGCTGGGTTTTTTTGTTGTTGTTTTAATGGATTACACTCCTCAGAGTAATCTTTAGTACATTGTCTCACTACTTCAGTTTGATAATTTGGCATGATTACGTTGCAAACATAGCTGCAGGTTAACCAGTTATGCTGTACTGTAAGGCAAGATCAGACCACAGGACATTTCCAGCATGGGTGTTCCTCACTCTCTTAATAAATTTTTATTTCCTATGACAGCCATTACTGTGCAGTAGTCACACATCCTTCATATTATCTGATCTCAGCATCCAGCCTTCAGGCTTCCAGTTCGTGGGATACCTCTATTGTAAGTCAAGGTAAGAACAAGCATCTCCACATAAGTCTGGAGAAATATTATAAGTCCAGTACATTCTAAGGTCAATGACAGTGACTTCATTGCCAGTTATGGTTTTCTAGAATTAAATCACTAATATTACCTTTAATTTTTTCAGTATGAGTTTCCTTACCTGTGAGACAGCACCTGAAATAATTTTGGATCTCATGTATTTACCTTGTTAGTTATTTCAAGTGCTAAGTTACAGAATTGCTATAAAAATAGTTCAGAAAGTCCAGGTACAGTGTGATATGAGTTTAAGCAAAACTATATATGCAATTCAAAAGTCTGGTTTTCAACCACAAGATAAAATGTTTCAGAACATGAGCCAAATCCAATGTTCTTTCCAACAAAAACAAGAAAAAAAACCCCTCATACTAAAATCAAGTGTAATTTTTTCCACACTCCCAAAACCAACTTGCCTCAAGCTCAGTGATGCAAGAGAAGCTAGGTAAGTCCAACTTTTTTATCTCAGACCTTGAAAGATAAGAACATTACTGAAAGGATAAAAGCCCTAAACTTTGGTGCTACTCTCAGATTTATCATAAAGTGTGAGTAACTTGAAACCTAGTCTTGCAAAATTGACTTGGGAGATGCCTTAGAAAAAACAGCAATAAAAATAAGGGGTATAGTTAGAATCTCTACTATTTGTCTCATGAAGTTTTCTTCACAGCATAAGCTATGGTTCAGTGAGAATGTTCAGTATTAGAATTTTCCACCAAAATTCCTTTTCTGGAAGTTGCATTGCCACAATAGAAATAGTGTTACAGGACACACAAGAAATTTTGTAGTAGATAACTAAGGGATGTCTTCCTGTTAGAGGAATTTCCTTCTCATGCTCCAGCAGTCCAATGTTCCCTTACTTCTTGAAGAAGGAAAGTCCATGTTCTTGCCCAAACTAAGCTGTTTCCTTCCTCTCTCCCAGAAATCTATGTGCTCTATCTTTTTAGACAAGGGACAGCTCCAATTCAATTTGATGTTCCAGGTAAAGTCATATTTGTCACTCACAGTGTTCTAACATCACTTTATTTTTTTTAATTGCTCACTATTTACAAAAGGTTGTTACAAATATGTAAGACATAGGGAAAATGAAAACCAGAGTCATGCTCTGTGTTCTCTTCCAAGCACAGATTTGTTTAAAAAAAAAAAAAAGATATTGCATCCATCTTTTGACATAGTCTAGGTTCTCTTGGGCTTCCTTTCACCAAATGCCAAACCTAGAGGAAGCTGCTACCTCAACTCTGTTCTGATTTTCTGCAGCCTTTCTGCAAACATTCTCTCACTAAAGTTCCATATTCCTTTTTTGCCTTTTCTGATCCAGACCAGTTGAGGCTGGCAAGTGTAGATCAACAAAGGTTCAAAGAGAGATGGCCAGAGAAAAATACTATGAAAAACCCAGTTTCTAGACCCTAATATTGATAATAGTTTTGCAAAGGTCTTCCTGAAAAACAAATCCATCCATTCTCTCAATTTATTCTCCATTTTGCCTATCTACCTTCTACTGCCAGTTATGATTTTCCTTTTGAACACCACTTACAATACCTTCTCATCACTTGGTATCTGATTACCATGCCTCCCAACTGTTCTGTGATCTGTTGAGGTTTCACTTACCAAGTTCAGAGAAAAGACTTTGTGGTTTGCAGTCATCTTACTTCCTAGAACTTTCAAGCACCAGGTATATGTGACAGCTTCTGGTGTCCCAGGGTAATGTCTGTTTGAATGACAGGTGAATGCTTCCACTATTAACTCAGCCCTTTTGTCACTTACATGTCTCACCAGGCTCCAGAGTAACAGAGATTTTCTGTTCTCCACTTTGTCCAGTTCTTTCAACACTTTTGTTTTCCACAGCTTTGAATAGTACCTCTAGACATCATCCATAAAAAAGAAAAATAAATCTGTCTTGAGTAGACACCTTCTCAGTTGTTCAGTCATGTCCATGTTTCTGAAGTGACCCATTTGACTATCTGTATTCTCACTCTTTTCCAAGTTCTATCCTTCTGATGCACTTCAAGGATGTGATGATGTCCTTCTTGCTACTGTTTTTTGTGCATCTTCCCTCCACCACCAAACATTTGGCCTTTCCATTTGAGCTCTTTTGATTTCCTCCCTTGTAGCCCCCCATTGTAGTTTAATTTATTTTTATTGGGGTAATACAGTAGAATATTCACTTTAGGATGATTTGGTTGAAATAACCTCATGACCCTTCACAACTAGATGTTCAACAATATTCCTGCTTTCTAAGGTTCTGTGATGGGTGGGATTTTTTCCATGTTTTTTTCCCCCTCTGTAGGGTCTAAAATTTTAGAATATTTATTTGCTTTTAATCTTATTTTTTAAAATCATTCTTCTAAAACACTGTGTTACTGGACCACACTAGGATATATTTCCTTTCCCAAAGATGAGGAACACAATTAGTTTAAAGGCCAGCAGTTCTGTTTGAAACCAGATTTATTCTTTATCAGTGTAATATAACATATGTGAATAGACCATGATGACTATTTTTATTCTTTAAGACATCTAAGAATTCTCCACGACATCCTGTCTTCCACAGGGTAGACTAAGTCCACATGCTGAACTGTACGCCCTTTCCTCTCATCTTCTTTTTGCAAAATCTACATGGATGAAAAGTTCAGCAGCTTCCAAATTAGCTTTTACAATGGGAATTTCTACAGGAAGAAAATTGGTTCCTGGTGGAACAACAGCTGGCTAACACACATGCGTCTTTTTCCAGTGAGGTTTCTGCTTTCTCCTTCAGGTGGTTTATGGGTTTTATATAATAACTCATGCGTGAAAATACTTGACTGGCAGTAAAACGTGACGGAGAATTTATCAGTGCTATTCCTGCATCTAATTCACAGGTCTGTAATTAGGGTTGTGAAAGTGAGCAAAAGCAAGGAGCCAGCTTCCCACGTAAGACTTTGCTCTTTGTAAAGCAGAAGGTATGGAAAAATCCTTTGCATTGTCCTACACAATATTTTTATTTTTTTTTCCTGGGAAGGCTGAGCAAAGTTGCACAAAATACACAGTTGTTTAACCGGAGTCTACTGGGAATTCTGCAAACCCATATTAAGTCCAGAAAGGTGTGTTATAATAGAGACAGGAAAATACATGTGATATAAGGTAATGCAAAAAAGTTACTGCAACTTCTGCAATATTGAAATTGATTCACTTGACACCAAATAGGCATCAATCAAATTATCAGCTGAAATTAATAGAATTACACAGCTGGTAATTACACAGCTTGCTAGCAGAGTGGCACTAGCAAGAGGGGGATTCAAAAGACCATTGTTCCTCTAGTTTTTCACAATGAAACGAATCAGGACAACCCCACTGGAGCCAGCAGAGCAAAACTGGAGAGGAGAAGTTGTGCCATTAGGGGTGAAAAGCAAGAAAAGAGATGTGCATGGCCTCTAAGGCAGTGACCACCTCCTCTTCCCCACACAGATAGCATCCCTCATTAAGAGTTTTGCAGGGCTGGTAGAACAGGTGGGAATAGTAACAAGAAAGTGACAGCAGCCTTTGGTACATGTTCTGTGAAGAGCCATATAAACCCCCAGCAGTCAATGTTCAGGTGGGTACCAACAATTTGCTGGCTCAGATCCTTAGCACAAGCAGCTGGCAACCTTTGAGACTTGAAGGAGGCAAGTGCAGCCAAACTAAAATGGCTTGGATACTCAGTGATGTGCAATAATGCTTCTCAATAAACAATCCCATTTGGCTGAGAGGAAAATGAATACTAATAAACCAGCTGAAGCACAATAATATAAATTATTTCTAAGATGCTGAGGAAAATCAAGAAGTGTTTTACTAAGAGAGAGAGACCACGTGGATGGAAGGACTGTATTACATGCAGTGGCTCTCCCCTCCTGATGATGAGCTACATCCACCCCATTCTTTCCTCTTCTTCCTCTCTGTCTAAATCTGTTAGGACAATGATACTTCAACACAAGGAAATAAACCTTTAATTAATAATCTATGAAGGAATTAACTTATCTGTAGCACACTCTCAGTATTATTTCTCAGTGTGATCATTCCCCATTCTTCTGTCTTCTACCTCTATATTCCTATCTTCACTATTCTTCATTTCTGACTTTTGGGACTCAACTAATTTTTAAACATGATATGAGATAAATACTACTACAATATGTCTGAGTGACAATTACACTACTTACTAGGTCAAGCCATTGTGGATGCTGAATGCCTTCTCTGTGTGAACACACCACAATTGTATTTCAGAGGTATTGATGATATTTTACCTTTCTTCCTTCCTCTCCCTTCTCATGGTTTACGGTTAATTTTTTTTCTCCTTTTTGCTGTTTTATATCCTGGCTGAGTACAATTTTTAGAAAATTTCTCTAAAAGGTAATTATTGGAAAGTCAGTTCCACACATGAAAGTTTCCAGCCAAAGAATACAAGATGGATAACAACCATTATATCACACATATTACATGTGTTTTCAAATGACTTTTAATAGATTAAGAATATAGGAGGCATATATTAGATTTCCAATTATGACTGCTCTCTTTAAGTAGAAATAGATCAAAACCGAGAAAATAAATTATTGCAATCTATTGAGGTAAAAGGTATGCACCCACTGAAGTTAAAAGAAACATTTCTTATTTCTATGCACTGGTTCTGCAAAGTGTTGAGCATAAGGCCTCTGTAATCCCAAAGTTATGCAGATGCTCAGTTGTGAACCTACAGCTGGTCCCATGGCAGTCACAGACTGAAACAGCCAGAGGAGAGACACTGGGGGTGCAGCCTGGGTCCTCCAGTTCCTTCCCAGGGTTGGGAGGAGGGAGACATCACCAGGCACACAGGGCAGCAACCAGTTTCCTGCCTGCTCTGCAAATGGGGAACAAACCCTCTTCTGGATAACAGCAGGGAAGGCGGCCACTTTTCCCACTTTTCCCACAAAACTGTGTTGCTGACACAACTGACAACCTGCCATCCCAGGGAAAAGAGCAAGACATCTGCCTGTAGTAATATCATCTTGAATTGTGAATTAATCAAGTCTCAGAAGTTGAGCTTAGGTGTTACAAGCTTCTCTGGGGAGCTCAAATTTACCTGAAAGAACTCAAAGGGTTTTAAACAAAATTATAGCTACAATTTAGCAAAGGAAATGTGTATAGTTATGTTTCTTATCACTGGAGTGCTGTAAAATTGAAGCGAATTTTCAATGTAATTCATTCAAAATGATTCTTGTTGAGTAATTATCTTCAGTAAAAATCTGTCAATACAGTTTCAAGCTATTGTCATTTTATATCAAATATAAATTAGACAGTATAATGAATTCAGGTGCACCTAAACTCAATGTCAGATGAAATTCTTCTATGATAATCAAGTGAAATAATTGCTCTAAGAAGATAAAAACAAAACCATTTAATACAATAACAGTAAAACTCTTTCTTTCCGCATTAAGATAGCATAGATGATTTTGCAAAATCATCTGGGGTGTAAAACTCAGGTAAATTCAATCTAATAAATCTTTCAAGGTTGTTTGCTGGGAAGAAAGAGCCATTATGTTGGCTAGTGTAAAATAGCATAGCTTTAAAATAGATAAAATCATATCTAATTAAACTGGGTGAAGATTTGCCATAGAAACCCTGATTTAAGCTTGTCAGTGTGTTTAGATAAAGGCTGCTTAGCCAGAACCACTGACAGGAGGTGCTGCCCAAGGGGTTAATTTAGCAATATTAATAGTTTTTGAGAAAATTGCTTAAATACTTTTTTGGTTAGGGCATCACCAGCTGATGCATGGCTTGACACATCTGAGCAAGAGTGTCAGATCAGCAGCTATTACAACAAGATCTGGAAAACAAGACTGCACTGAATCAGAGGTTAGATCACAGCTCCCATCAAGACTAAGGGCAACTGAGTATCTTTTTCCAAGAGGAACGTTTTTCTGACCTGCTCAGTGGTTTACAGTGAATGGGCACAAAGCAGCAGAAGCTCATTGTCCTCCATACTGTCCTCTGAGGCCAGCAGCAGCACAGCCATCAGGTTTTTATTTTAACAACCTTTAAAGTGCTAAAAGTAGCGAATATTTTTTAAGGAGATAGAATCTGTGCTTTTAAGTCCATGCATTGTTATTTTGCTGTCTTTATTCTAACTCTTTGAATGTTTCTCCAAACCAGGCCACCACAGATATTGTTTAAATTTGCTCTGCATAATCACAACAACTCAACACCTTTTGTTTCTTAATAGAAAATTAAGCTAAAAACCACTGTTTTTTACCTCTATCGTTAATAAACAGAGAAAACCCAAAGATATTTGGAGAAAAGGGGACACACATTTAAAGACTCTTTCTTTAAAAGCACAGCAGCAAATCAAAACATGGATGATCCAAGGCAGAAAAGCCAGCAGCACCAAGCAGTGCCGTACCAGAGATCTGAAACCAGCATTCAGCACTCATAAAACAGAATAGAAGCTACTGTGAGAGTCCTGTCCTGACTCTAAGTAACAGGGAGTGGTGACAATGGGGTCCTGAAAGACAAATGGCTGTTGAAATGTTTTTTATTTCTTTCCAAGTTGCTAATAACTTTTCTTAAATCCTCCACAAGTGTGGTCTTCTTCAGTGTCAGTACAGCTTACACGTATAAAATAAGACAGTGCATATGATGGGAGGAGTGTCTGTCTAGTGAATACAGCTCATCTCTACAAATGGATTTATTAACAAAGTGTTTTTAATAGAAGTCTGAGCAGTCAGATCGATCCTAAATGGGAGACTGGTGCTGCAGGACGCTGAGAACTCTCAACCTCCAAGTATGTCCTTGGGGGCGTCCAGAGCCTTGTTGGGTCAGGTCTCTGCTCCGTCTGCTTTTGAGGATCACTGAGGTGGATGCCAACAAAGCCCTTAAGACATGGGCAAGCATTTTGTGTGAGTCTGCACGGGCACATGCTGTTAGGTTAGCTCCTTAATGCTTTGCACCTGACATTAAGACTAAATTATGCTGCAATTTGCAATAATTTCTCTTCCTGACTGTTTAAATCTGTGCTTTCTGGTTGCTGTAAATCCCTGCTTTGCTTTGCAGTGCTCCTTGGTTTTAGTTGCTCTATTATTAGTGATAGACTTACTTGTGCAGTAAATCAGCTCAGACAGAAGGACTACAGAGTTATTCTTACATTTACCCTCTGCCTGACCAGGGACCAGCAGGAGTCACATACATCCAAGTACCCAGTAAAGCTGGTTACCCACAGTTCAAGGCAAGGAATGACCTGTAGTGCCTTATTTACTTGCACTTGTGCCATGATAAACTGCATCCCAATGGAGAAAAAAGGAATCCTATTTTGAGAGACACCGGAGCAAATACTGATTAAACCCTGTTTTCTTGCCTACATTTGATATTTTAGAGTAGGGTAGTTAGAACTGCTGCTTTGCTGCTTCTTTTAGTTGCATTAGTTATTAAATTTTCCTGTACCCAGACAGAGAAATCTGGAAAGATTCTTTCCTCTGAAACAGTAAAGTGACCATCTATGTGTATAAAAACACAGATTTATTTATGTTTCTGCAGACTGCAATATAAGGCAGCATTTTTATAATCACGGGAGAGTGAAACAATGGAATGCCTTTAACTTTCAGCTAGGCACAAAGGAGGTTACATTCCACATTGCCTTTAATCTGTTTTTATAAAACAGAAATCTGCAGTTGTATTGGCATTCAGTAGCAAAAGGTAGGTAGAAAAAACCTGAAAATTATAAACTCTTGAAATTATTTTCTGCAATGTAAATTTTAAAGCTGGTTGAAGAGCATTGGGGAAAAAAAAGGGTAAGAAAAATGTAACAAAACTAAGAATATTTGCCCAATAATGTATAATCTGGTTAAAGTATTATTACCTTTTGTGAAAGCAGAAGTGATCTAGTGAAAGAAATTATTATAGCACACAGAACTAGGGTAATCTGAAGTAAATTTTTCCTTGGAAATTTGGGTGAATCAGTACAGTGACCTGGGAGCACTGTGTACATTTATAAAAGCACTTGCCACACAGGCCCACAAATGAGCATCTGTCACTTCTGGTGCCCAGCCACAGGGCCGGGCTCTGAGCTGAGCTTGGCCACACCAGCACTGTGGTCCCTCATGACATCTGTTAACCAGCAGACATCAAGCCTTCCAGCAGACACCATCCTCTGTCCCCCTCCTTCCCATCCCTCAAACACCGCACAGAGGGGAAGAGCACTGTTGATCCTTGTTTGCACAGGGTCTGAGAGCATTTGGCCACTTTCTAGGCCACCTGCACTGTCCTTGGGGACCTGAGGAAGCACAACAAAGAAGCCACAGCCACCAGCCTAGGGGTGACCATATGACCACTGAATTCTTTCTGGATTCCCCTCAGAAGCCTGGATACTGGGACATTAACTGAAATACTGACTACAAGTCCTTTTTTCTCCCCAAAAACTGAATGCACTTGAATAGTTACTCCTAGGCCAGCAAGTAACTTTCCCATGCAGCATCGTGACTGCTCTGGCAGCTTGATAGGCAGAACATGTTCCCTTTCTGTTTATTA
The DNA here is from genome assembly GCA_020086605.1 of Lanius collurio. Taxonomy (NCBI): domain Eukaryota; kingdom Metazoa; phylum Chordata; class Aves; order Passeriformes; family Laniidae; genus Lanius; species Lanius collurio. The sequence goes on along the minus strand of JACBWW010000011.1, from coordinate 20,557,746 downwards.
TCCACCTCCATTTCTCCTGCCAAGCTGGAGAATTGGGAAGGCATGCAAGCAGCTTGGATTTGGCTTGTTTTCTGATTGCAGAAAGGTTACTTGAGGGTTACATAGCCCTCCTTGGGCAGAGCTGGTGTCAGTGGCAGGCGCCCCTCAAGTCAGAAATCACAGTCTAGCACTGCACTGCTTGGCTGCCTGTAGGATGCTGTCCTGACTCAAGAAATCTTGAAAGCAGAGAGCAGAAGGCAAATTTTATTGCCATTTGTAACAGCTTCTCTGGAAAGCAACTGCCTTAGAGGTGACAACAAGGTTGTCTTCTGACGTTTGAGCAAAACTGGAGTGTTCAGAGGATGAGCACATAAGGCTCTTACACAGCACTCTCTGGCAATCCTCAAGGAATGAGTTTGCCTATCCTGAATCACGAGGGCAAACTCCTTTTGCCTTCAAACTCAGGGTTAGACATGTGGGTTGCACTGGAGAGGCTGGAGGACTGTGATCAATTACTGGCAAAGATGCCTATCCCCTTCAGAATATCTAAGAACACAGGGAGTGCAGAGGCCACTGCCTGCCTATCTGAAATCTCCCAGCACTGGGGTTTGCCCCCAGAGTTACTGTCACTATCTCACCTTGCAGCTTGTGCTTGAACCTGGCAGAGAAGCCAAGAGCTTTAAATGGCAACTGTTTTTTCTCCACTGAGCCTCTTCCTGTGGGGCATGCCCCTGCTCAGGTGTACCTTGCTGGGAGCCTCCCATGTGATGGCAGAGGACCCTAGGACCAAACCACAGTAAGGGCACAATTAGACACACTGATTTTTCACCAGAGAGCAGCTTCCACTTTCCTGCCCTACAGCTTGGTTTCACTTCTCATTTCTGTAGAAAGCAGTGTTCTGTCAGGCTGTACAAGCCCTCAACTTGGACTTTTCTGAAGAGTGGCTACAGCCACTGGATCATGTTCTCTGCAGGAGGAAATAAAATGTGCCACAGTAGCAGTGGTGTGTGCTGGGCAGAGTCTGAGGAGGTAAGAGCTCACACACATGCATGGACCTGCCAGTGTGCTTAAAAATAAGGCAAACACAATGGGAAGCCTCTGTGCCACATGCACCAGACGGTCTCACACCTGCCACTATCTTCTGCTGGTTTCACCAAGGTAACCACAGAGCGTTTTTTCCCTTTCCCATCCCACTGCATCTGCAGAAAAACAGCTGCCACTTTACAAGGTGTCCCGGAGCTCAGCATCCTGCAAGGCTGTGGGCCACAGTGTACACTGGTGACATCCCCTTGTGACACAGGGCTGCACTGGAGCAGGGCACGATGTCTCAATAGTCATGGCAGTGTTTGCACAGATGTCCCCATTCAGGGCACGATCCTCCACTCTTTGCTGCTGGAGGGGTGCAACAGTTTGGAGTTGGCCTCTCTGACTTCCCATGCTGATACATGTGTTAAGTTCATTATCTTATTTGCAGCACTTTTTCAGGATAACTGAGATGTGGATGTTTGAGCTGTGTCAACAGCACATGCTGTTAGACCTCCAAGGAAATTAAGGCCCTGAAATGATTGCAAATGGAAAGCCTTTTCTTTTTGCCTTTTTAATTAGTAATCCAACCAACCATTTAATAGAGAGCAAAATAATCACAGAGGGGTGAAGGCAAGGTATGTAAACTAGATTTCTGCTTGACTGGACATGCTCTCTCAGGGTGCAATTGGTAACACTTGTCTGCATTAATAAATCTGCACCTACCTGAAACACATGAGAAAAGCTGGGAAAAAATGTCTTTGTTGGCTTCTACAAAGATGTTTCTAACACTCCTATTTTCTTCCAATTGTTCCTCAAAGGCCAACCTTGATCACACTAAAAAGCTAGGATTTCTACATTATTTTGAGAAAATTAAGCATACGTTTTCCAATGGATATTTCCACTCCTATTACTGAAGTCTGAGATCTTCATGAAAAGCCATTAAATCTTGAGGAAGAATTAGACTGTTTCTTGTTAAATGAGGTCTGTGCCAGTAGGGCTTCTTGGCTCCATTTATTTACAAAAAAAAGTAAGCTTTTACAAAACATCCAAACCTGAAAGATACTCTTACATTTGCACATCTGAGTTATATTCCACATTATATTTTAGCCCATACATAGCACTCTCAAGCCCTCCTTATTTTAAGTATCCATATCTAAAAATCTGCACTCTTCCTTTGCACTGATTTTTTTTCTGTGTTTCTTTTCCCAAGCTAATCCAGCAGAAGGTGTTCTTGCTGAATATTTTACCTAATGCTGACATCTAAACTGTGTCAGCTCCTCTGCAATGGGTTTTGTGTTTTGTTTTTTTTTTTTTTTTTCCCAATTTTGCTTGTCAAGAGAGCTCATTGTTAGAAGGGATGTCTCAGGCATATGCTGTGTGTGGAGGGAGAGAGCTGGCATCTCCCTGGTGCTTTACCTCCTCGGTGTGAGCTGTATGCTGGTGTTACCTGCTGCCAGATCCCAGCCTCCCCTGGCATGCCAGGCTGTGCTGGAGAAATCCCGGGTTTCACTTCATTACCCTCTGCTGCCTCTCACACAGCAGCCACACACGCCGTTGCAGGGAGGTCTCCCAGCCGTGGGCAGTGGCATCTGTGACAGCGCCCTGCCAGCTGTGGAAACGCGAGGCAGCTTCACTACATCCTGTGCTGGGTTCAGACCTTCCCAAGCTCGAGCGTGACCGGCCACATGCAGCAGATCAGGCACCGTCTGCTTTGACTTCAGCCATTCCTACAGCCTCCGGCAGAGGCTTTCTTGCCTTTGTCTTCCCTCTTTCCCAGCGCTCAGGAAGGGGGAGACTCTTTACACTGCCAGAGATGACACGTAGGAGGGCGAGATTCAGAGATCGTTGGCAGAGAATTAGCACTCAGGCTAATCTGGTGAAAGGCATATTTTAAAGCAACCAAGCAAAAAGGAGGAGGATAAAGTGCATCACTTCATACTGTGGGGTGCCTTTGGACAGAGATCTGTAAAGAGTCCCAATGTACAGCATTGTTCCAGTTCACAAAATGAGAAAGCAAAGCTTATCCCTTCCAGATTCATCCTGAACTCCAGGAAGGGAAGATTATAAATGCTGGACAAACGCTGGAAATAAATCTACTGCAGAGAGCACACTATTCAAACAGTGTTACTCACAGCCCTGCACCCTTTAACAGCCCCACTGCTGCTGTTCATAACACCACAAGCACCCTTGGAGCTATGGAAAGTCCAAACACCACTGGGACAAGTATTTTCCCACCCATGAGAAAAGAGAACCTGTTTGTGCCACAGCAGTGACTCAGAAGTGGCTGGGGCTGCTCCATGGCCTGTTTGCATGGCGATGGTAGGAGACAGACCTTGTGTACATCAAGCTGTGGCTTTGAAAAGCCAGTGTGTCATGTTTAGACTTGCATAGCAGTTTTAGGCTAAGCTCTAGAAAATAATCTTATTTTTTTTCAGGAGATGTTCAATTAAAAATAAAACAATGATCTTGGGAGAAATTGATTCGCCCCAAGCCAGGCCAGGAGACACTTCAGAGACAGAGTCAGAGAAGTGGGTATTTGCTTTATTCAGCGCTGGGTGTGTGTGGGATCTCTCCTCCAAACACACACACCGGTACCTTCTACAATACAGTACTTATGGGTTAAATTATGAATATTCATTACATTCATTGAGACAGGTGTGGTTATACAAATTATTCCCCGTAAGCCATTAGCATATGGGTCACGCATGCGTTGTGTGTCCTGGTGGTCACACTGAGGAAGGCTTCTCCTCTTCCTCGGGGGTCTCTGTGATGAAGATCAGCAGTCTTCCTCATAGTGCCCTTTTCACCTTTCTCCCTGGGGCATGCGTAGTCCTTTGAGGAACGATTCAGCGGTTTCTGAGATGATCTTTGTCCCTTCTATTTTGACAAGATCAGAGCGAATCCTACTTCCAAGGTTTTGCAATTAGCATTTGCTGTCTGAGTTAACATTTGCTGTCTCCTCCTGTCCCCCCCTATCTTGACAAGATTAGGGTAAATTCAGCTTCTTAGGTTTTATACTTAACATTTGCCGTTTCCTAATAGTTAACTGTGCTTGCATGAGTTACCCACTGACTACCCTTTATTCAAAATCATGAATAGAAATATGCCCAGAAAACTCTTTCTGCTGTCTGATGTTCTGCTGTTGTATTTGTAACAGGAGCTTTTAGAGGTTTGTCCCTTTCTCTGAGAAAAATTCTGGCTCCTTTCACCCTGAGGTCACACGTCCTTGAATTTTCCCAAACAAAGTAATGTCCTGTGGCTTTGCTAAGAATTTTTTTTGGCCATTTCAAATTCCCCATTTCACTTGTCCCAGTAAAGGGGTTATATGCAAACTCTCATGCAAGTCTCATCCTTTAGTAAGCCACAGTAACGACCCTGGCACTGGAACTATTTAATAAGGAAGACTCCTTTGATGTGAAAGAATGCAGAACGACATATGAAGTTTAGCCCTTCCAAGAAAGTCTTCTCATTCTCTTCCTCTGAACTCCAGAATATGCCATTCATTTGAATGTGTCTAGAAGATATCTGATGCTTGAGGATGAGAGAGTTTATCTGGCTCAGCACTGCGACTGCTGTCTCTTGGAAGTTTCAGCTGTTGCAGAAAATGAAGCGAATGGTGGTGTACAACTATGACTTTTTTTTCTCCTCTGGGACCCAAAGGCAGGATTTTGTTTGGTACACAGAGATTTTATTTTAAACAGGGCATCTAAGGGCAAATGAAATTTCTGCTCCAATCTTAATGTCAAATTAAAACACGTAATGTTTATTCCTTGAGAGCACCTTGACAGAGTAGAATCTCCAACATCATATTCCAGAGTAAATATATATGCCTATCTGTAAGGGACAGTGACTTAGAAAACCAATCTTCAGTTGCAGAAACCACAGCCTCGTCTCTTGCCCCTTGGGGCCAAATCCAGTAAAGAGAAAAAGGCAAATGTCCCATTTCCCTGCCAGCAAAGTCCCTGACCACCCAGAAGGCTATTCAACCCAGAGAGAAGCAAGCAGTTTTTTATGCAGCTTCTACAATCTCCTCCCAACCCTATTTAGACACAAACCAGGCTTCTACAGGCCTTGAACAGACTCTATGGGGGCTGTTATTCTGCATTTTAGAATCATGGTAAGAGGTCTCACAACACTGCACATGGTGACAGGCCTTACAGAAACCCACAATAAGAGACAAGACTTTTCCTCTCTCTAGGTTCTGGTGCTCCTCAGGACAAGAGAGGCTCATCTCAGTGGGAAAATATGATCAGGATGACTCAACCCAGCAGTCAAAGATCAGAAGAGCAGACAGATCAGACAGAGAATCATAGAATCATTTAGTTTCAAAAACACTTCTAAGATCATAGAGTCCAACCATAAGCCTAACACTGACAAGTCCATTGCTAAACCATCTCTCATTCCAGTGATGTTCATGTGCTTTTAATTTTTTTTCATGGATCCGTTTGTCTATGACCATCTACAAACAACACTGAGATGGACTGGATAGGCGCAAGGGAAAGTGAAGCTCTGCTTTCTGTAGTTTTCTTTAGCAGGCTTCTTCTCCTACACATTATCTGGGCATTTACCTGATTTTGTAATCTAGACTTGTTTTAAAGCTTATCGTCCTCAACACAAAGAACAGCAGCTCTCACCCTGGCAGAAAGGGGCACCCCAGCAGTCTTATTTTGACTTCCCTCTCCAAATCAGGCAGATTGGGGATTTTAACATGGGCCTTCCCCAGTGATTTCTGAACCACAAGGCTGCTGGCTACTCTGCTTAAATGTTCAGCATTTCCAGTTGGAACTGCTCCACTCTGTGCTAAACAATTAAGTGTGAACAAATCTGGTTTGGTCACTCTCATGAAGCTTAAGGGAGAATAGGAGTAGGGAAGGGTTTTCATAAGGACAGTCAGGATCTACATCACATCACGTCATAAGGGGAAGTTGCAAATTTTCTCCACACAGAAAGAAGGAACTGAAGTGGAAAGTGCAAGCCCTGGACAACCCATCTTGGTCCAACCACACAGTGAAACAGAAACAAAAACAATTAAAGGAGGAAGCGACGTGACCAGCAGTGTCACATCAGCACTGCTGCTCTGGAAACCTCCTTGGCCAGGTCTGCCTGCCTGTGGGTGGGAGAAGACTGAATGAGGTAATGAAGAGAGAAAATGTCTCCTCACTCTGCTTGATCTCAGCTCAGCAGGGTTTCTGAGGAGTTCCTTGCATGCTCTGGATGTGCACATCTATTGGCATCCATTACCTTGCTCAGGGATTATTCTCTTAGATGTTTGAGATCTGAGTAAATTTCTCAGGGATGCAGAGCAAATTAAATGATACAGGAATGGCCTTGGCAAGGGGAAAATGTAGACGTTTGAGAGCTACTCCCTCACACACCCTAGTTTAACATAATCTGGCTCCTTGAAGATCTGTGTCTTGTGGTTGATTTTAAACTCCCAGGGAAGCTTTTCCTGTGGTTGGGACATTCACGAAGTCTCTCTCTCATGTGGGTGTTCCAGCAGTTAACACCATCTGCAAACATGTTGGAGACATTGCCTGTGCTGGGGCACACATTTTGCTTTTTTTTTTTTTAATTTTATGGGACTCTAATTTTCACATGACTGATGGAATTTAATAACATCTCAGACATTTCCCTCACTGAAAAATGTGCCTGAAAATGACAAAAGGATTCAAACACTGAGAGGTTCAAGTCAGGCAGCCAACATGATTGCATAAGATTTGCTTCCTTGGAAAAGTCATGCTAGGAAACAATGCGATTCAAAGAATCTGCTTTTCTGTTCTTTTAATTCTCTAATTCTAACAAACCCATCTGCCTGTAGGACCAGAAAATTTTCCATTCATAGAAGATGCACGGTCTGTATCTGTAAGGTCCTAGAGATTCAAGGCCCCTGCCTAAATTTAGGGGTGCCTTGTCCTCTGCAGAGGTATGGAAATTAACCTTGTGTTTAGCAAAATCTTCCTTAGATTGCCAGTATCTTTTGATGACAACAAGTAATGAAAATTCTATTGACTATTTTCACAGTCCAGTTGAAAACAAGATACAAATCTGAGTAAATTTCTCTTCAAAATACTCTCTTCTCAAGAAAAAAAATAAAATTAAAAAGCAACAAAAATGTTGATTGGTGGTGTTCATCAATCTGTATAGCAGAGGCATGAGCAAAACCACCTCACTTACAGATTGGCACTGTTGCAAAAAAGAGGAAGATGACAAGGCAAGTGAAAGGACTACATTCCATACCCACCATATAAAATCCAGGGGAGATAGGCCTGCTTCCTCTGAAGATGCTCAAATGCCACAGAAACACCTGAGAGAGTGGGACTGTGTTGATTTCTCAGGGGATCAGCACTCTGGGATTGGACAGCCTGTGTGGGATTTCCCACACCACCTACAGCTTTATCACCCTCAAGGCCATCCCTTGGAGTTGGGTGAGATGCACATGTGCTGCTGGCACAAGGGACATGGCTGCAACTCCAGACCAGCCCACGCTGGCAGACAGTGCCAGCCTCTCTCCCTGGGAGCGGAGAGCATAGACGTTTGGGAGGAGGAGGAAGAAGAGGAGGAGGAAGTTGGTGTCAGTGACATTTCTCTCATGTGTAGCAGCAACCACAGTAGCTGAGAAGGCTCCTGAGCCACGAAACTGGATTGCAGATAACTGAGAGAGGTTTCTCCTGTGTCCTGTGGGTCCATAAACCTGTATGCGGGTGAGTTATCAGCCTGGGAGTACATCTTGTCCCTTGATCAAACCAGGGCCAATAGGCCATCATTTCCAACAGTATCCAGCCTTGTGTTAAGGAGCAACTTGTGGCTTGAAAAGTGCCTCTGTCATCCTGTATATAAATAACAGACACAGCACAAGCTGCATCATGTCTAACTGGAAGACAATAATTGCTTCTCTGGATTTATTGTTGACTGTGAACACACTAACATGGAAATACTTTTTTAAAAGTCTGAAGGCAGTACATGTTTTCTCTATCTGTGTTCTTAAATTGATAAAATACATCTGCTCTAAAGTGCTATTGCAGCTTATCACAGAAACTTGGATCTAATTTATTGCCAACAAAAAGCTTTCTTAAAGTCTCTTCCTTTGTCAGATGCTCTACCATAAAACATGATAATTCACATTAAGAATGCATTTAAACACTGCTGAAAAGACAACTTGTCCTGAATAAAAGGTAGCATTCAGGGTGATGGTTAGGATAAAACATAGCCAAGATTGGAAATACAAGCTTTAGTGATTTGGAACACATCAAGTCTTGCCTAATGACCCTTATATAGCCAAAATGGCCTAGAGCCTGCTGAGAACTATCTCTCCTTAAATCAGCTTCCTTCTGAGATCTCAAAATCATCCACCAGATATTTCAGAAACCCAGATCCACTGCTTTCACCCATAACACTCCCTTTACCCATTTTTTGTACACCTGTCAGAGACAGGCAAAACTTGTTGCTCCTCAGAGGTTTTAAAATCAAATTAAGTCAAATCACATCAAACCAGAGGGATGTGCAATTCCAAACATAATTGCTGACTGTGGCCACAACCTGAGGACAGGCACGCTGATGGACAATCTGAGCCCTTCTCTTCCACAGAGTCAAACAGATACCACAGTGACTTTAGGGAAGCTTAAGGGGAAAAGCTTACAGAAGGAGCCTGAAGAGTCAGTAGTGTCTGCATGGAGTAGTCCTGCTTGTGAGAGGTGCCTATGCATCTGGGGATGCTGGCACAGCCCATAGGTGTTTCACAGTTATCACCCAAACTCCTCCTCATTCTTCCCAGATTTTTGTACCTTTGTCATGCATTCTGCACCCAACCCTTGGCTCTTTCGCGCTCCTTCCCCCCCTGGATAACAGGGTGAGCACAGAGCAGATGCTAGGGAAAGGTGATGTAAACACAGCCCTGGCATTCTCGAGAAGCCCACACTTCTGTAAGCAAACTGCGTCCCAGAAGCCATGCTCCTTTTGCTCCTGGAGCAAGCATGCCCTCCAAATCCAGCATGTTTCTGTAGTGGCTCTACTGGATGTGGACAGGGAGAGCTGAAGTTGCCTGCCACAGCTGGTGCCCGTTCACCTCTCCAGGTTTTCTCCTCGGGTCCTGTTTCTGTCCTCATGCCATGAGTGTTAAGGCAGCCCACGGTACTACAGGGTAGAAGCTCCCTTCTCCCAAGGAAAAAGGCTGAGAGTAAATAGCATAATGGCCAGACTTTTTCTTGTGGCATCAGGACAGATCCAGCCTTCTTGATGATCTCACGGATTTCCAGGCAGCTGGCAGTTTTTGTGTCCCTGTCTTAGGCACTGTTCTCTGCTTGCACAAGGAAATGAATAACTTGTCCCAGGAAACAAGTGGTGCTGAGGTGTTGCCCCTGTTCCTGTCCAAAGCTCCCCTATTGAAGGCCCAGTGGGTGGTGGGGCACGGTGAGTCTCTGTGCACGAGACCATTGGGACTCACCCGGTGGCTGAGGAGAGTGCTGGGCAGAGTCATACCCCTGCTCCAAGATCTACTCTCCGAGCACTCAGCAACCTCCCTCTCTAGCACCCATCTTCTCAGCAAAGCAACTGTCCTGCTCGGGACATTCTGAGGCCTGGTAGGGCAGGAATATTGGGAGGGCTTGGCCACACTTTTAGGTTCGTTTCCACCTCTGTGTTAGCTCCTTTAAGTGCCCCCTAACAGCTGCTGTTTGAATTGCTTTCTTAACTCACTGGCAATAGCGAGTCACTCCAATGCCCCTGCTCAGTGGCACTGGCAGATGCACTTCTATGCAAGACTATTCTGCTAACACTGGTGCTTTCCTGAGCATCACAAAGCACAGCTGCACACAAGCCAGGAGGTGCAGAAGGAAAATGAATGTTTCGGGTTAAAAATGCAATATCATAGATTAGTAGAAAGAAGGAAAAAACCCCCAAGCCACCACATAGGTAACTGCTCCCTTAAAAGGATCAAGTTCACTCACAGATTTAAAAGTTTGAAAGTTATTAATGCCCTTACATTACTGCTTGAACAACTTGGCCAGACCTTCCTCCCTCTGAGAAGAACTCAGACTTTCCTGGAGACACCTCTGCAGCCATGGGTGAATCCTATTTTTTTGGCAGTACTTAAGTGTTACTGCACACAGCTATCCATGTAAAAACATCATCAAAGTCTCCAGTGCGAAGCATGTAGCAAAAGCTGTGGACATCTACGTTAGATGCTTTGGAAATGCCACTGTGGAGCATGCTCCTCCAGATACTAACTCCAGCTATTTGCTTGCCATTAGAAAATGTCCTGCTCAGTCCAACACCCACAAATCAAGAGTGTTGTGCAGCAATACAGCATTGTTCACTCTCTTTTCTCAAAGAAAAAAAAAAGAAATCAGATTTCATCGCTTCTTTGTGTATTACAGTTGTTTAAATGAAAGACTTTGCTTCGAATTTTCCTACAGTCATTTTCTGTCTTATTTTTGTTATGCTTCCAAATAACAAGCATTCACTTGGGAAACATAAGAAAAGGAAAATGTTGAAAAGCTATTGATCTGCCAGGTGGAAAACTCTACATTTCATTACAATCACCAAGACAATTTGTTCTTTGAATTTATTTTGAAGCCTGCACATCTATTGTATGCCACGCTTATATGTATAAGTCAGTTGTGAATACAGTTTGGGTCTTGTTCACAGTGCTGTCTACAACCAGAAAAAAACCAAACTGCTAGCAATGCTGACATTCATCCCTATGGAAAAAGCAACTCTAAAATGACTGCTCATGTGCCATGGGAGATGCCAAATTACAGTATCTCCTTTTCCATTAGTCATTTCACAATATTGTTCCCTGTTTCTACATCTCACACTTCCCCAGCAAGAAAGCAAAGATGCCACCAGACTCCCCGCTATCCTTAAGCGATAGATTGAAAACATTTCCCTTTTTTTTTGTCTTTTAGGAAGAGGAGAAATAGACCATGCATTTAAAGAAGAGTTTGAGTTGCTGCATTTCTAAATTTCCACCAAAATACTCATTGACAGAACTGTGAGAACCAAGAATGCTCTGCCTAGTGGGGTTTCAACACTCCATGCTTCAGATAATTTTCTCCAACTAGTTCTCAGCTTATCATGTCACTTCTCTCCAAAATTAAGTGCCTGTCTTGCACTGTCTTTGGCAAAGCCTACTCTAATGTCCCCTGGGCCTTCCACAAAAACAGAAGCAGCAGCAGGTACTCATTAATTGCCTACCTCAGCCATTGCTATTGTCAGACCTAAGGGGGGTGATATCACATATTTCTCTAACTTAATGAACACTGCGTGGACTGCAAGGGCCAGAGAAACCCCAGACAGACAGCACCTGATGTTGAAAAAGAGCTTTTAAAAAAAGTCAAAATCCTGTTCTTCCTGTATTTGCTCCAGAGCGGGTGAAGTTGTTGAGAAAGAACAGCTTTTAAAGGCACGGAGTGGATTCTGGCATGCTTCCCCTTTTGTGTTCCAAGCTTTCGGTTGGAAAAGGCTGCATTGAGGGTGGGGTTTTTGTTAGTGTAGTTGTGCTGCTAGATATGTATTTAATCTTTTTCCCTGATGTTCCTGTTATGAGAAGTCGCAGCCAGAGTTAGGGAGACATTTATCAACAGAGAAAGCATACACACAATTACTACAGCATGGTCTAAAACAAAGGAAGTTCACTTTCCATTACCCTGAGGCATTGAAAAGGCTCTGCTGTTCTTACTATTCCCTCTCTCTTTCCAATATTAATTTATTGGAAACTGGCACCCATCCTTTCCCCATGAAGACCTGGGAAGTTTGCAAGCTTTAAGTGAAAACTCGGGGTGGATCACATCAGCCTGATTGGGATGAGAAGGAACCTCTGGGCATCATCTGGTGAAACTCCCCTGTTCAAATGGGATCACCCAGAGGTGGTTGTCCAGAAGACTTTTGAATATATCTGAAGATGGGTATCTGTGCACTTAGAAGCATTTGTTTACCTCATGTAAACGCATGAAAGTGTCTTATTTACCCAAACCATCCTTCCACAAGAAATAATTCCCAAAGATCATGGACAGGTCCCCATGCAAAGGAAAACGAAGCAAGCCTGAAGATACTGCATGGTCAGGGTGGGCATTAATTTCTCCCATGACACCAATCAACCCTTTCACTTCTTATGAGAGAAAAAAATAAACACACTTTCTCTTTTCTCTGCATTTTACCTTTTTTGTCTCTCCAAACAACCACACTTTGCCTTGCACTGGTCCGTCAAAGGGAATTACCAAGATGGAGCGAGCCCTTTGCTAAGATGTCCAATAACCGTACAGACAACTTTCTAATCATCCTATCATGAGGGGCAGTAGGGGTGACAGACCTGGAAATTCTGCATGGGTCAGATGGGTGGTTTTGTTGATAGAGGAGTGAATAAGCAAGTTTCAGTTCAGCCACCTTCCTGCTCTTCCCCCTGGGGAAATACAAGCCCATGTAAGAAGGAGGAAGTGGTTAAATATGGGGTTACCTGACCAGATCTCTCACCGATCTTCCACATTTGGTTCCACATTTGGGGATTCCTTCAGCCACCAGTACATATGTTTCTGAATTTTGATAACATATACTGGTGCAGTCCTGCATGTTCTTGTTAATCTTGTGACTGTTTGTTTGGGAGTGGCGGTGGTGCTTTTGTTGTTCTTGGGGATTTTTTGTTTGCAATTTTCTTTGCCTGCTTTTTATTTTGTTTTGTTTTTTGGTGGGTTTCTTTTTTTCTTTTTTTTTTTTTTTTGGTCTTTTGAATTGCAGCTTGCTAACTTGTGGACTTTACTAACTTGTGGTGGTAACAAGATTTCCAAACAATTGTCCCTTATTTAGGAAACTTTTTTTACCATGTGCTCAACCAAGTACTCTTTGGAAGCTAGCACAGATTCCCCAGAACTTTCCAGTTTTCCTGTGAGGTGTAATAATATCCCTGCTCCAGCATGAGTGGAAATAATTAAGGGCCATCTCTCTGTGCTTCAGCAGGCTAAGAATGAAGCCTCCAATTTACTCTCTTAGACTTTCTGTAAAAGCATAGCACAATAAGTTGCCCTGAGGTGTGAGTTTTACTCAAGACAGTATCTGGGGCAGCAGGTGACTGAAATTATGTGGTTTTCTTGAAAGACTGAGGCCTTCTTCCCTTATCACTAGCACAGAATTCTGTAGCATTGTTTCATTGTAGTGACTGCACTTTCCAAAAACTCTTGTCTTGTCTTACAGGTGGGCTTATCCCAATTGCTACCATAATTAATTCTTCATTAGAAGGATGGTGTGACCTAAACAGCCCAAATAAATGGGCTAATAATTAATCTTCTTGCCTAAACTGAGAATTAAAAATATCCTATTAATGAAAAAAAAATCACCATGATCCATTTGCTTTTTGTCAGTTTATATTTTTCATTTGTCTTGTATCCTAGCTTTGGTAATCAAGTAGATTTCATTTTTATTTACAGCTTATTTCACTGGTGGATTCAGTTGGAAAGGGTGAAGTAGGAAGGAGACAGAATCCCATATGAAAACCAGCTGTTGACATTGGAATTTAAAACTAAAAAAAAATAAGAGACAAAGAGAAACATCTTCTGCATTTCTTTGCCTATCATTGCCTAATTTGTGGCAAATCACAGACACATTCCTAAGGATGCAGATGATGACAGTGTCACAAGACTCATTGTTCCAGTGGTCACAGGAAGTCAGTGGCAATCAGAGGATCAAAGGCTCCCCAAAAGAGACATTTCTAGTGTTTTGGTTTTTTTTTTAATTTGTCCATAACAAGGTGAAATTTAATTTGACAAAACTGCTCCAAAATCAATGCCTTGCAAACGATATTGCATATGTTTCATTTCTACCATATACACTTGATTGCTATGTCAGGGGTTTTTTCAGACTTTTTCCACAAACACAAATGTGCCCAAACATGAAATTCTCAATTAACTGCGCAGTCTATTCTGTAAGCAGAATCCAAATAACAGCATTACTCTTGTCCTTAACCCTATAAAATGCATTAAAAAAAATCTGAATTTTGCTGTTTCAAACAAGCTCATGCCCCAGAGATGGGCTTCAGCTGTGATACATTGATATCACATATAAAATATCCCTCATGCATGACTCAGGGGTACAAGACATCAGCCACCCTCAGACGCACCGTAACGCCAGGAGGGAATCACAGTAAGGCACAGGCACAGCATTTGCCTGCCTCCACTGGCAGCACATACTATCTACATGCAAACCTTAAGGGGGCTAAAATGCTTCACTCCAAGGAAAGGCCAGGACATCCCAGGGAAGGAGTCAGCCAGACACTGCTGTGTGTAAACATCTCGTGAGAGCGCCTCAGCCACACTTAAAGGAACATGCCTTTTAACGCAGCTCACACAGCCCTGGTGTGGCACTGCACTGTTTGCATCCTTTTACTGAGGTCAGCAAAGAAGCTGTGGATGCCCCATCCACACTTGCATCCAACACTTGTCCCCAGGTATTCAAGTCCAGGTTGTATGGGGTTTGGAGTAATCTGTCTCATGGAAGGTATCCCTGACTGTGACAGAGGATTAGGTTATCCTTCAGGTCCTTGTCCAACATAAACTATTCTGTGGTTCTGTCTTGCACAGTGTTTTCATATTCATTCTTGCTTTATCATTCATTACTTGATTTGGTTTCACATGCTGATGAAATCCTACATTTTACTGTCTCTCACCTACCAACTCACTTTAGTTTCTTTAATCAGGCCATTGCTTCTCTCTGATTCAGCAAACCAGTTTCTAATTCCTAGTTCCACTTGATTAACCATCAGTTTCATATAGCTACGGCTGTTTGTTTTATTCCTGCAATTTCAATTTTCACTAGCTCTGCTTACCTCCCCGGGCTGCAGTTGGCAGCAGCGTGAGGAGGAGGTGCAGGACACAAGCAGACCAAACAGTCTGTGGCTACACAGCTCTGAGGAAGCAGCTCTGCAATGTATCAGCAGACACCAGCTCCCAATATCTTCACTTTGAAAGGAGACAGCTCCCCCATAAACATCACCCAGCAAAAATTCAGTTGCACATCAATGGTTATTGATGAAAAATTAAGACCTGACGATCTTGGAATCAAACTCAGAAATCAATAAACCATTCATAGGAAATTACCTCTCTTCCTCTGTGTGCATTTTGTTCACCAGCCTTTCCTAACTTTTAGACATGTGTCGTCTGACATAATTCATCAAATAACTTAATCTACATGACAAAAATTATGCACATAATTTGTGAGCAGACTCCACAAACATTTAATATTCAAAATTCAAGCTGTGGTGATTAGTCTTGATTGAACACACAAATCAGCCAGTGTCTTACAGTATTTGAATGATTAACTCCACAGTTTTTGGAAAAAAAACTCCACACTTATGATTATGATGAATTCAGAATCTGCTTTTTTGGAACTACTCAGATACTTGCTTGTGATTTTGTCACACCTCCCATTTTTTAGTTTTAATTCTATAACGCTCTCACCATTAAATCCATTTGCAGACAGCAAACAGAAAAGGAGGATGTATTCCAGAAATGTATTCCTGGATGCATTCTGATAGAAATTTGGAATTGACTTTTACAAAAGCTTTCTGCAACACTTGCTCTGACCTCTGATTTTTCAGGCAAATAATGAATTCATGCTGATGAACAGTGTGCAATTTGACAATACCAAGACAAAAGTGCTTTAGAATTATTTTTCTTCCTCCTGGTCCATCTTTCTACCCTAGGATCAGATCAGTGGATGTGAAAGACCATAATCTGGATATCTTCCATTTAACTATTTTCAGAGGAACATCTTGAAAGTTTCCTTTCGCCTTCTTAAGATGAAAAGTTCTTTTGAACTCCATTGGCATTTTAGTGCCAGCAGTGAGATCAAAACGAAGGGTTTCTTATTTCTCTCCCTCAGAGAGACACCTGGAAGAGCACCAGAGGCTATCTGATATTTTGAGTATCTGCCACATTTCTCCTGATAGATGTTCTCTTCATCCTTGCACACTGCTGTCCTGTACTACACTTAGAAGCTCAGAGTCAAGGAAAAATGCTCTAGAACAAAAAAAAAATCAATAACTAGAATGCAAACATCAGTATAAATACCCTATTACCAGCCTCATTTGTAATCAGTTTCATTATATTACAGCAAAATGCATATTTCACCCCCATATGGAAGATGACTGAAGCAGTAAATATACAGCAAAGCAAAATCACTATTGGAAGAGCACTAGTTCCCTTGGAAAACAGCCTTAGAGCAAAATCAGAGAAGCACAAAATCCTGCCAAGACATCGAGTTTTGCTGACATTTTGTTTTGGAAATAACATCAAAAAGTAAATGTTGTCAATACCAAAAAGGAATCTGATAGCAGTATTTACAGTTTCAGTGTGCTAAAATAAAGTTGTTTAAGTTAATTCCAAAGCCACTTTTGCTTCAGGTTTAAGTCAACCAGGTATCATGACTTAATTCCTAAACCCTCAAGAAAAAGAGTGGGATGGAAATGCTCCAGTTACACTGAGGCATGCTGAGAGGAAGATTTAAGTTTTATTATTGTAAATATTTTGGGCAAGAATAGTGCAATTTGGGAATGTTTGTTTGAATTAACATAAAACCACACCTGGAAAGAAAATTCAGAAAGGATAGTTAAAGAGCACCTCAATCCTGCACCCAGCTCCTGGTGTAGCAGCAAGGGGAAAGTTGTCCAGTTGCTGTACATGTTCAACCTCTTTCCTTTGCCTGGCAGGGAAGATCTAAGGATCTTTTGGTGTTTGCAGTCTCTACACAAAGGGGAAGGAGATGTTCAGCTTCCGCTGCCAGTGACAGAGCAACCACAGGACAGGGACTTCTGCAGTAGAAACCTCAAAAGGACAGAAAGGGTAGCAAGAAATATGGTGGGTGTGTGGGAAAGAGAAGAGCAAACAGGGCAGCTGCATCTGGGTACAGGGCAAAGGTGTTTTCCTGAGGTTTCTGCAGGAGGGAATTCCCCAGCAGCTATTTATTGCAATTTCTGACTTCAAAAGACAGGACTTGGGGAAATACAGCACAGGGGTAGATGGTGCTGAGAAATACCCATCTCTCCATCTCCCATTTCTTCTTTAGATGAGGAAACCAACTGAAGCCCACTTCTGATCCTCCAAGCAGCTGCATCACACACATACACAGGCTTTGTGGGCATATTTCTTTTCACATGCCCAGGAGGAGGACAGGGCATGAGGAATGATTACACTTACAGAGATAAAAAGCCTAGATTTTTTTTCCTGGGAAGAGCAAGGTGAGGTCAGACAAGGTGCAAATCAGCAGAGCTATGCCTGTGTGTGCTACAGGGTAATTTTGGCAGAAGGGGAATCCCAGTTTCAAAGTGACCCTTATGCTACAAATAGGAGTTATCTCATGATGAGGAGCGCATCACACACGTACTTGTAGGGAAGTGAGAGTCACAGCACTCCCCAAGAAAGGGATGCCTCCAAAGCCAGAGAGGTGGGAGGAGAAGAAGGAGTTCTGCTCCATCTTGAGGGTTCCTACTAAACACTTTGAGATCAGGTGTGGATGGGGGACCCTGTGCTGCCACCATCCCGTTGAATTCAAGGATGACACCCAGCAGTGTTGCTGCAACATCCTTTTGGGACGCTAAATCCCACACCAGCAACTTTTCACCACTTTCAGGGAGATGGGGCTCTGCTGTGGCCAAGGATGGGGTGCTCTTTCCCATGCCAAAGCCAGACCCTTTCTCAGAGTAATTTCATACACCGAGCGACCAGATGGCAAAGCTCAAATGTCATGTTAGCCTGTTTCAGAAAAAAACCTGCAACCCAGGACACGGCTGGCAGAGCAGAGGGAACATAGCACATGAGCACACACACCCACTCACCAAAACACAGCTGGCTGGGGTTATTTTTAGACCCAATTTGACAAGGTCCCTTTAAATTTCACTGGCTTTTGTCAGTTTGTATCACAGAGCTAACGTTGTTTAAACAGAACACATTATTTTTGGCCCGTGAATCACAGGACTCGCTCAGCAGCCTTTTCATGCAAACCACTGAGAGGCCTCTGTTTTTCTCTGCTCCGGATTATTGCAAAAAAACCCCTTAATCACCAGGTACAGCGATTGGCTTCAAAGATTTGCAAATTAGGAGTAAGCTATCAAATAGCTTCCTAGGGGCTGTAAACCACACAAATCCCATTGCCATTAATGAGGGCTTATGCCACTAAATAATAACTTTCTGTACATGCACACACAGATCTATATACACATACAGAGTGCATAGCATGCCTGGTTGGTTTACTCCTGCAGGAGGCACACGGGATTTCCCCGATGTAACATCCTTGCTAAACCTAACTGGCAGGCAAGTGGGGGGATCTCTCGGGGACCCCTCACTCATCCCTCTGGGAGCCAGCACCCTGGGAGCAGCGGCAGTAATTGCTCAGCTGCGGTTTTAAGGGAGATGCTGGCAGAGGAGCTGTGGGAGTGCTATGAGGGAGGGTGAAGCACCAGGGGACTTTTAAGTATGGCAGGAAAAAAAAAAAAGGCAGAGAAAAAAAGGCAAAGGCAGTTTGTTTTTCATCTGTATTCCCAAAGACCTTTGTAAATACGTGTGCCTCGTGCCTAACCACTGTCAGTGGTGACAGGGATCTTCCTGGCTCCTCTGCGGCGGGAGGAGGAACATCCCCATCCCTGAGCTCAGCGCCTACGTAGGCTCGTGGTTCCCCAGTCCCCCTGGGCTGCGGGCAGCCCTCCTGCAGCCCTGGAGCACCACCAGCACCCTGAGTCACAAGCTGCTGGGGCTGGGCGCCTCGGCCAGCAGACCGCAGCCTGCGCAATGCTTGGGGAAAGCAAAACAAAAACAAGCCACACGCTCCCCCCCGTTCTCACCCAAGGATGGGTTTGAAATTATTTGCAGCTGTTGCACAAAACTGTCAACTTTCGGCTGCATCAGCCTCTTCTCAGCGCCGAGGGGATGGGAGGGCAAGGGAAAAGCAAAGCCCCGAGGAGGGCACAGCTCTGGGAAACCCAGTCCTCCCGCTGAGACATCCCAGTGGTTACTGGTTTTCCTCAGCTTGTGCACATCCTAACCCACTCTTTCAGAATGGAAGGACTATCCAAATCATGACATATGTGTGAAAATGAAAGGAATGCAAGTGTTTGGGTTTTTTAAGATCTGCAGACTATTTTCTGCTCTAAATTAAAAAAAAAAAAAATAGGGAAGAAAAAGAAAAAACCCGCATAGCTTCCATGTCCCAGGTTGAAATAAAATAATGCAACATTTGCTCTTTTGCACTGGAGATTTCCAGGATCTTCCTTCCTCCACAAGGACCCTCCCCTGAACACTGCTGGTCTGCCCGGCACAGCTGGAGCCTGTGTCAGGGCTCCGGGCAAAGGGCAGGGCACCAGTGGGCGGTCTCCAAAATAAACTCAGCTGCGGCCACATTTCCTCCTCACCACCCTTTCTGTGACAAGTCAGGAGCCTTGCCCAACCCTGTCTAGCCCCATTTTGCTTAACCAAGGCAAACGCTACTGCAGTTTGTCCAAAAGGGTAAAGAGAAGGAGGTGGGGAGGGATGGAGCAGAGCCCAAAAAAGCAACTAGGCTATGAGGGACAATAGGCAGGGTTAAAACAACAATGATCGTTTCCAGGATAAACATGGTCACTCCTGAGAAAAGATGGCTTAGAAAGTGTCCAGGCAGATGAAGAGTCTCAAAGCTTTCTATTTCAAAAAAAAAAAAAAAAAAAAAACCAAAACAAAAAAAACAAACCAACCAACCAAAAAAAAAAGCTACCAAAAAAACAGAAAGGGAAGACAATAGAAGGAGAAGTCCCACCTAACAGTCTCTATTTTAAAGACCACTTTCCCAGTGTGGCAGCAGCAGTCCTTTGCCTTCACTGGCTGCACAGCCCTGTGGAGCAGGCCAGTAACACGTCTGAGCACAACTCCTCATCCATTTCAATTTATACCATCATTTGAGCATCCCAAATGCAACCATTCCAGAAGGGCCCAAGAGGTACCTGTGGTGGGAAGCTCAGGACAGGGTGATCTGAGGTTGCAGGTGAGGCACTGGCCCTACTACACACAGGTCACATTGCCTCACCTTTCCTCACTGTCCCCACAACAAACAGTGAGCAAAACAAATGCATTCAAGTCTCAGGGGAAAGTCTGTGACAGGTACTGGACAAGGGCTCAAAGCAACAATAAAAAGAGGTGTGCAAACACAAGGTTGGATGGTTCTTTTCCCCTGGCAAACATTTCCATTTTGTTCACCCTCTGATGACACTGGCTCCTTTGTACAGTAATCTTGGAATCTTGGCCCTCTTCAGCATCTTCTTTGCAAGACATAGCATCATCTGGGATTTGAGGATAACTTATCCACTTAAAAAATATACATATTACATACAATTACCACTGTAACTTAACAGGAATTGTATTCTCTCCAAAATAAACACTCTGGTCAGTGAGCTTCAAGTGACTTTCAGACAAGGTTTACAAAAACAAAAGTGAAAAACGATGCCTACTTTCTGTATCCCTACCTCCCAAATAAAACAGTTTTGTCCTCAGTGGAAGGTTCCACCAGAAACAGAGGAAAGATAGGATTACATGGAGTATCCCACATTGTGGGGGAAGAGGGGGGCTATTAAGTGAGAGGAAAAAGCTGATTGCTATCTGCTGTTTCATCTCAACAGTTGAGAAACAAGGGAAATGAGTTAGTTTTGCCACTAGGGACACGCAAACCTCAGTAGGTTCCAGAGAGTAGCATCAAGAGAACTTTCCATGAGGTCCCTAGGACAAAAAAAGTGCAAGTGAGGGCAAAGGAATTAACACTTTAGGGCAGAGCAAGCATCCACTAAGCAGCTGCTAGGATCCCCTAATTTGGGGGGCAGGTCAGGTCCTGGGTTTGGGGACAAGGCTGATAAGTTTATGCTTTGTCATTTTCATTAATGTCTGAGAGCTATCAGTTACAGCTCCAGAGCCTTAGCAGCACACCAGAAATATACTGGATTTACTCAAGCTTTCAATCCACCCTGCTTTGGGTAGGGGCTTAACCACAGAGTAAGCAATCTACAGGTGAAATGTGAGTTCTGACTGAAGATTGGTTATCAGGCACCAGGGTGTCATAGAGAAGTCCAATGCAGACTCTTCCCTGTTCTGATAGAAATGGAGCAACCCATGCAAGGCCATTCAGCATGTCATCACATGCATGGACATTATATATTTAAATAAATACAGGGACTCCAGAAGACAGAATCCCCCTCCCTGCTTCACCAAGCCTTAGCAGTATATCTTCCTTTACACAACCAATATCCAAAGGTAACAAGGCCATTGTGAGCTGCTGCTCCTGACTTAACTACCTACTTGTGCAGGTGATCTTCTACATTTGAAAAGAGAAATACTTCAGAAAATACTCATGATCCAGGTTCCTGGAGATAGATTGCTGTTTCTTCTTTCCATCCCTTTAGGCTGCTTTCTCCCTTGCCCTCCTACTTTCTTCCTGTAGTTGTCATGATATTTTTGAATCCTTAACTTCACCTTTTCTTGCCAGCCAAACTTCTCTCAGTGGCCTAAATGCAAATCTAACCATTGAGGCTCATTGAAAGAGAAGGTGCACTCCGTGAAACCAATTGCACAGAACAGACAGCTTATTTGTCCACTGCAAAAAGACACTTCAAGTAAATTTTTAAAAGTCCATGCACGTCCCACAGAATTATATGGCTAACTTCAGATTTGCAGCAGCAGTCCTCAAACTCATAATTTAAAGATGCCTAGACCACTGCACTATGGAGTCAGTTCAGAGCCCATTTAAATGTACGTTCTCCTACACATTTCCACTTGTATTTCTGGCACTATTTCACAATTTCTACTATATATTTAGAAAAAACACCAAAGAGTAAACAAGATATCCATTTGCTGTTGACTATATGTATTCAAAGTACCAACATTGAATGCAAGGATTTTGTTGTAGATTGAAAGAAGGGCTTCTGTTCTTGGATCTTGTCTGCTTCACCCCACTGTACAAGGCTTGCTAGCAAAATCTGTTATCTTCTCTCTCCTGTAAGCTTGAGCCACTACTGGAGTGGCTTCTGCAAGTCCTGCATAGCCATGAATTTTGTGGAGTCACTTGGAAGTCACAAAAATTACTTTTGTGGAAGAATCAGCTTAATTTCTTTTTCTTTTTATTTTTTAAATTATCTGATTACTCCCCAGAGATGACATTTTCACTAATCTATAGCAAAGTCCTCACATGCCCTGACTTTTGTGTTGTTGGCAAACAAGCTCCTGTTACATGAAGGTGCAAATCATCTTTGGTGGGGCTCAGATCTGCTCAATATTGTGTGCTTCAATTTCACTCTGCTCAAGCTCTGGAACCAGCTTCCGGCAGAGTAATGCAAAGCTGCACTAGCAAATCCCTCTGCCAGCTGCTGGTCCCACAACTGCAAAAGCTGTCCGGGAAAGGAGCCCTTCTGGTTCTTTGCAGGACCTCTCCTAATTGGCTTTCACTGTGCTCATGGAAACCATCTCCAGCAGGATCCAGCCTTCACTACTTCCATGGATCATGCCCTGTTTTGCCTGTGTGCGCATACCCCATCAGGATGCATTTCATGGCTCCACTGGAAGGACACTCAGGCATGTGGCAGGAGGGAAGTTCAACAGAAGGCCTCATCTGGAAAACCAGGGGAGCAGGGCTGCAGAGTGCACCAGTTTCTACCTCCCACCGAGTACAGATGCAGCCCAGGTGGCTCAGAGTTTTTATTACTGCACTGAAGGAGAAGCTTGAAGGAATGTGGATTTGGACAGTCTGGAAGTCATTATCCCATGGTGCTGTCTTTAGAGTAGCTATTCTGCCTTGGACAAGCTCCCTGAAAATCTACACAGCCTAACTCTTATGCAATAATAAGTGAAATACAGCTTTACACAAAAATAGCAATTGCCGGGGTACATAGATTTGTCTTTGAGGGGAATATGCATTTGCTGAACTACAAAAACTGTTGTAGAAAGCAAAGATGCTCTACTCAAGATTGTTACTAAATATCTACAAAGGACCAGAGGCCCAACTTCGTTCAGCACAGACCTTCATTGTGCTGTGCAGTCAGCAATCTTCACACGTGATACTCGACCTTCCTGAACTGCATACTTTACAGCTCAATTTTTTTTAGAAAGAGCAAAATTAAAAGCAAAAAAAGACACTTCAAAGCATCCTCAGCATGTGCTGCAGTCATGTGCCATATCCTAGCCACAGCTAGTGGGATTGAACTAGACATTTTCAGCAGACAGTAGCTTGATCCAGTCATAGGAGTCTCAGCAAAGCCTTTCTTCTAGAAGAGCATCAGTTTGCTTCAGCTCTCACACCAAGCTGGCTAGCAAATTACAAAGCTTATAACCTTTTATATGTTAAGGGTGTATTTTTTACGTTTTCCAGTCACACACAGAGCAAAACTTCTCTCCCCTCTGAGTGTTCTAAAACACATTAGATTTTGAGTTTGGAAATTTACATCCCAATGGAGAGGAGAGTGTGATAAAGACAAGGGTAAGAGAGCAAAATATGTGAAACTGGGAAGACTCATCCTTTTAGCGTGGCAGCCGCTGTTCCTCCCATTGTTGTGTGAACTGCATGTCCCTTCCTTTAACCAACTAGATTTGCTGCTTGTTTATTCCTCAGTTGTCACTCTCCTCTGTTCTGCTCCTGGTTTCATTATGAAGCAATACTGCCCATTTTCCCAGCACTGAGCCCACTTAGTTGACAACACCACTTTGCATTTCAGCCAGGATAGGCTGAAATAGGTTCTCTTATTCCACTGTGACTACAGCATTTAGTTAGAAGAGCAGTGGCATCTGGATTCATGCTTATTGTATGAGTGCACCAGCAGGCATGAGGAAAGAATCTCGGACTGTGCTGACATACATGGGTGGTGTGAGAGCTTCTGCCACCTGAATCGGTCGCACAACACCGAGCTAAAACCATGGACACAGGCAAGCTCTGGGCTCTCAGCATCAGTGTAGCATCACCTACTTTCCCCCCTGTGCTTTCTGCATACGTGTTGGGCTAAACTCCAGGGTTTCATTTACCACCCACTGTGCAGTTTTGCAGAGGAGGAAGGGATCAAAGACTACTTCAACAACATGAAGTTGTCACTAATGACGCAGAGGCCGATATTTCCTCTCGGCAGCCCAGAGTGCGGGGAGTGCTGGTGCTGGCACCTCCTCAGGTGACAGCAGCACTGCCCTCCATGCCACAGTAGCACCACTGGAAGGCAGCACTGCCCAGACCCATATACATTTGGCTGCAAAAAGCTCCAGGTGTGGTATTCCCAGGAAAATGCCAGCTCAGCTTGCATGAGGGCGGTGTTGATGTTACTCAGGGAAAGCCTCTTCCAGATTTGGGGTATTTTTGATTATTTTTACACTCTTATCCTTTTCACTCCCCGCCCCCTCTGTATTTTCCTGCCTTGATCACTAACACTGAAACTAGTCATCACAAGTCCGACTCCTGCTCTCAGACATCTGCAGCAGCACCATTTAGCATCAGTCCATGTTAGCACAGGGCAAAATTTGGGAAGAAACAGAACTCTCTGGATTCCTAACTGTTCTTTGTCTTTTTACCAGCTTCCATCCAATGTATTGGAACCAGCACACCTGCACTGCTCGTCTAGAAACTCAGGTTTCCTTTTTCAAAGCAAGGGAGATGACACCCTCCTTCCTTAAAGGGTTTTGGAACGCACATGGAGAAAGCAGTGCAGCACATTGCCGCTGAGTGCTACAATTAAACAGCAGCAGAAAGCTCCCAAAGAAAACAAGCAGGCAGCTCTGTCCTGCACTCTGCAGATGAACTCAATCTCACTGCCAAACACAAGCAGTTCTTTTGCTGTGTGAACAGTAAACAGTAGAATTAGCTGATAACCAGCATCTTGAGTTTGGCAAGGGCCTGCTTTTTTTCCACCCCCACTTTTAGGAAGCAAGAATGCATGAAAACTTTCAAGCCTTTGGATGGGAAGTAAACAGCAAACACTACCTCCCATCACCAGCTAAGCCCAGAAACATGAAGGTGTATAAACTACCTATGTTTTCACCAAACAGCTAAAGCACATGACTGAGAAAGTTCAGTTCCCGCAAACATATTTAGTGTTAATGAAGCACAGCATGATTTCAGAGGGTAGGGAAAAGGAGGCAGTGCAAGAGTTTCGTACCAAATGGCCTTATTCCAACCTCAAATTCCTCACAAATACATCTGATTATCTGACCAGTTACCAAATGAAGTGTTGCAAAAACTGGAGGCACTTCTCCTCAGCACTGAAAATAGCTGTAAGGAAAGGAAATGTGCCAATGCGCATCGTGTAATGGAACTGACAGTGGCAGAAGGAAACTTTAGGTGGATGAAAAAGTGGACCTTGTGGGGAAATTTTTTGTCTTTTTTTTCTTTTTTCCCCTCTCTTTCACTCACTCAAGTTCATTTCTACACAGGATAACTTCTGAAGGGTAACATTTTTTTGAAGGAGACAGCCAGTCCTGTGAACAGCTATGGCAAAATGCTCTGTGAGAAGCCACCACCAAATCAACCCAGCACATGAAATTGTGACATGCTAAATCAAGTAAAGAGGCCCTGGCTGCAGATGTAAAGGTAAGCTACAGATGATAGAGGAAGCACAGGGCTCCCCATTGCCTCTCACTCCCCTGCAGAGGGCAAGCTCAAGCTATGCCCCAAGCACAGCCTGCAAAGGGAGACAGGCTCAGAAGCAGACAGGAAGGGCTTGTACTGCCACCTCCATCACACGTAGCCCTGCTAGAGCACAGGCATACTGCAGGTAGGTGCTGTGGGCCACAGCTTGGGTGTGCCTGGCACAGCTCTTTAGGCAATACACATGTTCACCACAGCACTTTGAGGAGGTAGGAAAAGCCACCCAGGGAGGAAGACGTGCAAATTAGGAACTACAGTGAGCATGGATACATGCAACAACTAAGAGGAAGCTGGGGAAAGTGGGTTGACCTCCTCACAGAGGTCCTGGGGTCTTTTTGACTTCACAAAGGTCTTTATGTGGGGGTTGATCCTGGTGACTGGGATAAGAAAAAATGAAGAGGAGGCAGCAGGCCACTTCAGCTTGGGGAAGAAGGGCAAGGCTTGCCCCTTCCCTATCCCATCTTCACCACAGAGGCAAGAAATTCAGAGGAAACTTCCATGGGCAAAGGGGCTGAGGAATAGGGGGCAATTTGCCAGCTCTTCACAGTTGCAGGAGTACTTATACATTGCTGGTGAAGAACAACAGCCAAGATGCTGAGATATCATTGGTAACACGCACAGCTTCCACTGCAGGATTTGCTTTCTTGTTTGAGAAGGGGCAGATGAAGAGCAGCATTGACTTGGTGAACCCAACACTTGCTTGCTGACAGTGCCCAGCTAGAGTCTGATTGCCATAGCAATGTCTCCTTGAAGAGCTGAGCAGGGGGGTTAGGCTGTGCCTGAGCCAGGATTGCCCTCTGAGTAACCCCTGCTCCAGCAAGGGCCTACTAGCAGCTGACTGCTCAGTACACAAGTAGGGTTCAGAGCCACAAGCTGTGTCAAACACTGCTGATATTTTCTGTAAAAACCACAGCAATGGCTCTTGTGTAGGAAACCCACTCTGTCCCCATTGCTAGAACAGCAGTTGGACCAACCCACTGGTTCGAACTTCATTATTCTGTTAACAGGTTGCTAGCATCATTAAAACATTGCAAACTTTGTTTTAGCCTGTCTTTGACAGATTGAAAAATTTGCTTTGTTCTTCAGTGTCTGGTAGTGAGCAGGAACTGGACATGGGTTTGGTGTACAAAGGATATTAATGTCCCCAGGGATCCTTATACTTGCCAATCTGGCCAACTTGCAAGGTCCTCAGCATCTATCAGGGTTTAGGAAATTCTTGGCATTCAGACATGTTTCTATAACCCACTGAGTCATCCATCAAGATGATACCAGTGGTGGGAAGCAAACCAACACATCTTCAACATATTTTGCAGAATTACGTCCTTTCGTCCAACATACTTCAGAGGTTATCAGGACTCAACAGGAGTAATCATTAATTTACATTTCAGCAGAAGCTTTTCATGTGACCTGAATGCTGTTTCACTGCTTTGGGCTGCACTTCTCCATGCACATGGCAGGGATAAGCAGTTCCACAGTCTACCCTGCATTTTTTGCAATCTGAGTACCTAAGGTTGTGACAACAGATTTAGGTACTATACTAGTACAGACTATAGATAGGACTTTATCTTATTATCTAATACATAATCTAATATTATCTAAGGTTTGTAAACAAATTACACCAATTCAGCAAGCACTGACTAGTGGAGTCAGTGCTGGATCTCTATTGCCTTGTAATTGGAATAATTACTTATGGTTATAAATAGACCACATTAAGAGTAACGTGCTAGATGTGCTATCTACTGTAAAGGAAGTAGAAAAAAATGCTGTTAGTAATGTCTTGTTAGTCATGAAAAAGTGACTTCTGTGGCTTTTCTACTCTGCCACCTGCAACTCTTATTCCTTCAGTCCAGAAGGTGCTCTCTGTGTCATAAATCTTTATGTAACTTCTCTGTTGTAGAGTTCTATTGTGTTACCCTAGAAGTTTCTGATTTTCAGTGCTAGATGAAGACACATCACACAAAATCAAAATATTTTGGTATGCAGTAGGTTATCAAACACACATCTATTTACAAGAACAGTTGGTACATTCTTGACCCCCTCTAGAAAGGGCAAAGCAAAAAAAATTAACATTGATGCATGTCTTAGCTTGCCCAACACAATTGTCCAGAAGAACAGAGTTTGAGAACCAGTTATACTTTGTATATGCAGGATAAATACCCTGGAATTTTTCCCTAGTACACTGTGGTGTGTTTCTTTCACTCTCAACTTCAGGTTGTTTGTGCACAATATTTCTAAATAGTCGAATATTAATTTTGCCTCTCTGACAGGAAAGGGAAATGGTAAAGTTAGGACGCAGCTTATAGATCTCTTAAAAAAAGTATATAAGTTCTTGGAAAATAAGTGAAAAACATGCCTTTTATTTCTAAGCAAGATTCACCTTGCCAAGAGAGAACTCACTCATGGGGTTTGGTGGTAAGGTAAATAATTACTAATTTCCCCTACTAGTAGGAGATAATGAGATAGGCAAGCATTTTTCTGATCAAATGTTTCCTAATTTCAACATATCTGCTTTTAGAATCCAAGTTGTTAGCTGAAAAGGTTTTGTTTTGGTTAAAGTCATAATTTTCATTCATTTAAAAGAGTCAGAAATGTCAAATCATTGTTACACAGGAAGTTTTGGGCTTGGATCACAGTGACATTTTATTTAGCAGTCTGAATAAACATGCAGTTTAAAAGCCAGATCAATGAGAAGGAGAAATTCTGAAATCTGAGCAAATACTTCCAACTACTGAATCCAATTTCTGCTTGTACACAAGTGATCCCTTTGGGATGGAGAAATCTCTCTGAATTTTGGCATTTTGGAACAACCTTTTAATTCAATTCAGAACAAAGATATCAAGATGAGGTAAGAAACTTCCTGCCTTCTCATTAAAAATATGTATTAAAAAGTATCAATTTTACACAAGATAGAGAGGGGAGGTGCATGCAGGAGGATGCATAAGCTGTCTTAGAACTGTATAATTTCCCTGCTTGCCACACACATTAGGCAGATGTTGCAGCATTGCCTGTCCTTAGATTTGTAGTGAAATGTTTCAGGATATTTTTAATCAATCTTCATTACTTGTTGCTATCACTGCTACATTGCTGGGCAAAGCCCTCAAATTTTATTAGAAGTTAGAATATTTTTACACTTGTTACTCGCACAGTTGCAGAGAAAAGTTGGAAAACTCAAACCCCCAGAAGCTACCAAAGCCCAAGACAAGTAAAACCAGAGAGAATTAAGTCTTGTGAATTATACCCACTGCATGATTTTGCAGAGTTTGCCTCAGGATTTGAGGATGCCTGGAGCAGACTATGCCAAGCTTGCAATTTTGTCAATTGTCTTTCATTTCATACTTTGGGGCTGCCATAGAATGAATTGTCATTATCAATGTCCCTGGGGACATGGAGCTCAGGCAGCCTCACACTACATGCTAAAAAGCTTTCTCACATAATGCTTGTCAGAAAACACATCTTCCACACAAACCCCAGCAACTGATCCAGAACACAGGGAGGCAGAGCCCCTGGACAGGCTCACATTCTGCACAGAGGATGCTGCACAAGAACAGCCTTGGGCCCCTATTTCAAGGGATGCTGCCCCTAATGCAAGCCAGCTGATAACAGCAGTAAATTAAAACACCAAAACTAGGAAATCTTCATGTGAAATAGCAGAACTGTGTCAAGGAGAGGAACATGAAAAAACTAGAAGAAAAATGTACTTGCCCAACTCCTTGTGGTTTTTTCCACCTTATAAAATCACTCTAGTAGAAGCAAGACCGCATTCTGTACCAGTCCCTTATTCTTAGATGGTGCCTAGAAAAGAGCTAAGCACAACAACAGGAGTTCTTTTAAGTCCCCAAACCTTTCCTAGGGTTTTGAATCTGTTCCTACCACCTGATCCTAACTGCTGTCACATGCCAGTAATTTCCTGCATTGCTCTTACTTGTTTTGCCATCACTGGATGCTGCCCTGGCAGAGAGGAAACCTTGCCAGTACAAAAATATTGAAGAATATTTGAAAGGCACCTATCTGTTCTCTTAACAAATTGTCAGAAGTGAAGAAGCAAAAATATTTGTTTCTATCAGCTGCTTCATTAGTGACAGGTTGAGGTGTTAATTAAACACTATATGGTGATGATGGACTTAACTGGGGACTGCTTGATGGCCTGGAAATACCATGCCCATCAGTGAAGACATACAATCAACTGAGATATTGCCACTTGACACCGTTTGCTGTCTCCTCTGTACCTGAACCATACTTGTAACATGAGTGAGTCAAACCCATTTCAGCATAGCCAAGCAAACTGGCTTAAGTCACTTCCATGGAACTGGGCATGAGCAGATGACATTTTGTGTACACAAGGTGATTTACAGCTCCAGTTACTTGTTCTATCCTTCAGCTGAACCATGTTAATGGGCTAACTGGGAGCTCCCAGTTTGCTTCAGCACAAAGTCAGCTATCTCTGCACAAATCAGATAAGCCTCTGAAGTGGATTGGAAGCATTGTCAGAGTGTGTGAATGTGGCTCAGCTCCAGGGGAGAAGCAGATGTGAGCTGGGGTGTGGTACCAAGCAGATGGAAAATGGTGTTTCCATAAACAGTCCCACTAGATCTGCAGCAGCACATCTGCTGGGCCCCAGTGTGCTCCTTCTTCCTTTTTCCACTCACTGCAAAAAGATTTGGGTTGAATCTTTTATTCCACTGAACCTCCAGTTGATGTTCATACCCATGGAGAGACAGCATAAGATATGACCTTTGCTGTGTATTTGCTTGGTACATCACACTGGCTGTGAAATAAGAAAGACTCCATGAAGTGTGGAATGTTGGATTTCATGTCCTATTTGGTGCTCATGCTTTCTTTGTGATGTTTCTGCATCCAAATTTCATCCCTTATCTAGGCTGAAGGAAATGTATCTTCCTTCTTGTATATGGGAAAACAAAGCAGATGGTCTCAGTCTGAGGGACAGATGTCCACATCAGAAAACTGTCACCGCACTTGACACCTTCCCAGCCATTCTGGCCAAATTCCTCCAGAAAAGAAAAAATATACCTTGCCATTTTGCATACATTTACATTCATTTGCATGTATTCAGGCACCTACTGAGCAGAATGCTTCCCATTTTTTAAGTTGCGCTCAACCTCAGAAAGACTGGTGTGAAGATTGCTTGTTAAAAGAGCTGACGGCCTGGTGTCTTTGGTGTGCAAACTATTATTAAAAAGGACCCTTCCATGCTGAAGTCCTATTCTCTTCCTGCCTTTTGTCACAGGGATGAGTCTAGACAAGGAAGAACAGCTCATAACGGCACTGCCCCTACCCAGAAATTCTGTAAAGGAAAATCAAAGTCCTTTTCTGCTAGATTTTCTAGGACATGAGCAAAGCATTTGACACTGTCTCACATGACATCCTTGTCTCTAAACTAGAGAGACACAAGTTTGACAGATGCACCACTCAGTGGATAAGGAGTTGGCTGGATGGTTGCACTGAAAGGGTTGTGGTCAACAGGTCAATGTTCAAGCGGAAAGCAGTGAAAGTGGCATTCCTAAAGGGTTGGTATCAGGACCAGTGATGCTTGACATCTCTGCCAGTGACATGGACAGTGGCATTGAGTGCACCCTCAGCAGGTGTGTTGATGACACCTCGCTGTGTTGTGCAGTTGACACTCTGGAGGAAAGGGATGGCATCCAGAGAGACTGGGCAGGCTGGAGACAGGGGGCTGTGCAAACCTCATGAAGTTCAACAAGGCCAAGTGCAAGGTTCTACACCCGGGTCAGGGCAATTCCAAGTACAAATACAGGCTGGGAGAAAATGGATTTAGAGCAGCCCTGGGGAGAAGGTCTGGGGGTTGTTAACAAGAAACTCAGCCTGGCCTGGCAATGCTCATTTACAGCCCAGAAAGCCAAATGTATCCTGGGCTGCATAAAAGGTAGTGCGGCCAGCAGGTCAAGGGAAGTGATTTTGCCACCCTGTGCCACCTTCATGAGACGCCACCTTCATGAGACCCCACCTGGAGCGGTCCCATCCAGCTCTGGGGTCCCCGGCACAAGGAAGACATGGACCTGTTGGAGCAAGCCCAGAGGAAGCCACAAAGATGCTCAGAGGGCTGAAGCCCCTCTCCTATTAAGACAGGATGAGAGAGCTGGGGTTGTTCAGCCTGGAGAAGGCTCCAGTGAGACTTTGGAGCAGCCTTACAGTGCCTAAACAGGGTTCTGCAAGAGAGCTGGAGAGGGACTTTTTACAAGGACATGTAGTGATAGGACAAGGAGGAATGACTTTAAACTGTCAGAGGGTAGGTTTAGTTTAGATATTAGGAAAAAATTCTTCACTGGTGGTGAGGTACTGGAACAGGCTGCCCAGAGAAGTTGTGGATGCTCCATCTCTTCAAGTGTTCAAGGCCAAGTTGGACAAGGCTTTGAGCAACCTGGTCTAGTGGAAGATGTCCCTCTCCATGTGTGGTGGTTTAGCATCTTAGGAAACTTGGTGTGTAGGGACAGAAGTTTTGAGCAGCTGATTTTTAGTCCGTCCCTACAAACCAAGTTTCCTAAGCTGCTAAACCACTACAACAGACCCCATGACAGGGAAGCTGAGACTAGATGACCTTATAATTCTGTGATTCTATGAAAAGACTGGTGACATTGTCAGAATACCTAAAAAAAAGAAAATGCCATTTTTTCCTTTTTTTTTTTCTTTTTTTTTTTTCTGGCAGGGGGTTTTCTCTTCCAACCTCAAGCATCCACAGAAGGCTCTACATCTTTGTTTTTCTTAAGTGAGGCAGCAAAAATTCACTGGGATTGTGGTGGCGAGTATGCCTGGGAGATCTGGATGTGGGCAATCTGAATTAGGGGAGAAGTCAATGAAACACAGGAGAATACTGAAGTGCCTTAGCGCAAGCTCTATTTCCCAACATGCATGCACATTGCTCTCTGAGTTCATAGGAAATCATCCCACATGGAGCCTTGAATCCAGTAGGAGGAGGGGGGGGAAAGCCAGATAAAAACAAACCCAACCAAAACACAGCAGATTGCTCAATGCTGCCTGTAGGCCAGTTAGAAGGCGGGGGGATGGGGGGGAGCGATCTCTTAATGCAGTGTGCTTGGCCAAAGTTGAGCCCTGGTCAGCCAAAACTGAGGTCTGCTCATGGGGAAACTTCTGCAGGGGTGGGAAGAGCATCCCGCCTCCCCATCTTGCATGGAGAAAGTCTAGCTGTGGGCTGGGGCATGATACCTGCTCCCCATCAAGGCCCCCATGAAACACTCAGGTGGCAATTACTGCTGAGAGTACAGCAATTATGGAGACTCTAGGAAATGCTCAGTGTGTTTTCCAGTGCTAATTTTGGCTGTTTGGTGAAGCAGGAGGAGAGGGAAAAACAGCCATTTCCATAGGAATTGTTTTGTTTGCTTCATTTTAGGGTCATTTTGTAATGGTTGTTCTCTTCTTCTCAGCCCCGATGATGCAATGATGTTGTGCCAGGGAAGAGGGGCTGTCTGAAGGTGAATGGTAGCAAATAAAAAAGTAGAGAGGCAAGACACAGTGCTCAGCACTTCCTGTTTGTCACCCAAAGCCTTTGCCCTGTGTCTCCATCCCTGCCAGACCTTCAGAGTGACTCAGGGTTTGTCCAACCTGCCATGCATGGCTGTGATGAATCCCAGCTGTGGGGAGTGGCATAAAGGTGGCAGAGCATTTTCCCACAAAAAATTGTTAACAGCCACAGAAATTTTCAACCCCAAGGGTCTTTGCCTATGAATCCTGTCAGCTTCCTTGACACCTCCGTAGCCTACCAACAAATCAATTAGGTTTTTCTTTCACAGACCATTACATTTCCCACTTCTTTCTTTGGCACAAGGCAAAAACAGTCAGAGAGGCTTCCCAAGCTGAGCAGGAGACATGGCTGCACACATAACTACAAGTGAGGAAAATGCCACTTGTTTTCACTCTCTACCCAACACATGACAGCCTGTTACACAAAATCAGCAGCAAAACTCCCCCCACTTTAGCAAAAAAATAACCCAACCCAAAACTTATGTAACTCTGCAACTAATCTTTGTTAATCTTGAGCAAGGCATTTAAATCCGGGGAGTAAGCCTATTCTTCTCATCCCCCTCACCCCTCCAGCCTATCTGTACAGTGAAAAGGGAAACAAATAGAAGCAAAGTTCACAGCCTTGTGATTTTTCCTTTTGACAGGAGCAAAGTGGCATCGTGTCCTGAGACTGCTACGAAGTAAACCCTCCTGCCTTGTCTTATCCCATGCACCGAGCACCTTAAGAGAAAAGCTGCTTTCGGACCAGTTGTCAGTTGCTCTTGGATAAAGCATGGAAATCTCTACTCTTGCCACGTACCACTGCCTTGCTTTTGTCTGGTATTTTTTCATTGCCTATTCCACCACACAAGTAAAAGCAGAAGAGCAGCCATCTGAAGTATTCCTTTACGGTGGGCAGTGGAAATATTTGACAGTCCTCAATCTGGTAAGCAAATCGTGTTGTACAGTGATACCAATATGTCTATTTGTTTGTCTGCCATCTGCTCCTCAAGACATATGCAGCTGGTGTATTTGCTGCTGTTAAACTGCTTCCTTTGGCAGTTTATACCCCAAAGGAAACTAAGGAGGGATCTGTGCTTGTGCTGTGAAATGTATTCACAGGTTTCATGCAGAAAAAATACTGACTGGTGAGATGCTTGGTTTTCAGAAAGTACTTTGAAGCTAGCTGCCTCCTTGTAAAAGAGACATTGTCAGTGAGGAGAAGGACAGAAAAGTGGGGGTTTGTTCAGCCAGCACACATACAAGTTTGGTGTCTGTTTTCTAATCTTTAATTCAATACATTTCAATGCTTGGAGTTTTACTTCAATTTTTTAAAAAGACTTTTATGTCCTCTAAATTACAGGAAGGGTAAAACAAAGCACAGCACAGTACTAATTTAGCCATTCAGAGTACCTGCTTCATTTGACAATTAGTTGAGAACACAAAGGAAAGAAATTCCAGCCTGTGGAGAGAGGTGCTTGTGACATTGTTATATGCGTTTTAGCAGTGCTGTCAACTGGTTGTATATTTCCTAAAAGCACACAGAAAATGAGAGCCTGTAATGTGTTCTGGTTTTTCTAATGTGCCAACATTTCACAGGATAGAAATCAAAGTGAAAGCACATGAGATACCCAGGGTAGAAGGCTTGTTCAGAGTCCAAGGCATTCAGCAACAGCTGAGGGAGGTAGTGGTGGTGGGATGGAAAGACTAGGCTTGTGGAGAGGTTTCCTACAAAGGAAAACTTTCAGAGATGCTTGCTGATTTGAAGGATGACCACAGAGACCTATATAGTTTTCATCCTTTCTGTGTGACCATCAAAGTTAGATATCGGTGGGAGGTCTGGTCCGGGGCATGTTTGTCTCTACTTTTACCCTTCAAAAGGAGATACCTTACGCTGGAGGTCAGTGGAAGCCTAAAGGCTCACCAGCTCCAAGTGTGGCTTTTGGAGACACCCAGGGAGGTGGAGAATTTGGTTCTCTTCCATCCTCAACCATTCAGTGACTCTGCAAAGCATTTGTAACCAAGAGGCAGTGAATGGCAAGTGAAGTGGCCACAGCCTGGGGATTCCTGTCGCCTCAGTGCTCTCCTCAGTGGCCAAGCCAGCTGTGGACGGATGAGGATACACATATATCACTGCAGTTGGGGTGGCATTTGTACTGCTAATTACAATGTTTTCTGTTTATCAGTATAGCCATTTTGGGGGATGGCTGATGCCACTAAAATACCGCCCATGCTTTCAGGCAAAACAGCATCTCTACCCCCATCCCCTGGCACCATAATAATGAGACTTACCATCCAGCTCTAAAGCATGAGATCAAAAGGACAAAGCAAGTAATCCATCTCCCAGTATTTTGGGATGAAGAAATACTCACTGAAATGATCATCCAGCTTCCCTTAGTGACCAGCCGTGGATGGTCAGGGAAAGGCTGCACAAGGCAAGAGCATGAACAAGCATGAAATGAAGTTTCCATGGCTCTACTGTCTCATTAGCATACTGACTACCCCAGACAAAAAATAAATCCAGGCTAAGGTAGCTAATACCCATTTGAAGCCTTCCTTTCATGTCTCTAAAGGAAAAACATGCCTGTTCATACTTCTGGTACTTTCCCTATCCTGTGTGCCATGAGGCAAGTGTGCCTTGCCTGAAAGAGCAGTTCATTTTGTTGGTGCAAACCTGCTTCCTTGACAACTGAACTGAATGCCTCATTATTTCTGTGTTGTAATCTAATCATCCATCCCTGTTCATGTTTTCTTTGCCACTCATTAGAGTGGCATTAGATTATCATCTCAGTTACTCTTTTCTGCAAGCTGGAAGTTCAAGCCTTTTTCATTTCTCTTCACAAAGGGTTGCTTCTTTCATTAAAGCATCCATGTCACCCTTTGCAGCAGTTTTTCAAGTTTCAGGAGGGGGTAGATGGGGCAGGCTGCAGTGGTCAAGTTATGAGCATGTATGGATTTATATAGTGGCCTAAAGGTGTTTCCTTGTTTGTTGTTTAATTCTTCTTAACATCGCTTAACTCTCTATTTGTCTTTTTTGATCACTGGTAGGCAAGGAGACGGTGAGTTGAAAGAGCTATCCACACTGAGTCCAACATTTCTTTACTAGATGGCGACAGCTAATATAGGACCCATTGTTGAAAAATAGGTAATTGAAGCTGCTTTTTTTTTTTCTGAAATGTTTTACATTGCACTTATCAACACTGATTTTTGCCTACTATTTTATCTCTCAGGCACTCAGTATCCTGAGATTCTTTGGCAATTTTACAGTGAGGCTTTGCTTTGACAGGGGAAAAAACCCATCAGATTCATAAAAGTGTACCACCTCAGTATTTGTTCCCTTTGCCAGCTCATTTACAGATCTGCTGAACAGCTCAGGCCTTACTAAATCTCCATGAGTGAGGGCTCTTGTTTCACTTCCCCAGTCCTTTGTCTCCCAGCTTTTAACCACTCATAGATCTGATCCCAATGCTAAAATGGAGCTGCCGGCCAACAGGGAAATGGTTTGGGCTGAAGATACTGCCTATCTCTCATGCAGAAAATGTGGCAATGGGACAGGGTGTGCAAAATTACCCCTTCATGGTAGTCCTTCTTCTTCAGAGATTGATTTATTTCTAAACAAAGGATTGCCAAAAAATGAAAGGGGATTAGGGAAAGAAATGCTGTCACCCCCCTTCTCCTGCTGAGCTGGGTAGCATAGTTTTGTAAAGCAGAGGCAAAAAGGTGGCAAAGGGTTCTTTATAGAGCTGCTCTATAAGAGAGGAAGAGGGTGAGAAGACAACAGGTCCTACATGCTGTTGTGCTCTATGTGGGGCTCCACAGGACCTAACCCATGGTTTGGTATCAAGCCACTCCCTATTGTTGCTGAGAGACCTCGAGGATCAAGAGGTGCCTGTCAGCCACACATGTCCATTGAGTGCACATCCAACACATTGAATTTCGGTCAGTCTGGACACAGTCCCAGAAAGCACCTCAGGACATTGGGAGGTATGGTCATGGGGAAGAAGAGCAGGTAAAAGCTTCACACTGGGCTATTCTGGTTCAGTGGATCTGCTGTGCTGGACAGGCCTGGGTGGTGCCTTGGAGGCCTCCCCAGAACTAGGAACAAAGAGACAGCCTTTGTCTAACTCTTCTGCCTGTGTCCTGCCAGACTGGGATTGCCTGGCTTCTGGCACTGGCTGTCTGAATCACTTGGAAATTTTCCCTTCAAAACTTCTCTTATCTCTTTGGAATTGCATTTAAAAATTTCTTTCTGTGGAAAGCAGCTCTGGCCACCTCACTGTCATCTAAAATGGAAACACTGGGAAAAATTATATTTTTGGGGGATGGAAATTCTGCATGTCTCCTAGTTTTGCTGGAGAGATGCTGGAAGAATCCTCTTTTAGCACCTCATTCAATTTCTTGCTAGTCATGTGGATCTCCCAAGAGAGCTACAGCTCTGACATTGCTTCAGATTCATCTTCCTAATGATCATAGCAATCAAGATTCAGAAAGGAAATATTTTTGTAGGGGGAAAAAAAAAGGATAAGTGAGCTTTGTATCAAAGAGGATCATTGACCCATTATTAAAGAAGCAGAAATGACAGATAAAAACAATTTTGTATTCATTTCATTCATCTGTGACACAAAACAGTGCAAGTGGAATCATTCATTGCCTGAAATATCCGAGCTCATAAAAATCTGCTCACTGCTGTAAATCCATTAGTAAATCACTGCACCTTTAAAAACTATTAATTGCATTCCCATCTCAATTAATTCCTTACGCTTTTGTCTTTCATAATGGAAATGCTTTTCAATTGTCCTGAAAGCTGCTTCGTATTTGTATCAGAATAGGCCCAGTATTTAGTAAAGATATTTTCCAGGACATTATCACGTGAATGGATGAGTGTCTACACTAAATGTTGACTTTTATGTCTAATAACTTGCTCAGAATATTGGATTTATCCCTCTCTTAAGGGCAGAGCTTGGAGCCCGATTTATTTGTACTAGTTGGAAATTTCAATATACACATATGGCAAGACCTTATACACAAAAGTAAATCATGTCACGTTAATTAAACAGAAACACCCTTTTGATCACTGCACTAGATAAAAATTGAGGTTTGCCTTTGTCACTATGAGTCTCAGTTTGGAAAATTCATCTGGCCAAATTAAATGTTTCTACAGCACCCAGCACCATGGAACTCTGCAGAGTCTAGAGGGGAAAGCAGCCTCTCTCCAACAGGGATAATCATATCCATATTCTCCTCTTTGGGTTAATCATTAGCTTTCTGAATGCTTCCAGTCTTCCTTCTGTTCGTGTGGGAACACTTTAGGGAATCCTTTCTATTTACAGCCAGTGGATTTATATTCCATGAGTGCCTGCAATGGATTTGTGAGCGCCAGCACTACTGCTTGGGAAATTCACAGGACATCTGGAATAATTTGATGTTTTCATGTATTTTTTTTTTTTTTTTAATGTCAACATTTTTCCTTTAGTGGAGGGCTACAAGATTTGGATGCACCTTTCTTACAACAATAACATAAATGGGTTTGGAGTCTGGATTTTAATCTACTGGGGGTGCACAATGCCAGACTGAGCAGTACTAGGGATGATTGTAGCTCAGTTTTCAAGTTTGAAAATTATTTGTATAACCTTCCATTGCTCTTGGAAATACAGGGTGATCACTAAAGTGTCTGGAACACCTTTGAAACTACAGTGATGAACAAGGGCAAAGCTACAGAAGTACAAACCCAAGTTCCTGAGGCTGAATTCAAACTTCTTCAGTAGTTGTTCTTCTCCATGTTTAGCCAAACAAATGGGTCAGGTTACACTTTCAGAAAAGCCTTTTCCTTACAGAAGATAACATTGCCCTCCCCTGTGTATAGCAAAATATTTACCAGGCTGAGAATGTGGCTGTTTTGGGACTGTTTCTTTTCAGTAATGTTTGTTTTAGTTAATTTTGAAGCGGGGAAAGAAACAGCCTATCCCTGTCCTATGATTAATGTAAGGCTGACCATGAACAAGATAATAATAGCCCCATCCTCTGGGAACCAGGCCTCTCCCTAATTGCTTTATTGGCAATTAGTCACTATGTGTCACTGGACTGTCACCACCCTCATGTTCATTTTTCATGCCTTTTACAGAAAGTTACTGCTGACTCTACAGGGTGTAACAAGAGCTTCTGTTTATTACCAGGCTTTTCTTAGCTCGTCGAGGACTTGGTGTTGGTGTCCTGGTGAGGCCAAGGATTGGGACACACATTTGGGCTGAACATGCGTTTGTGTCTAAGTACACTGCACCCCAGCATGGACTCTACTGAACCAGACCCATGACTTGGAGGGCTGAATCCCTACTGACTGAAGTAGTGCCTGCTAGCTGGGATAATGGGGAGAGAAAAATCACATTTAAAAGAGCTGCTTTGGTGCCTCAGAATTGAACAAAAACGCATGTGGGTTATGATGAAGCTGCTCGGGGTTTTTTTAATGTAAAAGTGTCTGTTCACCTTAAGCCTTGATAGGAAATGTGGGGCTTTGCAGCTGAACTGGGTGATGCATGACCTCTGATACCTGATCCTGAGTGACCTTGGGCCAGTTACCCAGCCTGTGCCAGCACTGCCCTACCTCCACTGGTGTGGGTCTGCACAAGGAGGGGGGACAGTTGTACCTACTGTGGTGACTCTCTGGACTCTGGAACAGATAGGGAAGGAAGAGTGCATCTTTTCCCTGTGCTGGGAAGAAACAAGATGTTTGGGGATGGTTGCAGGTAACTGCAAACTATGGTCATTGTGTTGCCCAAGAAGACTGCAAACTAAAGCTTGTAGAAGTCCTTGTTTGACAACAGGCATGGTGAAATCACAGACCCCTCCTCCCCTCATATATTTTGATAATAAAGGCATTTCTGATGGAAAAACATTGCACTAATCCCGTCCCCTCCCAAGCACCACCCTTTTCAGCTTCTTCAGGACCTGATGAAGTAATCAGCCACAACTCCAGAGACTGCTCTAAATAAATATCTGATTCAGAGTAAGATCATGGGAAAAGAGATCTCATCCTGAAAGCTGTAGCCCTCTTTCTATTTAAGTATCACTTGCTGATCCACTGTTTGCCGTAGGCTGCATTTCCCATATTTCATCACTCTGGGACAACCTAGCCTTAAAAAGAAGAGGTGGCCCCATAAGTTAAGCGAACTAAATTGACTCAGTGCTAAATGCAAGACAGTGGGAGAAGTGTTTTTCTTCAAGGTTCTAGTCTGCCTTTGTGTGTCTGATAAATCTGGTTCATCTAGACCTGCTGTGTAGTATTAGGAGAGAAAATGGAGAAATTAGAAAAGCACTATTGGTTTAAACCATAATAATATGACTATATGACACTAATTTGGAAAATTCTGTTTTGTCACTGTGCACTTATCTTATTCTTTACCAAATTCTCCTAGAGCCCTCCTGCAAAGATCACACCCTCACTACCTCTAAATGGTTTTTAAACCTCAAACCAAAACACAACCTCTCAACCCTAAAGTTCATTAGTTATAAATAGTTTAATTTAAACTTAAATAATAACTTCAGT
Source organism: Lanius collurio (assembly GCA_020086605.1). Taxonomy (NCBI): domain Eukaryota; kingdom Metazoa; phylum Chordata; class Aves; order Passeriformes; family Laniidae; genus Lanius; species Lanius collurio. The sequence goes on along the minus strand of JACBWW010000011.1, from coordinate 20,517,104 downwards.
TTCAGTTGGCAGGATCTGGATCTTTTCTTCTAAGCACTTGAAATTCTTTCCCAAATCCCTTTGAGTTCAGCAAAAGAGGTTCTGTTTTCGTAACTTCTGCACCCAATTCTCACCTTACATCATTTTGAGCTACTTGACACTGAGATCAGCTGCACTGTGAGTCCCTAGAAAGAAGAATCTGTGTTGGCTAAATAGTGGGAAAAGCTATCTAGCAGGAAACATGTCCTGGAATTATTTGTTCTCTCCTGCTCAGACACATCCTGTGGTCAACCACTAACATAGGAGCTGGCTTTCAACATGTCCCTTCACTTCACCCATCTGAATCACATCACACATCTCTGTTTAGTCTATTAACTTGGATACTGTTAAAGTTACCTCCCGACCAACTTTATTTAATCAGTTTGGGTTAGTAAAAGAGATTTAGCCAACAGCTATTTCCCTCACACAGGCTTGCAGCTCACAAACAAAACAGCTCCCTGAAGAGCAAGAACGAATTTCATTGAGGAACATGCTAATGAAAGCTGGATGAGTTTCCCTCATTAGGTGTAATTACTTTAGGTTTTGCAGGCTGTCTTCTATGGGGTGTCCTTCGTGGCTGATGTGTTGAGACTAATTAAGAAACTGCGATGTGCTAAGTGCGTAATTTCCAGCAGAGACCTTCTTTTCAGTGTCCTGGCTTTCCCAGTGTCCACAGTAAGTACCCTTTGTCTCTGTATGTGAAAATAACATTTGCATAAATGATTAGAGGTGTATAGTACCAGAGGTATGTGTATAAAATAGATAAGAACTAAGGGTTTTCTTTTACCATTGAATTTGCAATGGATTTGGACCACTCAGAAGAAGAAACAGTGCTGAACCTGTCATAATTGAGAGGAAAGCCTCTTGCACAAACATTAGGGTTGCTGTCCTCAGGTGGATACACATTGACCCCAAAAGGGTGAATGAAGTGTTACCTCTCTGTTAATCTCATGGTCCAAATAGCTGTGGATTTATCAACTTAGGGCTTTTCTCTAAAGGGCAGCACAGGTCAGGAGGACATTAGAGGGTACCTAAGAGGCAGCAAAACCTCATGTCTCCTTCTTTGATGCCAGAGTAGCTTTAAATAAGCACTGGAGAGAAACAGAATCACGGAAAAATAATTATAGTCTCAGCCTACGTCAGATTCATCATGGATCACCTACTCCCCCACAGACAACACTGTTTATCAAAATGCCGTGGGCTGGACAGGAACTGATGGATTATTTATACATGTAGGTACATGTGAGAGTGATGCCTGCAGCCACCACTGAATCTCAGAGGGCTGAGAAGCACTGCTTAAACATGGTCCACAAGCAGCTCAGCTAGCTGGCTCGATAAAAAAGCCCTGCCAGGGATGGAGTCAGAGAGACTGGCTAATTATCTTCCTCTCACAGCAGTGTTCACCATGCTGCTCTCATATCCCCCCAGGCATCCTCACCATGCCTGCAGGACAGTGGTGCAGTCTCACTCTTCCAGCGTCTCACACCCCTGATTACCAGCCCCAAGAACAAAGTGTACTCAAATACAAAGCCACGCCAAAAATTGCAAATCAGTTCCAGGTATCAGTAACTGATACCAGGGATCATTTCCTCCAGTTAAGTTGTCCCATTGTAATTCCTGCTCTACTGGGAAAAAAAATGGGTGCCACAGTGTGCAGCTTTCACCAGCACTTTAGGAATTCAGCTTATGAATTGTGAAGGTAAAGGGTAAGTTTATGTGAACTGCCTTATCAAGATCTGTTTTTACTTTGCTACTGAGCAAAACAAAGGGTTGACAGACAGTCCCTTGAGGAGAACTTGATCATCAAAAGATTCCATCTGCAAAGGGAAAGAGAAAGAGAGAGAAAAAAAGAAGCAGCTAATCTTGGATTCCACAAAAAATGTCAGTGTTGGCTGTTTATAAAGCAGGGTTTTTTTTTCTCTTAGTATCAACAGAGAACACTGCATCTCAGAGTAAACGTGAGATAACATGAGTTTATGTGGCAATGTCACCATTTTTCATGTAAAAAAACATGGAGATGTTTTGCCTTCTCAGAAAGCAAAGCATTAACCAAATCCTATCAGTTATGTTTGTCTTCCATTTTTAAATTCCCTTCATTTTGCATTTTGGTTCCAGTTTGTGTCTCTATCCTTTTGGACACTGTATACCTACAACAGAGAGCTGGTTTACCCCAAAAGCCTTGACGGAGTCATCCCGCTCTGGTTAAATCACGCTATGGTGAGTAAGAAACACCTCAGCCTCTTGCAGAGAAAAGGGAGACTTTGCAATGTGTGTCCCATCATTGCATTGTGCCGTTTTCCAGAAGAGCTTCACAGCTTTTTCTTTCTCACCTCCTCCTTCCTGCTTATCTGATGTTGAGCTGTACACAGCAATCAGATGCATGTGGTTGAAGCTGTCTCAAGAAGCCTTTTAGCACACAAGGACTGTCAGTGAATCGGTGCTTGTCAAACCTCTGAAGTCAATGAAATGATGTGTAGTCATAAGGAAAGAGAATCTCACTTATTGTAGCTCAAAATAGAAATTGTGTCTGCTAAAGAAGTCTCTGAAATACAAATGGCTGTGTGTAACAAAAGCAGCCCTTAATTTAAAAAAAAAGGTGAAATTACAAAAGAGAATCTGACAGCTCTACAGCTAATAAGCTAATGTGTGCACAGTTTTGAATAGCTGGATTGCAATGATTGTTTACAGATTTTCTATAAATACTTTCCAGATTTCTCTTCATTTGCTCTGGCCGTTTTTATGATGTGTTGAACAATCACATATTTCTCATCAGTCAAGTGAAAGGAGGCTGACAGTAACATGGAAACTGTGGGTGGATTGCAAGGTCAGGGAGGCCTCGTGGGGTGAATGGGAAGTGGGAGAGAAGGGAGAAGTTCAGTGCTTGGCTGAATCAGAGAAGCCAAAAAGTACGAAATAATTGCATGAAAGACTCATTTCTCTCCAGACTTAATTTCTTAAGAACAGTGCCTTGCAACCCACTGCAGAAGTCCCCAGTGAGTGTTGAAGGGAGGATTTGGGGTGTCTGGCTGAGGACAGTTGCTCAAGGTTTGAGCAGCCCCTTGATTTAGACAGGCTTATGCAGAGATGTGTGTCTGGAATCCAAACACACAGGGGCACATCGGCATTGCTGATACCCGTGATAAACCACAGCCATCATGCACTTTCAACCTCATCACCTGCTCTCTGTCCACCAGTTTATCTCCATCAGGGCCTTTCTGTGGTGCTCTAAACCTCTGCACAGGTACAAAAGGGCACTGCTCTCTCTGAAAACCATCATCCACCAAAATGAAAGATTCCTCATGTCCTCAGCATCATGCTGGTTTCAGGTCCAGGATTCGGTATGGGCAACAGGTTTAAAATGCTCGCAGTTGTGGAGATGCTGGGCAAGGGGGGGCACAAAGTGGAACTCAGAGGAGACAGACTTTGCTGCTTGTTTTAATCCTGGCTCACAGCTGAGAATTTGCCCTTTGTATTTCCACATTCCCACATGGGAAGGCTGAGAGGTGTTAGGGCATACATCTTTATTTCATGCACGAGAACTCTTTGCAGGAACCCCTCAAACATCTCTGTTATAACTTCTTTCTTACCCTACCTACATCTACATTTCATAACAGAGTCATTTTGACTACAACAAAACGCTTTTCTATATCAGAAATGTCAAAAACAGGTGTTAAAAAAGGAAAAACAATTCTTCCTGAAAATTATTTTGACGAGAGAGGAACTTCACATAAAGCAAATCTCTATCACAACCTGGTATTTTATTTCTAAAGCTCTTAATACTCTGCAGACATCTTGTGCTTGACAGTTCCTGGGTAGGAAATTTTCCTTCCAGTCACTATCAAGCACAAAACATCTGCCACCAGCATAGACTGATCCCTGCTATTGACAATCCTTGTGGTTTGGAACACCTTCCAACAGGTGCCTTCAGGCTTAGCTGAGACATTTCTTTCTTCCAACACAAAATATCCACTGGAAACACTAGGGAGATCCAGGGACATACCAACACTTTAAGGGACAATCTCCAAACTCTGCCAAGCAGACACTTTTTCTTTGGGTTCATTTCCCTGCATATTGCTATTACATGATGGTTCTGAGATTACAGGTGTTTCATAGCAGATTGACGCAGCATGTACCTGGCTTTGGAGGAGAAAGACATGGGTGTATCAGTAGTAAGAGTCAGTGCCGTATCTTTTGCAGCAGGAGTGTTTTTTTTTAAAATAATCTCAGTCTATTTTAATGTTCTAAACAGGGAAAGCATATGTTGTTATGTAACTGGAGAGTGAACCCAAAAAATAATCATGCAAAACCACTTCAGGAATACTGAACTCCTTGGCTTTGTGGTGATGCTGCAGCACCTTCTTTGCAGAAACAAATAACCACTTTTTTCCTCACATGGACTGCTCTTGAAGTGGGAAAGAGTTGCTGTTGCCCACCTGGTACCCATGGTTGCAGAGTGAGCACTACAGTTCAGCCATGTTTTTGCACTCTGAGTAAAAACATTTTGTTTTGCAGAAAGGATGGTTAATGTAGAAAGGAATTTTGCTTATATTTAAGGAGGCCAAATATTCCAGACTATCTAGGTTTCTCTCTTTGCTTTTCTACTGAGTTTAACCCAAAGGCTGGGCCTCAGTTTCCAGTTCTGTTTGCCTGGGATAATTATATTTTATCATCTTTATACAAAACCTTGAGATTTGAGGACGAAAGAGACCACTCCACTTGAGTCTCAAGCACAATTATTTTATTTGAACAAGATTTTTGAAGTGGAAGATGGCTGGGACAAAAGATATGTTTGCCAATTTATCAAGAGAATTTGTTTATTCCTTTCCCAGTCATCTCTTTTCAAGCAACATCTGGGTACTCTCCAGAAGGAGACTAACTGCTGGAGACAGCTTGGATTAAACCATATGCATGTATCATTCAACTTAATGGCAGTATTGGGGAACACTACACTTTGAAGGATCTGACAGAATTGAATGCTAAGTAAAGTGGAGCATTGCTGGGTCAGAAGAGATAACTCAACATTTTGATCTATAACAAAAGATAAATATAAATGTGGAGCAGCTGTGTTCACAAAAAATGCCAATGGTAGAATTGTGTTTTTGTAAAAGAAGATTTATATTTTCATTCTGTAGGCACAGTTCTTCTAAAAAGCACAATTTTCTTTATTTTTGGGCTGCATCGAAGTTTAATTTGGCCACCTGTTTTTCTAATTTACCCTGTAGCTGTGATTCCCTCTCACCTTTCCAAAAACCAGCGTTTTAGTTTCCTAAACTCTACTGACATATGGTTATGAATTGGGCATGTTCAGAAGATTTTGTAAGCTAAAAAGGTGAGAATAGACAAGACGGGAAGGTAAATGCAGACTCAGAAAAAACATGTTTTACCTCGCAGACTTGCAGCAAACAACAGATTCCTCATTGCCTGAGCTTCTGAAGCTCCTTTGCACTTTGCCCTGTTGTAGCTAAGCTGTATCTGAAAACAAAAAAAGTCAAGGGAGTGAGAGAACAAACAAGGTGCATACAAGTAATTTTCCTTCACTGAAGCAGGCCACCGATGCCCTGACAGTAAGAATACCAGCAGGATTCGTTATGTCCCCTCTCATCCAGGAGCTTCTTGGTATACACAAGCTGCTTGTGTTCTGCCTGCCTAGCTAAGCCTCACCTTCCCCAGTGTGGACACACCTACATCAACAGAAATGGTATTTCGGATCAATGTGATTTACTCCCATCTGGAAGAAATGTAAGTTATATGAATATAAGTTACTCTTACTCTCATGTGAGAGTACCTATGTGAAGGATTGCATCTAGCTACAGCTATTTTAGGAAGCTGCTGCATCACTAACCAAAAAAAGAGGGTGAAAATTCAGTTTGTAGGGCAGAATCCTCTTGTCCAGGCCACTCGAACTCGACTCCAACTCCAGTTGTGTACACGAAAACAACCTCAGGTTCATCTTTGACCATCTTAAACGATTCTCTTTGCAAGCGGTATGTAATGCTCACTAATTCTTGCATATTTACACAAGGGAGAAACATTTCCATTTGTTTGCATTTCACAGTATCTCAATTTTAAGCCGTCTGGCAACTATGGACATTCATAGGCTGCCAATTACATTCAGCTTTTGGCAAAAGAAGAAGAATGTGTGTGTGAGGAATATGGCACACAAAATTAATCACCCCACACATTTAAGAGCAAAGATGCTTAGCTTTTCCCAGCGCTATGCAGATTTTTTTGAAGTTTCCATTCTTGTTGACATGAGCCCATTTCCTCAGGGAGAAAGTATGTGTTTCACAGACAAATGTTATGGCAGGGAATCCTCCCAGGCTGCTGCTACCCCAGTGCGCACAGGTGCAGTCTCCATAACCCACCCCATGAAGGAACAGCTGGAGACAAATATTCCATGGCAAAGGATGTGTCACTTCAGTCTCATGTCAGCCTCCAGCTGCAATGCAACATCAGTTTCTTAGACTACATATCTAATGTCAGGGAGAAAGGCAATTAAAATTCTGGCATTGACGTTGAGACAAAACATTTGCTAGTAAGCAATAGGATATTCAGCCAGGCCCTTATTCCCAAAAATGCATGTGTGCAGGCAAGAAACTTTATTTCTGAAGCTCTTTTACCTTTGATCATACAATTGGTCTAATGTTTCATCCATTTTTCACAATAATGCTCCCAAAGTACCTACACATCTAAGAAAAAAATATTAACTTTGCTTTACAGGTGAGCATGAACCGAAATGGAAAGGGCAGAAACAGATATTAGCTGATGGTTCAGAGAGGAATGCTGCTGGAATTAAACTGAGCAATAGGTTCCTCACTAATCTGCCACCACACCTGCTCAGCAACAGGACTCCCTGTGCCTCCCGCTCTATCCATAAAATAAATCTGAGGTTCCCTGAAAATGCAATAATGGTTGGAAATATAAAATGTAGGAACCCTAAGAATTATTTCTTCAACTAAACACGGCAAGGTACTAGTTAAAGAAATAAAATGAACACTACTGCTTAAGCCCTTTCCACCCTGAAAAACAGAGGTTAAGAGAGGAAGAAAAATTGTATAGAGAGAGATTGCAAAAGAAAATTTTGAAGGAGGCATTTGAACGCAGGCAAAATAATAGCAAAATAAATCAAAAGAGGGAATTTGTTCCAAAATGAAGCCAAGAAAGGAGAGACCGTACAGAGATTCGGAAAATTATGAGTATAAAACTAAACAGAGGTTATGGTGACAGGAAGCCATTTAGTTTTATTATGCTCAGATAACACAGACTGTAATGGTTCATGAAAGCATGCAACTGAAGGAAATTTCCATAGACAAGAGGACGTTTCCCAACAAAGAGCTGAGTATCTGAGTAAACACCTCAAGGGACAACCACTGAACACTGCCTCATAAGGCAACACCAAAGTGGGTTTTTCCTTTTCCTTTGCAGTAACATACCGATGGGGAAGAGAGAAGCATGAGTATTGGCCATGAGTGGTTGTCAGCACACAAGCTCTGCAGGGAATTGGTCTGAAAGGAGAAACACAGGCATTTTTTCAAAAGCACTTGATGGTCTCCAACTGTGCCCAGTGGAGTTTAGTTTGGCCAGTGGTAACTGTTTGTGAAAAGATCCCTTCCCAAAGTCTCACATGTTAATGGAAAGCAGACATGGAGGGTATGTAAATGCAGATGAATTAGAAACAAACAGCTCTGGTCAACCGAGGCATCATTTCCTTTGCTCTGGAGTCAAACAAGGTCACACCGAGTCAACTGCGACACACGCGTCAGGCACAAAAGTGATCTCAGCAGCTCTGGGGAGATTATTCATAGGCTCAAAACTCAGCCTAGGCTGGAGCCTGCAGCTGAGCACTAACTCTATCCAACCCTCTCTTCTCAGCCCCAGGAAACTCGCTCTTACTTGAATCCTCAATGGCAAAACGAGGATATAGCATTAAATAAATACACAAATTACTCAAAACATGGGAAGTAAAAAATTCCATATGGGCTTAGAAAACACTGGAAATAATATTCAGAGGACTATTTATCTTAGTTTAAACTCGTGAACCTGAAACGTATCCTGGGAAACACACAACACAGGATAGGAAACAAAAAAGTAAAGAAGCAGGGGAATGTTCTTGTCTGCAGGAGATAAGTTAACATGTCATTATTTTAGATAAAGTTCAGCATATGTTTAAGAAACTTTCTTCCCCCTGTATTCCTATGCCAGAGTTTGTATGCTCAACAAAAGGAATTTTGCAATTTTATAACTAGTTCAGATTCACCTGAGTTTCTCAGGAAAGAAGAAAAGAAACCAAAATCAACTGAAAAATCATAATGACTGCCAGAAAAAGACACAAAGGATTTTAAAATTGAATATTTGGAAGCAGAATTCAGGTTAAAAGTGTGATTAGTTAACTAAATGTCTCTAATTTTGAAAGTCATATCACTTTTATCTCTTCACTATAGAAAGAAATAAAAAAAAATTCTGCTCTTGCAAAATTTGTTAGCTGAAAGCTTTCCTCAACAAACAGAGATTGTTAGACAAGTAAATACATTAATATTTCAAAGAACATAAAAATAAGTACCAACAGGATTCCTGCCAAGAGCAGGGAAAAGCTCTCTGTTCAGTTTGGTTCATTGATAGCCCGATCAGTACTCATAGCTATTGTTTTAGCCTGTTCTCCTTACCTTGGAGTGAAATGGGGATTTTTTTCCTCTGTCTGTGATAATTATTTTTGACAGTTTCACTGTTTATATGTGAAACTGAGAAACTGTTAATTGAAATAAAAAATGAGTCACTGTTTCCAGCAAGTTTTGCCAATGTTTTGATCTGTGTCAATCTGAGCTTAATTATTAAGTTTTCTTTAAAGGAAGAGGCAAAACTGTGTATTTTAATTTGGCCCCATACAAATAATGTGCTTCTCAGACATACGTCAGTTTAAGAATATGAAACACTGCTAAGTAGGGTTGAAAATATATTTAATGACTATGCACTAGAGACCTATAGTTAAAAATAATATGGATGAGAAAATACATATTTTTTTTCATATTTTTTTTTTAATTTTTTAGAAAAGGATATGAGAAGTCTTTATAGCCTTTCAGCAGATATGATTAACCATGATATATGGTCTATCACTAATAGTGTTGCCAAAGTCAACGTCTCTCGGCTGTGAGGGGGAAATCGTGGAAAGCCAACTGTGTGTTACAGGCAAAGGGCAGGCTCTGTGCCCTGTAGCCATCCACACATTCCCCTGGTGTCTGCTCTGCAAATATGCATCTGCTGTCATAAAAAGGCTCGGGCATTCGATAGAAATTCCTCTGTGATTTTACTGTTAATGCAAGAATTTGGCTTGGCAGAAATATACTCTGGGATAGCAGAAGTGCAAGGGAAGATTTTCCCACATGATTGCGAGCCTGGGGTTTATGTGCACATGAGAAGGAATTGGGGGGCGGAGAGGGAAAATGAAAAAAAAAAAAAACTCTTTATAGCCACAAAGGAAAAATAATAACATAATTTTAAAAAATCGTTCTGGGAGTGCTTGAGGAAGCTGAGAACTGTTGTAGAAATCTGTCTCAAGAAGGAATTTTCACAGCAAATTTAAATGGCTCTACAAAAAGAGCACGTCTAGTTAAGATACATGGCAAAATATATTTTAAAAGATACAATTATTGGAAAAGAAGACATAGCATACAGTCATGGGCCAATGACATCACTGGACTTGGGAAGAGAGCAGCTTGCAACTTTCCTATGCCACAACAAATTTCTTCCTTTTTTTTTGTTTTTCTTTTTGCATTTGTTTTTCCAAATCAGGATAGATCCAAGACCTTTAAGAAACTGTTTGCAAAACAAGAGGCAGACAGCCCCACTCCTGAATGCTTTTGCTGTCCTTGGATATGGAAACAAGCAGTGGAAAGCTCATCGAATCAGGAAGAGTGGAAATTTCACCCTACCCCTTCCACTGAACTGGCTATTCTCGAAAGCAGCCAAATTTTCCAGTCTTGCCAGTAACTTTCAAGCTTCTATTGATTTATAGGCCCTTGAGTGTTTTCTCTAACTCCAGCATAAGTGGAGGAGCCTGACAAAAAAAGAGTAGTAAAGCCATCAGCCTTTTCTAAATCAGCACAGACTAAAAAGATCTCCCAGCAATCTTTTGCAGGCATTACCAGGCTGCTGCTCAGCAGCAGTGCCAACGCACTGCGTGTCAAACTGCAGGCTTCCCCTCACCACCCCCAGCCTGCTCCCTGTGACTGTATTCTGCTGTCCACATGGTGTCTGTGGGCTGCTGGAGGGTCCCAGCATGAAGCCATATCTCAGAGGAACACTGAGCCACTCGGCCCTGGCCATGGACATGATGCACGTGGAACACTCGCTCATCACAGTCATCACCGCATCATTCTCTTAAACCTTTGAAACTTCTCATTTTTCTTCCCTCTCTAGATGCAACAACACATTCAGCACATTCATGATTTCTATGCCTGCCTTTGGGCTGCTTTCCTGTTAATATTTTCTGTTGTTTGTGCAACAGAAAGTTTTTCTGAAAGGCTGTTTGTGCTGCTCTTTCCTGGGCATGCTCCAAAATACCTCAAAATGAGGTGCTCTAAATCAGAGTGCCAGCCAAAAGCTTAGGCTAAAGCCTAAAAATGAGGACAAGGTGCAGGTTTTCCATCCCTGCTGCCTTGCCATGGGCATTTTGAGTTTTGTTCAAGGACAAACTATTGTTCAAATATGGAAAATAAATGCTTTAAAGAATCTTTTTGAAAGCAGCTTAACACATAGATTTCTGACTAAATGACAGTTACAGGGATTATATATGAAAACTGTGTGCACTGAAAATATTTTTCTGGTTAAATGAATCCAGGAATCATTTGTACTGATATGAGACCTCCGCAAACAACCAAGCAGGGTGTAGAGCTGAAGAATATCTTTCTGAGACAGAACAGAAGAAAAGCCCAGTGCCAATGAGTGAGAGGAACTGGAACATCAAAGAAACATTTTCTATCTCTTTTCTCTGAAAAAAGATAACTGAGGTGGAATGGTTCTTTTGATAGACAGATAGCCAGGTATGAATAGCAGCTCCCAGATCCGATAGGAGGGCTGAGAGAGGACACTCAGCTTCCAGGGAGTTGTCACTTAGAAGCAGCAGACAAAACTGAATGTCTGTCTCTTAAAAAAAATAGCTAAATACTGTTTTCATGCATGCTGTTTATAGCTCAATGTGTATTTAAAGAATTTAATGTGTATTTTTCACAATCTACAGTATAAATATACAGCAACAAAGCTTTGACACCATATTACCATATCAGATACTGAGCACAGTTTCTGAAAAATACTTACGCTAAAAATGTTAGAACCATTTCCTTGGGACAAGAGGAATCCTCATACCATACACCCAGTAGGTTATGCCTTTAGGGGAAAAAGACAAAATACTCCTTAGTTTGACTTTTTTTTTTTTTCTATTTAAAACTTTCTCTGTTGCCCTCCTCCCGTATCTCCCCCATCTACCAGTGAAACCACTTAATTAGCAGGAATTTAGCCAACTAATCAGCTACAGTTGTTGCTGTAGTTTTCTCCTGCTTCAATTCATTGACTGGTTTAGCTGTGTTGTTCCCCAGCATTGTTTAAGCCATCTGTCCTAGGTATTGCAATTCAAAGTTATTGTTTTCTTGCACTGGGAATACAAAACTTTTAGTAGGAAAATTTCACCCAGACAAATTATTAAATTGGTACAAGTCAGTCAAGAAGTTGAGGCATTAGCATCATGTGAATCCCTGCATTGGCCACTTAACATCTGAGCCCAGAAGGCTTTCTGCTGTGCTCCCCACACCCCCATGGTGAGGAGTCTCCTTATTGGAGGGAGCTCCTCACAATAAAACAGTCAGCCCAGTGCTGAAAATCCTCCATGCTCAGACAGTTATCATTAAAATCATTAAAGTCCTTGAAACTGAAGCTACAATTCAAACTCTTCAACCAAAAAAAAAAAAAAAAAAAGAGAGAGAGAATGAAAACACATTTCTCCAGCAATTTAACTCCTTTCTCACTCTTGGATAAGCTTGTTTAAAGTTCCTTCATCTCCTTCAGTCGCAGCTAACTGAAGTCTCCTGTATGTTTATCCATTTTTCCATTTACAAAGGGAAGCACAAGACACTGGGATTGCATTGGGGCAAGTAATAAATGACACTACATAAAATACAATAACTACTTGAAGAGAAAGTGAAGACAATTCAGTAATTGCTTAGTGAGTTCAAGGAACAGTCTTCTGACATCCTCAACCACACAATGATAGAGTTCAATAACTTTTGCACTCTAATGGGAATTATAAAAAAAAATTATTGCATTACAAAATGCAAAAGGAGAGCTCACCTATTATAAACTTAGATCATGATACAGGCAAACCTCATTTTTACATCATATTAACAAGAAAATTTTTTATGCTTATTACTGTAGGGGTACTTCTTTATTGCAAAAAATAGAGTATACATGTTTGTATACAATTATACTCAGTATTGTTAAATAATCCTTTGCTCATGAGCTGGTGCCTGTACTTTGTGATGAGCAGTGACTGAAGGCACTGTGATCAGTCAGTGACAGACTCTCTTTTTTCCTCAGCACACGGCTGTATTTCCATTTGCTCTCCTGGAAATCCTTGCCTTGCCACATCGTTACCCAGCAAAGAAGAAGGGATTGATCCTATTGGGATTTGTCGCTTCTCTGTATATCAGCTGGTAAGAATTTAAGTATTTTTCCCTCAAGTAATCTACTTTGTAAAATAAGGCCAAAGGCTGTACTTTAGATCTAAAATCCCTACCTGACACATGGAAGACAGCAGTCTGTTTCGTGGAGAAATCATTTAAACTTCAGTTGAGACCCATGAAAACTATTTCCAAACGCAGGGAAGGCAGGTTTCTTCAAACATAATATAGGTCCTGAGATCTTACATAGTGTCTCCTGCTCTTGTAAGGCCTCTTATAGGAAAGTAACTAAATTGCAATAAACTCAGGAATACTTTGACTAATTTCTTCTGGGGTGGAGTTTTTGTTTTTACTGGTACCATCAAATTAACATCCACTCGCTGTCCTGCTCACTGCAAAAACACCAAATCCCAAAAGGTTTGGGGGTCATGGGAGCGGGAGAGGTGTAAAGCCCAGTTTGGTATTTGGCAGGGCTTCTTTTAGAAACTTGAGACAGAAAATGATACTTTGAGCCAGGGGCAAACTCGTGGGTAGAAAGGAGGCATCTGCTCCACTACTGCCTCCCACTCCAACAGTGGACACTGCCCACACTTCCAGCAATGCGCCAGTTGATCCCCAACCTGTTGGAGAATGATCCTGAGAGAATAAATTGTATCTAATCAGCACCTCCCACTGCTCATAGCCATCTGTGCACCTGCTCTGTGTGTGCCATTCACCCCTGGAATAGGTTTGCCCATAGCATCCTGGCTGCAGTGCTGGGATATGGAGGCACTGCCACTCTGTGTAACTAAAGGCATCTGTCAACACATCTGCCATCCTCTCAGAGGATGCCTTATATTGAGACCCAGCTCAGGAAGGGGTCTGTATAATTTCAGGGTATGCTGTGATACAACTTTCCAGAGCCAAGGAAACATCCAGGCTCTAGGGTGGAGAATACAGAACACCTGTATAACAACAACAGGATACTGGTCAGCAAGGCAGTGACTTGTCCTCATGCAGAGACTTCTGAGAAGTCACTGGAACTATGAGAAAACCCATCGCTCCCCTTCCTACTCACCAGCTCTCACTCTCAGCTAGAGACCATCTTCAACGCAGGGAGTGAAAATCTGAAATAGAAAATAAACACTACAGATGAAACACTTGAGTGACTTGAAACCCACCAGAGTGGCTGTGGAAGCAAGGGACTTCACTGCTACATTACATAAGCAAATTAGGAGCCATTTATTCTAATCCAGCCCAGAGCCTAATAGGATTATGGCCATGGCTTCCTAAATTCCTTTTCTATGTTCTGATTCACCCAGTTACTTAATGGCAGCTTTGTTTTGCTTGTCTTATGACAACATTTGGGTTTTACTGTCTTTGAGACCAGACTGCTCTTACAGCCATGTGTGCCATGCATTCCCCTAAAATCCCTATCAGCTGAGCAATTTCACCCCTCAGTAGACATAGCTCATATCAGGACCTGAATCCACACCAAAGGATGAAGATCAACACAAGCATCAACACATTTGAACCCTCACAGTATCTTCTGTGAGTTGGTGCTGCATTGTGTTGCCAGGATCCTGAGTGGAAGGTGGTCCCTTAGAGCGCTTGGCCCCTGTGTGCCAGGGCCCTGATGACTGGATAAAAGATATTAGAATACCAATACTGTGCCCAAATCAGCAACGAAACTCCTGCCTGCTTTCTTTTTGCCTCTACTTTGTGGTTACCTGCAAACTACAGACAACAGTTTTCAACCAAAAGAAAAATTTTCTGGCATGTTCACTGAAATCTTAACACACATACATATTTTACTGTTGGTGCTGCAACCTGGAAATTTAATAGCCTCATTTGGGCACCATATGTTTCACAAGCAACAGAGTCCTTCCTCCAAACCTCTCCCTGAACTGTCACTGCCACCGCAGCAGTGTCGATGGACTGGTCCCTCGGAGGCAGCAGAGAAACTGAACAGCCAGTCACACCTTGCACCAGACACCTGCTTCTCAGCAGGGTTTCACTGTGGCTTTGAATACTCTGCATAGTCATTTACTTGGGTTTGAAAATACAGGTTGGAGTGCTTCACGTAACACATACCAGCTGGCCAAATTGCATCAAGATAATCTAGTTCCTCATTATACAAGAGAAAGGTGGTTGTCATTCTCTGTTTTACTGTTAGAGACATAATAAGAAAAGAGGAATCCTGTGCAGTGAAGAGCACATGCTGACATTTGCACAGGCTCCACTTAGCACCTGGACTTCAGTATTTCTGCTCAGCCTCTTAGGGGCCTTTCCTGCAGGCTTTTATCTTTTTTTAATTACTTAGGTGTTTCACACTTAGGTGTTCGTTAGATGAAAGAATCTTGAATCATGAAAATGAGTCCCTACATTTAAATATTTCCATGCTCAGTCCAGACAGCTCTAATATCAATTCCCTCCATTTCTCCACTCTATACCTTAGGAGAGGATTAGTAAATCTCAATTTACAGGCAAGACAAAACCACCTTTTTATGACCCACTCCTTCCTTAACTAGAGAAAGGAAGAAGTGTCTTTTCAGCCTTTTTCTTTCCTCCCTACCATTCTCCCATTCCTCAGTGTCACAACACAGCTTCAGGATAGTGGGGCAGCCCGTTTGTTCCTTCTCTTTGAGGCCCGATGCTCAGTGTAAGGTAGCAGGCTGGTGCCATCAGAAAAAATTGCAATTTCATTCCCATGTTAGCACTGGTGGTGGAAAGTATGGCATGATCCTCAGACAGTTTTTTAAATTCCTTATTAAAAAAATGGCACATCCTGATAACAATCAGTGAAGACCTACCCTATTTCTTAAATTCTTTACACAATCAATACAAAGATAAATTATTTTCTTCACCAAAAAAAAAAAAAAAAGTATTTTTTCCTGTACTTAGGATATAAAGAATACTTTTACATCCTTAAGTTGAGGCATTTTCAACCAACCACTCTCATGAGCCATAAACAATGAACACATTACTGGTGAACTGACAGGCATTACAAGACATTTTCTGAGAGAATAATAAAGGCACAAAGAGAGGGCCCAATTAGAAGAAAACAAATCCTATAAAGCAGGCATATTAATCCTCTTCCTTTCCTTCTTTTCCAAATCATGCTTTGCAAACAATTCACAAAAGGGTGAAGTAGCCACATTTGTTTCCCACCTACCCATTCCTCTTCCTCCTCTTAGAAAAGAAAAGGTGCTGGAGAATTCCCCTTGCCCTCTTGCCTCCTGAAAACTTCTTTCCACTCCTCAAAACAGTGGTCAACAGCAGAAGGGTTGAGACAGGGAGGAACAGCTCTGTGTCCCCACAGACTCCAGGGATCTGGATAGGGGCTGTAAAGCTGTTGTAACCAAAGAGCAAACATTTGTGAGAGCTTATTTGAACAAGTTTCTCTTAGCATAATCAAGTGCACATCCCTGTTCCTGAACATTTTGTGATTTTACTGTGCTTTTACTGCTGTTGATAGCCAATGCCACCAGGGTGACAGCAGAATACTGTGTGCATTTCAACTTGTACTGAAACCTATCTAATTTAGCAGTGGCTCAAGTGTACTTCACAACAAATAGCCCAAGTGCTGAGGAGATGTATCGGCAGCTGAGCTAATTTTCTCTGAATCAAGTCTGTTTTGATAGCTCAGCCCTTCAGGGGAAATGATGAAGTGGTTCTTCTAACTGAATGGTCCTAACCAAAGGTAATTTCTCTTCTTCCTTGCCTAGGGTCCTGTGGATTTATTCTGTAACAGGAGAGTGGGTATATCCTCTCTTTGCTTTGTTCAGCCCCTTTGGGCTAGCAGCCTTTTTTGCCGGTAGCCTTGCCATCATCATCTCCTGCTACAACTTTGGAGAGTTCCTCAACCGTATGATATGGGGTCAGTCCAAGTTTTCTTCCTTACTTCTATGCATATGAAAAAAATACCCTTAAAATGAATTGCTGTGATTGCCCAGGCAGGCATGGAGAGGAAGGAGGCATGAGTACATTGGGTGGTTGGTGGCATTTGGGTGTCAGATAGCGATTGTCAGGTCCTGTGCACGTGCTAATGAACAGAGAACAAATTGGAGCAAGGATCCCAACCCTACCAGACAAAGGCTGGGCCAGCTTCCCCTAATGTGGCTCAAGAAGTAGCTCTTACCAGCATGATCACTGGCTTTTGAATTCCTGCCCAAAGAAGGGTCCAGAGAAGGGTCCAGAGAAGCCACATGTCTTGGGCTAAAACTCTTACACCCACATCACACATTGTTTGTCAGACTAGGGAATATTAGTGCTTACCAAAAATTTACAGGAATGCATTATTGAATCCAAGCAAAAGCCCTGTGGCAGCAAGTCCATGACTTAAACAGCACTTCGGAAAATTTTACAAACAGCTGAGAATTTCTCCCTGGTGCTTCAGTAGTGGTATAACCAGTAGTGACCTAAAATAAAAGAAAGGCAGCTTCCTTGGACAAATGGGAAGCTGGAGGGAAAGAAAAAAAGAGTCGTTTAGGAGAGCATATTTAACAGGTGAAAGAAAGAGAGAACTGAGGAAGCACCTCTGGGGGTTTGGCATGGGATACTATCATCATTATTATTATTACTATTGTTATTGTCAGTATTAGTCCTTCTGGTTTCCTCTCTCCTTTTTCATTCAAGATTGAGTTTTTGAGGAAGAAAGTGTTTCTGTCAGGAAAATGTGTGTATTTTATTTAGGACAAATGTGTGAACATTTGCAATTTCTTAAACTGGCTTTCTGATGAAAGAAAAAACACTGCAAAAACACCTCTGAAAATAAATAAGACAACCTCCCTCTGTTCTCAGGGAACATTTGATGCCTGATCCATTTTGCAAAGTCTCACATGCCTGTCAAGCCAAAGTAGAGTGTCTGTAGCTAGTCTCTCACCATCCATACTCAGCTACCTAAAAGTAGCAGATTGGCTTTCAAATGTGCTGAATAACCAACTTCACTGCTAGCTACCTTTGCAAACAAGATGCTTGCTCAACATGTCCATGTTTGGATATTTTGGCCGCATTCTATTCTGCATGAACATAATATGAGATGAGGATTGCTGGTAAATGAAAACAGATCTGCAACCTTTCTGCACTAGCTCTGGTTTAAGAGGCATCACATAATTAGTAACTATTACTAATCATAGACTGCATTATCACTACATGATGGCATAAGTCTTTATATGAGATATCTGGTACATCTAAGTATCAGATTTTTTCATCACTGAGTACATATTAGTAATTTTAGGCCTAGAGTATGCCTGTTGCATAAATAGGAGATAATCAGAATTAAAATAATTTGATTTCCAAAGTGTTAACTGATTGGACAAAATGTTGTGCCAAGCAGAGATTAAATTAACTGCAAAAATTAGATGCATATTCAACAGCTGACTGAAAAAATCGGGGCAAGCACTTAACTTCTCTGTGCATACAGAGATGCTGAAAAGCACCCCAGTTGTGGTAGCATGAATGTAACCTCAGAGTATGTATATAAACAATACACAATATTCTTCATTGATATCTGGTGTGCTCTTGCTATCCCTGGAGGCCTCATCTGTGTGGTGGGTCTGCCTCTCCATACATACTTGGTATTTTTCAAAGGAGCCACAAAATCCTGGCCTTAACAATTACATGGTGTTTTCATTCATGTGCAAGACACTCCCTTTGAATTACAGTTCCCCATGCTGGTGCCAAGTGTTCTTCCTGATCCATTTCCCAGCTGTATGTACCCGAGAGAAGAGTAGGACTTTCTTAAGCTGGTATCAATAACAAAGTCCCAATAAGCCTTGAAACACAACCATGGGGAAGCTATTCCAATTACACAGTGCCACAGTCCAATTACACAATTACAGTGTGCCAGAGTCTTAATATATTCCTGGCTGAGACAGATCTTTGGTACAGCATTTCCAGGGGAAAAAACAGCTGCAAATTGAATGAAGACGCAATTCCAACATACCTTTGTTCCCACAGCAAAAATGGCTCCATGTACTTTTTTCATCCTACCATTTCCTGTCTCTCCTTCCCATCACAGTAAGGCAGAGGATGCAGTCAAAATGATCCTGCAGAAAACAAATAAAACAAAACAAAACAAAATCCAACCCCCCCACACAAGGCAAAACAATCACTGGTGGTAAAGGACGGACCTCCTCATGATTCCATACTCTACGCCCTGCTCACCTCCTCCAAAAGAAGAAGTACATGGAAGGGCACTTTTGATCTCTCTTTTTCTTCCTCCTCATTCCCCAAAGGCAGTTTGGGCTACAGAGTAAGGCAGTTATCTACTAGGTTCCTGTAGGCACATCTGAAAACACCTTCTCTAATAACACCTGAAGTCACCAAACGATTAGACCTGGTGCTGGTGGGATCTGAAAAGGCAGATCTCTCTGTCTGGGCTGCTGGAACCAGGATTCTCCTTAAAGGAAAACAATCCGGGGCTATTGCTTCTTTTTATTTCCTTCCCACTTGAATGAAGAACGGTTGCCCAGATATGTTTATTCAAAAGTGCAAGAGAGATTAACAAACAACCCCACCAGAGTGGCAAGACTCGCTCCCTTCTGGACTCACATCCTGTGGCACACTGTAGGCTGCTAATGAAGCTTGTTCCACAGCACAGCATGCTTCACATGGGCTCTTCCAGACTCCCTTATTATTCCAGGTCATTCTTATTTTTCCTAAAACCAGCTACATAAATATTTACTCTTTTTCACACTTGAAGGTATATTTAGTTCCAACTTATTCCAAAGTCTATAGATGGCAGCTTTCAGTTTCAAGAAAGTAAGTGTTAAATCTACATCCTGTGCTCGACCAAAAAGATGCAGTATCATTTCTGAGAGTTGGAAAATTTAGCCTTTAGAATAATGTAACTTTTTTTTTTTCCTTTTCAGGGTGCCAGACCCTAAATTCATTGTATTATTTATAGACAAACTGTTTCATACAGTATTGGAGGTTTTAAAAATGCATTATCTCTCATGTGCCTCTCCTCTCCCTTCCCTTGCACAGTTGGATTGGTGGTAACTAAGGCAACCCAGCTGCACAGCCTGAGAGGCACAGAAAATAGTACCAGTAATGACTTCTTTTTGTTTTAAATCCCAGAGTTTCTAGAGTACAAGACAATGTTGAGCAATAGAGGAACTCCAAAGAGGATAATTTGAAACAATGAGCTGATTCTTTTACTGCCATAAATTTACCTCAGCCAAGAATTTGGCTGCAGGGTCTGAGTACCAAATATGAACCATGTGATAGTTTCTCCCATTCCCAATGGGTGGAAAACATCACACAGGCAACTGATCTCATGTTTCTTTGACCAGTCAAATGAGAATCCTCAAAAACAAAGCAAAGAAGTGTTCGCTTGGGGTTTACTCTTGTTGGGACAACCAGATCCTTGGGAGAAATTTGGATCAAAGTTTTCCACATCAGACAGAGCAGCCTTTCAAGTGAGGTCTCTTATCTAGAACCAGCATTTGAAGATGGAGCACATTCATTTGTCTTCCATTTAACGCATCTAAAAAAAAAAACAAAATAACATTCATCAGCCACTTCATTTCAATACTCTGAAATGCCGGTGGAGAGGAGCTATAGCTAGCAACAGCTACTTGCTGCACCAGTGATTGAAAAGCCTCCTGAGAGATCCCTGCCAAACCCCTTGCAAGGTTTTAGAGGCCCAACACGCATTTGTCCCAGACAATTGCTTATCCCCCAGGTGGTGGATCTGTCCTTCGCGAGAGAAAGTGGGGAGGAAGGGAGGCTGGCTGTCAGAGTGGGCACCAGCTCCAACAGACACACATGGGCACTTGCTGTCCTCCAGAAGGGAAAGCTTTGGCCAGCAGCTGGTTTACAAACACCATCGGGGACAAAACAAAAGTTAAAGATATTACAATGCAAGGGATAAGGAAGCACAATAAGAATGAGAGCCATTGCTCTCAGGAAAAAGAGAAAACTTATGATGGAATAATTTCATCATGCTCAGTGCAGAGATGGATGTGTTCTTCCAGATCTTCTATGAGCTCTTAAATATCTTGGGAAGACATTGCTGAAACCTATTTACCTAAGGCTGAAATAAAGTTAAACAAAAATCTTCTCTTTAGCCTGTTTTTTCCTATTTTTTTTTAAGTACTTTTGCATTCAATGCATTTTCCAGATTCATATAACATGTTTTTGCAACTGATTATTCTCCCTGAGTTTTATTTTTATATTTATGCGCTTTTGAAACCAAGCTCCCTTAATACCCTGTAGCCTTGGGAAATACAGCCTATGTGGCAGCTCACAAATCTGTGCAATACAAAGCAACACTTTAATAAGATTGAATTCTTGATGCTGTCATTATTCCGAGCAGCTGTTGAGATTGCAGAAACCTGAATGGTAAACAAAGGGATGCAAAGGGCAACTGTGTGGGGTATGAAGTCGTGCTACCATTGTACTGGTACAGGCTTATCAACAGCAGTTTTTGTATGAATGTTAAAATGCTGATGTTCTGCATGTACTTATTACTCCAGCTACAGGTTCCACCCTTTGTTATTACAGTATCCAGGAGGGATTTTTAAACTGAGTTTCCTTTCCACAAGATTTGTTGTGTCATGCCTTTAAAAACAAAGACTAAGAGTCCAGAGTCTACCTATTCCTTTCAGTGATCAAATAATGTTTATATCCATAATTTCACTATATTGTCGATGATGAATGGAACTCAGATTTTAGAGGATTTAAATCCCAGAGTTTGCAAACAAAATATGAATATTTACTTTTGACTCATCCTTTTGTCCTTGTTATACCACAAACCTGTGATGGCACATTTATGTCCTTCGTATTTGTCACTCCCCAAAGCTGCAGTTTACCCCTTGGCAGAGATGACTGACTGTTCAAAGGAAACCTGCACTAATTGTCACAGGTCCTATTCTTGGTGATAAATTTATCTGGTGATCTGCTGGAGGCAGACTGGATCAGAACCTCTGGCAAACCAGGGCTTATGAATTCATCAGTAGAGGCCAGACATGAACAAGTGCTGGTTAACATGTTGGTCCTCACCTACCAGATTATTTTTTTCTTTGTAGTTTTTTTTTTTTCCCACCCCCATAAATATCTCTTTGGTCAGTACACACCAATACAATACAGCAATTAGTGTTGCAGAGCCTCTGAGGCCTGTGGACAAGGAAAGAGCATTTAAAGGAGAGTTTCCTGTGAGTGAATGATCATCAGCAGGGAAGAAGAGAGGCTGAAACAGTGTGTTAGAAAAGGTACCCATAAATAGTTGATTATTGCCACACTGGGTGCCCCACAGTAGCACAACCTGTCTCTAATTGGAGCTCCAGAAAGCTGTGGTATTTCAGTAGGTCCTGTGCTGTCCTGACCAGCCATGTGAGCATCCTCCAGGTGTAAGGATTACTCATTTTCTGCCCTTCCAGACATGCTTTATTTTTAAAGCTTTTCACATACTCTTACAACAAACTAGTTTTGATTGGTGGCAGATACTTTCTCCCACTGTCAAAGCACTATTATTCTCAATGGGTGTGGTCCATGGCAGATTTCAAATCATTCCTCAGTCGTTGAGCAATCCATTACTTGCTGGGGACATCCCAGGCTCATTTGACTTCTGCAGTACTTCAGCATTAGCAGCTGGTCCAAGACATGCACTCGTGGTCTACTCCCACTCCCAGATGGGTAGAGTTCCCCAGGGATGTTGGGAGGCTGGGGCCAGTTTCATATCCTCCTCATGCTTGATGTGTGAAAGGACTTCTCTGTTGTGCCTTCCCCCACAACAGCTCAATAATATCTTCTCCTCTGTCTCCAAACAGGAGATTCAATAGTAATACTGGACCACAAGTGGAAAGGCAAGTGAATCCTCCTCTTGAAGCCAAACACTCTCTCCATGAATGCTGAAGCCATGAAGTAGAGGAAAATAAATGCAGCTGTGATAAATCCTTTCTCCAATGCATTGCAGCTTCTGGTGAAGCCATTATGACATCAGACATATGGAAAACTGGTGGAAAATATGAAATGCTTGACTCCCTCATGATAACTCTGCAACTGCTATAAATAAGAAAATTGTGTTCATCTGTTTACACAGATTTCTCATCTCCTGCACAACGTACGTGAGGATGTGTCCATGGTTAAAAGTCGTCACTGGTAAACGCACTCCCTCATGAGCTTGGCACCACTCTGTAAAAGACCTGTGAATGCAAGCCAGCTCTTGTTTGGATTGCCCTTCATCAAGTCTGGAAAAAATTAAGAGGAGAGTTAATTTTAACAGTGCTGTGACTTCCAAGCTAGCTAGATAACAAATTGGGCTAACAAGCACTGTAATTAGAACTGTCTGCTCAGAAAGTTCACCATGAAGCTGAGTTCTCCTAAAGAGAAACTTTTTGCAATATTAATATGCTTAATATCTCCCCTCCATTTTAACAGGAAATCTGAAGGTAACTGTTTCTGCCTTTTTCTTGATTTCAGTTAATCTCACAGCAAAAGTAACCTAATTAGCAAAAGTAATACTGACTGTATGATTGCTTTGACAGAAAGCATGTTAATTTAAAGCACTGTTTAACATAAAGCTGCCTGCCATATAATTACACTCCATTCACATGTTTACTAATTTTCCTCAATATAGTTGATTTCTGTTATTAGCCTCAACATTTTGTTAACATCCAAAACACTGGAGATCTGCTTTGCAAACTCCAGTAAACATGCAAAACCAAGCGTAACATAAGTGTTCCTTAATGGTCAATGTGAAAAAGAAAAATCTCTGTTATTATTCCTGCATGCAAAGAGGATTTGAAACTAGTTGCAGTACTTAAATGTCTAACTCCATCCTCATTGCCAAAACCCCTCGCTTAGAGCTACTGTACTTGCAGTTCACCGGGGTGTTATTTTCACCTTTCAAATGCTGCTGGAGCTTAGTAAAAGCGAAACACATTGTAAGCTGCCTGTGAGCAATAAAAAGATAATGTGTATACATAAGATTGTTCTTCTCATGTGTTAAGCACCTGATA
This sequence comes from Lanius collurio, assembly GCA_020086605.1. NCBI lineage: Eukaryota > Metazoa > Chordata > Aves > Passeriformes > Laniidae > Lanius > Lanius collurio. The sequence goes on along the minus strand of JACBWW010000011.1, from coordinate 20,493,475 downwards.
AAAATTCTAATCTGGGAAGTTAACATGCTAGGCCTACACTGTAAACTAAGTGAACTTAATGAGAGATGTGCATGCATTCAGTAATTCCCAGCTTATCTAGATAACTCGCTCCAGCTAACTTTGCAAGGGGAATGTAAGCAATTACACATGCCCACACACACACTCCTCCCTCCTTTTCTGTTGAAGCTAAAGCAGAACATAGAAAGAAATCAGCTGAAAGATGCTGGTCAAAGGAAATGTGTTGGAGAGACAGACAGAAGAAAAAGATGAAGGGAATTAGGGAAGAGAAAGTTACAGAAACTCCCTTTACAGGTTTGTTGGGTATTTTTGTCCCTATCTCTTTGCTTTTTAAATTCTTTTATTTTGTACTGATACTCCAGTACAAACACTTTTATTGTCAGAAACTCAAAACGAAGCCTGGGCCCCAGCACAGAGGGATAGGTCTTTCCACTTCCAGCCAGTGGAGCCAAATGGCAGACCTCGCCCTCAGCTCCTGCTCACACCAGGGGTACCTTCGGGATCTGATGTGGTGACTGAGAGGCTGGACTACGAGGCTTTGAGGAGAATCATGGGGGAGGTTGTTTATTTCTTTGAAAAGGGCTAAGAAGAGGCACTTCTCTCTGCAACATGCTGTATGGTGAGAAGCTGGATTCTGGTCATGTACTTTGGGAAAGCAATAAGGAATGCTTATCCCCAAAATACAACTGCTGGGATCTTGGATTTATTTTGTTCCTTTCTCTCATGTCCACAAAGCCCTGAAAGGACGAAAACGTGTCACTGCTCACAAACCAACACTTCCCCTGTGATTTCCAAAGGGCTTTACTGAAGCACCCTGCACAAGGACCTGGCCTTTTACAACATTTACACCAGGTTTCTCTTCCCAGTCCATCAGTCTCTCTCGATTCATTTTAAGTATGCAAAGTCAGTCAGAACTGTTTATTTATAGCCGTGGATGTTCGTGGCTGTATAAATTAGCTGTTATTACTGAATGAGGTGCCCGCCCACACGCCCAGAGCAGCTGCACAGGAGCCCTTTCATGCTGCTCCACAGAAGGCAGCCCCAGCAGAGAGGGAAACAACGCTGTCCCAGGCAGACGAAGGGACCGCAGCTCAAACCCTTGGGTGAAAAAACAGCAATTAATTTTTTCCACAGTGCAATCTGCAGTATGACAACCACAATTACCTAATACTGTTTAGATCTGCCACTTGGATTTGGCAGAAAGGGAAAATGAAGGATTAAATTCACCAGAGGAAAAAAACCCACCCGGACTAGAACCTACCCCTGGACTTTCAATTTATAAGATTAAGCAATATTTGTTTGGAGGGAGTGAGGGGGACAGGGAAAGCCAGGGAATGTAAAAGCAATACTTGTTTTTATTTGAGACAGAGCACCATCAGAAAATAGGGACCCTTCCCATGCACACACACTAAGCTGTTTCCAGCAGAAACAGCTGGAACGCAATCTCCACCACCATGAGGAGCTTTCATCTTAACTCACACCTTTGTAACAGTTTACTCCCACAAAAAGCATAGGCAAGTGCTAATTTATTCCCTCCTCAGTTTCCCACACAGATTTCTTGGTTTGGGTCTCTGCCAGAGCTTCAGGGTCACAATGTGACCTCAACAACATAATTTAAGATTGTTCCAAGCCTTCAGTGGAACTACCAAGGATTTACTTTGATGGATATGGAGCCAGGATCTGGCATGCAGAAAATATGCATTTACATTCTACCAAAGTGTCTAAAATAGTTGCCCAGGGACTCTGAAATTCAATTTGAGACCTTCTATTCACTTGGCAGAGCACATAATTAAATATTTTGTGCCACAAAATTAACCAGAGTCTCAGGGGTTTGGGTAAGAGAAGGCTTAGGATCAACCATGAGAGCAAAACTAAGACCCGCTTCCCAGGCACGTTATTCATTAAATATTGGGGAAAAAAAATCATTACAGTCATATATGGGTTCATATTAATTTTTGTTAGTATTTAATCTTGCTGATTATCGTAATAACTCTTACCTCAGAGGAAGAAGTTATTGGCTTTGTGGATTCATGTAAATAACCCCAATATCAAGAACTACTCTTGAACTAAAGCTCCTGCTTATAGCTAAGAACTGTTTGTCCTGGAATTAACCATTTGGAAAGAAGCATCAGGTAAAACCAAATACAATAGGCCAGACCTCAGAACAAGTGGCCAAAAGCCCCAGAGCAGAAGTTTTGCCTTTTAAGGTCTCCAGAGACCCTATCCTGCAAGGATGTTCCTGAAAAGCAAACAAAATACTTAATGTACTTGATGTCAGTACACTTCAGTTTAGATTGCAGGCACTGGTTAAGTCTAAAAGCAAGGGCTTGAGTTAAACCTCTAGGATATGGCCCAATAATAGTTCTGAGCTATAAAATTTCATGATAATGCTTGGTATTTTGAATGCCACTTTGTATCAAATGCTCCAAAAACATTTAAGAAAAGCTTCAAGTTCCTTTCACCTTGAGAGTGTAATTTCCCTCACTACCTGGAGAACAGCAAATATATAAGAGAATAAAGCTTTATTTTACACCCAAGACAGGCAGAATTACCTCCTGAAAGCATGCAGGACAATATGGTTTCACTGTTGGTATGGACTATGCTCCTTAAGGAGATAAGGAAACCAATATGTACCAACACAAATATGCTTTTCTTTTTGAGATATTAACTCAAGTTTTTGATGCAGAACCCTCCAGTGAGTGTGCCCAAGTGGGAAATGAGGACAGTGTATAAAAGAAGCTCCATGGTTAAACATTTCTTTCCATCAGGCTTTTCTAGCTGTGGACAGAGAGAAGCACAATTGAGGAAGTGTGCCTCAAACAGGGAAGAACCTCACTTTCAACCACAGAATCATTAAGGTTGGAAAAGACCTCTAAGATCATTGAATTCAAACATTAACCCAGCACTGCCAAGTCCACCACCAAACCACGTCCCCAAGTGCCACGTCCACGCATCTTTTCAGCACTTCCAGGGACAGTGATTCCACCCCTTCTGTGGGCAGCCTCCAACCCTCAACCTCCTTGTTGCATTGAGGGCCTCAGGAGCTGACACAGGACCGGAGGGGCGGCCTCACCAGTGCCGAGGACCCGCTGCACTCAGCACAGAAGCGGGAGTCGCAGAAACACCGCCGCAGCAGTCGGCAGCTCCGCTCCCCCGCGGGCGCCGGCGCCGTGACCGCTCCATGAGGGGCAATTCCCGGCGGGAAGGGCGGCAGGGCGGGAGCGCTGCCCCGCTCCCGAGGCGCCACAGCGCCGCCTGCCGGCAGCGCGGTGCCACGGCCCGCCCGCCCCGCGCAGCACCGCGGAGCGCCGGCGGCAGCGGGAGCTCCGCGGAACTCCCGGCCGAGCTCTGCCGGCCCTCAGTCCCGGGAAGGGCCCTTTCCCACCGCGGAGAGCGGCCACCTCCTTCCTACAGCAGGTTCTTGCAGCGTCATGTGCTCCGGTGGGCGATTTCACGGTTGCCGATGGTGTTCCGGGATGCAGCAACCGGGGGTCGCCTCAACATTCTACACAGCGTTAATTAATATTTCGTTAAAGGCGCGCCTGATGGATTCCCAGAGATGCTGCAGCTTTTACCTCTCGAGCACGTGGGCAGTCCTTTGGCACAGGCGTTCCTGCACCCGCACGTCCGTGAGCCCAAAGCGGCCCCAGCCCGAGAGCCAATCCCCGCCGTGTCCCACTGCGGCGTGTCCCGGGCAGCCAACGCCGCCTTATTGAGCCAAAATCACTGGAAGAGAGAGAACAAATAGAAAGTCATTTTGATCAACACATGTAACAATTATGTGCAAGAGGAAAAAACCCAAAAGTTAATAGAGCATGTTATTCTTATCCATAGGTTCAGGCTTGTGGATGTCTTACACTTTTTTATTGTTTGTTTGGTTTTTTCCCTCTCCGCCCCTCCTACCCCCTGCTTTTTTTATTTTTTTTTTTAATTTTTTTTGTTTTGTTTTATTTTATCTTTTTTAAAAACAGATGTTGCCAAATGTTGTTGAATCACACTCTAAAATGCTTCACAAACCTTTGTGGAACAGCCCCCAGGCTCTAAACCCTTATATCACTAATGCAGCCTCCCTGTTGCTAGCAGCCAAACAACAGCCATTGTTCCTGTAGGATCTAGCCAAAAATAATATGATGTGCAACTGCTTCTCACTGTTGCCATTGCAAAACAACTTAAAAGTTCCAGAGATGCCTTTACGGGTAGTGTACAGCACAAAAAAAAAAAAACCGAAAGAAGCAGAACAATTTGAAAAGCTTGTAGGAACATTGGAAATGGGTGGAGTAGAAATAAAATTGTAGGGGATGGAAGAGAGAAAAGCATTATGAGAAAGGGTCTCTATTAAATGATAGTGAAGTGTTTAGTAAAGCAACTATTTTGATGTTGTTGCAGAGGTAAAACTGCAGACATTTGAGACTCATATCGCTACAACTTGCATATAATTTATGAGCTTGGTGGTTGTGCAATTGTACCTTAAATTATGCTTTTATGCATCTCTGATTTTAGAAAAAATCACTTTGAATGAGGATTTGGGAGGGAATATAAAATGGCTACCCTTCCCACTTGGAGAAACACATTATCTGAAGAAGAAATATCTGGAAATCATAGGGGTCACAGACCCACAGCTAGCTATAAATGTGCCTGTAGTTTATTAGCAGTCTGGCCTGTATTGAATTCAAAACTTAAGCATGGGGGTAGGGGGTGGGTGGGGGTGAGAAGAAAAAAAAGTGGAGGTATTCTGAACTGCCACCCCAAAAAATTGAATTCATTTCCTATGTGTAGTTCATTAAATACCAGTGAAAGATCAGCTTAGCTTTTCTGCTATCAGTATTCAAGGCTGCAAAAGAGGCTCCTTCATGAACCAGTGGAACTTCATACTGTTGTTGTCTGCGTTGTACATCTCTGCATATAAAGATAATTCATCTTCCATCAGCAATACTTTCATCAATAAATAAAGCCCTGCAAGACAGGCCAAATCCACATGCACACTGCGCATAGTGTGAAAATTGACTTTCAAATTTTCCTTCACGTTTCTACTTCTAATCATTGATCTACTTAGTCATCCTAAGTCTCAATCCAAGAATCTGATCCAAATTCAGAGCTGAACTTTGGCTGCAGTCCTGAATCAAAGGTGTAGAAAAAACTGAGCAGGTGAAAAAAAGTCACCTCAAGTATTTCAGATGAAAGCTAATTTAAAAAAACCCCAACATTCTGGCAAATACTGAAGCTGATATTTCTACATAATGTAACTCAATTACAAGGTATTTAGTAATCTCACCGTGTTTATTGTTAACAAATTGTTGCAAGTGCCTGCTACAATGGGATTCTGTTTAGCCATTACCGGCTATTTGACAAATGATCTGCAATGTTAGAAGGTCACAGAAGAATAGTAGAGGAATGAGGGGGAGTGGAGGAAGGGAAGAAAAAAACCCCAAACCTCAACTATACAGCAAGACTAGACTGTGGGAGAATCTCAGATATGCTCTCTTTAAGTATGGGCATCCCTTATAAGGAAGAAAATCATTACCAACATAAAGCCCAGCCTGTAGGCAAAGCCTGTGCCACTCTTATGTGCCCTCAGCATGTGTCCGTGGTGACGTGTCCATGTACTCATCATAGAAGTATGTTCTGCTCAATGTACAGCTGCAGCGGCTTCCTCCCCAGGGGAGACAGCATCTATATGTCCAGAGAAACACGTGGGTTTAGGTCCGACCCCCCGACCTCCACATGCTGCAAGCTGCTTCCAGAGCTAAGGGAAAGGAAATGACCCAGAGGAAACAACGCAGGACATCATTCCATGAGTGCACTCTTGTGGTCAGCTGGGAAAAAGAACTCAAACAACAAACCAAATTGTCATCACAGAAATTAGGTCGATCTGGTCATTACACTGACAGAAAAAAATGCCTTTCCTTTTAGTGGTGGTGGTGCTGTTTAGGAGTTTCTGGTTTGTTTTGCTGAATTTCTGGGGTTTGGAATTTCCCGATTATCAGAGCACTCCCAAATCACTCCTACACTCTCTGTCCGTGCTTGTGAGTGCTGTCTCCTAGTTCCCAATGAGAAAGGCATTTTTAACAAATTGATAAGACAGAATTTTCCCATATAGTTACTATCAGGCAATCAGAGCACTGCATGGTGTGTTAGAATAGAAAAAATGTGCTCTAACTTGGACTAGTCCTCCAGTTCCTCCCCCTTCCTCATCCCAGGGTCAGAGCCAGATAGAGAAACAGCTCCCAGGCTACAGCACTCACATTCCTGAAGCAAATGCCAGATGCAGTCCTGTGCCCTGGGTCTGGTCCATTTGCCCACCTACCTCAACTGTTGGGGAATTTCAACGAAGCAGGAAAATAGTAGCTGTAGGAATGAAAAACCAGCCACTGTACCCAACATTGGCAGCAAGCATGCAGAATCTATGTGCTGTATCTTACTTGTGTGCTGCCCCATATGCTTTGAGGAGCAATCAATAAAGCACAATTTCTCTCATACTGAAAATTATCCTTCAGACTGAAAATACCTGAGACCTGGGCTTGTAATATAAACCATGCTTACTCTGGGGTTTGTATGGGAGAGTTTTCCTATGGGAATGAGGTAAGAGGCGAAGGGGAATTCCCTTTTTGCTAACAGACCATCCCATAAAACATCTAAAATGTCCAAAGAATTAAAGAGGAGATTCAGGTTTGAGTAAGCACTACGGTCACAGAATAATTTCATAATTAATGGAGGGGTTTCTTCATTTAACTCCAGTTGCAGTAAGCTTTCTGTTCTCCTCGGTGTCAGGAGCAGCCAGGGCTTTCCAAGGGCAGGCAGCATGAGGCAGCAGGTCATATCTGCCAGCAAGGTGCTGCATGAGACAGCTTAAAACCTCTCTTCCTGCCATTGTTATCCTTGAAGCCCTGGAATTTCACCCAAATGGATTTGACCCCTTGCTAAACAGCCTGTGCATACTTCCCTGATTAGGGTATTCCTGTTAGATGAAAAGAAAGATGGGATGGAACTGGAAGAAGAGTGGCTTTCTCCATCTCTGCCCAAGAAACACAAGCATCTTACTGAGTGCTGGACTCCTGGATGAGCACCTGGCTTTGAGGAAGAACAGCTTTCCCATTGCCTAATGGGGGAGCAGGTCTGTGCATCTTGAATGTGCCCTACAGGCAGTGCTTGCTAAAGGGAGAGAAAATAATTCAAAGTTCTTCACCCAGCTTGCGTTTACTTGTGGAAGAAATTTTTTGGTGCCATTTATGACCTAAGCTTTTGGGAAAGTCTTCTATTATGTCAAATTCAAGTCTGAAATGCGTTGTACTTTTCTACAGTGCAGCTCTCAGTCTTGCCATGCTTGCATGAAGTTCTTGCTTCTTCATGCTTGCTTGCATGAAGTTCTTAAACCTCTCCATCTATTTTTCCCCTCATTTTTGTACCAGACTATGCCTTGCTAAATTCCCTTTGCCATACTAGATCTCAAAATTTCAGATAACTCAGAATAATCACCAATTACTATTACCATCTGCTTCCAGCTCTCCCACCTTGTTCCTCTCCATTCTATTTCCCCAACTTTCCTAGAAGAGAATTCACAATACCTCCCATGACAAGGCTGCTGATATCCAAGGACAGGTCACTGCTACCACTTCAACTCTATCACTCAACATGTCCCTCTGCCCATACATGAAGGTGTTCCAATAATCAAACTGGATTTCCCAGAAATAGAAGAGCACTTAAAACAAAAACTGCCTTCATAACACCTGAAACTAAAAAAATGGAAAACTATTCTGGACAGAATATTTCAGACTTAATCAGAAGAGGATCTGGATCTTCTTGCTTCTGACACAAGACTTCATTCTCTTTGTCTTCACTGGGCTTTGGATCAATGCATGCAAAAAATGTTTCCACTGAGCTTTAACTTTGGCCATTCAGCCCACTGTGCACTCCTGTACAGCCATGTGCTGTTACTATGGTTCTGATTAGCAAAGGTCACACAGCTACCTCTATTGTTTCAACAAAGTTTTGGCCACAAAGTTCACATGATCATACTGAGCTGAAAGTAGAGGTTATCAAGCAATCAATCTAAGCAAGTTTCTTGCAGTTACAGATCCTTATTTGTTTTATTCCCACACACACACCTTCTTCTCCTGCCTTCCCTTCTCCCCTGCCGTACAGTCAGCACACCAGTTGGAGCAGCACTGTTGCTTTGTTGTGAGCAGTGATCCTGCATCATGGAGACAGCTGAACCCATCTAAAGTTGACATTGTGACAGGGGTGACACAGGTGTGCCTTGGCAGCCACATGGCAGCAAATGATGTCACAGCAAAGACACACCATTGGAACAGACAAAACACATTGCGTTAAACCTCAAGCCAGGCTGCTCGTGGCCAGCGGGTTCGAATGAATGCCTGAAAGTTCTCTCTTTGCCAAAACAATAACGGGACATTAAAAGGGATTTGGACATTGTTCCCCTTTCACTCTCATCCAGAATCCAAAGAAACAAATATCACACATACACACAATCAGGTATTTTGAAACAAAAGTGTGCAAAGAAGTTGGAAATTGTGGAGTAAAGTCTGTTCTTAGCGTCACTGTCAGTAGTTGTGTAAACTACATCAAAACTTTGGCCCTTGCAATTTAATAGAAATTTCATCTTCTTCTGATCAAAAGGCTTATAGCTGAAAAGTTACATAAAGTGATTATTATTTGCTATATCTCTCTATGTGGCTGTTTTCTCATTTATGTTTCATCCATCTTGGACTACGTTGTTGAATGAGAACATTTTACTTTTATATTCAGCCTGTCAAGTTTTTTGTTCTAAGAGCTAGCATGAGGTAGTTATGCTTGGATCACAGCAATGAATGCTGATACTCAAAATTTGCAAAAGGTTAGCTTAAAATAGCTTATTAATCAAATTAATTCAATACCTGGAAACTATTTTATGGATAGTATTACTTGTTTAAGCCCTGCTTAAGAACCTATGCCTCTTAGAGATTCAGGTTACTTATAAGTGTGCTCTGCCACCACACTCTGCTTTTCACTGACTTGAAATGCCATGTAGAAAAACGGTGACATTAAGAGTACTTCAGCTGGGGATCTTTTTTGTTTGCATTCTGCCCAGAGACCCATTAAGCCCTACTCTCTTCTCAGAAGAAAAATTATGTCTAGAATCTCTTTTTTTCTGCATTTTGTGCTCTATTTATGAAAAAACAGATTTCCTCATAATTAAGTGACACTAGAACAGTGAACTCTAAGCCAGGGTGCCACACCTATTCATGGAAAGAAAATTAGGGTCTGGCAACATGGTTATTGTAATCCATAGAACCAGTCTGGTACACAGCCTGCTGTCAGCTCTCACTCCTGCACTGGCAAGGATGGGAAAGCCCAGGTTTCAGAGCAGTTTAGTGGCAGGCTGAGGCTACACAGGTGGTGAGGAACTCAGGTGACACAGCCCAGTCGTCGAAGTCCTTGTGCATCTCTGGAAGGGAATCAAACCAGGCGCCCCAAAGGTGGTACGCAGAGAGCACCAGTGTCTTTCTAGAATGACAACCTCTTCCCAGAGACCACCTTTTGTTCTTTAACTTCTCACACTACTTTATTCCTCAACAGCTTCTCCCTATAGAGGGGTCTTAAATAGCTCTTCTCGCGCTCTCTAACTCAAGAGAAAAGGTTGCCAGCTATCCTCAAATCTAGCAGTGATCCCTCCACCAAAGCTTGTTTAAAACAAGGGTTATTTGTGGGTGACACAGGTCTGTTGATAGCCAAATACTTTGTGCCTCTCATGGTTACCTCCCTTTTCATAAATGCAACCTCAGAAAAAATAACATTCAGTTTAACTAAATGGTAAGACTTATCCTTTTCTCCAGAATTAGAGGTATTTCAAATATGGTGGTGAAAGCAGACTTTTCTAGATCTCAGAGCACATGAAACCAAGTCTTTGAAGACAACTGTTGTGGAATTTCCCAAAATGAACATTAAGGAAAATATGCAGGCAATTCTTTGATAACAGGCTAGAGCTCAGATCTGATACAGCAAGCAGAAAATTTTTGTTCTTTCTCAGAAAATAAAGGGCATGATCTGTTTAGGATTCCTCAAAAAATTTGTGCAAGAACTAACTTACTTCAGAAACAGAAAGGTAATTCTGCTTTTCTCAAGAATCTGTTTTGCTTTCCTAGGTAATGCATTGTTAAAGCACAGTATTGATTAGCTTTGATTTAATGCATGTTCTCCTGTGACTACTTACCCGTAACAATGAAGATTTTTCCTCCCTAAATGCAAATAAGAAGCAATAACATTTTAGTGCAGTAGGTATCAAACCACATGGTGGCTTATATCTGGAATATAACAGTTCAGAAATTAAAATAAAAAATACTTTTCATTCTTAATAAAACAAAATTTGAATGCTCCCTTTACTATACCTACTTTTTTATTTCCCTTCCTAAGTTCCAAATTAATAAAAACTGTAGCTATAATAAAGTCTGGGAAGATAATGGAGACATAAAGTACCTTCAGAACCAAGTTATAGTGGAAAATATCAGCCATATTTCATTTGACTGCACGCAAGAGAAACACCTAGTTTGCCTTTCCCAACCAACTTTTTGTGGTTGTTTAGGAACACAGAACAGTTTGCATTTTGTTAAAACTGATGCCATTAATGGAAAGAAATGAGGGCTTTCTAATACAGTAATTTCTAGTACAATTAATCTGTCCCTGCATTAAATTCCTTTTGCAATGAAAAATGAGTGGCATAGATTAGTTGTGCACTGGAGGCTTTTTGCTAGCCATTTCATTCCAAAGCTCTGAAAAGGCTTGCAATTAAATCTGGCAGACACAAGAAATTACATAACATTAGGCTTGCACAACACAGAGCTCCTGAGAAAGGCCAGAACAGCAGACACTGCAGGCCCAGGCCTCTGTTACTTCTCAAGGAACAGTGGCAAGGACACGTTATTGCACAAGTACCATTTGTTTAATCAGTCTGTTTGGGCTCTTTTCACACAAGGCATCCTGCCACTGGAAGGCTGTGCAGGACAGAACAGGTGAGAGGTAGGATGCTACTGCTGTGCCAACTTGCACAAGGGCACTCTACCACTGAAATAAAGGTGATGAAAGGTCATGCCCACCTCTTGCCCCTTCTGGCAATGACCACACATCCTGTTCCATGTCTGTTCAGCTGACTTGCTCTTACACACATAGAGAGCAGAAGAAAGGAGCAGCAATGTGAAGCCTTGGCTGGCATTTTGGAAAGGTCTTTGGTTGGGTTTGTTCCCCTTCCTTTGCCCCAAGAATAGTAACTCTATTCCTGTCTCTGCCATTTCTCCATCTCTAATGGCATCTTAAATGTCAGACACAGAGTAAGAAAGGAGTATAACAGAAAGAGATTTGGAAGTTATTACAAACCAAACCCTTTTGCTAAATCTGTCTCTGCATTTCCAATTTCAATAAGCGCAGGTTGAGGCCAACATGAGGTTGAAGAGGCATCTAAAAAACCCATGTTACTTCACAGACTTTGAGCCAGGTTTTCAACTATTTTCTTTCTTTTTGTGTGAAAGTGTTCGACGAACCTAAAAGAGAATTTTTATTAGAAATTTTTAAATGTGCTTAAAAACCCCCAATGGTGCAAGGATAGGAGTTGGAATTCTATGTAATGGATACAAAAATACTTTAACACTGGAGCTGGTGAGATAGATTTACTGTCTATTCCACAACTTGTCCTGCTTTCTTCCTTTTAGGTCTGCTATGTGTTGTACATATTCATGGTGGTCTTCCAGTGGCGAGGCTGCAGTGAGAGTGCAGACAGCAGCCCTCACCTGCAACACAAAATGAGCTTCTATTTATGCCATGAATATCCTATGCCATTTAGAAATGCCAAGTTGTTTGATTGTGGGTTTGGATTTTTTGTTTGTTTTTTTTTTTTTTTTTTTAAAGAGATATGCATTTTGGAAAACATGTTTGCTTCCTCAAAGTGCTAAGCAACTTCACAATGTCTCATAGTGAGGAAATATAACAAATACTCATCTTTTAAAAAGTGACAACTGGCACATAAGTAGCAACTGTGCCTCATGCAGTATAATTGCTAGTATTTCAAAAGGTGACTTTGTAAGCAGGGATGTTTATAAGGCACCCTGCTGCTTGCACACTGTTTGAAAGTTGCGGTGGATTAGTGTGATTTTTTTTAAATTTCTGTTTGAGCTTTTATCTTCTCTGTAAAAGCAACAGTTTGACATTAAAGCAGAGTTTGCAAACCAATTTAGTTTTCAAGTAGCAAAACTGTGGTCTCATATGGTGTCTGATATCAGAATAGAACAAATGAAATACGGAGATAAATTCTGAAAATTATTTTAAAAGACCTGCTTCTAAAATACTGTGTCCCTTTGTGAAAAAACAGCTGTGCAAGAGAGAAGCATAAAAGGAACTTCCACCAAATAATTTTTTACGAAATTTCCTCAAGCAATGCATCTAGAATATCCACTGTCACCTCAAACAGGTTCGTAGGATCATGGACTAAGACAGGTTAGAAGGAGCATAAGGAGATCATCCAGTTCAGCCTCCTGACAAAGCAGAGGCAGCTGTGAACATGGGGTTTTAAAGAACAAATCTCCCAATTCTTTCTGTTTATATCTTAACTGCCACTTAGGACTAGAAGACAGCCTCCTCCTCATCAATCTTTTGAAAACTATTACGTATTAATTTCTTTTTCTTCTTTAAGTACAAGGGTATTTATTTTAATATGAGAGAACATGAAGGCTTTTCCATCACACAGTGAGCAAGGCAGGGAAAGAAAAACCTCTCTTGGCAAATAAATACATCAGCACATACAAGCAAGGATACATGGAGACAATGGAAATGTCTGGTACATCTGACTTGTACCAGACAACTGGACATCTGACTTGTACTGACAACTGGTACAATCTGACTTGTACCAGTTAACTACAGGGAAAACAGGTAAAAAATACTATTGCCTTCAACATAGTTACGGCTTTGTCATATGGAATTACAGTGATGTAAGCCCAGAAAAGCAAGATCATAATCAGGCTTTTTTATCTAGTCAAAGGAGGTGTTGGGGAGAGGTAGTGTTGACAAGTAACTGAAGTATAATTGAGGCAGTATCATAAACAAGACGTAGCAGCAGAAATTAGAAACAAGTGTTGCTCCCCACCCCCAAACCTCCCTCAAACCAAAATTTTTATTTTCAGGCTTGACTTTGATGCTGTTTTTCACGTGCAGCAAACTTGAGTTTGAGCCCAGGACAGTTTAAGAGTTTCCAGGAATGAAAGTGCTTCAACAACAGAGTAATAAAAAGATAAGGAAGTCCACATCATGTGCTGAGTTCCGAATGTCTGCTCAAGGAGTGAGCTAACAGGCATTGTGACAAAGTAGGAAGCTGCTAATGACAGACAAGATCCAAATGGGATTGTTCCTGGGGATTCCCAGGTGCCTATGAGACGAGAAAATAATCACACCAAGGAAAATACAAGAAAACATTAAAAAAAGAATAAAAGAGAAAAAGATTATTCATATGATCTTTTGGTTGTATAACAGTCTTCATAGCCTCATCTTGAGTCACTTTTCCAAAGCTTTGTCCAATCAATTGTAGATACAGCTCCTAAAGAAACAGAATTGCTTTGGCAGGGAGAAAGGTGTGGTGATCCAAAGGGTCTTTTCTATCTCTAATTACCATGACCTCAGCTGGACATGTCTAAAAACTTTTAGAGAGGAATGTGTGTTAACACTTCCATGAGGACATGGGCCCCTAGGGAGATGAATGTGTAATTGCTCCAGGAAAGAAACATCATCTAACTAGTCAGGAATGAAAAGTTATTGTACACTGAGCCAGTATTAGCCCAGTTGAGCAATTTCTTCTCTTTTTTTTATCATCAGCAGTCTCTCAATGTAATACATTTCAACTACACTTTCCATCTCAGTTAGCAAAGAATCTCCCATATTTCAAATATTTTTAAACTCCAGAAGAACAGTTTAATTCAGCAGTATTTTTTTAATTTTTTTTTTTTTTTTAATTCTATCATCAGATAAGCAAAATTTTGTTTTGGGAAGAAATTCCAGCATGTTTCAGATATTCTCTTGGCTGAGTATGCCTGCCCACTAAAAATCAGTAACTGTAGTAATAATTAGAGATGATTGTACTGCTATTGTTAACACTACTTGAATCAAAAAGAAAATTTCAAGAAGCTTTATAAATATTTCTGTGCTTTCTGCAGGAAAGCTTTTAACTAAAATCTTACCAATTTTTAGAAAAACATACTTCTGTTTTTGTTTGGTTTTCAAATAACAAAAATTTTCTCTTAAATAGAAATTGTTACAAAGTTTTTCAACAGCATTATATGCAAGTTTTTTATTTACATCTTTCTATTAAACAGATACATTAAAGTGTCATAAGAGATTTAAAAAACAACAACAAATTTCAATCACATCTCTCTATTTCCAAGAGGGAAAAGGAATTACTGACATTTTATTGGTTTTTGGGTTTTTTTTAATAAAAAGAAAGCACAACTGTTCTGTTTTGATAGCTAATCCTGAGAACTCGTCAGAACAAATATTACTAATGACTAAAGTGGTGATAGTCATCTGCAATTAGATTCAACATTCCCAGAGAGTTTATTGCATAATCAATGGGAACCTGCATGGTTAAACCAAATCAAAGGATTAGCATAAAAATCAGCACAGGAGCATATAACCATGCCAGACCTAGGCATGCTTCATCACCGGCTTTCAGTGTCTGAGGCAAAGACCTGGGAATAAAATCTAGAGTGGAACTATGGAGAAAGGAGGCCTCCCTGGCCTCAGCTTGACATGGAACAGCAACAGGGTGCCCTCGAAGTCTGAAATCAGAGAAAGATGTTGCAGCTTTAATGTCTTTCCCACCCCAAAATCTGCCCACCACAACCAATGTAGCTCTAGCCTTAAACTTGCTGAGACTGGGAGGACTGGAAAAACACACCTGTGGACATATGCCTCTGGCTCTTGATATCAGCTTTGTCAGTGCTGAGGATAAATATTTGAAGAGAAAAAAATTGCATTTTTCTATTTTTTCTTTGTTAAAACAATAAGGGAAAGAGCTCCTGCTTCTTGGTCCACAGTGATGTGACTTTTTTTGGTCACTAATAGCATTCAAATTGCCTTAAGAGCTATGATGGGGAAAGGCTACATTTTAAAGAAATATTTAAAAGGAGTATGAACTCCTACCCAGTCTCTGAGGGAAGTAGAGATCTTTTCTGTTATCATCATCATCATCATCATTGTCATTACTTTGCTATTGAGGTTAGCCTTAACAACAAGAGCTATTTTTGAAACCGAAACATGGGTGAAAAATGCTTGGGTACTGAGCCAAGGTTCCTAGGGCACTGTTCCTTAGCTGGGTTTTTAAACACTGTAGAAAACACTTCAAAAAGTTTATTGTTTTAACTTTTTCCTTTTTTTAAAGTAATATACACAGTACAATGCTCCTTGATAAGGCAAAACCAGACCTGGAGGGAGATGGACAACTGCAGGCAGGCAGGCAGGGCACCCCCTGCTCCAGCATCGGGAGCTGCTCACCTTTGGGGCACTCAGGGGAGACACAGCCATGCCAAAGGCACCTGTTTATGTGCCTCAGAACTCCCTTTGTCCTCCAGGTGGGAGAAAGGGCTGCAGCCAGAGACCTACCCAACCATGCTCTTTTAGGGTCACTACTTAGCAGGGCCTCTAACCCCATATATGGAGCCCATCTAGGACTGCAAAAGGTGGAATAAATGACTCCTTTTCTGCCTACAGACTGGCTTCCCATATGAGCAATGCTCTTCTAGAATGCAGCTTGGCTGTGTTTGTTAAAAATATCAAACTGCATGGGCTGCACACGACAGATGCATATCAGCAAGGAACCTAAGTTGTGTGCCCCACCTTTAAACTCATTGAGCTGAATATGCATTTACTCATCTTGCTAAATTGGAAATGGTAAGATCTACAAGGTACTGCAATGTAAATCAGGAACATATTGCTCCATTTTCTCAATTAGGGATGTGTTGTTGAAATTTGGTGTGACAGTTTAATGAATGTAAGATGAAAGAAATGTTCTTCTGTGTTGTTTTGAAAAATTCTCATTGATTAAAAATAAAGACATTACAATTGATTTTTTTTTTCCTGAGGTAGTTAAGGAAAGAAGAGCTTTTCCTGTCCTCGAAATGTGATTTTTAGAAGGTCATTACTTGGTGGAGAGGAGATAGTAGGCACCTGTTTCCAAAAATGTAACAGCTTCACTGTGTCCTCAACTAAGATAATTGATTAAGTGCATACTGGATTAAAAATGATGTTCTAGGGGGATCCTGCCATGTGTACAAATGCCTTAATGTCTACATTGTTACCATGTGAGAGCTGCAAGATGGTTTGGCAATGAATTCCTAAAAAGGGATAATTTATTGTTTTCCTTTCAAAATTGAGTTCTTAAAAAAAAAAAAAAAAGAAGAAAGGAAGAATCAAAGAAAACCTGGCATATGCCCAGCTGTATGTTGGAAATAACTTATGAATTAGCACTTTGTAAAGCACAAACTCAGCCTGTGTTTTTGAAGGCTGGGGTTTTCTGCGTTGCCCTTTGTTTGTCTCTGGGCTGCTCTGCACCTGTTTCATACTGTACATATTTGGAATTTTTCTGCATTCTTCATCATTTCAAAGACAGGAACATAAACAGCTCAGCTTTTCCTGAGATGACTGTGTGTTTGTGTGTGTGTATATATGCAACACTGAAACTTCCTAGACTTAAACGCTGTTTTCTCTTGCCAGACTCGCCCGTGGGTCTTCCTGAACAGCAGGCACTTTTTCAATAGCAACTTGGACATACTGAGGGAGAATAGAAGGTCATTTTCTAAGACAGGATGCCAAGAGGACAGGAATTGAATGGCGCTGGCTGGCCACTAGACGCCATGCAGATCAAGAATGCAGTGTGGTCCCCAGGGAAATAGTTCATGAGCCTGGAGTATATGATAAACCTGCAACTAAAGCCGTCTTAGGCAAGTGCGATAACAATGTGTCACATTC
Organism: Lanius collurio; assembly: GCA_020086605.1. NCBI lineage: Eukaryota > Metazoa > Chordata > Aves > Passeriformes > Laniidae > Lanius > Lanius collurio. Next base: position 20,476,465 of record JACBWW010000011.1, on the reverse strand, counting down.
CAGAGGAGTCAAAAACAAAGGTTGCAAAAGTCCTTGCAAAGCAGCACTCCCTCAAGACAACTGTACTTTCAAGGAAAAGGAAAGATTTGGCAAGTTCTGTCGCTTCTGGTTATTTTCTGAAAACAACACAGAAAGGTTATGAGCTAGTCTGAAGCCTCTATGTAAGTGACAGCAGAAAAGAGCTGTAAGAATCTCTAACCTTTAAGAGGTTAAAAAATTAATATGCATATGCAACCACACACTGAAAAGAAAGTAAATGCCACAATAAGGAGGGGGTAAACAGATATTTCCACAGTACATTACAAATAATTACCTGTTGTAATGCAGTGTTAGCCACCAGCTAGACTAAACCGTCCCTTTAATTGCTTTCTTACCTTTTTAGTTTACGTATTGCACTACTTTCATAAATAAATAGTCACTTCATTGCTGCTCATAAATAGAGAGTAAACAATTCAAGATATGTACTCCTTCTATTTGCTGTTGTTCAGGGACCAGTCTGTGCAAACAGATAATGAAACAACTGCAGAGAAGATCTGTTATTTACTATTAATTACTGATGTTGGCTGACTGGCCAAGTCCCATGGTCTGTGGGAGAGGGGGACAAGGAATGGGAGACCAAATAAATAACCCTTGCTAAAGTGACAGGCAAAATCCTGACATGTGTGTATGAAGCACAAGATTCCACAGGTAGAGCATAACTTATGGTGTCTTGAGAATCAAGGAAGGAAAGATCAAGGGTGCCCCAGAATTCAGAAAGTAACTTCACAGCTCTTTTGTGAATCCGATTGAGCTTACTGCCTCACCCTGCTTTCAACTTTGAGGTTTGCTGCTCCTCTTTCAGATCTGAAGGATATCTAAGCTCATATGCTCCTTTGTTACGGATATTCCTGCCAACAGCAGTACAAAAACCACAGATCTTTGTGGTGTTGCTTCGCAAAAATTGTTTGATATCAGCAAAGATCCCTTATCCCTAGCACAGTATCACAGTGCGTCTCACAACACACCATTTCAGCAGTGGAATAAAGACCTTTGTGCCAAGCTCTAGAGCCAGGGGTGATTAGTTGAATTGCAAAGAAAGAAAAAAAAAAAGGATAGAAAAGCTGGAAGGAGGAAAAAAAAAAAAAAAAAAAAGCAAAACTGGAGGCTGGAAAGACTTCCAAGAACACATCTGAGCTGCCTGTAGCAAGGCCATGTCTTTCACATGGAGAGCTGTTAAGTCAGGCTAAGGTAGGCACTGCCTCCTTATTCTTAAAGGCACCCACAATTCATGCACAGGTGAATATGAAACACACATCCACATCTGAAAACAGCTATAAACAGCCTCTAGAATAGGATCTGCTGTGCATTATTGTAACGACAGAAAACCAACAGTTCAAAACCAGGTAGATGTCCTGTATAATAACTTCAGTTTCTTAAGGCCTGTTTTCGCCTCTCTTACTGTTTATGTAGTGCTTTTTTTCTGACTACAATTACACGACAAGCTCTCACAGCCCTCAGAAGGCACTGTTTGGACCACCATGTTTTAAAAAAATAAATAAAGGCTTGCAAGTTACCAGTCATTCTCAACTTGCAAGGACCAAAAACTATCTTCAAGCACTCCAGCAGCTTCTAAGAATAGAGAAGTGTCAATTGGATCACAGAAAGTGCTAATAACCTCTTTAATGAGTGCAATTTGCCTTTGTAACTGCCTCCTGATGGAAAACCCAAAGGTTGCCATTAATTTTACTTTCTCTTCTCAGAAGTGCATTTAAGACAATCAGCCCTTTGCTTCAATGGTAACCCACATAGTGAAAAAGCTTTCCCTTTCTCCTCTGCCCCCATCTGTGCTTCGGAGGAAACACAGAGCCCTAGAAACAAAGAAAAGTTGCAATGGCAGTCATTCACTTTCATAGACCTTCCCTTCCTCCCAAATAACATCTGCTGCCAGTAGTCTGCCCACTCTGGATAGACAGAAAAAGTTATCCATCAACTGGGCAGAGAATTACAGGGGTCTGGGAAGTCAGGACATTTTGTCCTTTCTACAGCTAGAGAAAATGCAGGTCTTGTGAGTACCTGAGCTGTGCAAGAATCACAGGTCTCCTTTCCTCCATCCGATCCCTACTCCTGGGCAGTCATCCAGTTTTCCAACAAAGTTCAAATCTCCAGGTGATTTTATCACTGAGTCTCACACATACCAGAGAATAGTATGAATCTTGGGTTGGGATTTGAACCTGAATTTTCCCCATCACTCTAAATCGCTCACATTTAATCTTCCAGTTTAGACTCACCTGAAGGGATTAATACATTTGGGAAAAACAAGAATAGCAAATTAGAAGAGTGATTCAAAGCCTGCCAACTAAAAATAGATCCATTTTTCTATGCTGATATCACTTATAGCTGAACATATGTACTTATCACAAATCTGTATAAGTCCTGGCTCTTATTTTTTACTTCTGCATACTTAAAAACCTCCTACACAATTATTTCCTATATGATTCTTCCCTTCCTACCCACCCCAGCCACTGCCCTTCCTGCTAATGCACCAGTTCTGTTATTGTTCAAAGGTGAAAAACAAGACCTATCCCAGGAACATAGTCTGGCAAAGCTTAACCTAAAATGATTAATTTAAAAAGAGGGAAATTAATTTGAAGAGGGAGATTAATTTAAAAAGAGGGAAACGGTCCAGTATAGGGCCTTTCGGCAGGGCTGGTCACGCTGATACGGCACAGAGAGCCACGTGCATCCCTCTGCTTTCCACTTGTTTCACAGTTACAGAGGTGACAGTCCAACAAGGACAGAAATCTGATCACACCCAAGGAGGTCAAAAGTTACATTTAGGATTAAGTTCCCAGAAAGAAATAATGAGGTTGCCATCAGGACACTCTGGGGTTTGAGAATGAAATGGGGGGGGGTGAGCCATTAAATACTGAAGAGAAGAAATGCTTCCCTCCCACATAGCCTCAAACCACAGCTAACGATTTTATCCATTTATACCATTTGCAGAACAATTTGACTTGGCATCTGGGCTGCCCAGGGCAACCTACAGCTTCTGCAAAGCCACCTACAAAATGAAGCTGAATAATGAAGTTCTGAATATTTGTACCAACTGGAGACTTGCTCCCTCAAGGATTATCGACATTCTGTAAAAATTTCCCTGTTGAAATTTCACACTTCTCTTTCCAGTTTACAAGATCAACTCCCTGGTACTTTGTTTTATTATATTCTTTTTTTCCCTCAGAAAATAAACAGACACTATATGGAAGTGAATTAGCCTTCATTCAAAACATGTTTTGCAAGAGGTTTGTTTTCATTCAGTGCCAACCAGAAGACAAATTGTGATCTTATTTATGAAGTCTGAATCTATTGTCCAGGTGTAATTAGCTGATTATTATACTTCCCATTTCTGTTATTGCAGATCCTTAATTCCTTTTGTAACGTGTTGTTCTTTAAAAGATGTTTTTCAGAGCAAGCAGAAGACATTTCTATTTGTCCTAATTGTTCAGGAAATGAAAACTTCCAATAATTTTTCAGCTAATTAGCTTGAAAAACTTTGTTTGTTACTCCCAGATCCGACTTGTAACGTCCTTGTTACTCTCCCTCTAAATCACCAGCTGCTCATTTACCTCCTTTCAACTGCTCTACATCACTCAGCAACTTTTTCCACAGGACATTTCCTCTTACCAGTTGTTCGTTTGCCCATAACAAAACATATCCTAATGGACACACTGAGCTTTTTTCTCTCCAGATACCAACGTAGCGTACTGCTCTTGACAGCAGAAGTCAATTCTGCAGGAATAGAAGGTGCTGCTTCATGTAGGAGAAGAGAGGTAGGGGTGTGCAACAGGCTACTGCACTGCAGGCAGAGGTAGGTAGGATGCTGAACAACTACTGCTTCTTTTTCACAGTATTTTTTAAATATTGTGACTGTAGAGGAAAAAGAAAAAAGAAAAAACTGAAAAGTTTTAGGGCTTTGTCATTGCTGCTTTAGTCAGTAATTAGTGTGGTCACTTTTTGTAAGTCATAAGGGTCTTTAGATATCTCTCTCAGCAACATGTAGGACCCTTTAACACGCAGACCTTTGACACATCAGTTTTAGAGGCCTGTTTTTTAACAACACTTGTCTACACTTGATCTGGGCTAACCACTTCCATGTAACTTTTTGTAGACTCTATCACTTCAGAATTAATTACTCTTCCACCTTAACTTCATATTGTGGAAATCATCCATAGGAAGCCAGGCCCTACACATCTTATCTTGCAAGCCTCTGTGGTTTTTGAAGTGTTTGAGGTTGTGCCTATACAAGTTGTTTCTGTAGCCATTGCACCTGGTACACTTTATCCTTCTTCAGATCCTGAACTGCTGTCACAAGGCTAAGGATTTAAAACTAAATTGACCCCTCCTTTTGACATTGGATCGATGCCCCCATGAAGTGTGCTGCAATGAAGAATCAGGAGTGAAATGCATTTCCTAATGTATGGTTTGCTTTTACTGCTGCTTCAGTGAAACACGGAGTGCTTACTTACAAAGGTCAGTGGCATGAAACATCCATCAAAAGTTTTTCTATGAAAATAAATCTGAGCAGGCTTAAAATAACAGTAATTCTCCTGAAGGGCTGACAAATCCTATTTGGTACTAAGGCAGGGAACACTCTCTCTATCCATAAATCAAGATGTCACAGAAAAGAGCAACAGTACTTCTTCACATTGTCCTTCCTTGCGCTTTCAGCCCTTCTCTCATGATGCCATTGCCCCAGGAAAATGATGAACACTTACAGGAAGAAAATCGTTCTACTGCCAAGCCTGTTCAATACACGTCATCCTTCAGATTGTGCTAATAGCTTGTTCTGGTGGCATTTGCAATATGAACAGCCATCTGCAAAGCATGAAATCATCAATAGACTTCTAAATATATCCTGCATAACTGATAAGTTTTGAAATGGCCATGTCTGGGTTCAGGAGTTTGTTTGGGGTTTTGCTTGGTTTTGTTTTTTTTTCCTTTTGTTTGGTTTCTTTTTATTCTAAGTGTCTTTTGGCTTAGGAAAAATGTACTAGAGGTTTTAAGATATTCATATCAGCAAAAGTATATTTAAACCCCTGTATATGTACCAACTAAAGCTGTGGTAGTGCTCATCTAGCTAAGCAATATTGTTAACTTAAGCTGTTATCCTAGAATTGCTGTTTTCTAAAATAACCTCAGGTCTCAAAATAAAAGATGAGACTACACCAATGTATCTTTCCATTCTAGTTGCAACACAAGTCTTCATGGAAAAAAAGCAAATGAACAGCAATATCCTGTAAAATAGACACCTTTGCAAGAATATTGTGCATCTTCAGCTTGAAATTTCTTACTGCTCCCTGGCAAATTGCATTTCCTAGAACACCATGGAACAAGGAGGAGAGGAGGTTATACTGTTGTACACCTATAAAATTCCCCTCACTCCTAAATCCCAAAAGACACATTCTCTGTACTGACATCCTTTCGTCTGGCATGTCAGTTATTGCTTTTCTCTTTTATAACTAAAATGAGTCATAAATGCACAGAGTCAGACAGGTACTGCATGTCCTGAAAGTGCCTGTTAAAAAAGGTAGCCAGGGGTAAGGAGCAAAGAGTAATTTCACTTGCCCCAATATAAAACTGGTTTGTTTTTTTTTTCTTTTAATTTTCAGTTTTCATAGATTTAAAAAAGGTATTAATACGCTGCATAATTTCTGTTTCAAGATGCATGAAGGAAAAGGTGTCTTTTCCACACCTCATTTAAAGAATCCAGCCAAAAGTAAGCCTTGGAAAAAAAGATTATCTGACAGCACTTATGCATGCCATCATATTTGTAATATCATCTATTCCAGGCAGTTCAAGACAAATAATTTTGGATGTCTTGCAGCAAGCTTTATAGGAACTGGGGAAGGAGGGGAGAATAGTGTAATTTCATACCAAAACATGAATGAGAACATTTTAAAAAGTGTCATCTTAAATTACAAATGGGAAGTCAGAGAGAAACTTCCAGGAAGAATTAAAAGTTATTTGAAAGAAAATTATTCTCACTGAAAAAGAGGCATATAGTCAGCATAGGTGCCAGCAATCATACAGCATGTATGTGACCTGGCAGACCACTGCAACTTAAAAACCTTTTAAGTGCTCTGTTAAAAGCAACTGCATATCACTGTGTGTGTTGTAGAATTGATGCACACTGGGAGTTACCCCTTCACTCCACCTTGTGTTTCTCTAATAAATTATATGTATGTATGAGACAGGGCATACCTAGAGGATTTTTGCTTTCTATCAGAGTATCTCAGCTGACTATGGCAACGAATGAAAATGCGTCCCACATTTTTACATAATCATGCTCCCTGTAAGGCCTCACAGAGGAGGCCAGGGGCACCAGCAGGGAGCAGGAACCAGTGCAAGTAGGCAGGAGCCTTTTAGAAGAGTCCTGCTGCAAAAGCCACATCAAGAACCTGTGAATGAGAAGGCAATAGAGTAACATCTGAGTTGGAGCTAATGAGAAAGAAGCTAGCCTTAGATATTCACAACTGAAACTTAGGTCAGTCTACCACTGACCACTGCCTACACACCTCTCCTTGTGCTGTTTACAGAAAAGCAGAGACTATGCAGGCAGTGGGGAGATTTCACAGAATACTCGTTGCCACAGAAAGGAGCACGCAAAACTTATACCACATGTGGTTTTTGTAGGGCTCTTTTTCACTATGGGCTAACAAGAAATGTTTTGATGATCCACCCCATTCCCCTCAAACTGTGCATGGTCTTGTGTTGAGCTCTCAGCCTTTATTTTTATACAACCATAGGAGCCAAGCAATTCAACAGTGCCCCCATTAAATTACATGTTTGTGAAACTGAGCCTGGAAAGGGAAATTTCCTGTTAAATACAGAAGAGAAGCTGGAAAGATCGATTGATATAACCTGTTTGTGACCCATCTGTTATTCAGAGGAAGCAATTGGGCAGATAGTGTTATAATCAGCAATACTTTCACACAGGTGCAGCACCATCTGCTTCTGCTCTTTTCAGCATGGGGCTATTAGACGTTCAGTCCAAACTCGCTGATTTAGGTACAGGATGAAATTAGTAGGTTGAGCCTTTACAAACAAAGGGAGACCAGGATCAAACACTCGAGGGAAAATCAGAGCAGAGAACACTGAAGAAGCCTGAGACTGGACTGTACCTTGCAGACCTGTGGTATAAGATATGTAACAGCATCATTTTATCAAAGAGCAGATATACTTTCAAAAGACACAAATGCACATTTTTACAGGTGGGTAGGGTTCACTGTTTAGCTAACACTGAGACTTCACTAAAGGAGCTTGTCACCTTCTCTCACGTGGACAACCAAAGTCAGAGAAACAAGCTCTTGCTCAGCCATAGGTGCACATGTTCACCCTGACTGCGTTGCTAAGGGGCACTGGGTGTCCAGAGGGTTAGGCGTGACTCTTTGGTCTCAGAAGATGGATATCCACACTTGTTCCTCCCGCGCTTCCAGAATGCAGCCCGACCTTTGAGTATGGACTTGTTTTGCAATAGGTCAGACTCTTTAGCCTTTTGTTTGCTTGTTTTAAGTTAAGGCATTATGTCTTCCAATCTCATAGCTCTACAAGCTTCTGGTTCAAAACTGGGACTGTGTGAGCTTACTCAGTGGATCTTCTACCACTTCTAAGTCAGTGTTTTGACATGGAACAGTGGTCTCTCATGCGATCTCTGGCTTGCTTTACTCTTTCTGGTTAATTACTGGAGTACTAAATCTCTCCTTTACAGTTTATTTAAAGTACCTTCCAAGCACATTATCCACACGCTACATTGTTAGTGCTTAGAGGCTCCTCAGAAAAGCAAGAGCATTCAACTATTGAATTGTAAACTTACCAGAAAACTCACTCTTCAGAACTATGGTAAAAGAACATTGCTGCTATTGGCATTGTTGAAAGTTTACAACAGGGACTCACCATTTATTTTTTCAACTGTAAGTTTCCATGGGGTATCTAAAAGATGTTTATAGCTTAGATTTGACAGATTTCACCATGTTGAAAGAATTAGTTGGATGACTTCAGTTAGAAAAGCACTCCAAAGACTGTTCAACCTTGTTGAAAAATAAAAAGAAGAGGAAAAAACCCCAACAAACAACCCCCCCACTGCTTTTAAATTAGGAGATTTGGAGTCTTCATCTTCTTTACCTGAAATCTGTACTCAGAATCTGACAAAGTTAAATATACAGAGCTGACTGTCTTACTGCTCTAAAAAGGAGTTAATTTTAAATTAAAAGTATTGTCATAGGGTGAAGTTCTTCTTTTTCCCCTGATTGGTTCCAAGATAATACACTATTATAAAATAAATAAAAATAGTCATAAATCCTCAATATGAAAATGGATGGCTCAGCTCTGGGCATATGCAATCAGTTATTATGGGACTGTTTAGGCAGATAAGTGGAAGTATAGGGGGTTTAATGCTTATGTGAGGAATTTCAGGCACGTTCCCTCTCTACTGTAAGTAACAGCTATTGGAATTGAAGTTCACTACAGAACTGTTTGGAATTTTTCCCACGGGATGTGAAGTCCTGTGAAATATTTCTCTTGCAGTTTCTCTTGCAGTTGACTGAGATTTTAATGTGACTTTGACTATCTGGCTGTTTTCAGGCTGATCTCCCTTAGACATGCCAGTCAAGGCATTAGTTGGCCAAGATCCTCTCTGTCTGCAAAGTAATTACTCTGACTGCGAAACACTTGGGTAATACTTTGCAAAGATTTAAATGCAAGACCCTGTCTTGGCACTGAAGTGCTTCTTCCTGAAGTATCTTATATCTCAATCTGCACAATCAGAAAGCCAAGGAGGACTTCACTTTGCAAAATACCCAGTGGAATGAGAGCACTTAATGCAATGGCCATGCACTGAGAGAGACGAGCCTAAAGCTGGCCTATGGGATCCTGAGTCCCAGCTCGCACGAGTGAGCACAGATGGCAAAACCATCACATTCAATTCCTGAAAGCCTCCCAGTTGTATGGAACCACTTAGCCTGCAAAAGGTGCAGAGTTAGAGCTGCACTGCGTGGAAAGAAAGGAGGTGTACCAACTGTGGCATGTCAAACAGAAGTATAGCCTCAAGAAGAGATTCCCCTATGTCCCAGTTTGTTGCCCGCTCCCACTTTTACTTTTTCCTTACTACCCATCACCAGGCAAAATCTTATGCCCTGAATTCCTGAGCCAACACACTACTTCTCTGTTCTTTATTTGGAAAAATACCCACCACCACCACCAAAATCACATTTCTTTTTCAAGTCAGGTAAAGAGTAATTTAACATTTAAGTGTTCCAGATCTGCATTTTCTCATCTGCTCCTGTGGTTTTTAATGTGACTTTCAGAAATACTCATGTCATATGGCATAATGTTAAGCATGCTACCAGGCATAAAAAATAATACCTCGAGTACTGGACATCATAAGCAAATATAAAGTTAAGAGGAAAAACGTGACAACGAATAGTTTCAGTCTGTTCTAAGCCTTTAAACGCAAATACTCTTTACTTCCGTAGACATAATATTCAAAAGCACCATTAAAACAGGATTATTGCTTTGGTCATTAGCTGGAAGTGCAGCATGGGAGGAAAGGGATAGAACGGAGGGGGAAGAGAAATCATGGATAGGCCAAGATCACCACCTAGTGACAGAGCTTTTGCTTTGCAGGGGGTTTGCTTAAAAACTCCCTGTGCCTGAGAAACAAACCATCCACCTCTTTTGCAACTATCCTCTAAAGTAAGGATTATATATTGCCTCAGGATTACGAAAAAATTCAGAGCATAGGATCTGGTACAGTGAACTATGTAGTACTTCATTGGTTCTTTTTGTTTGCTTGTTTCAAAAACTATCAAGAAAAATATTTTCTTGTATTTGTGGAAAACCAATGTGGCAAAGCATTTGTTCTAATATTCCCCAAAGTAACAATTTAGATAAAAATAACTTAAATAATAATTGAACCTGAACAGGCTTTTATTTAATTATTTTGGCATTAGTCACTAGAGGCACAAAGTTTTCTAAACTGATGGGATCCCAAAAAAACACAGAATAAGAACTACATGAAAGCAGAAGTGCTCCTCTTACATGAGGGGAACAGCCCTGGGAGTGTACCTTTGTGCAGCACCTGACTCTGAAGGAGAGCTGGGTGAAGTATGGAGACTGTCTGGAATCTGTCTTTAATTCTTCCAGCACAATACATTGGTCTTTTCTTTCATATCTCACTGTTCCCTTTCCCTTCCTGTTCAGCACTGCCGTAATTAAAAATGCTAAACTTGAGGCATGATCTCTGATGTGGATATCTGCCTTTTTTATATTCAGAATAATAAAACTCTTCTAGTCTTCTGGAAGAAGCTCATGCTGTCTCCCTTCTTGCTTTTGCAGCATCCTTTAAACCCATTTTGAGAAATATGCCTCTCCTTGCTCCCTTTCACACACTACAAAGATCCTCACCACAATCCAATGCATCCTAGTCTTGGCCACCCCATGTGCTTCCCCATCTGAGCTAAGTTCCATGCTTTTATTTCAAGGTATCCTATCAGGACCTTTTCACCCACATCCAGTGGGCCTGTCATGTCACTATCTGGCAGTGATTGACTTCTCAAGCACCATTATGCTTTATCACTCAAGTTACTTAGCTATGTGATAACAGGCCTAATTTTGACTTTTTTTAAAAAGCTAAACCCTATTATTTTAGCATGCTGAACAATGCTATTGTTTTGCACTTCCCATCCTGCCTCTGGATCACTGTTTTCTACAGTCTTACCCGTAGTTACAGCCTCTATAGGGTAGGTCCTGCACATGCAGGCCAGCACAAGAGGGGAACAGTCAGGGCCTAAGGCTCTAGGCTGTCCAGTGCTAGGAGCAGGGCTGCACACCTCTCCCGGGGCTGTTATCAAACAACAAATAACCTCTAATGAGGGGAGGTACTTGGAATTGTACTAAAAGCAGAAGCTGTGCCCAGCAAGGTTTGGAAATGGAAGGGGATCCATTAGCTGTAACTGCTCCAACACTGAAGAGAGAACAAATAGTGCAGGCATTAGAAAAATTCTTTTTCAAGGCACCATAATTAAATTATTTTTTAAAATAGCACCAAGGACAGTTTTAGAAGCTTTTAAGATGGCTTTTAGCAGCTCTAAAGTAAAATGCAACCACAGTACAAAGGTGCTTGGCTGATAGTCAGGTGCTGTGCAAAGGGACAGCTTCATCTGGTTCTGAAACAGTTGTGTTGGGATAAACTCCATTTTAAATAGGAAGCTATATGCTCAGACTACTGATTACTCTGGCTCCCCTTCTACTGATAACATTTCAAGCTGCTATTCTACAATAATACATTCAGTCAGCTTTTAACAATTTTAAAAACCCCTGATAGTGCCAATATCTATCATGCCTGGAATGTCAGCAATCAGTGTTGTTCTATTATCCATCAACAGAGTTGGGGTGACACATGCCATAATTTATTTGGACAAAAGGAACACACTTGAAATAAAAATTGTCTTCATGCTCTCTGAATAATTTAAACTTGTATCATATTTTACAGTTGAATAAGCTTCACCTACACTGTACTTCTATGCCCAAGCTTACTATGAATACTTGAAAAATAAATACACCTAAAAGAAAATGTAGACTTCACCACCATTTACAAAGTAAAGCCAGTCTGAGAAGCTCAGTTAAATATGGATATACATATTTAAATGTCTATATATTTACATATATGTTTGTAGATATTTTATATATAATATGTAGGCTATTTTAACACAGTTTTATTCTGGTTACATCCAACTCACCAGGCTAATTACTTTTGGTATTTTAAAATTAACATACTATTTCTCTCGTGTCAAGGAGGCTGAGGCTTATATCAAAACCTTTCTGTGAAGCAATGTAAGATGCAATGCTTAACACCATTCCCTGAAACTAAGCTTCTCATAAAACAAGAAAATCTGTTCTTCAGGAGAGTATGTTTCTTAAAAATACACGTATCTTACTTTTTAAGAAGGAAAAAAAATTCAGTCATGAATGAGCCATTGTGGGATACTGGAAATAGCATTTGAACACTGCTCTTCCTAGAGCAAGGGCTCCAGTTTGGGCACAGACATGACTTACCTTGGAGCAGCTCTCGCGCTCTCAGCTGCTGCTGTCCCCTGGCTCCCGCTGGGGACACGGCTCAGGTTTCCCAGATGTGCTGCAGCGGTCCAGGGCAGGCAGCCGGGGAGCAGGGTGACGGTGGAACATCCCCGCTGCGTTCAGAGGCAGACCCCGAGGGTACCCAGCTGTTCTGCAGAGGCAGGTACCCCACGCAGGGTGCAAAATCCAAGTAGCTGCTTGCTTCTGGCAGTCAATCTGCAATGTGATACTTCTGCACAGCATTGCATTGTGCCTGAGACAAGTTCCTCCAGACTTTAGAATCAGAAGATTCAGGTATTTTGAATTCTTTCCTCTAGGTCGATTTCCCTTTTTGTGCCTCCATCACTCACAGTAAAAACTCATCTTGAAAGGAAATTGAACCTTAAAATTAAAAAAAAAAAAAACACTCCAAACCCCAAACTTGAAATGCACACACACAAAAAAAAAAAACAAACCCAAACAAAAAACCCCACAACCCATCACGACTTTGAGGCATAGCAATCTGGTTTTATACTTGCTAAAGCCCCTTAAGCTCTTCATAAGTCAGCTCCTGCAATGCCATCTCCAAAAGCAGTACTTTCAGTCTGCATGGGAGACATACAGATTCAGTAGTGAATGTTCCCAGACAGATTATTTAAGAAAATATATAGCAAAATAAAACTTTTTTTTCCTTAAAATAAACAATACAAAGCTTATACTATACTCTGTCAAAAGGGCATCTCCAAGAGATAATGACTAGTACACTCATGGTGAATTAGACTTCCTTAAAAATTAAGTACATGGACAAAGGCAGGAACATACAGCAGCTATATACCTCAGAGGGTCAATGACCACAAAAAACCCCATAAAAACATTTACATCATGTTGACTAAGCATATTTTTCCCAAATAGCTTTCCCTTGTGAGCCGGCTTAACATGATGAACTACATCAATCTGGTTCTCATTTCTGCAACCAATTTGTTTTCTAAACTGCATACATCCAGTTGCATAAATAAATTCATATTATATCCACAGAAGCAGCTGCCTCAATTTCTGCTGTAACTAGCCATTTGCAGATGTTTCCTTTGCTCAGGCATTTTTTTTTCCCACATGCTAAAGTTTAACTATAAGAAACAGAGGCCATAGGTTATAGAAAAAGTATATGGAAACACTGGAGAAACAAAGGTATTGCCCACAACACACTTCAGTCTTGTGCTAACACAGGAACCACCAAGGGTTTTTTTCTATCTGTAAATTAGAATTAAGACGATTTCAGGAACACTACTATAGTTTACAAAAAAGTACATAATTTGATTACTAATTTTAGCTTTATTTTATGTGTACATCTGTATATTTCAACTAGATTCACAAAATGTAAAACTTGTGTTATCAGAGTATTTCATACAGAGGTTGACACGGCTTCGTCATTACTTAGAAGAACATGCAATAAGCTACAGAAAGTTTATGAAAATATTCTAACAGAAAATTTTAGTCAAGTAAATGAGCATGAGAAATCATGTTTAACTTACAAATTCTGTTTATAAGCTACTATGAGACATTTCCTACCACTAAAAAGAAAAGAAAAATAACTATTTAGATTCTTTAAAACTTACAACTGGACAAGTTTTCCACTGTGTCTGCATTCTAAAGAATAGAAGTGGAAATTGTGCAGAAGAATGTTTTACTTTAAATAATTGTGCAACTGTTATTGCTGTTTTACAAAGAACCTGAAAACATGCAATGAAAACTTCAAACTGAAGAGACAGCTGAATGGACATATTTAGATTGTTAACACAATTAAAATGCAAAAGATAACTATAAAAGTTTCTTCAAATGTTGTGGTCTGTTTGTTTTAGGTTTTTTTATATGTACATAGAGAACTGTACACAAACAGGGAAATAAAAAAGTTGCTTAAAAAAATGAAATATAGTAGTATACAGTATTTACAGCTTAAATACCACCCTTTTTTTAAATGGAGCTAAACTATTAAATGAGCATGCAGTACATCCACAACTCAAAACAAGTGTCTTTTGCACATTGTGATACAGTCCTGTAAAAGCATAAATTAACTAAATGTTGAATCACTCTTCTCCATCACTGCTGTTGCCATCTTTGAGCTTCATAACAATACCTAGGTCACAACAATTTATCTTAGGTAATTTCATAAAGTGAGGACATGAACATCTATTTCTAATACAAGTTTGACAATGCATTCTATCAATAAGACAGTTTATGGTGAGATACCAACAATGTTCTATTGTTTAAGTCATGCTTGATGAAGGGCTGTACTGAAGGAACACAAGTTTGTCAGTGGACTGATGAATATTTTTCCCTTTGCAATTTCTAAAGATTTTCAAGTTCCCGTTTTCCTCTCCTTTTATTTGCTCAACTAAATCCAACTGGTTATAATACTTATATTTGTAAAGCTTATAGTACAACTATTAAAGTTATCAACACAGATGTTAAATACTGTAGCCTTTTCTAACTGTAAAATAGACATTTATTCTTAGTGGTTTCTGTAAGCACTTCTGAAGAATTGTATGCTATTCTATATATTGCCACAGTCAAAAGTTTAGTTACATAGATACCTGATTATCCTCTAAAACACCCAAAATATTAAGGACCTTCAGAACTTCATTCTCTATATAAAATATAGGCACATTTCAAACAAATAAAGCAACTAGCCAAGTAATTTTAAAAGGTTTTAGATTCTTAGCTCCCATATACCTCATATTGATGGATAATCCAGAATGAATTTTACAATGTTGATACTAAATATTTCAAGTAAACCTAGAAATTTAGATCTCAAATCAAAAGGAATGCCACTTGTTTTAAACAAGTATTGCTTATTTTATTGAAAATGTCTCTTCAGCATTTGCCTTATAGCTGGTGTTTTCCAGTCTACAGAAGAAGCACAAAAGGATATACTATACATTCCCTTCAACAACTGTCAAATCCTGCTAGGATTCATGCAGTAACTTCCTAAAGTCTTCAGTAACTACAAGATGAACAATTAGAAGTGAAAAAATGACTGTTCCTGAACTAAAATACTTCTCTAGATCGTTGTTTTAGAGCATAATTGTTTTTATACCTGCTGCACTGGGAGAATACCCTAAGCAGTAACACATCTCTGCAGGCTTTGAGACGTCCTTGTGATTATATTTAGAATTAATGCACAAACTGAATTTCGTGTGTAACTTCAGGCACAACTGTGGGAAACAGCAGAAACAGTATGCTGTCAGGACACAATCTGTCACAGTTTTAGGATATCAAAAGTATGCAGTCAGGTTGAATTCAACTTTCTATGATAACTTTATTTACCCAAAAATAGGTGCAGTTACATACACAAATTAATGCAACCCAGATGAAGATTTTGTTGCTGTAACTGTATAGAACACTTTTCCCACTGACCTTAAAATTCTGATGGTGGCGACCAGCATGTGACCAAATGTTTGACCTTAGCCAATACAAATGTTCAGCTCTGTTAAATTCATTTGTACTCTAAGAACATTTATTCTTCAGCAGCTGAGGATTTAAATAGTCTTTCCATCTTGGGCTGCTCCCAATCTAGAGACTAAAAAATAGTAATAGTTCAAAAGGTATCCTATCAATATGCTGATACAATTGTATGCTAAATTCTGGTAACTCTGAAAAAAGTTATGCTTTAGGATTTTTATGTGTGTAATAATCCATCATAATTTATAAAAACACTCAGAATTTCATTTTCTCTCAAATTGCTAGGAATTAGATTGGTTGTTAGGATCACAACTGTGACCCGATCTCCACGTTTTTTCCCCTAACTGAAGCACATGTGATGAAAAAACCTATTTCTAGAAACAGAAGAGCAACTGAAAAAATTCTCATGTTCACAACTGCATTTCTCGGTCTTATTAGAGTCATATACTTATTTTGGGTGGGAAGGGGCTAATTGAATAATCCACAATGCACTACACCAAGCAATACTATTGTGTCTATTTTTCTGGAATTATACATGTGTGATGTTGGATGCCTGTGTACAAAAACACGGGGTTTCATATGCTCCTGACATAAATACTTAGATTTAATGCAGGCAAGGCATTACTAGAATATGCCTAGTGCATGAAATACATAAATTAAAACAGAAAACAACAATTACATCACTTCTTATAGTTCTTAGAACTTAGACTCCATTTGTTTCTGCTCAAATGGCATTATATATGTGCCCCCCACAACAGAATTAAAATACAAATTGTAAGCAAAATAAATATAAATATACAATATGTTGGGAGGGGAACACTATTCCCCTTCTCAAAATCAAAACAGTGTACTTCAAAAATAGAAAGCTACTTCAGACAAAATCAGAACCATGTTGGGAGTTCAAAACTGGTTAAATTATTGGTTTCTTCAAAAAATGTCACCAGCAAATCATGGCTAACCATAGCTTAGTTTCATAAACTCAAAATTACACAGAAAATCAAACAAAATTATTATTTGGAAGTTTTTTTCCTGAAATATAGCTGTGGGTTTTGAACTAAAACAATTTTTTTTTTCATCTGGGGAATAAGTTAGGCCAACCTGAGCAGAGACAAATGTTCCTTAGCTGCTTCCCAGGATGAGAGCCAGAAGACCAACCATCTCCAGTGTATGTGTACTGATGAGCACCAAGAGACTGTGGAAGCTCTATGGAATGCCTGAGTCAAGGGCAAAGGGGTTGTCTCCAAGGAGAATCTCCAAGTAGGCATCTGCTACTGACCTCCCAGCCAAGTAAATAACACCAATTAAACAATATTTGGGTCACTTAAGGAAGCTTTAGGTCAACAGAACCTGGTTCTATGGGTGATTTTGGCTACCTAGACACTTGTTGGAAGAACAATACAGCAGCCCACACGTTATCCATTAAGTTCCTGGAATACGTGGAGGACATATTTGGAATACAGGTATTAGATGCCCCAATCAAGAGTGAGGCACTGCTGGACTTCTCACAAGCCAAGGACACCTGCTTTGTAAAATGCCAATCAGTGATAGCCTTGGCTGCCATGATCACAGTAGCGAGATCCTGCTGAGCACGCTGAAGGTCGGTGTTAAACATTTTAGATTTAGAAGGGCAAGCTTCATTACGCTCTCATCCCATTTGGAAGGGATGCCATGGAGGATAAAGAAGCTAGTGGGTGCTGGGAGTTTTTCACCAACAGTCCCCTGGAAACACTGAAACAGTTTTCTCTGCCTCTTTCCTTTAAGGTCAGGAAAGAGGCAGAGAAAGAGACCTCCTTGGCTTAACTGCAAACCTCTGAATCTGCTCAATGCCAGAAGAGAAGCATACCAGAGATAGAAAAGCAGAAAAATACATATTGAGAACTAAGAGGACATTGATATGGTGTACAGAAAGACTTAAGAAGTCCAACAAGGACAACGGTAAGATCTTGTACTTGGCAAAACACAATCCAGGAGTGCAGCACAGACGGGAATGGACCTGTCTGAGGAGCAGCTCTGTGGAAAGGGATATGGGGTCTTGGTGAACAAGCAGCTCAATGTGAGGGAGCACTGTGCTGTTATGGCAAAGAAAGCCAACGAGACTATTGAAATAAATAATGGACTGCATCACCAGCAGAGACAAAATCATCATTATCTCACTCAGCACTTGTCAAGCCACACCTGCAGTTCTGGATTCTCTGTGTTCAGCTTTGGTCCCTGCTATGCAAAAAAACACTCAAAACCATGGACAGGCTGGAGAGGGTCCAAAGAACGGCCAGAGGGATAATCAAAGGCCTAGGAAGCCTGACAGGAGGAAAGGCAGAGAACTGGGTTGGTTCAGCCTTGAGAAAATAAGGCTTAAGGGAGACTTTATCACCATATTCCAATTTTTAATGGGAAGCTATAAAGAAGAGACTCCCTTTTTACAAGGAGTCACATTGAAAATATGTGTGCAAATTACTTTGCGATATTCTAGTTCGACACTGGAATAAAGCCATTGGAACAATCTCCTCAGGGAAGTGCTGGATTCCCCAGCCACTTTTAAAACTTGGCTGGTCAGGGTGCCAGGATACCTTGTCAGGACCATGCTATTGACAGGAAAGGTTGGACCAGGTCATCCTTGAGGTCCCCTCCAACCTGGTATTCTATGAGTCTATGATCATATTGGTAAATTGAAAGTGCGTGGAATGTTTAAACCTTTGAGAGCAGCAGCTTCTAAAAATGCAGTAGCTTTTCCACATTAAATATTATATTCAGTACTCCTCCATCTCCCAAATATTAACTGTGTTGAGGCATTATTTGCTCTGCACAATGCAGAATGTGCCCAGTGATACAATGCAGAGACAGGCAGAGCTGATGGAAGACAGTGCTAAAACGTTCTGTGGACAACACTGTATTGTCCAAGGGGAACCAGGGTACCATCAGTGCCATTCACACACAAGGTATCTTTGTAGCCTAATTGAGGGGGGCAGGGGGAGGGGAAGGCTATCTAAAGTAGTTTTATTTTTTCTTGGAAAAGCTATCTCAGTTGTTAGTGAGTGTCAGGTATAAAACACTCCACAAAGCCACCATTCTTTCATATAAATATATACACACATATATAAATAGATACATATACACACACATTTATATACATACACACTGACTAAAGCACCTTATGCTTAACAATGCTGTTTCTAGGGATGTGGAATGAAAGTTCCAAGTTTCCCAGACATAAGGCCACTTACACTTTCTCTCACTGCTGGAGTCACTAGGCAGTATGTTCATTCTGTGATAAAAAAAATACTTCACAGACAAACTTTTTATCATCATAAATTCCTCACAAGAAACAGCTGAAAACAAACTTCTGTCAAATAAAACCTTGTCCCTGTTAAGTCACTTAAGCATTATATGATATGCCTGTCCCTTGTTGCCAGGCAATAATGCAGAGACAGCTAAGCACATGACAATATTTTAAAAATGAATACAAGCAACCTATGCAATAAAAATTATTTGGAGAAAGGTAGTTAAAACCTGCAAAGATGTCTCCTTGTCCAAGGGGGAAAGTTACAATGGCAACAATTTCATTGGCACAGTAACTAAAATGAAGAATGAAGTTCCAGTACAAGCATATGTATCTCATCAGTTAGCAGCAGTCTGCTGTAGTTTAACCTAGGGAAAGACAGCAAGCCACTGACCAGCAGCATAACAGCCGCCTATAAAAAATAAGAATTGAGATGTTCAAGGAAATCTGGAACCTGTGAATAAGTTTCAGTGTGAGTTAAAGGCTTGAGACAACCTAAATTACTGAATACAGTGCTTCATTATACTGTTGGTTTTGACCCATACAAGCATTTCCAGGTTGTCAAATAAAAGTTTCAAAGTCTGTTGAACAAGACACTCTATCAAGTAACCAAATTAATTAGAAACAATCAACATAGAACAAGAATGGAGATATGATAAAATTTTTAAAATACTCTCCCCTAAGCACATATGTAACAAGGCACATTGGGAGAAATATCTTCAATTGTTTTATTATTCAATTTGACTTAAATACCTGAAACCAGTTTTCTCACAATTTAAGACAATGGAGAGAAGTTTCAATTGCTTTTTACAGATATCATAATTTCATTGTCGACTAAAGTGCAATGGTTGTGTGCCAAAAAGTGTAAGTAGAAAGTAAAAGACACAAGACACAAAAACAAAGCACTAAAATAATTTTTTTAAGACATTCAAAAACAGTGAGAGCATTTGTATTCAGCCACATTTTTAAAGCAATTAAAAATAAAAATTACACTGAAAATGTTTATAAACCTATATTTTAACTTGTTCCCTGCAAAGCCCGTAACTTTGTACATTTTCCAAACAAGACTTTAATGCTTTTAAAGAAAACAGTTAATATTAGCATTCTTAGTGCTTTAAGGAAATGTATGTGGAATAAGGTAAAGGCAGACAGGTTAATTCATTATATTTTGAAACACTAAGCAATGACTGGATTGCAAGTTATATTTTAAACATATTCTTTTAGCTATGAAGTAGGTGCCAGTGTTTGTGACAGTCCTGAAAGTCTTTTTGACATTGTAACAGTAAAACCTTTGAGTGATTTACTCCCCCTGTCAGCATTAAGAGACAACTGCTGAAAAGCATTCAGTTGAAAAAAGATGTAAAATATTCCTTATTCTTCATAAACTTCATGCCCTTTAAATTTTGTATTTCATAAATAAGTAGGCATTAGAATTAAAATTTCTCTTTACTCCAAACACTCACATTTAAGACACTTCTCATGCACAACACCACTCTGTCCCTTTTAAACTAGAAAAGCACAAACTACTGAAAGCTAAGTGTTTGAAAGTTACAGGTATCTTAACCTTTCCAAAGATACAAAGTGTTCAGAAACAAGGTAGTAAATACATAAGTGTTGCCCCACTTACAAATTTTTGGAGTATGGTAACTATTTTATTAAACTTAGTATTTTTGTTCAGAAGAAAATCAACACATCATATTGTTACCTCTCTCCATTTTCCTCATAGGTGTGCTCTCTGAGAGTTTGTTATACTTGTGTGTTCCTTACAGAATACATGTAGGGTAAGGGTCCTACTCGTGCTTAATTAAATATAGGGAGTTTATTTGCAACGAGTTTCTGAGGTTTGCAGAAGGGCTGGTAACCATCTGTATGTTTAAGACAAAATAATTTAGAGGAAAACATTGATTTGAGATTTGTTTGTGCATACACAACAGATTGTACTTAGTAACCTTCATACAGGCTCCTTAAATTCCTGATTTCTGACGGGCTAAAATCACAAAGAAATGTACCGAAGAAGAAAACTGCCACGAGCCATCCTTCACATAGTGCTAATTATATCAGGGTTGTTAAAGCTGTGGTTCTTAAACCCCATCAAAATTCATTGACATTTTGAAACAGATCTAGCAGTTGTTTTGAATACTGAACAGGAATATTCAGCATTCAGAGAGACTCTGCTAATACACAAAGTCAGTTATTTTGCTATTTCACCTGAATTCAAGGAGAATTGTGCACATTCACAGAATTCTTCTACATTCCAGAGCTTACCCAGCCACCTGCTCAGAATTAAACCCCAAGTTTGGCACACAGAGCAACTTTCAGGATGGCCCCCTCCATGTTTCCTGACGATGTGTTCAGGACAGTGATCCCACCACCAAGCATGGACCTGCCTGGCAGCTGCTCGAGGTGCTCCATCTCCACTTGGCACACAGGGATCCCCCCGTGCCCGTGACGGAGGCACGTAAGGCGCAGTGCAGGAGTGCCGCAGTTCCAACGCTAGAGGACAGCCTGTTCATTTGACTGAGCCTCGAGATTTGTAGCGCACTTTCCACATTGCTTCCTTTCCCTTGCACTAGAATTCGAGTTCATAAGCTGATGAATCCACTTTCAGGAAGCTTCTCTTCAGGTTAAAGATTTTTGTCTCCCCCTTTCTACATAAGTCTCAAAGCGTTGCAAGGATCCTTGAAAATGAGATAATCAATGTCAGTACTGTCTGTCCAACACCAAAGACAAGAGCTTCCAGGGGAGCCATATTCTTTCCCGCTACTCTGTAAATTCCGGCTACTGCAGCACCTAAGAATCACAAGGAAAACAATGATCAGGTCACAGAAAAAGCCAAGGTTGAAATATGTGACAAATTATTTAGTCTGTCTTTGCATCAGCTATTTATAGAACATTACCAAACACTGTATTATTTCACGGCATTACACAATTACCAGCCTTGCTTTTATTTTTGTAGTTACATATATCCTTCAGGAATGATTTTCACAATTGAACCAGATCAACTTTTCCATCATCAGTTTGATTTAAGAAAATTGAATCTTGTTGTTTCCCTGTAGACATCTTCAGATATATTTTTAAAACATTTTTTGTGCCTTGTACCAATTTGAAAAGGTAGCAAGGCAATCCTCTAAAAATTGGCCAAGTCTGAAGTGTGGTTTAATACTGTTTGTGTAGGCAGGGAGAAGACAAGAACAATAAAGCTGCTAGTGTCAACAAAACAATTGTAAACACACATTTACCAGCTTCATTTAATATTTCAGCTGAATAAACCGGTCATATTATGTGAGTTTATTATTATATAAGTAGTTTTTATTAAACTCCATGTTAACAATTGCTTAGCAAATCCAGCAAAACATGAAAAAGGTCAAAATACTTCAGTGTTATCCATGAACGTGTATGAGAGGAAATTTCTAACCAATACAATTAGATTTTGAGCTATAGCACATTAAAAATAATAAAAAAAGAAAACCACAACAGACCATTTATATAGTTATGTGCAAATTCAAAATACAGTATAAAGAGGCCAGGATCAACCAAAACCAAACCCAAAACTTAATTGTAGACCTTCAGTAGGCATTGTCTTAGCTGCTATCTAGTCATAATTAAATGCCTTCAGAGATCACAGAGGCATTTTCAGGCTCAAAGAGAACTGAAAAGTCGTAACAATTTTTAAAAATAATAGTCAAGAGTTAAAAAAAAAAAGTGGGGTTTTTTTTACAATTGCACAGTCACTAACAGGAATAGTCTGCTGGAGTGATCAAAAATCCATTAGTAACACAGAAATACATTGAGTCCCAACAGATTTTCTGAAAGTACAATCAGCATCTGAATCATCTGACATCTTCAAAAAGCAAAACCTCATTTTTACAGTATCTTTAGGAAGAGTAGAACTCACTAATGATTGTGGTCATAACACTACTTACAAATGCCATTATTCACACAGGTAATTTTTGGGTTCATCTATTTTTATTATTATTTTTTAAAAATCCCATGTTCTGTAAAGTATATTTTGTCTGAAATATCTCACCAGAAGGCTAGCCTTATGGTATTTCACTCAGCTACCTTGCATAAGCTTTTCCATTTGTTCCTTGGCTAGCTGCTGTCAAAAACTGAAAGAGATCCTTCAGGCTGAGCCCACTACTAACATTCAAATTACTTTTCGGATTGAATTCTCAAAGCGAATTAAAAGTGGCCAAAAATGTGTACCAGAATTGACACTACTAGATCAAGAACAGAAATTCTGGGCTTCTTGAGAAAACACTGAGATACTCTGGGATGTATCCGGAATAAGACAATAAAAATTTGGTAGTTAGAGGATTATGTATTATTGCACAAATAACAGTGTGCAATATAACCTGTAATGCATAACCCAGTGCAGCTGGTATAGAGCCAAAAGTATGTACAATAGGCTGCCAACGAGGGAAATCAGAATACGTCACCAAAAAGGAGTGTGCTGGGGAAAAGGAGGAAGAACTGATCCTTCTGGATGAAATACAGCTAAAATCCTTGCCTTAAGCTGCCTGGTACTTATATATTCTTGTTTGGCTTGGTGGGATTTTTTTGGTTGTTGTTTTGTGGTTTTGTTTGTTTGTTTTTGTTATGGTTTTGTTGGGTTTTAGGTTTTGTTTTTTTTGGTTACTGGTTTGTTGTTTTTTTACTGTATCCCCTGCTAATTTTTCAATACCTTTTTCTAATAACTATTGATTTCCATGATTTTTCAAAGCTTAGAAATGGAGGAGTCTCCTGCTTTTCCATATGCTGGTAAAAAGGTCCCAGAACAGCAGAAAGTTTGAAAGATCTCCCTGAGCAAAATTAAACTTATATTGTGCAATATTCTATGCTGCCTTCTTTCACCTACACAAACAATGCAGAAAACTGGAAATACAAAGTGGAAATTGAAGTCAGTTTGCTATTTCAATTTCTGTAAGCACTGGACTAGGCATATCCAAACAGCTGATATTTCAACTTGCATCTCCCAGTTTGCAATACAATAGCTACTAAAAATCCTCTTTAATACTTAATCACCATAATTTGCCTTCAGAAACTCCCCACAGAATTTCTTTCAGTATCAAAGCCAGTTCTGGCCAGAAACAAAAAATACTTGAAGGTAAAAGTATTTGGCTAAGCAAGTTGCAATGCTCTGTGCAAAACCTTTGGGAACAGCATAACAAGTCTACAGTCTAAGCCTAGAGAAATTCTCAGATGAATATGCACACAAACAGGACTGCTTATGTGCTAAATGTTTTGGCCTGCAAAACTGGATGCCAAAAATATAACTGTGTTGCTCCTCTTTTTATGCAAAGATAAAAGACACAAAGTACTTTCACTTGAGAAACACTGATCCTGAAACCTCCCCATCACAGAAAGCTGTGAAAGTCTCTGCTTGGATCTTTCAACACCACATTTCCTAACTTCAGGTCTTCAGAAATGCTCATGCATGGTTGACTTTGTAACAGGCCACTGCCATTTCAAGTCTAAAACAAAAATCAGTATAACAAATAACAAAAGGCACTCAACTAGTTCCAACTCAGCAAAAGAAACCCCAAAACCCAACTGAACTTTACTGTGTTAAATGGTGGAAATTCTAAGCTGACAAATCTGTAGCAATTAAAACAACCTTCTGAGGAAAGTCTCAGTGAAACTTCTCCTGACATTTGCATTTTTATTTAACCTTGTAAAACAATAGCCAGGAAGGACTTTCAGTAGCAGTAAGAAATAATCTGTCACAAATCCTCTATGAATGTGCCCAAAGCTGACAGTGATACCACTATTCTGATAATCTGGGCAGAACACAAGAAGTCCAGAATGAAAGGTGGGAAGTTGTGCCTTCAGACTATGTGGTTAATAGATTTAGAGTTCCTTACCCTCAGAGACCCTTCAAGTTAGGCCATCTTTTCTGCAACACTGAAGATTTTGGGGCAGAAACTACTGCTCAGTTAACAGGGGGACCATTCAACAGAGATTCTGATGCTGAGAACTCTTTACCAGCATTAGTTCAGACAATGAAGCACACATTTCTTTCCTGCAAAAATAACATTCACTACTTTTCCCCCCTCAGCATGCTCCTACTTGCTCGGGAAAACTACGTACTCTATTTGTAAGTTTGATAAACATAGCTGGAGATGATAAAACCAAAGAATGAAGTGTCCTACAGGTTTTATGGCCCATATTTCAGTGCTGGCACAAATAAAGGAACTTCTTGGGAAAGATGGAAAAGCAGCATCTGATGCCAATAACTCTACATGAAGACAGATGAGCAGCATTTCCTCAAAACATTCTTGTCAACATCACTTGTGTCATAGTTGGTCAGGTGTAAAACTTCTGCACTTTACTACATAAAATACTCCTACTTTCTGCAATGTTTTAAACATGAGTGTGGTTTTTAACCATAGCTCTGTGACCCTTTCAGCTTTAACAGAAAAAAATGCTTGCATCTATCTGAGGATACAATGTCAAGAAATAAAAAATGTATCTTGAGTGGTAGGCATTCATCTAATACCACAAGAAACTGAAACAGATGCCCCTGCCAAACAGCATTTTACCTAGAACATCAGCAAAACTTAATTTTTTTTTTTTTTTTTTTTGATTGGGGGGCTTGTGTCACTCCGTAACTATTGCAAAATCCTTAATAAACAATTAACAATTCACTAAAAAAGACAGGCTTTATTTTTTTTTTCTTCTTTTTAGAAGTTAGGTGTAAAATAAGAAAGAAAACAACCCAAAAACCCGAAACGCCATGCAAAAACAAAAGGCAGACTTACTGGTTATCATTGCTCCAGTTATAGAACCCAGAAATCCAATGCTGACCACAATGACAGAGATCAGTCTCCCCTGCCTATGCCTCTGCAGCATCACAAACATTAATACTCCCACAGCACCATGGACAAAGAGAGAGGAGAAGAGAGCCCAGAGGAAAACCCAGTACCACATCTCTGAAAGAAAGCAGTCAAATAAAGGGTTAATATTTTTCAGACAATAACTTTATAAGAAACTTTATAATTTTGTAAACAATCAACATTAAGACAAAAGCAATACTGATTTCCCTCTTAAAAGTGATACATGTGACACCATCAGTACATGCTCAAGACTCTTTCCTCATTTCAATAGTCTATCATAAAGGATTAGCTGTATTATGTCAAAAATTATAAAAAGGATTCTGGCAAAAATCTTAATTCAGATGTATTTTTACAAGTGGTCATAATTCCTTTAATGGTTCCTTTAAATAGTGTTGATTGCAATTTCTTACTAAGCATTGTAACTGCTTCTGTAGAATGAAATATTCTCTGACACAAAGGCTGAAGGAGGAAAAAGTCAAGAACTTAGTTGGAGTTTGGAGTTTGTTTGGGTTGTGAGTTTTTATTTTGGGGTGGGTGTGGATTTTGTGTTGTTTCCCAGCCCCCCACCCCATGCCCACCAATAAGAGACAGCATCAGCTAACATCAGATGTGAAAACTGAGATCAAAGACTTTAGTTTATCCACTCAGTAGTTGTAATAGAATGATCCATCAAATTAGCTTCAAAGGCACAAATAAAAACACTGTAATTTTAACAAGAAATTTTAACATGAAATTTTAACACCTCTAACTCCTTGATTCTGATTGCTTAGTACAGAACTTCAGAGAGAGGTAGAAACTATTATTTAAATTACTAAAGAGGGCATCAGGTCATGAGAATGTATGGAGCACAAACATTTCTTTGAAGAACAGCAGACATGATGATCACCTTCAAAGAAAAGAGCTGGAACCATCAATGGAGCTACACAGTAACTCAAGAACCTTTCTCACTTGGTGTCAACTTTCTAAAAACATTCTAGAAATCAAAAAGGTGAGTAAATAAAAGTAAAAAATCCCTTTTGTTTTAAGTCAACTACAGTAGGTATGTATTATTACAGAATTTAGCAAATTCAGTACATATTCCATAATCCCATAACACTGTCATTTTTCAGTTTTTGCTGCAGTTCCCCCTCAAAAATAGAACAAAACAAAAACCCCAGCTTCTGAACAAAAGCAAGATATTTATTGTTTATGAGGAGAGGCTGTATTAATGCAGCTTGGCTCACACCAACTATTCAAGAAAAAAACACAATCCAATTAGCTAACTTAAAAAATACTGAGCAGCACAAAACATACTGTGAAAAGATGCTGAGAAAAAAATGTTGCTACACAATAACCACAGCCCTGGGAGTCCATTGTCAGTAGGAAATGTATATAGATAGCACAGATACAGAGTTTAAACGTTTTATTTAGCAGTACTTTGAAAGTAGCTCAATCCTTCCCCTTTCACACAGGCATAAATGGCAACACTATGCCTGCCCAAGGACCTACAACTCCTCTAAATCACAATTGCCAAAAGGCTGTTTGAAGAGAGCAGCAAGGAAAGTGGGTGGTAAATCTACATTCAATTAATACTTCAACTGTACTTCAAGGCGTAACATTTCCTTCTGAGTTCCTGGATAGATGCACACACATCCTGAGGGCAGCTCAGAGCAGCTCTTCTCAGTTCCTCCATCCCTTCAGCCCTGGCCCCAAGATGGGTCTCAGAAATTTTGGCAAAAGGATAATTACCACGGTACTGTTCCACTAAATGAATGTCTCATCATTCCCAGAAGCTACTCTGACAGAAGAGTGGCAGGAGTGTCAAGTACTCACTCCACAAACCCCCTCACTAAAATTAAGAAAGACTGACTGACTGGTGATCTAATCTGCTGTGCTCATGGACAGTGTGGGAGGAGAACATCTCCTGCAGTCCTAACAGGCCTTGTCCATAACTAGCACAGCTTGAGTGTTTCCATTGATTTATTCAAGTGGAAGCACACAAACAAGGAGTGACCAAAGACCTACCAATATAAAACCTGGCAGCCCAGCCAGACCTACAGTTTGACAACAGGGAAATAAACCTTAGGACCCAATCAATCTGGATCAAGAAAGTCTGTGGGAACCTGACACTGTCACACACCATAATTTCTACAGGATTTGTTAGGCATCACCTTTTAGGAAACTGGTGTTTGTAGGCATTGTCAACCATTATCAGGTAGAAAAGACAAATTACTTCCAGTCTTAGGAAAACTCACTAGGATGACTGTATTTTTAGAAGAAAATGAAAGCTTATGGGAAGGCTAACTACTCCCCTGTAACTAAGAAACCAAAAATATTTACAAACTCTTATACAACAAAATAGCTCCACAGTGAGCAACTACCTCCAGTCTTATTTACGTTCCAAATAAGGCTCAAGGAAAATTAGCATCACCCCTCACTTTATATTTAGGGCAGGAGGCTTGAGAAGAGAACCAGAACCAAAATGTCTGTGGGCTAAAGAAATACAAATTTCAGTTCTTTGCTACACACTTTCTTCTCCTACTCCTTAAAAGCAGCAGCCATATTGAAAAGGAAATTGGAGAACATCCAGAAATATTCCTTGTTTGACACAAAAGCAGCTGGGGTTTTGTTAAACTATCACCTCCCTTCCTTAAAATATCACCTAGGTCTTAAGAGCTGAAACAGGACAAATGACTTCCAAGCACCTTCCCAAGAAAAGGCCAGGGGTTATCCTTTCTTATCCTCCTTTATTTACTCTTTTTATGCCTGCTCATTCAACACACTTATTTATTTACTTCTGCTCGTAGGGTGAGTGATGAAGCCAACCAAGGTGTTTAACAGGGATGAACAAGGTAAGGAGAGACAACTTTTCAAGCAAATTAGAGGAGACCTTAAGCTCCACACACCTAGAGGACATTGTAGACATTCTCATCCTGACATGTTCAGGCAGAGGATGATACCATTCATGTTCTGTAAAATTCAATATCATCTAGCCCCTGAATCATGAAGAGAGATGATTCTCAAAAACCGTGTGTTAGAGTAACACTGAAAGACACAAAGAATGGGTTGGGAATAACATGGAGAGGTGCCACTATAAAATAGAGAATGTGGACATCTGAACACGAATGGTCACGGCTTCACTTGTTCAAAAATGACTGAATAGTTTAATTGCTGAATTGACTTGCAACATCTCTAAGTGAGGAAGAGGAAGTGAGACTGAAGTGTCTCAACTATTTATGTCCTAAACACTGACTAATAAGCAGCATAAACTTATGTACAAAATCATCCTTGCAACCCTGACAAAAAAAAGCACATTCCAATTTCCGTCTCTGTGCAGCTATACTAATTAGCTGGCTCTTCTGACAACATGAGCTGCACAGATAGAGTACTTTGCTGTTATGGAGGTAATGATTTACATATATCTGTCAGAGAGCTTCAAATACTCACCTAGCCTCAGTTAATTTAGTCACACCCTCATAGAACATCCCTAAAAAGCACTTGCAACTTCCTTTGCTTGACCCTAAGAAAATTTCACAGCTTCCTTTCAGTGTACCCAAATTACTTAAAGTCACCAAAACACAACATACATGTATCACTACTCCACAGTTCCTAGAGAAATACAGGAACTGGGGAAGGCCCAGTACTTACCAGTTTATAAGCACAGTGACATTCAATATATTGCAAAGATGTCACAGCTTTTTGGTTAAGAACAACTGAGACACATTTTTCATGTTTATTTAAAATTCTTAGTGCTTAAACTGAAAAGAAGATTTAAGATAGGGTTTATGTTCCTTTCCACTGGTTTGCCTTAGGTGGGGATTTTTTCCCAACCTTTAGCAAGGCTCAAATACCTTGCGATTAATGCCCACTCACACCAGTTTTAGAGTACTTCTTTGTTAATTTTGGTATTGATACATATCAGACATCACACATACATTATGCTTATGTAATACAGATACACATTATATATGTATTAGTGTAGGCATACACAACCTTAGAGATAAGAAAAAGTGTTTTTAAAGCATTTTACTGTTTAGAATAACATTCATATCACTTCCATCTTATCTACACTTGAAGCACTCCATCAACAGCTTCATCTTACACAGTCGATAAATTATAACATTTTTCAAATATTTTATATATATATGTGAATATGCTGTCCTACTGCCACTCAGCTTCAGTAAACATGGGACATCTCCTTAGTCCTTCTTCTTCAGCACTTTTCCTCTCGTTCTTAGTTTGTTTTGCCAGATGAATACTGATTGTCTACAACATGTCATAAATCAAAAGGGATTACTCCAAAACAAAGTATCTCTCACTCCATCCTAAAATCAGTACCCATCCTACTACTATTAGATACAAAAGTAAGTCAAGCAATAAGCACCTGTACTAGGAATACAAAAATACAAATTTAAGTCAACAAGGTAGCACATGTCAAATTTTGAATTAGAAAAATCCAGTAATGTTACATTCCTGTAGTTTATAAACTCAAAGCACTCAGATGAAGTGACAGCATATGATACCTGCAAACGTAACTCAGCTCTTTACATGATACCTTTGTTTCTTCATCACCAGGTCCTGTCCTTAATTACTGTATTAACTGATACTTTCAAAGTTAACAACAATACAGTCAAATTTTTGTTT
Organism: Lanius collurio; assembly: GCA_020086605.1. Classification (NCBI taxonomy): domain Eukaryota; kingdom Metazoa; phylum Chordata; class Aves; order Passeriformes; family Laniidae; genus Lanius; species Lanius collurio. The sequence goes on along the minus strand of JACBWW010000011.1, from coordinate 20,446,186 downwards.
GGAGATGCTAACTCTTTTGCTGCTTTAAGTGGGACAAAAACACTTCATTGAGGAGCACTTAAATTACAGACTAGTCCTCTCAAGAAACAGGATAGGGGGCAAAGACAATCCAGACAATCAGGAACAAATGAGCACAGGATGGAGTTTAGGAGCTTCTATTAGTAGAACTATTGCCAAGTTCTCTATTGTGGAAGCAGCCTTTAAACAATTTTTATTTTACTGGATACTAATAGTGGAATTTTTTTTTCTCCTTTTCAGTTCAAATTCAGCTACTATTCTGACTAGTTCTAGTAAACCCTGATCCACCATTAATTCTAAAACACAACCAGTTCTTATAAAGGAGGTGTTCTTGGGATTTACTGGAGGATGTAACAAAGAGTGAGGTAAAAGCCACTCCACCTGTCCCATGATTACTAAAGCCTTACTTCCACCTTCAGAGAGATCAGGAGGGAAGCAAGCACCTCATGGTGAAGGGCCTATGTTCAGCTAAAAGGAACAATGCTTGCAGCTTTAGCTGTTACAGGGTGGGATGTGTGTGTGGCAGCAATGAACTTGTCTGTGGTCTCCTAGGTATTTGAGACCATGTACCAAACCTGTCTCACATATACGGTATAAAATAATCTTTCAGTTTCTCATTGACAGGAAAAAGAACCCACCAAAACTAAGCTATTAGGGTATGAAGCTTAGGCTGGAGTTCATATCAGGACCCTGTTGAAAGTTTCAGAAAATTAGTATTTTTAAGAAGGATGCTGATAAAATTTTGCAACTTATTTGTGTAAACATTATTAATAGAGTTTATCTAAAGGAGATAAATCTTTACTTGTGCAACTTAAAAGTCCAGTCCAGACCACAACTTTAAGTCCAAAAGTAAACACAAGGCAGTCTTGAATATTCATGGAACATGGGAAATTAATGATTTTTTTCCCCCAGTATTCTGGAGAAGTTTCTCCTTATACCTAACAGAGATGCAAAAGGCAATGGATTAAGTAGTCAAAGAAGATAAACTCATTCACAAACCTATTTTCTTAGCAGGGAAAACAACAGAATTTCTGGTTTTGAGCAAAGTTTACTTTGAGACCTAGTAAGGAAGTGTTTATGTAACTAGTTCAGCTTTTTGTTAATATTAATGACTATATCAATATATATTTTATCCTGCAGAAAAGATTTTTAAGTCCAGTGAAAGTTTTGGACTGTTGACAGTCCATGAGAACATTCAGCTCAACAGGTTTTGGCTGTAAGAGCAGCCTGCATTTAAGCACCAATTTAGAAACTTCAACCGCAACTGACAGTGACATTGTCCAACAACATTATGATGGATAAAAAATTATTTTCCTATTTTTTAAACTAAAAAGAAAAAAAAATTACACATTGAAAACACCTTATGCAACCCCTCATCTTATTGCAAAAGCACTGAGAAATGAGCTGATTTTTACTCTCGGCATTGAATTTCATAGAAACGCCTATGTTGCATAATGGTCTAATATGAAAAACTTCATAGAGGATGTCTGGCACAAAGCAGAGTGAAACCCATTGTGAGCTTTTTCCTTTAAGAGTAAAATTTTTTAAAGTAGGTATGCTAAAGTAACTACTCAGGAAGTGAGCTGTATTTAATGCGTCACCACACTAATATCTGGAAATTTTACTCATCAGACACACACTACGAAGTTCACAGATCAGGCAAATATGAAAAGGTTAATCTTTTTTACTACTCTAAGATGTATCCTGAAAGTTGAAAGAACAAGATGATCACTTTTTGTTTGCTACAGCTTCAACTTGAGCTACACTTCTATTTTCATCACACTTCTTCCACCTTTAGTAGATTAAAAAAGAAAAAAGACAATATCTATTAATGATTACTATAGAGTGCAAAAAGATGATATAATACTCTTCCATAAATATTAGAATATTTTCATAACTGTTTAAAACCTACACCCTTTTTCAACATTTGCCACTAATCTGCCACTACCTAATATACCTCAAGCAGAAAGAGCTCAGTTACATCTCTGCCATTGACACCCAATCTCTGCTTATTTAAAGCTGGAAGCTTATGCTTTTCTTTACACATGGACAGAATAAGAGAAGATACCCCTCTCCACTGTATGCCTTGGGTCTCACAGTAGTCCACATCCATTTTTCAGCCTGAGACTGAGCAGAAAAAAGCCGCTTCTTGCCAAAAGCCAGCCAAAGCTCCCCTCTCCTAACAGAGGATAAGGACCTGGCTCTACTTTGGTTCACAGAATCTCTTCGTAACAGCTCAGTCTTTAAGAATCTCAGATGCTTAAGATTATGACTATTTGTCAGAAAACATCTGTCACCTCATTCACTCCCACAACTGTCATTGTCCACAGGTATACTCAGGGGTAGCGGGGGAAGTCTCTGATTCTCCACATTCAATTTTATGGTTTTCTAGTTGTATTTTTAATAGCTCTGTCAAATGTCAATGAGCATACATCCACAAGGAGGAAAAAAAATAAAACCCAACCACCCCCACAAACATACTCCAGCTTCCATACATATTTATACACTCACACACGCTTTCTACAATCCTTTACTTATGCACAGGTACCCATCGCTTCACTCGCACGCACACACACCCTATACCATTAGCCGCCTTTTATTACATATGGGCACAGAAAAGTGACCGAGCGCATCTCACACGCTCATGTCCTTTGCAGGAGCAGACATCCCATACACCGGGTACACACCCCAGCCCAACCAACACCTCACACAGACCCCTCCTGATCCCCTGGACCCCACAGCAGGCGCACACACACACACACGATACACCTGCTCACAGAACACACATGCAGGCACCCGGAGAGACTCGGGAACACAACCACCAGTCCTCCGTACGCGCAGCACACAGCGGGACCACCCCCACCCCCACGCCCTCCATTGTGCTGCAGCCACGGAGCGCACCCTCGCACCCGCACGGCCCCACACTGCCCCGTTACCCGTGAGGCTGCGGAGGACGGTGCCGTGAGCCCACAGGCTCAGCACTTGCTGCACCGACAGGTTGATCATGGAGTTGTCCCCCGCTTCCACCTTCATGGTGCCGCCGCCGGGCGGGGTCCGGCGGCCGCCGGACCGCGGGGCGGGAGGGAGACGGCGGCGGCGAGGAGCGAGAGGGCGGGGAGGCGGCGAAGGGAGCTCCGCGCCGCGGTGGAGACATCGAGGACGGAGTGGGGGAGGCGGCGGCCGGGGGGAGCCGGGCGATCTCGGGGGAGGAGGAGAGCCGGCCGCTGGCGCTTCCCCGACGCTCAGGGGCAGGGCCGGGCAGCGGAGCCCATCATCATCATCGCCGCCGCCTCTGCCTCCTCCATCAGCAGCGGCCGCCACCGCCTCGCCGGCGGCATCGTCACCCCAGTCACCGGCATCACCTGGACGAGGGCGGGGCGGCCGCGGGCCGCCCCTCAGGCGGGCGGCTCCATGCGGGAGCAGCAGCGGCAGCGGGGAGGCTCCCGGCGCCAGACGGCAGCGGCTGCCGGAGGGGAGGGGGAGGGAGCACAGGGAAGGGGAGCGGGAGCGGAGCAGCGGCAGCGGGAGCGGAGGGAGCGGGAGAGCGGCCCCGCGCAGGCGCGGCGGGAGGAGCCGGGGGGCGCGGGCTCCTCCCATCAAACGGAGAACCCGAATTCGGAATCACAATTTGACTCAAGGAGTGCGGGGAGTACTGGGGATGTCGTGGACCCCCAAAGAAACTTGCGTTAGTAAGAAGTGTGTTAAATAAAATCTATATACACATATGCATAGATTTAAAGGGGAAAAAAAGGTGATAACACTACATGGCATTAAAGCTGGTATTGATGCTGCTGTGTGCATTTAAACATCGGAGAAGAGCAAAATGCAGAATGTGAATCCTGATGAGAGCAGTGTTTTCACCTCGCTGCTCACAGAGTGAGCGCACGGAGCTCCAGAGAGCGCGGGCGGACGCACCCCCGCGGCTGCCTCGGCGGGGTCTGGGGACACAGCCCTGGGCGGACAGGACGGGACAGGGCGAGAGAAGCGGTGCGCTCAGGGCGGGTGCCGCTCGGGAGTGCCGGAGCTGCCGGAGCTCAGGTGACAGGGCGGATAGCTGTCATCCCGAGCTCTCATCCCGAGTCAACATCCAGGCAACGCTGCGTGACGTCCCTGCCTGTCCCTTTGAGCCTCGTACTTCCACCGCCAGCGTGGCTGCAGATTAAAGCCACCGAAAGTTAGAGAACGTCAGAAATAATGAGTGAATCTTTATTCTGTGCCTTTGCTTTCTTTATGTAATAACGTTACAGAGTCTTTAAGCTGGACGCGGCTTCTTTCGAAGCACAGGATACAGTGTTTACCGATGTAAAAGCCAGCAATCATCCCCCATTCTTAATAGTTATTCTTAAATAACTATTCTTAAATATTCATCCCTAGGCCACATTTAGTACACACGCTTCCTCGCTGGCATTTCTTCAACAGTGCTTGCTGTAGTACTTAGTTAACATCATCTAATGTCAGCATCCTTTGGTGGAAAGGGTTGAAGAGGTAATGCAACTCATAACAATAGGTGCAACTTGTAGGTGAAGAGCCACAACAGATAAACCAACTACTGTCCTGCTTGATGACAATGACCCATTTTTTTTAGATAGATTTTGCAGGAAGTCTAGTTCAGAGGAGTGTTCCCAAAGCCTTTTTGCAGCTGACAATGTCTGGCATTTCTGCAAGTAGGTATTAAGCCAGGCCATAAGAAATTTAGAGGAAACAGCGCCTTAGGTGGCTCTGGATTTTACTGATTGAGCATGGGATCACTGATGGAGAAAGAACTCAGCTCCTTGGCAAGGTCCCTGCTCCATGATCAAGGAAAGGTTCTCTCTCTCCCTCTTCTAGTAATCCCACCACTTTACAGCTGTATAATCCAGGCCTTACAGAAAACAGTTCCCTTCATTATACAATACTGATTCCTTTTTAGGACAGAATTAGTCTATACTCAGAGTAGGGCTCTGTGAGAAGATAGCATATAATTTGAATTTGAATATGAAACACACAATGAATTGTTTAGAAACAGTTTTTCTGGTTTATTCTTTTTAACCTCTGTTTGCAGAACTTTGAGAAAACAAGCATTTTTAAATGCCCTTGAAAAATTCCCTACCCCTAAATTTGTTTTTATTGTAGACCAATATCCCAAGAACAAGGTATACTCTGCAGGATACTGTGGTGTAACCAAATTTACAGTAAAAAGGAAGACTACTTTTGGTGACCATTTTATCTCATAAATCTCCTATGATAGCCTACTGACATATCAGCAAGGCCGTCTGATAGGCCAGACGCACGCACGGAAACACACGTGTATCTGTAAACAATGCTGCATTGGTGCCCAGTGACTTTTCAACCAGCACATTGATGATTATTTGTGTTCCATACAAGGAAGAATGCATTTTGAATCACTTGTGTCCAGAACCTGCTGAAACACCTCCCATAAGGTTTTATGGTAGAACAACAGGAAACATTCACGTAGAGGTCGAGTATCTCTGTAGTCTTCAGAGTCTTGCAATATTTGCTGGGGAGCATCCTTCAAGGTTGTGCAGATGCTCTCTCCTTAGAGACAGAGATTTGGATACCTGTTGAGCTTCCCCCAGGGAGGGCTGATCATTCTGCAACAGCACAGGGACAGCGAGAACACAAATGTTCCTCTAAGTCCTTGGACAACAAAGCTTTCTTCCAAAGACAGATCCACCAAAACCACCGTCCAGCTTCCACTGAAACTCCACCTAAGAGGCTAAAAATGGTTGTCAAACCTCAGGCATGCAACATCTAAACTAATTGAACAATTTCTATCAAGCACCTCCAAAACACTTGGGCAAGTGATAAAGGAAAAGAGACTCATCTTAAAAGGGGCCATAATTCATATAATTTATTCAACTTAATCCTCTAGTACATCATCCAGTGGGTGAGCTGGATACAAATTTGAATACAGATTTGTCATGTGAAAACAAGGCTAACTGGATCATTCAGGAAAATATTGCTAAAGCACTGACTTTAAAGCAAAAAAAAAAAAAAAAAGGGTGGCACATGGCAGTGACATTTCCCAGCAGCAAAACAGAGATTATTCTGGAGGAAGAGGGTGAATCAATGAAGCAGCAGAAACAACCAAAATTCACTCTTCCAAACTGTAGCTTCATAGGAGCACAGAATTGCAGCCAACTCTGTCCTCAGCAAGCCCTCCCACATGAGAGGTGTTGCCACAGAAGTCTTGAGTGTATTAGCTCCCTGCAGGGATTATTAGGAGCTCTGTAGGCAGCAATGTACAGAGAAACAGCGATGACAGCAAGGGGTTCCCAGCAGGGCTTAGGTTGCTGCTGAAACTGTGACTCAAGGGAAGACTAAACCACAGGTGCTTGTGCAAGGCAAGCAAAGGTGGTGAGGGCTGAAAAGACCTCAGGGAGGAGAAATCAGAGTGGGCAGCACTGTCCTGATAATTTAAACAGGAAAATAAGAAAGAAGAAGAAAAAAACATACCCAGGAACTTAATCTGAGAATTTCATCAGATAAGGTAGTTCCTTAAATTATGAATGGTTGAAAAAAGAGAAGTAGTCCTTTTGCAAGGGCCTGGCAAGACCACTTCCACCACTGTAGCACCTTGATGGTGGGGAGGATGGGCACAGCAGAGGACGTGGGGATGGATCAAGGAAGATGACTGTGTCAGAGAGGGCTTGGAGGGCTTGCTGGTAGCTGGCAGAGGGAGGGCTGGCAGGCTGGAGTATAACAAACTCTGATAACCTCTGCAGAGCAGGGATCAGGAGAAGGCTTAGAACTGCAGGGAAAACAGCAGGGGAGGGGAGATAACTCAACAAAGAAATCTCCACAATTTGTGTACAAACCCCAGGTTTCCGCTCCTGTGTGGTATTTCAGAGGCTGGGACACAACTCACACGATCTGCTGACTGCTGGCCCTGAGCCACTACAAACACCTGAGAGACTCCAGGCCACCTTAGCACACCCAAACCCACTGGTGAAAGGCTCCATGGGGAACACCTGAAAACTTATACATGGACTGATCTTCATCCCAGATGAGCTCATTTTCCTTCCGGCATCACCCCTGTTCTTCTGTTCCCTCACAGCAGCTGGGAGGTTTGGGAGCTTCCTCACGCTGTGTGTGTGCAAAGCACTGCAAGGAGTCAGCTGTAAACCCCAACTTCAGCCAAAGGAAATTAGTTCTGCAGGTGGAGAAGTAGGGTCAGCTTAGTTTCTCTGCCCTGTAAAAGATCAGAATATGTCTACATAAGCTGCTGTTAACTTCTGTTATTGTTTTTAGAAGCTGAAGAAATAATGATAAATTTCATTGGAGAGCCCTCGGCTGAATAATTTTCCACTTGGAAAGGTAATGCTGTTCAAAATGAACTGATTCTTAAGTCACATCTTTTTAGAGAAACAGACAAGACTGAATATGTTCTATTGCCATGTTCTGAAACAAATATTAAATTTTTGCCTAAGGAATCCATCTTTCCATCATAGAAAAAGCTCAAAATCCAAATAGCAAGACCTTTTGGTCCCTTGAAGAACAGAATTCTCACTCATGATTTTCTAACCAGCACTGGCCCCATAGATTGACCTGCACTGGAGTTAAAGATCTGTTTTAACCAAATGGATAGCCCCAGCACTGCTCATATATGCAGACATTTTTCCTCTGTTTCAAAGGATTTTTTCCAGCCTTTGACCTGAGTCACTGACAGGACATTATGAATGCAGATAGTAAATGAATACCTCTGACATTAGCAATAGATTTCTTCATACTTGCCCCTTTTCTAGACCACCAAATTATGCACAGCAGTTACTACTCAATCAGAAGAATTGGCAGTCACAGCTAGTTGTGGTTTGAGAAGTGGGTCGTTCAGAGACCCTTGGCCTCACAGTCGCAGCTCTTAAAAGGCTGAAACGCGATCCTAGCCCCTAACCTCGATGATGGATGAAGATGCCTGGACAGCGTTGTAGGAGAGGAAGGAAGTAAGGTGATACCACGGACTAAATACCCCAACTCTCCCCAGCATGAAAGCAGCCTCACAGGTTGATCTAAGCCATCAAAAACCATTCGGAGCCGACTTCCAGGGCGGCAGAGGGAGGCAGAGGTGCACGGAAGACTTTCCCCATGCACCGGTAGATGGAGCGCTGCTTTACCAAGACTGCCACCACGGGCACTGCCTCCGGAACGCTCCAGGGCTGTATTGGCAATGCTGTTGCAAGAAAATACCTGTGGAGACTTAGAAACTGCAGTTAGATTTTTTTTTTTTTTTTTTAATTAAAGCTTTGGGGAAAAAGAAAAGAGTCTGCTTAGTCTGTTTAGAGAATATCCCTCTGTAAAAGACATTGATTTTCAGCCAGTAGTGTGCATGTGTTAAAATGTCTGAAGGACTGGACCCACCATGAAATAGAAAAGTCCCACTGAATACTCTAAAAAGCTTTGTCAAGTAGTATTGTAAATAAATTCTTACCTAACCTTGGATCTAATCATTTTTTTAGCATTTAAATCTGCTCTGCTTTAAAGACCAACTCATATATTTGTTTTAAAAAACACCATCATTCAAAAAACTTAAGTTTTCTCCTACTCTCTCTGCACACACAGACACATGCACACACACACACGTGTGCATTCACACATATGCAGCAGTTTTAAGTAAGGACTGCAGTTAATATCGACTACGCTGTCACTTATAAAAGAATTTTGTTACTCTTTGTGAACTCCTTTACAGGAATCCTCTCTCGTGACTAAGAATGCTATCAGGGTTCTTGTGAAATCTAAATTATTATATGTGTTGCCCTTTATAAGTTGACTCACAGCAGGAAATTATCTGTTAAAACTGTCATTAGGAGACTTTTGGAACAGTCTAGCAGGGACAACCATCTTTCAAGACATGGATGAAACTAGTTTCACTCTTCCCTCAGAAGCTAAACTATAAAGTAAAAGCAGGGAAACATCTTTGCTCCTTGTTCTCTTCAGTATCATGTTCAAAAAATTGTTAGGCTAAAACACAAAAAACTTGCCCCCAGAAAGACATTTTTCTTTCAGAATAGCCCTCCCTCCTCCAATTATTTTTCAAATAGCATACCAGACTCTCACAGTCCATGTCAACAACTTGATGCATGATAGCCACATCAGGTTTCTCATATGCTTAGGTCATTAGCTAGCAAGAACATAGTCAAGGTATTAGTTTTGAAGTATCCTATTTTTAGATTGTTCTGGAGTTGCTGGAAGTCTGATAGACAAATCTCTTCCTTCCTTAAACTAATTTTTGTTTAACCCTCACGTATGCATGCCACAGCCCAGATAGTTTACAGGCATTTAAGTTTAGCTTCAAAGTACAACCCTAAGCTCTGGCTTATCTGATTTGCAATATATTTGCGTTTTTTCTCTGACTCCGAATTCAAGAAAACTCAGCTTCAAAATATCTGAATTTTGGTGAAATATCTGTAACTTCAAGCTTCACAGCTGAAGCCATATCTACTCCTGTTTATCTAAGATCTGTTGCACCCTCACACTGAGCTCCCCCTCTCCCCTTGTTTGCCTCTCAGCTGATACATTCTTGAGCAGACAGGAGGTGACAGATCAGCAATACAAAGCAGGACATTTCCTTTAAACGTGTAGTTTTCTCCCTCTGTAGCAGTGCTTTTCAATACCACAAATCTGCAAAATCACAAATATCTCAGCTTCTGAGCAGATCCTTCTCCCGCAGACCCAGCATCCTTTAAAGTAACCTGGAACTACCTAATTGATTTCAGTGGACTCCAGCTCTGAGCAGTGGAATTATCTGATCTTATCGTGTCTTCTTTTCATCTGACAACTATAATTATGTTTAGCAGAACTGTTACAGGTGTTTCTAGAGATTCAGCTGCCTTAGGGCAGAAACAATTCTCTTCTATCAGTAAGGCCACGTGTTTTTGCTCATCTGTAGTATAGGCCATTTCTAACTAGTCTTACCCACTTATTTTATCATCCCAGTACGTTTGCAGCACTGATTTATGTGACCTAATTATCCATTTTATCAATACAATCTACTTCAGATAATATATTTGAGGGCATCTCCTTCCCCTTTTTTAAAAAACTCCACCTGTGTTGTCAACATATTTTTATGTCTTTCGATTCCTTCAGCCTTACCACAGTCCCATGAAATGCAAAATCTGACTCTTTGTTTCAATTTACTGGTTAATTTGGATTTTTTGGCACCACCAAAAGCATACATGAATTCATACTATTGTGAGATTACCACTTGAATTTCTGAAATTTTCAAACTATTTCAAACTATTTTCAAACTGTCATTGCCTTTAGGTTTTCCTCTCCTAGTTCATAGTTCAATCTGATCAAATAAATATGTCACAGAACTGTGCTTTCCAAAGGTACCTCCCTGTGCAGTGCTGAGCAAAACTCACGACAGACATAAAGAGAAAAACGAATCAGCTCATTCCTACAGCAAGGGAATCTCACTGTTGGAGAAGAAAACCAAAATCATACGGAATTATGGGTAATTGTAACAGTTTTGGATCAGGCCTTGATACTTCATAAAATTCTGCATGCATGATCCAACATGACACCAAAGATTTTTGTCTTGTTTGTACTGCCTTCAATACTGCCTGACTCTTCAGCAACATTATTTCTAAAGAAAGGAAAGAGTCAGCAGCACCACCAAGGTGGACAACCAAGAATCAGGAGATACAGCATCTCTTTCTAGACCAGCCTCATGTTGTCAGGTGAGTCACATGGCCAGATTCACATCAGGCAGTATCGTGCTCTGTGAACAGCTCTCTTGTCGCCAGTGGCCTTGGGTAGTGCTCACAACACAAAGAAGTCTCCTAATTCTATTTGTAATTCCTTTGGTTTTTGGTTTCTAAAACTGGAAAAATTAGATAACCTTATTTGAGGGGTTTAATTCATGGATAGTTTAAAATGCACTGAAATATTCAGACAGACAGAAATCAGAAGTATAAGGTATTGCCAGAGATAAATACTTTCAAGGTGGCTTTGTTATTATTCTGGCTCCCTGCCCACAGAGCTTTGCATGCAATTTAATACCACCAGGAGGAGAAATACTTGATTTTATAGATTTGTAAGCTCCAGTTGATTATAAAACCTAAGTGGGGAGCAAAAAGAAAGTTGAAGTACTTCATTGAGCCAGTATTTAGCACCTTGTCCAGATGCACTTTTCCAGTCCCCTCTAAAATGGGATGTCATGATACTCAGTACTCTTAAGAACAAGGTAAAAAGAGTCAGGTGAGGACAGGAGGTGTGCTCTCTCACTCAAAGAATGGGCTTAGTCACTATGTCTGGGCTACAATGCCCTCTTTGATCTATTCCAAGAAATCTCTTTCTTCCAGGACAGGAAAAATTTGCCATTTTAGTTGTGCAGAGCAGAGATAGAGACTTGAACTGAGAGGGTCACACAGTGCAACATCCTTTTGCCACCCTGGGTCTGGAAGCAACCTGGCCCCATTTGCATGGGGCTGTGCCCAACAGGAGGAGCTCTGCCTTCTGCATTTTGTTCTCCTGCACCCACAGTTCAGGGATTAATTAAGGCTGAACTACATGAAAGTAATGTGCACCTGCCTGCGTGGAAGTGCCTTAGGCCAGGGGTTTTGCAAACAGATGTATTCAATGCAGGTCAGGCTCCCTGTGCAAAGCCCTAATTAGAGGTGTCGATCACAACTGGTGCAAAGATGCCCAAGGCTGCACTGACCCTGAAAATGACCATCCTCCCACTCTTCCCTCAGGTCCTCCCCCGAAACAGCACTGACAAAGCTGTGCAGAGATTATTCTAGACTAGAATAATAAACTGAGTGGTCTGAAAACAAATACACCTGTAGGAAAGGAAAGAAATGAGTAGTTCAAGTGGCAGCATTCTTAAAACATTTTTAGATGGAACTGTACACGAGTATGTCCTAATTCCTTGCTTCATGTGGCAATAGTGGAAGAGAAAGAAGTAAAGCAAACTTTCTACTGCTAGGAAACTTGGGATCTGACCCAAAGTGGCAATGAATGCAATGATAGTACTCCCAGCTTACACAGTGTGAGCTTTTGACTGCACCGGCTGCAATGACCCTGCTCTAAAAATAATTCAAGTCCTGGTAAGATGATAAAGATCACCTCACAAACATTTTCCTTATCTTATGCTTGCTTGGTAAGTATCAGAATCAGTACAGCAGAATTAGTGCATTAGGTAGCAGTTACCACAGAAAAGAGAACATGAGATAAATGCATAATGGGAACAAACTTCCCAAAGACATCAGAATTTAAATATGTTTTCTTGTCATATGCACTGAACAATGAACCCACTTTTAAACAATCTTCAGCTTAAGGAAAGCAACATAAGACTCAGAAAGAGTCTTACGAAAGGGAAGAGGGCCCCAGCTAATTTAAGAAGGTGTTTTCTACTGCTATTTTACCTGCCCTTACTCTGACATCAGGAAATAAAGGTTGACTGGTTTCAGAGAGCCATTAGCTCTCCTGTCCTTAGATAATCTTTGAGAGCTGAGAGGACAGGAATTAATGTATACAAATACAGTACACTTGAAAAACATTAACTAAAGCTGGGAATAAACTATTCTCTAATGGATGTTTCAGACCTGATTAACAAAGAGAAAAACTGAAGCAGATACTTTCCAAGGAAATATATACAACAGAACTATTCCAGGCTCTTATTACTTGATCTTTAAAACGGGCCAAGAAGAGATTTAATTTTGTTTACTCAAACAACTTAGAAAAGAAAAATTTCCTAGTGCTCTACCCCTTTGTCAGATGGATTCCAGAGCAGAGGATTAGCTAACAGTTTGGTCTCACAGTGTGTACACACACGTACTACCTCACGTCTGAAAGAGGAACTTGGTCAGTTTGCAAAATGAGGAGAAATGCATGTTGGCCCAAGTTCTCGGTTTCTGTCAGCCTCCATGGTGAAGTGGCACAGAGGGTGGGGACCTCAGGGTAAAGGTTTTAAGCACTGGTTTCCACTTCTCACTACAAAAGAAAATTAGCCTTTCCGTTTCTGCTTGTTCATGTGGGAGCAAACAAATACAGCTTCTGGAAAACCCATGACAGCACTGTAAGTACTAACAGCATCAGTATTACAAATGTGTTAGTAACTAAATCCTCATAACTAGGGGCTGAACCCCTGGGACAGCATGAACCCTGGCACGTAGCCTCCCAGACAGTCTGTCTGTCTGGGGAGGAAGTTGGAGAGAGTGGCTGCAACCTTCTTGCAGCCAGAGCTACCAGAGGAGACCAGAGCTGCTCAGGATCCGGATGGTGCTGGCTGAGCAGAACTGTGCTGCCAGATTGCAATGATTCAACGCTGTCCACCGGCAGCTGCTTCTGCCAGAGCTCCCCTGGAGGGCTGCCCAAGACTCACAGCTCCCTTCACCCACCTTCCTTTCCAGTCTGTATGGCACTGTATTGGAAACTTGATAACTGCAAGGCTTGCTCAGGAAAAGGTGTGCATGAGAGTGTACCTTGAGGCTGCTGCTTGTCTTCCTTTTGGAAGGAATTCTCCCTGCATCTCCTCTCTCACCTTCAGCTCTTCTGCTTCTGTATGTTCAGAGGCAACCCACTCTGTCCAGCAGCATCTATAAGCATGCAGAGGATCTTAGAGCCTAGAGTAACTGTTCCTGATTTAAAGTGAAGTTAAAGCATCTTGTAGTTGAAAAATTCCTAGTCTATTCCTAGAGCTTTATAGTTGGAAGGTGCTTTGATCATTGACTTTTTCCAGTTGCATTACATTTTGACCGATGCAAGTACAATCTTATGCCAGGGGCTTGCTGGTTATATTAAATTTTGATTGTGCACTTTTGAAAGGATTTCTAAGAAAAAAAATCTCTGCTAAATGAAGACATCACTGCAAAATTAGAACATCACTCATATTTCCAGACTGATCTCCTCAGGGAATGGTGAACAGGCAAGATCAGATGCCTCACAGCGGTGAATTGCACCTAACACCCTTTTGTAATGTGCCACAATGTGGCAAAAGCTAATCACATTCAGGCTCACTTTGTAAAACAAAATGTTGGATATATCTTAAAAGACCCAGAAAAGAGAGGCAGACAAAGGAAAACAGGCTGGTGTATGCTATGTTTTATCTTTTACCACAGACCTTATGGCTGCTCCAAGATGCTGGGAGAAGTTTAGTAGCCTCTGGTGCATGAGAAGATCTTGGTTTGGTCAGGTGGTTGCAGGGATAGGATTTAGCAGAGCAGATAATCCTTTTGGTTCTACCCTCCATGGAAGTATTTTTGCTAAGTAGGAAGTTTTACTGATGTTGGATCCAGTGGTTTGCAATGTCAGCATTACCTCTGCTCACTCTGATCTTCACGGGGTGAACCATAAATACAGTGAGAATCCAAAAGATTTCAAAAGAATGTGTGGTGGAAGGCCAGGTTCTGACACCCCAGTTACTTTACTCTGTTACAGGCTTCAGAATTGATAGTAATGCCATTTGTGAAAAACAAAATTGTCCAACAGAACTTCCCCTTCCAAGGCATTAAATAGGAGATACTCATCCTCAGTGCTTAAACATTTGTTTCAATACAAATTTTCCATTCTAGGATGCTAACTGGAAAAACCCAACAACGAGAAAACCTAATGTAGCATCAGGGGGTGCTGTACAACCACCTGGGCAAATAAGTTACAGTAGCTGTTCTTATGTACTGCAGAACATGGCTGGATTTGGTCTTCTATTTCAGGTAGACTATATTAAATTTTACATAAAAGTGTCAGCAGCTTTAAATGAAGCCAGGTAAGGAATGCAAAGAGGTCAGCTTCAGGGAGGCATATTTGGAGAGTGTAGTCATATTCAGACTCAGTTTTTACCAGGCTTTTGCAATGAGGCATGATAATATAAAACTAAAGAGTAAAATTCCACACTGGAGTGTGTTCACTGCTCCTACAGTGTTCCAAGTAAGTCAAAACTTAGATGGTCTGTAAGTATTGCCTAGGCTTTAGGCAGGCTACCCACATAAGGCTGGAATGTCACCCTTGCTGAAAACAGAAACAACTACCAAAAAAGCACATTTCTCTGATCACTCCATTTATCCCACTGCTTTCTGATGTAGCATCTACTGGGTTGTACAATCAATCAGGCTTTTTTCAATATGCTCAGGATCACGGAGGTCTCAGTGGAAAGTTTAAAAGTTGCCTTTGACATAAAACCAGATGTGCATCAAGTGTGAGTGAGCTCTATGCTTAATTAACATCGCAATTATTATCACCAATACATTGACCGTAGTCCAAAACATGTCTTCATGTTACTCACATAATAATACCAGAAGCTTATCAAAAGCCTGTTAGTGACTATAACCTGCTGCTTTCAGGGTTCTGATGCCAATACCCTGAGTTTACTCCTATTTCCTTTCTGGTTCTTACACTCTATCACTGGGCACAGCCGTTTGCTCCCTTTACTTCTAACCTCCATAACATTCAGCTGCAACTCATTTTGACTCCTCTGCTGACTCAGCCATTGGCTGACTGGAAGCGAAGCTCAAATTTCAAGGCATGATATATATATCTCACACACCATATATATGTATATATAATTTTTTTTTTTAGCTGGAGGTGTATAGCAAGTCTGGAAACACACATACTTGTCTTTGTGCATCCTTTATTACTCATTGTAAGGAAGAGATCCTCCATAGGCCACTGTAGGCTTAGGCTGAAAGACAATTTTATTTTATTTTTTGATTTAGTTAGTGAGAACAACAAAGGGGTCGAGCTCATGAGAATCTCTTCGGGTAGAGTAACCAAACATTGACAGACATGTGAGTAGTTTGGCATTGACTTTGCGGCCAGCATAGCAAATGACATTGGAGAATTAATGTTTCATTGCCCAAGAGCCCACTTATAAATGCAGCTGGAATTAACAACTGCCTGCTGTGATGCCCAGCACAGTGATGAAGGAGATGTAATATGCATTTAGTGCTGTTTGGTTTTCAAAGCAGTATTTTAGCTGGGAATGCTACGTTGCAAGTTCCCTGGGAGCAAGCAGTTGAATCTGATTTCACAGACAAGAAACACTAGAGCCCAGAAACATTTGATCTGCCGGATATTGCGGGCACTGCTTACTGCTGCCTTCTAAGAACACAGACCTCTGTCACGTAGCTTTCCTCAGGGCACAAATTGCTTTCTGCCTCACTCAGGAGGAGGAGGAGGTTACTCTAATGAAAATGCAAGTATACCTTACATTATTCAGGAGGCCGTCAAAGGCTTTGCATATCCTTTGGCAGTTATGTAAGATATGATCTGCAATCCTCCCCCACTCCCAATTTATACCTCAGAACAATTAGAATATTTATTAGCAAACAGGTGTTGGTGAATCAATGCAGTATCTGTGACAAGGCATTGAAGTTGTAAAAGACTGGGCTGTGCACAGAATATAGGAGATGAGGACAGTCAGGCAGGTTTTCTTCCTGCAGGGCAATGGAATTTTGCTGAATATTTACATGCCTAAGCTTTCATTCACATCTGCGGCTTCTGCCTCCTGAAAAAAGTAAGAGAAGGGACAAACATGGTTCACAGAGATCTTATCAGGAAGGCAGGAAGCGGAGGTTTTAGATATCCCAATCTGCTATTTTTCACTTCTGAAAATGTGGCAAGAAGGATCAGAATAGTGTTCTGGAAAGTAAAGTGATCTTTCAAAAATTAATAACCCATCTGTAAGCAGAAATCAAAGGTCCATGTTGTCCTAAGGGCTTCTACTCCAAGTTCCTAGAGCTACTTTCTGTTTCTTTGAATGGCCTATTACTGCACAATCAGTTACTGGGTTTTTGTGTCTGTATCCAGAAAAAACAGTCAGGTTCTTCAATACAGCATCTGCTGCTTGACATGAGGGTGGCCAGTGGCCTTCCATGTGCCCTGGCGGCCAAAATTATCCAGCAGGCAGCACCATAGATGGTTGCACTGATGGAGTGAGAGGCTGGCATGTGGCAACACAGACAGAGGGGCAAGAGATCAGTGGTCTCCTTAAATGAAACTTGCTAATACAGAAAATGCTTCAGGTAACTGCATCCTAAAACTTCCACATTTCTAGGAAAATAAATGAAAAAATAAAAATCTTTCTTTAGGTTCAAGGGGAAACTCTATGCTCAGATATCTAGACCTTTTTCTCTAGATTACTCCTTCCTTCATCCCTGTTCCTGTAAAACCCCCTCCATGTCACTGATGGTTTAGGAACCTCTCATGTGCTGCTTAGCAGAAAAGTAGAAAAAATGTTTTACAATTACTTCATTAACTGTTTTATTAACCAGTACTTCAGTTATGCTCTGTGCTGTACCAGCATAATTGATGGGTGTTGAGGAGGTTACTGGGCATTTCAGCTTGGTTTTTTTACACTATCATTGTTGAGGATCATCATACTCCTGGCAAACAATTTTGGATTGTTCATTCACTGCATTAATCCAGCTGAATTCAAAGGAGGCTGAAAGACATGTTCATGAGAAGAAGGTTCTTGTGTGGCTTGTGTTCACCACCACTCCCTTTTTGTGACTGAGTCCCTGTTAAAACACGAACGAGGTGCATATTGACACATTTACACCAGCTAGAGAAGGTCTTGCTTCTGCCATACATATGTTTGTTCCAAGCACTGCCATGCTGTGTGCCTCTTGTCAGTGCCTTAACTGAAGTGGATTTACTTTGGAAACAGGATTTAACATCAGTGTAACTCATGGTGTCTGGTCCCGAGGAGGAATCTAAGGAAGTACCTCTAAAATATCCTCTCGAAAAATAAGATGTATGGAGGATAAAGCAAAAGGACATCAAATGACTGTGTTTAGTTTTCCTAGTCATTGCTTCTGATTTATAGGTATTTATAGCTGCAGTTTTCAACTATATCTTAGGTTGATGCAAGAAGGAATATCCTTTGCTAGCCTAAGGAATAGCTAGAAGATATAAATGATATTCAAAACTACATCACACATTTTTAGTCTAGGCCACCAACACCTGCCACTTTTTGTACTAAAAGAGGCAAAAGAACTTAACTAAGGTGACCATAAACCATTGTTGGGGTCAGAGGGAGGGTCTATTAAACGGAGCTGAGAGAGAGTGGGTGTTAAACTGGCATCTGTGATTTCCATCATGGGCAGTGTCACTCAACACTTACAGGGAAAAGAAACCAGGAATGTAACCAGGCCACCATGAAGTTTGAAGAACTCCAGAGTACAGAAGGCTGGCCAAGAAAAGTCTTCTCTGTCCTTACACCCTGTTCTTACCCTTGACATCAAAGTACAAGTGCTCACCCAAAAGCATCCACATAGAAGAGACTGGTGAAAGAGATGGGGCTAATAGAAAACAATACAAATAAATACGAAGCACATCTGATGGTGGAGGTAACACTTCACATGTATTCTTCTCAGGAGAAGGAAAAATGATAAGCCTAACCCTCCCCCAGGCAGTTATTTTCAGTGTCCTTCGCACTCACCTATGCTCTTAAAAATCCTGTGCATATTGTTTGGCTGGCAAATGCCAGCCTGGAAAAGCATTAGCTCTCACCTTTCTTGTAGCTGCCTGAAGTCCTTTCTGCTGCCCTAGCCTTAATAAAACAGCTGGAGAATTAAAGTCATCATTCTTAGCATCCCAAGACTGTTACTGATATCAAATGCCCCCTACTTCATGGTTTTATGTGTGCCACTCTATTACCTTTTTCTTCGCTAGTTTGTTGTCTGGACTCCATTGTGACATTGTGTTCTTTCAGATGAGCCCTGCTAGGAGATTTTAATTAGAGAAGTAAGCATGTTCTTCACTGTATTTCCAGACTGCAAAGAGTAAGTAAGAGGATGATGCACAGCACAACTGACTCTTGTTGGAGGTTAAAGCAAGCTGCCAAATGAAGGCTACAGAGAAGTGGAAGACTAGTTTTGGCCAGCCCAGCTCCACTCCTCACCCCATTCTGCTGCAGTGTGTGTCATACTTGATTGTGGTCTATACCTCCTCCTTCTACTGGCAGCTGATGCCTCTCACCACGAAGTGATAAAGGAGATTAGTTCTGAAAAGTGTACTGCAAAGATTGATTAATTCTGATTTGCAGATGTCATTGCACTACCTGAGATCTTCTCTGTCATTATTTAAGCAATGAGGTTGGTGGGAGTTTACACTGGCTTTGTGAAACCGGATTTATTTTTTTTTAATTACCTGCTAATCATGAGAGGTGTCAATCCAGCCAGAAGTCTTTGTTCAAGCATTATCTGTTGCATGTGAGGCTGTGTACATAGGTGTGACAGTTTGCAACAACAGAACCCAGCTCTACAAGGAGCAACTTTGGAAGATTACAGCTTTGAAGTGCAAAGCCTCAGCCAAGGCCTCTTCTGCAAATTCTGTAACCCTCGATTTCAGAACTGGCAGAAAATGTTCTTCCCTCTCTATAAGCAGCAACTGTTATTACACACTGTACCACTTAACATCTTCTAAAAAAGACTCGACTAGACTGTCTTTGAATTTTGTAATTCTACTGCTTTAGAATTACATAATGCATGCTGATATTAGGTAACATTGCAATCCAGCACTCCCAAATTTTTAAAAAAATCAGAAATATATAGGAAATCTTAAAAAACTTATCAGATATATGCCAGCATAGCAAGGAAATTATCTGCTTTTCATGGCAGTCTTTCAGACTCCTTTTGCCCATCTTACTCTATTCCTAACACTGCTACTTTTTTCTTTCTTTCCTCTACCCCCAATTCCAGTTGCTGAAATCAAAAAATTATGTCATAACCACTGCAGGCAGTCCCCTTTCCTAACTCCCTTCAAGGCAGAATGTAAAGACTTTGTGCACACCAAAATGTGCTTGAAACACTCAGATTTAACAGGTGAAACTTCTCCCAGAGGCACAACATTTTCACGGTGAAGAATCTCCATTTTAACCTAGTGGGACTTCTGCTGCAAAGAAATCTTTCATGGCAAAATTTTCCTGGGGCTTCATTTCCTCAGGGAAGGAAAGAGCCCATTTAGAACAAAACAAAACAAAACAAAACAAAACAAAACAAAACAAAACAAAACAAAACAAAATTCAAATACTTTCCCAAAGCATGGATACCCCGAGCTCTGTTACTTCATGATTCAGGTTTATCCCATGCTGGACCGGAGATGAAATCTCCTTGAAATGCACAGGAATTTCTCCTGTAAGCTGAGGTGTCTTCTGCAGCACCAAACATTGAATACACAGGAGCATTATCAGAAGAACAACAATCAAGAAATCAGTGTCTTGGGAAACACAGTGACAAGAATGACCTCCTAGTGACATTACTGAATGTGCACAGTATAAGCATTCTCAAACCACTGGGAGCCAACCAAAACTGCTTTGCTAAAAGAAAGTTTCATCAACCCTTATACACTTCCCCCCCATACTTAAAACTTCTTTCAGTTGTAGTAGCTCATGAATTTTGTTGGAATTAAAGCCAGAGGCTTTCCCTTTAAAGGCACATTACCTAAGGCAAGGGAGCCTTAGGGCATCATCAGACAGTACCGTGTTTCCTCTTTTCCAAGAGGAAAGACTCCAGGGGTTGGGTACCTCTAACCCAACACCAACAGCACAAAAAGAGTCAAATACAAGCACTGCTGTTCCCTTTGGGGGAAAAGCCCAGAGCATGGTCCTGTTTCCCAGTCAAGGCAATTGTTTGCCACCCTCAAGGACACTCTCCCACTGTCTGTAACATGGCACACTCTAACAGGAAAATACATGCCTCCTCCTCACAGAAGGCAGCACCCCAGAGCAGGAATTGTAACCAGCTCCCTTTGCAGAGCCGTCTTCTGTTCTGCTGAGGTGACTGAGAAGAGAAATTTGATCTGGAAAGTGTCCTACTTACTTTGAAGGCAAGAGAGAGGATTTTTTCTAAATGATTATGATTTTGTTTCTTCAGTCATGATTTACAAGTCATTAAAAATTACCTTGATTTGAAGCAGGAGTTCTTCCAATGTCTTTGATTTCCTGCCTCAAAAGCCTGCTCTGTTCCTTCAGGCTTACACATAGCCTCAGAGGGCCTTCTGTTTCCAGTAGGGTACACATTGGCTGAGCACATGAAAAGCAGCCTTGATGGTGGGTGGCTTTCTGCTGTGAAGTGTGACACCGACCTCCACCTTCCCCTGGCACCCACACCTGCTCCATATAATTCACATCATGCTCTTCAAAACAAGTTCAGAAAACCCTTTGATACAAGTTCATCAAGGTCTTACTCAGCCAGGGGAATACATATAATTTACTCACAAGAGGCCAGTCTGCTGAGCATAATGGGCTGCAGCTTTGCACCAGCGGGTTTCAGCTGAGAACCAAACAGGTGTAACAAACTGGGCACAGTGTGCCCACCACATCAAACACAGACAGCTCCTGAATAATAAACAGGTCATGGGAACCTTATAAATCTTTTTGTGCCTTACTGAATGCAAGAGACACATATTCAGAACATGTTGGTGCATTTTGGTCAAAAAGAACCATAAAACAAAATAAAAAGACCCTAAAAACCAATACAAAACAAAACCAAAACACACACACAAAAACCCCACCCCAACAAAAAACAAACAAACAAGCAAAAAACCACAAAAAACTTCCCAAAACAACAAAAAAAGAAGAAACATACGCTGGACTGATCCTCCTTCTTCCAACAAAGTCAGTAGGAGTTTTGTTGTGTGTATCAAAGCTATCAGAGACAGGCTTCCTTCCCCCCACATCAGTTGATCAAAATATCACTAAGAGAGAGCAGGTTGGTTTGCATAGGAAGGGGAAAGAAGACATGCCAAAATGAAGAGAGAGAAAGAAAATGTTAAACCTTTCCAAAAGTCATTTCACGAAGCTAATATCGATTTACAATGAATAGTGAAGCAGGATGACAGGAGTCTGACCCACATGTTCTAGGAACACAAAATAGGCCAATTACATAGATAAAGACACCTGAAGTGCCATCTGAAACTGATGCTAGTAGTAGTTTGAAAAAGGATAGATTTTTTTCAGAATCCAGCATAAGATCGCAGATTTCTGTAGGTTTTCTAGAGAAGATGATTCAATGCCCTGTGAACAATAAATTTGGAATCATAGCCATGACTGACCTCTCAGGTTTGCAATATAGATTGCCTCTGGACTTGTAACTTGTTTCCCTTCCTAAAAGATAGTCTCCTTGTTTGATTAGAAGATGTTGGTCCCTGCATGGTCACATCTAGTGCACAATTAAGGATTCTTTCTAACTGTTGATATCTGAAAAGACTAAAATTAAAACAAGTAAATGTTATTCTTGGAGATCTTAGCTTTCAATCTTCCATTCTCTGTTTAATAAATTAACTATGATTTCTTAACAGCTGAGGAAAAGGGACAAGGGACCCCCACCACCCCATTTATTAAATAATTGTTGAGTATTTTTACCGTTTTTCTGCCTTTTTTTTAATGTGCTCTATTTCTGTCCAGTGCCTTTGCTCACTTAATTTAAACACCTTTCCACCAATTCTGGTCTTTCCCAGCAGCTTCCAAACTCAGATTTCAAGGGATTCTCAGAATTTTGTCCTCCTCTTTCTCTTCTGCCTCCTCTTTCTCTCCTGTACTAGCAGTGTCCCAGGCCTACAGCCTGGACTTCTTCTGAATGACTGAACCTATTCCTAAAACTGAGCCCAAGGCATCTCCTCAGCAGGGAATGTGGCTTCCCCTGTCACAGAGGACACTTGGCCAAAAAGCAGATCTGGTGAAAGCTACCATCGTTGCTCAACTTGACCAAAGACAGAATGCAGAATTTGGGGCAGCCTTTGCAGTAACTGGTGCCATTTATTAGCCCTGCCTGTAATTACACAAGTCAATAAGAAACGAGTCGGTTGTGCCCAGGCAGTTTTCCACTGACGTAAGGGAACACACACAGCTGGCTGAAAGGAGCCCCTTCTCTCTGATGGACATTCGGTAATGGATTTGCTGCGCCTAAAGCAAAGTTTTATTTCAACACTTGTTTTTAAAAAGCAGCAACCAGTTGTCCACACCCCAGTGATCTGGGTAATTGAGTTCATGACATATGACAATATTTACTAAGAAAGTGGCAGATGGCAATTACTGGGTTTTTTCCTTTCCTTTTAATTTAAATTTTATTTTAAAAAAAGAGCACACATGTATATCATGATTATGCTCAGGGTATTCCTGTTGAAAACAACTTTCATTTAGTAGAGGATATTAAAGCTTGTTTAAAAAACATGTCCTCCATATCAAGTGGCAGATGGAATTAACAAGCTCAACTGCTACTTTACTGAAAAACACTGTGCAATAAATAAGAAGTTGTGTGTTTTTAAAAATGCATACCCAACATAATTTGTAATTCTTTCCTGGTGAGAGGACATAAACACTCTGAGGAAGGTGGCATGGCTCTGAAGAGAGGGCATTTCTCCAACATAGAAGGGCTAGGCTTGGAAAAATAAATGTTGTTTCTTTATAAAAACTGCTGCTAAATCTCGAAGAGAACTAAGGGCAGCCACACCATGCAGTTTTTGCTCATTTCCATCAAAGCAGCAGATACAGATGAGGCAGGTCACAGTTGAGAGGTTCCTGTGAAGGATGCGGGTTTTGAGGCCACATGTGGGCATTCAGAAAGACAAACTCCCAAAAGGGAAGTAACTGTCTTACTAAATCCATAGTAAAATTGCACTGGGCTGAAATTGCACAATTTCCCTATGCTTGCCTTGTCTCTGCAGGTTAGTTACAGTGCCCTGCTTCAGGGATTGTATTTTCTTAGCAGGTGAAACTGAAAATGCTAAAGCCACCTTTCTAGGGGCCAAGATGTGTTCAAGATCTTCTGAATGGTGTTTTGCCACGTTCATGTGACAGATTGTGTAAATCACATGAACCTTGGGTCTGCAAAGCCCTCTTGTTCCCTCATGATGCAGAGGGCTCTGCTCTTTGCCAGTCACTGGCTCATCTCTTTCTTCCTTCAGCCTTACTGGACAAAGTGTTTAAACCCTTTCTGGTTGCTTCCCCTTCTCTCAGACCAGATGCCCTTACCCTGTCTCACAGCAGCTGGGGAATGTAGGCAGACTCCCCAGTGATGTCTGAAGCAAGTACAGCACACTTGTCTTGGCCACCAAGGGTTTCAGCAGCTGTTGTCAGTGACTTCTTTTCTACAGATACACAAGAATGGTGCAGGTTTTGAGAAATTATTTGTACTCCAGAGGCAGATGGTTTAATAATATTGGTCAGAAAAAAATATATAGAAAAAAACAGTGGAAAAGCATATATTAATTAATAACTACTTGAGCAAGACTTGAAGAAGAAACTGCTAGAAGCTGATAAGCATGACCCTTTAGGCAACAAAATGTTAATAGAATGTGTTTTCTACCTTGAGTATTCAAAATTAAATTACTATTTCAGGCTGTATCTGTGTTGCTATATCTTGCAACACAGGATCAATGTTTCCTGCCTTGAAAACAGTGAAAGTATTTCAGAAATCTGGAAGCAGAGAAGATGGCAAGGAGAAGATGAGACTTTTATTTTCCTTTAAATGATGCAGATATAATGAGCTATGACATTATGTTTATGAAAACACCCCAGTCTGACCCCACACCTGAGTATGGGCAGACAACAAGGGTATTTCCTTTCTATTATGAGGCTGGTGTTTACTGCCACTGCTGGTTTGCAGCAGAACACAGCTGTCTCAAAACAGTTTGCTCAGCTAAACCTCAAAGACCTAAGCCTTTAGAGTCTGTGTGTTCTGTGTGCAGAAGGGACCCAAATGTTGCACCTGAATTTATACAAGCTTTTATGAAAATTCAGTGAGCTTTGTTCCTTTCTATATGGAACAATTCACTGCCTACTAGAGTTAGATAAATAAACCTCATGATCCTTGGAGTAAGAGCTGTGGCCTGCAGTGAGTATTTAACCACCACCCAGGCAGAGTCAGTCTTCCGTGGGTGTCTCTACCCTCCTAATTACACATGTAATTACTCTGAACCAGGAAGAGTTGTAACAAAGAGAGCACCGTTTCAGGATACGCTCTAGTTAGCTGCTTAGGATGTTCTCTGGGGAAGTGAAAGACATGGATTCAAATGTCCTTGAGCGGGAAAGAAATATGAATGTTTTTATCTCCCCTTTCAGAAATAGGCAACTAAAGAGCTGCCACCACCATTTCATGAAGAGCTCTGTGACAATTGCTAGAGGCCTAGATTTAGGTTTTCAGGTCCCCTAGGGCAGTGGGGAGGTTTGGGGACCTGTTTTTAGACAGAAGCATCTCAAACTGTCGTTAGGTACCTGACTCATTTTGGAAAAGAGCCCTTTGCCTACCACCTCAGTCACATCTGTTTCACCCAGGTAAGACAGATGCTGCTAAAGCAGGGCCTGAATGAAACCCAAACCATGTTAATTTCCTTGATTTGACTTTCAGAAAACAAAAATTGAGAGAACACGCACTGCTTTTATTTCTTTTTTGAAACAGTTCTGCATTCAGCAGCATTCTGTGCTCCATTTAGCAAACTTCTATTTTCCAGTTTTGCAGACTAGTAATCACTTGAATTGCAAAAAAACGCTTTTAATTCCAATGGATGACTCCAAGACAAAGGCTGTGCTGTGCCCACCTGGGTTGTCAGTGGGCAGCAGGTGGGTGCCAAGTACATGACAGAAGCAGTGATTTGCTGGCAGAAGCACAAACACAGCAGGAGAGACTGGGATACTGTTGATATTTAAAATAAAAAAAATAAAGTACAAGCATTTTTGATATTACGCTTAAGGAAAAAAGTGACAGTGGGAGTTGACAGGGAAGAGACTGCCTGCCCAAGCACCTCAGCAGCATTGAAGGAGAAGAAAACCAGAAGCTGGAAAAGCACCCAGACTGTATCTGATGTGGCTAAAGACAACTATTCACTGTATTTCATAGCTGGGTTCTTGCTCTTTGCCACCATCTCAGGAACTGCTCTGTGAAGCTTTGGTGGCTTATCCCAGCTGCCAGGACAGCATGAGGATGTGAGGCTGACAGGACCACAGTATCATTCTCCAGGAACCACAAAGGAACGTGCCAGCTCTGCTGCAGCACTCCCTGCTCACACCTGGAGCGGTAAGTATGCAGTTATTCACCTGCTCTTGTTTGGAGACAAAGGCCACTGTCTTGAGAGCTTGACCCACCCCTGGCAGGTGTTACTTTGGTGTTTGCTGTTGGAAGAGACTCAGGGGAAGAAGACAGGGGTGGAATTGGTGCTCAAGAAGTTGAAAATAATTTGCAAAAATACCCCAAACTTGCTCCATCTAATTTCAGCTATTTGTAAATTTACGTAAATGGAAACAATAACATTGAAATTATTTACCAAAAAGTATGGTGCACTCTTTCACTATTACAAAAATAAAGTCTTTTAGACGTCACTGTATAAAAATAGCCCATGACATCAGCTCTGTTTTGCCTCAGCTCCAGAAAAAGCTGTGAACTACAAGGGATGTGTATGGAGTTGGAGGTATTTTTAGGTTGTGGACTGTTGAGAAGAAAATTGGTACTAAATCTGTCTCATTCATTCAGGGAACAAATTCACTACAGGAGAAAGGAAGAAAGCAGAAGCAGCTAATATCTCTCACAACACCATGCTTTAGACACTTCTACATTGCCAAACTGGGAGAGAGGAGCAGCAGCTCCCTCTGGAAGAGCTAATTCATGTTTTCTCTCAGCTGACCTTTAAAAGAGCCCAGAAAGACTAAACAAGGCTAGAAGAATCCAGATTCTGAGGCTAAACAGCAAAAACTTTCCAAAGAACCCCAAGAGCCACATGTTGCCAGCAGCCCCACTGAGACAGCAGTGTTAGCTGCAAATATCCTGTGCCAGCTTTTTGTATCTCCTCCTCCTCCTCCTCACCTTCTCCTCGCCCACAGAACCAAACTGAGTGTGACCTTTTGGGGGCTATTTTCTGTCACATTCCTGAGCCTTAAGAGATTCAGATTTTCAAGTTTTTATCTACAGCTGTGGTAATGAGGAACTTGGACAACAAAATCTGAAGCCATGAAATAACCAGACTGAATAAAACTCGCAGCTACGTTTTCTTTTTTTTAAAAAAAGCACTGAGTCATTACGTTACATGATTTGCGATGTAATTGATAGCACACAGCACAAGCCTGTTTCATTAGTGAGCAAACAACAACAGTAATAAAAAGACATCTTGTTAAAGCACTAATCTCCCATTAAGAGACAGCTGTGGGGTTTCATGGAAGATGTCACTCTGGGTACCAGTTGAAATCACAGTGTGTTCTCATGCAAGGTTTGAAATCAATTTATGAGAAAGCATGAGCAGGTTGAAACTGCATTTCTGTTCCCTGTAGGAGGCTTCAAAATAATGAGGGGTATTCTGAAAATTCCGTGATTTTTTCAGATTATGGATTAGAGACATTATTAAAATAGGAGCTATAGGGGAAAGGAAAGTTACTAAGGAAAAGAGCTGCCACAAGTTTGCAGTTTATTTTGTCAAGGAAGAAACTATAAACAAAATGCTCTCAGTATATTTTTATTACAGTTACCTTTCACATGTAGTGCTTAGCTCATGAGTTTTCGTGCCAGATTCCCTGTCTGCACTCAGAGTACTTGTGCGTGCACAGCAGATAACAGCTCCTCTTTGTCCTGCTCTGTTATCAAGCCAGAAGTCCCACCGCTGCCTGCTCAGCCAGCCCTGACTCACACACCCGACGGAGCCCAGGCGTGGGGAGGTGGAGCTGCCGCCCCACCACTCCAAGCTGTGGGTTGTGCTCAGGGCTGGGGTTTTTGCTGCTGTCCACCATATCTTAATTGTGTAAGGCTTTGTGGTGCGTGACTCAGTCCTATGGAGACGGATAAGTGGTGTCAAGTGCAGCAAACAGCCTCAGAACAGCTCATTTAGTAAACCAGTCAGCAAATACCTACAAATATGGGAAGAGCTTAAAGAAGTCTGGAATTCCCTGGGAATGAATCACAAACACTATAACCTGCCCAAATTTAGCACGCTGTGTTTTCCAAGCTGAAGGAGCGTACCAACGTGAAACACACAAAGTTTGCAAAGGCAGCTCACCTCCGTCTCTTTCACAGAGAGATCCCAAAACACTTTGCCAAATAGGTCGATATCATTACACTCCCTTTTTAAGCAGGGTGACAGAGGCTGGCCTAAGGAAGGGCAGCCTGCAAGCAAGAAGTATGGCCAAGGGTAGAACAAAAGTCTCCTTTGTCACCCACCAGTGACCTTCTAGTCTAAAAATCCAGATATTCTCTTTTGTTGGGGTGGGGAGAGATGTTTCAACTTCAAATTTGACCTTTGAATTAATTATGCTTTGAATTTATTTAATCTAATTACTCAAAGTTTAATTTTTTCCCCTATCAAATATATACTAAAAACCCAACAACTTTGTAAGAGAATCTGTTTAAACTAAAACTAGTCCCACTGTAATTAGTCCTTAGGTCCATGAGGCAGGGAGCCAACACACCATATTTAAATGGTCCCATCCTCCCTGTTACCAGAATTCTTAATAAAATTCATATGCTCCTACTTCATATGACACTAGAGCGTTGAATACAGGGGCTTTGCAGAAGCCAGAGGAGATACTGGAGGAGCCAGTCTGTTCACATTCCCCAGTGAAAGGCTGGTTTGTGAGCTTACATAGGAAGCAGAAAATGGAAGCATAAAAACATAGAGCAGAGCTATGAGGGAGAAGGCAGGAGATGTGACAGGGCGAAGGATCACAACCTTGTTTTCAGAGAATATCCTATACCCTGCCTCACAGTTAACCCCTCTTCTCCCACCCAGACCTCTTCTCTGGGGCAGATTCCTCCAAGCCTGCTGTCACTGAGGAAAACAGAGAAAAATGCTGTCAGCCAAAATGCTTGAGAGGTGAAGGATGAGTCTATTGTACTTGTCTACCTCGGCTGCTGAAAGCAGGAACACAGAAACTCCGTGTGATCTGCCAGGAAAATGTTTAAATGTGACAGCATTTTTTCACTGGGTCCTTTTTACAGAAGCCATTGGAGGTGATGGTGAAAGATTGCCATGCACAAGCAAGATGCTCCATTTCTCCATGTTACTTTGAAATAATCCTTTCCCAGGAGCTTCCCTGCTGCTCCAACAGGTGTTACCTCATGTGATGCCCAAAGTTTTCTAATTTAGTTTACTGTTTCCATCTCTTCCAGATGTCCAGATTCTTACCATGTTAGACAAATTTCCCACCAAGCACTGAGGATGCAATTGAAAAATCTCACAGTGCTGCCTTCAGGAGAGTTCTGACTTGCCATCAGCCCTGTGAATAGTTTTGCTCTGAGTTTCCTTGGAAGCAGCATCACCTACATCTAGTCCAGCATTAGCTACCTCATGTGATTCTTTCTGTTACAACAATTAAAAGGAATATTTCTTTATAATCAAGAATTGAAGTCCATTTAGATGGAGTCTCCAAAAAAAAGCCAGCAGAAAGACGCTTCTCTAAACCACCTTCATGGGAACAGCATCCCAGCTTGCTTAGGGTGATAACATGTTTTTTTATAACATCAAGCCCACCTTGCTCTCTAGCAAGGGAGAGGAGGAAGGGTCTTGTGTACTCTGAATGCTTTGTGCACCTACTAGCCAAAAACTGCCTGAAAAAATAACTAGTGAAATCCTTCCTTCAATCAGCTTCGAAGAGGTTAAGCATATTTGTGCAGTATAGAAATGAGTGGTATTTTACACACAGTTTAATACACAAAGTAGGGGAGACACAGTTTAAACAGTGAAAGTCACATTTATGCTCTTAGAAAGGCTGGTTGTTCTACAAGGGAAAGTTGTTAGCATTAGAAAAAAGACAACACTTCCTCCTTTAACTTGCAATGAACAACTGTGGGTTTTTATACTCCTGGCCATTGTGGTTTGTCCCAGCTGTATTTATCTAAACTCTGTTTATGATCACAGATATACACCATATATCTCTTCACACCAATAAAACTTGATGTAAGAGTCACACCTTAGACAATTCAGAGTTCAAGGACTTCCAGTTCATCCGTTGCTTTTATTGATGTGATGAAGTAGGCCAGTCAGAACTTCAACCCTCCACTAGGAATGGAAAAACACCACCATGGCCATCCATATGCGAGTAATCATCAGATGGGGTAAGACCATACAAAACGGGGGCAAAACAGTCCAGGGAAGGGCCACTGCTGCTTTTCTCTAATGCTTTCACTCTGCACTCCAAGTGTTGTAAGAAAGAATCTCTAAGCTTATAGACTCCCTTACCCTGTGCCTGGCTCCCTTCCAGCTTAGGAAGCACAAGAATACAGCAGCTGGAGACATGAGAAGGCTCTGGACAAAGAAAAGAGGTTAACTAGGGAATGTTTAAACTCCTTTTTTACCGATTGAAGCAAGCCGTTGCTAAGGGCCTGAAACCAGGCACTGCAGATCTTTTAAGGGCTTCTTTTGTATCATTTTCAGCCCAGAGTGTTTGTCCTCTGTCTTTGTCGTAGAACACAGGAAGGAGAGGATCTTGCTGCTAGACTGACAAGGAAGCTTACCTCTCCACTAATTTCCAAAGGTTCTGCTGTGATTATTTCTTTAGGCCATTTCAGGGCCCTGGGATTCTCAACAACACCAGCAGAAGGAACACAAAGCTGCCTCCCTGCTGGGCTGCTTGGCATTGCTGCTCCCTGCACTAGTTCCCTACAACTTCATGGGGAGATTTGCCGTGCTGCCAGCCTCTGGAAACCACTTCCTCTTCCAGTGCCTTGCAAAGAGTTTTCATTGAAAATTGTAGTAATCATCATTACCTGGCAGTTTAAGAAAAGGTGCTCTAAATGTTTCCTTGGAAAGTAAGGAAGTTCCTTATTGTGCTCTGATAAATATCTGATAACCATTAAGAACTCTGTTCTGTAACTACCCAGGGCAGGGAAGTAGCATTTTTCTGTCCTCCAGGGCTTAGAAGCACAGGCATGCCCAGCCCAATGACACACTAAGCAAATGTGAAATATCTGGCCCTTGTTGGAGGGTTTAAAGATACACATGTTTCTCACAGGGCTCCCCTCTCCTCTGCGCAAGCTAAGTGCTGTTTTGGAGGAGATAAACACACTACACAGCTTCAAAGTGTTTCTGAAATCCCCCCCAAGACACTCAGAAAACTGCTTTGAAAATGCAGAGTCAAGCTACAGGAGGTCTGTATTTGGTGCAGCACACCAGGACACACCCAGGATCTTGGCCTGCTGCATTTTTCTGTCATACTGCAAAGAAAAGGGGATCCCTCTGCTTTTCCAAGCCCCACACCTCCTACAGCCTCAGCTGGCCTCCATGATTACTCATCCAGGAGAGCAGCAGGGCAGGGCAGGTTCAGGTGCTCTCCCCCGGGCTGTGGGGAGGAGGAGCAATGCAGGTACTTACACCTATGTCACAGCTTTTGACCACAGAAGTCTTCCAAATCCCCGACCAAAGCACAACCAGCTAACAGCAGCACAGTAAAGATAATTTAAAAGGATAATAACTAAGATATTGTCAAGCTGCTATGAAATCCAAAGTGGAAAGCAGCAGCTCCTCATGAGCAAAACAAATGGATTGGCTCTTAGGGGGTTTGTCCCATGTGCAGTCAGAAGAACTGATATTATGTTATGAACATGTTGGATCTAAAAAAAAACAATAACTTTAAATGTTACGAGAAATATATTTTCTTCATCTGCCTGTGTAAGGGCTGATAAGAAACACTGTGATAACCTTTGCTATTACTGCTTTATTACATATCTTTTAGAAAGAATAATGACAAACTGGATTTTGACTTCCTCCTCCTCTTTTGTTTAGATTCAACTTAATAGTTGCTACAGTTTCATGTAATGAAGTCCACAAACTCATTCTCTCACTGAATTTGTAGATTGTCTGTAAATGGCTGAAAAGAGCAATAAGTCTGAATGTGTTCCATATTAAGAATGATTTCCCTAAAAAATTATTTGTAATGACATTGATGTGAATAGTTTTTATTCAAAGTACAAGGCAGATTGGTTAAGTCTGAATGGCCCGATGGATCACATGGAGTCGTTTCTGAGAAAAACTTTTATACATCTCAGCTGCATGTTGCAAAAGAAAGCCCCATTAAAAATAGAAGGTCATAACAGCTATATAAAAATTACATGCATGAAAAAGAATAAAATAGTCAGAGAACAGAATAACACAGGTCTATGAAATACATTTGAATCTGCAGTTCCTCTTACCCTTTCCATTTCAGGGAGAAAAAAATGCACTCATTGTGTCAATAAATCTGTACATTTGAAGGCATTTTATTGCGTACCTAAATGCAAGTCTGTGGTAGTAGGACATCATTTGGCTTACAAAGCTGAGAACTTAAAAGCTAAGAAATGGCAATAGAAGGACTGCCTTTGCAATCTGAGACATTTCCTCTCACATATGCAGGCATGCACACACCTCAGTATGAGACTGCTTGCAGCTATAGCTCTCCAAGGCTTATCAGTGATACAGCATCTCTCACATGTTGTCTCTGTCCTTCAAAATACAAGGCCAGCAGTGGGAACCACACTTTGCTATCTGCTGGGGATAGGATGGAGTACATCCTAGCTGAGATAAATCTTATGAGTAGAAGCAATATTTTTCATTAGCCCAATTAGAACAGTTAGGAAAAGGAGAAAACCTTCTAGGCAGACAAGTGCTTTTACAGGTCAGGAACAGAATCAGCAAATTCCCAATAAAGCTGCAGGTATTTTCTCTGGAAAAAAAATCTAACCAAAAAAACCTGTCTCCAAACCCAGGATCTGAGCTCCATGGAGGCAATGTCCTCCTAAGCAGATAATGCAAGCCACTGTAGATGAGTGCTTGCCTGTCACAAGGGCTGAGACCTGCTTTCCCCCTGAGCTATGTTCCATATCCTGGAGGGGCCCTTCCTCGCTGGCAATCACTGACTGGCTGCAGAGGCAGAGAAAACCAGGCTCCCCAGCTGCTCTGAGTGGGAGCACAGTTATGGCACGAGCACAGGAGGATGGGGGCAGCACAGGACAGGAACGAATCCCTCTGCACCCACGACAAGCCAGGGCAGCTCCACCGTGCAGCCCCAAAACAGGAAATCCCATCAGGTAGATTATATCCACACAGCTTTGGGTCTCCTGTTCCCACCTAAATCACCTGCAGCCAGCCTGAGGCATCACTGTGCTCCATCTGCCCATCAGCATTTTGGCCCTTGTTCTCACAGGTCTGTCTTCCAAGGAAAAGCTGGGTTTTTTGTATGCTTCCTCATGATGTCG
Source organism: Lanius collurio (assembly GCA_020086605.1). Lineage (NCBI taxonomy): Eukaryota > Metazoa > Chordata > Aves > Passeriformes > Laniidae > Lanius > Lanius collurio. The sequence goes on along the minus strand of JACBWW010000011.1, from coordinate 20,413,088 downwards.
GCTGAAAGGTCTGAGGAATGAAGGAGCTTCATTATAGAATAAAAACAACAGATAAATGGAAGGGATAAATGGGAACATTAAGAAAGCAGTAGACCAGATATACCAAGATTCCAAGGTGGGTCTGTCAGTAATTTGGGATGCATTCCTCATTTAGGGAAGCTGGTACCAAGAGCTGCAGATTGTAGGTGAATCATCGTTACTGGAGGAGGGCACTGGCTGGCTTGGATGCCTTGCTGATGTTTTTCTGAAGTTGTACATAGCAATTCTTTTCTCCTTATCTGTTCCTCAGAACTTCTTGTAAGTATGCATGCTTGCAAGTCACCTCAGGTTAGCTTTGGCAGAATAACAACAGATCATTCCACATACACAGGTTTAGCTTTTCTGAATTCCCTTGAAGGTCGAAAGATATTAAGTGGACATGTTTTCCTCCATGTGATTCTTTTGGTATGGCTTTGTGGTGGCCTGATGTCACACCTAACCACAAAAGAGCATGATCTAATATACCATAACTGTTAAAAAAATATAGTGTCCAACACATTGGTTTCCAAACCTCACAGGGAAAATATTTATGCCATAAAACTTCTCAGCTTTTCAAAGAGAAGGACCCCGAAAGATGACATTTAAAATACCACATGGTATACTTGGGGAATAGGAACATTAAATGTGTGGATTTGCTTTTTATATTATTATTATTATTATTATTATTATTATTTTCACAAAAATATTTGGTACTTCTATAGAATGTAGAAAATATTCTAGAGACATGAAAGTATGTTCCCTTTAAGGTTTGAGTTCTTTTTTATACCACACTGGCAGTTCAGCAGTTTGGCATTGCTGGAGCAGTATAAAGCAGCCTCTGAATGAGAATCTGGTTCAGGCAGTGGGGAATTGCAATTTAACAAGTCAATCATTTGCAGGCTGGAGTTGAACAAAAGACTTATAGGAAAGAATTTGCAATTCATCTGTGGCAAAATGCTGTTGGTGAGGGAAAGGCAGCAGAAGATATTTTCAGGACATTGTGAACAGGCAGGAGTATGTGAAGGAACAAAAGTATATTTGAAAAAAAAAAGACAAATCCTTCAAGACAGAGTTCAGCATTGCCACTTATCGCTGTTTCGTTTCCAGCAACTGAGATTCTGTGCCCTTTTACAAACATGGCGTTTGTGTTTAGAGCTAAATGGGTTTATCTTGAAATGCAGCCCTTTTCCTGAGGGCTTGTGGCCTGTAGACTTTTCTTTCCACCTTTTTTTTTTTTTCATCTTTGCCCAGCTATGGCTTCATTCCCAAGTTTGACTGAGGTGGAAGCTGGCAGCCCCCAAGAGGCAGGGGAAAGGCTGGAATTTCCCAGGTCACATGCAGGACTCCAGCCTTCTCCCAGGCATGGGGCACAACCTCTGAGCAGGAAAGGTGGTTACAGCTGCTTTCTGCTCTCCAAGACAAGTTTTATAACATCCTGCCTACGTTAATTCATTCTCTGCAGAGCAAGAAATACAATCATTGCTACCACAGGCAATCTTCAATGCATGCATTTCCATTTCCCCCTCCTCATGTGTGGCAAGGAAAGGGTGTTGTTTGTTTCTCTCCTCACTGACATCTCACAGGCTTTGCCAGCATGATGGCCCTGCAGCTGGTTGTGGCCCCTCAGTGATCCCAAATCCAGAGGTGAAGGCATGGGGGCATTAGGGGTTCCTGGTGGTAGCTCAGACTTGGCCAGATCTTCCTGGGGTGCAGGCATTCCAAGTGATCCTTTACCCTGGTCTGACCCCAGGCTCCAACCTGGGCTGATGCAAACACAGGTTTGGACCAGAGCTGCATGTTTTGGGACAGCTCCCAGCACACTGCCTTAGATCTGGCAGACGGAAGCTTGGGCTGCAAAAGCTGGGAAATCAGTCTAAAAATATGTGTTTCAGTAAAAGTTTGTTTTTCAGCTGTTTTTCTGCCTTACATGCTAGAAATGTGGGTAAGTGGTTTTTGGTACCAAGAGCTGCCTTTTCATTAGAAAAGAATGTCCCCACCAACCACATCCCCATGTAAGGAAAAAGCAGCAACTTACTGGTAAAGCTGTTAAATGGGAAGGCAGAATTACACTCTCTGTTCAACCTTGCTGTCCTTTAAGTGAGGCTTCGATGGTTTCGGCAGCTCCTCACTGGGAGTGACGTGGGCACGGAGGTCAGCACAAAACCCCCTCGCTCAGCTGAGGGCTGCTGAAAGCAGGAGCCTTGCCAGGCTGCCAGGCAGAGCCTCTGCTCCCTGCTGCATCCAGGCGGTCGAGGTCTGCGTGTTTACCTGAACAAGAGAAAGCGTGGGATGAAATACTCCTTCATTAAGGCTGCAGCTGGGGTGGTGCCTTCCAATTAATTGAAAAGCCCAGAATAACTAACATTTTGCATTTGTTATTTTTGGACTGAAGGAGGAATATGCCCCTGACAAAATGAATATGTGAAGAGCATTATGGAAAATGGTGAAAAGTTTCTCTTATCTTGTACAGAAAGCATGCCACATGCAGCTTGATCTGTCAGCTGAGGGAACTCATAAGCTGTTACCAAAATATAAAGGCCCACAGGAGCACAAGGCAGTCACTGCTGGGTATTTGGATTAAAAAAAAATTATTATTATCCATATTTTTATAGATATATATCCTGAAAATAAGAAAAGGGTGGAATAGTTTTTATTCTGATTCTGTAGACAAAATTCTGGTTTTATAATGGAATAATCTCAAATTCCAATATCTGGGGAAACAATAAGCAAAAGAAAAAGTTTGGGAGATACAAAATGTGGACAAAGGATGGCATTTTGAAGAACAGATTCATCTCCTGTTAAAAACAAAACCAAATGCTGAACTCTTTAACCCAACCACAGTTCCCTGCTGATTCAAGAAGCCCCTCCATTCAAAGAATGTAAACTCTGCTATGACAGGAGCTGAGATCTCTCTTTTATGGAGAGCAGGAAACTTTTCTAAAGAGCCAGTTTATGACCTGGTTGGAGGGCTGGAAATAATTAAGTGTTCTTGTCAAAGGTCAAAGTCAGAGGGTTAAATTCCTAGGAACTCAAAACAACCCTCAGTGACTGTGCCAAGACTGATAATTTGGCCCTTTTCTGCCCACAAAGGGTAGGCAGTGAACAGCCTGGGACAGGACTGAGCCATGCCTCAGTTATCTGCTCTTTCCAACTCCATGTCTGACATTTTTAGACTCATCACACGCTCATGGTCTAAAAAAGCAAAGCTGAGGTTAAAAAAATAAAAATAAAGTCTGGAAATAAAAATTGCAGCCAAATGACCTATTTATAGCCATGCCAAATATGAACTAAATGACAAATGAAGATCCTGATTCATATTCTACTTCTGATGTAACCCTGCTCGATTTGATGGGGCATTATTAGACTCTGCAGGAAGAATCTGGCCCTTGGGGAGCTGTCACGCTCTGCTGTGTACACAAAAACTGCAGAACTCTCTGTATCTGTAGGGATCTCACTGCTTAAATCTGAAGCTGTGCATGGTGTTATTGCTGAGCAGGGCTCAAAAACGTAATGAGGTGGAAGGGAGAATTCACTCCTTGGGTGCTCTTTACCAAATGACGACGTCAGAGAAGCAACAGACTCTTTCCCCTTGTGACACTTAGCTGGAACACAGTGCAACAATGAGTTGCCAACACCCCTAAAGGAAGTTATGAGCTTGTCCTGGTGAGACTCTGTCCAATGCACTCAGCAGCCTGAAGGCAGAGGCAAGAGGAGAGCAGAGGTGGAGAGCACCGATACCTCCTCCACTAACTGTGTAACAGGGGAGAAAAGCACTGCCCTTGGAGTTGCTTTTCCCATTGCTTCTCAAAGTCTTTCACCCTGCTGCCTCCAAAAACTATTTGAGTCTTGCTCTGAGCATCTTTATAAGGCAAGAAAATGGCCCCAGAAACCCTCTGAGAGTGTTTCTCATCTCTAATTGCAGTCAAATTGTCTGTTACAAGCCAAGCAGATTTTCCTTCTACATCAGGAGAGAAGAAGGATAGTTTTGCCCCAGCCTTTAAGCTCAAAGTCATCTCCATTCAGCCTTGTGCAAGGAATTGGGTGATTCTCTGTCCAAATCCCTTGCTTCAGTCAAGTCAACCCACGTGGTATCAAATTTCTCCTTTAAATTTCAAGGTCTCAGATTGGATCTGAAATGCTCAAAAAACTTGGTGGACGTCTTGCTTCACAATGGGATAAACTGAGATCAAATTATAAATATTTGTGCAATTTTGGGACAGAGCAGGTCCTGGCATAGTGGGATGAATCAGTCTCTACTGAAGATGGCCATTTTGCCTTTGTCTCTTCTCAAGCTGTAGTTCTGCCAGTCCTCAAGCAATTTTGCTCCATCAATTCATCCCTATTCATCCCCCTCTTCCTCCCTGTTCAAATTTCTAAACCTGGAGAGCAACTGAGATTATCTGTTGACCTCCTGCACTGACTATTCTGTCTTTTGTGAAGCTAAATTGATTTTCCTTGCATGGGAACATCCAGGATCTACGCTTTGACCTTCAGCCTGAGGTTGTGTATTAGGAGCAAGAGAGAATGCAAAAATGGCGTTTGATTGTCAGCATTTGCAAGAAATATGAGCTGTCCTCTACTAGGAAACAGTCTGTTTGTGTCCAGTGCCTGGAAATATGGGAATTGCCAGGCTTGCTTAGGAACAAGGGTCAATATCCTGTCCCTGATGCTAGCCAGCACCAGATGCTTGAAAGGTCTGAGAAGCCTGAAGCTGGGCAGATATGGGATAATTCCATTCTTATCTTCCTGCTGTGGGGAACAGTACAGCAAGCACGGACACAAATGCAGACACATACATGCACACTGGAAACTGCAGGCCTCAGAGTGCTCTTTTCCTGGGAATACTGCAGTATTCTGTGTCAAGTATTTTTAATGCCCATCACTACAGTGTGCAACAGACCCAAGGGACCCGGCTCTGTTAAGGGAGTGAATAAGGCACAGGATGATGAAGGTTTAGGAATTATATTTAGCTCTTGGGTTTCTATAATCAGTGTGCAGCTAATAAGTCAGCTGAAAATGGCCACTATAAACAGCCCTGTTCACCAGCCCAGGAGTTAAATGTCATCATTTTGCAAAAGAGCAAAGTTTTTGAAAGAAATTGCCAACCTTCACCTGAATTCTATATGTGGGCATATTTTATAAGCCAAGTAAATTCTTGATTATTTTAGGCAAGCAGTCCATGGTCTTCAAGTCTCTAAGGTATGTTCAGCTTTCAGTAATGCTCCTCCTAGTCCCTACCTACTGGAAGGGAGATGAAGTGGGACCAGGATGAGCTTGGATATGTTTCTACACTGCCCTGAACAGATCATCCTTTCTACCTATGATTTAATAATGTTGTTTGTTTGGGTTTTTTTCATAACAGCACTGATTCACAGGAAAAAAGAGGCTTTTTATGCGTCATGCTGCAGCTGGGGATTTGATGTGAGGTTTGTCAGGGATTCTGGAAAGCTACTGGAACAGCCACTGTGGATTTCCTGGCCCAATTTCTTTCTGTGTTTTGAGTATATCTGCTCTTAGGTAAATCTGATGATTATAAAAACACTACACTGTTTAATACCAACAGCTCAGATGAGAGGGGGAGGAGGAAGTATGTGCTGGCCTGTAAGAGAATCTTGTTATTGATACAGTTGAGGAAAACAGATCTCAGCACACTTTGCTTATTTAATTAGTGTCTGTTTCTCAGCTGTCCCACAGAACTCTTTCTGTATCACTAATTAAAACACATAAAATTGTACGGAGCTATAAGATGATAATCCACATTATCTGATATGGCTGCCATTTGATAGCTCTTCAAAGTACAAAGCAACCCTGACCTTCCTTGTGGGCTTTACTCAAAGAGAATGAATACAAAGGGATGTATAACTCTGCTGTCTAAAACTAGTGGGAATAGAAAACAGAATTGCAATTTCTTGGCCAAAAAAAAAGTGTTTTCTTGGTAATAGTGGAGTAAGCTGTGAGTTATTTTTAGTTTTGTTCTGAAGTCTTTGTGAGGGGTGTTTCTGAATCAGTCCAAAACACAAAGTCCTCCTCCCTAATCTGGAGAAGATTGTACTCTTTCTCTTGCAATGTATTCTATTGAATAGCAAAAACTAACCTCATGGGCAGGTTTTTCTGGAAATGTTCTTTAAATAAAAACTCCTTCTGTCCTCCCTCATCCTTTGTAGATGCAGTTCAATGCAGGGTTTACCAGCTCCTCTGCAAGCCAAGGACAGCCAGGGCTGAGTTCCAGGGTTAACTCTCTCCTAGGATAGCTCTGTGTGTCACAATTTGTCCTCACTTCACAGCAGGCAAACTTTCTTCTCTTCCTCTTTCTATGCCTCCCCATCGTTTCCACAAGGGCAGATGACTCACACAACTGCTTCTTTTTCTCAGGCAGTGCATCATTTAAGAAAACCAGTACATTCTCTAGATATTGCTAGTTCCACATGGGAAACTGCCTAGCCATGTTGTGCAAAAATTAATCTGATATAAATTAATTGTGCTGGCTCAAGTGTTGCTGGTTACCCTTGCATTGGCAGGTTTAGTACCAGAGCAGACACTACCACCAGCACAAAGCTCCAGTAAGAGCGTGGAATCAGCATAAACCCCATGCTGCATGTTTTGGCTGACTGGCCCACTCATCACATCCAGATGTGTCTCCCTGGTGAGGATCAGGTACATACTGATGAGTGGCTGCTCTGCAGAGTCTTGCCACAACTGGCCATGATGCTGGGTGGTCCAGGGTCCTAGAATGCTTGGCACTGACATCCACCATTGCACCTCTGCACAGGGACTACAAGAGGGGAAGGCATGATTCCAGTTTGTCAGATATTTGCTGGCCTGCCAGGCAGATAACCCTTCCTTGCACCAAGCTCTGCCATGGTGCTTCAGCCAACTGTGTCCCACCAGGCACAGACAGATGCCTAAGACCCCTTTGTATGGGATCCCGAGGACACCAGCCCACATCAACTCCTAAAGGCCCCCCAGGGTGTATTTTGAGTCTGATGTGTCCCTGCAATATCAGTCTTCAACACAAACCTCAGTTTCCTACCAAGAAAACTCTCCTTAAGTCCATATTACTTTCCCTGAGGAACACAGTCCAGTGCTGGTCCCTTACCCTCCTCTGCTAGAAAAGCCAAGCCAGCCCAGCTGGTACAAAGACCACTTCCTGAGCAGCCCCTCAAAGCTGTTTGGCAGCAGCTGCCCTGTAACTGATCCCACCAAGCTGGGTGGGACAGGTCTGGGCTTTCCAAAAAGAGCCACCTCAGGATGTAACAGGAGAAATTAGGGGGCCTTACAGGCTCAGAGCCAGTGCAGTGCTGGCTCTGAGGATGGTGCTCCATGTGGTCAATCCCTGTGGCTGTTAAGGAGTAAATTGCTACATGAAGTCATTCTGCAGCCAAGTAGACCCTCAGGAACCTGACAGTCACCAGAGAGCTGTTGAGTCCTGGTAGTTACCTGCTCGCTGTTAGAAACACTCCCTAGGTTAGAAAAGCTTCCAAGGAAAACATATTCCCCCAGAAGCCCTGTGGCCAGGGCCAAGGCTGTGTTAGGTACCCGGTCCTGCTGGGCAGCCCATCACCTACTCTTTGAGCTGAAACAAAACCTTTTTTCACTGCAAATGATTTCTTATGGAAAAATCAGGGGATTAGTTAAATGAAATTATCTGTCACATACATGTAATAGAGAGTAAAATATAACCATTTGGTTAAAAAAAATGCCTTATATGCTCCCAAACCCAAAGAAGTTTAATCAAAACACTGTAGGTTTCTATATGTAGCCCAACTCAGTGTTTTCTACACAAAATGTCTAAAAAAAGAAATGTCTGTTTTAGAGGGACCCTCCACCTTCCTATTTTCTCATTAAATAGTCAGGATCATGGCTCTGTTTTACAGTTAACAGGGAAATAAGAAAAGTTATATAGGCAGTTCAAAAACAACTTTTTCCCTGCTTGTACATTCATGATAAATTGCACTTTGAAGAAATAGGAAGATATATGATTGTGGAAATTTTTTTAACTGAAAGAAAATAGAGATAATTGCTTTCTTCTGATCTTGATGTAAGTCTTTTTCCCTGGAGACTGCAGGAAGAATTTCCTGTATTTTCCCATTAGGAATGCCCCTCTCTGCTTGATGCCTTTCTGTGCTGCTCCATTCTCAGGAGCCACATTTGCCCGTATGCCAAGGCCCTGCCCTTCTGCCTTCCATCTTCATCACTAACTTCACAGAGCTGCAGGAATTAGGTGGCATACCTGAGAAAGAGGGTATAGGAGTTAGACCTGGAGTTTTCTTTTAGCAAGTTTAATATCTTTTATGCTGAAGAGATAATGAGAAGTGGCTCTCTTAAATTCAGTGGATTCCCCCTGAAGAACATTACTCCCTCTGAGCTCTCCATCCATCTCTTTTTAGCCCTTGTCCTTCTCCCTGCCAACTGAGTCCTACCCTAAGGATAGTAATAAATTTAGTATGAACTAAGGAATAACTGTTCCTTTTGTTATCTGTGCTGTTTCCAGACTCTCAGTTGATTTCTAACTTTTACCAGACCTGAAAGTTCTTAAATGACAGAAAAAACATATATGAAAACTGCAGTGCTCTGTTCTAAACAAAGGACAAATGCATTTTCCTCATTTCTTTACAGCACCACAGAAATAATATTGAAGCTATTGCCAAAGTATAACTTTGAAATGAATAGCCATTATGTGCTGTACCCCACTGTGATTTTGGGAGAGGGAGGTATGAACAGCCTTCACATGAACATAAAATGTGAGTAATGAAGATACTTGCAGGTATGTGCTCTCAGAAGAAAAGCATGAGTCCAAAAGCACTGCACATATCTTTTATCCCTGAGAGTGATTAAATGCAGATGGCTACCAGGAAAGCTGGGTTTTGCAACAGCAATCATATAGAATCCTTCAGACTACTTGGCTAGTAATTTAAGTTAGGAAAGCTATTTGCAGAATGTGACCTCTGGAATGTAGTTATTCCAGGAAGATGTAACTTATTATCAGGGAGTGAATTCCAGGACTGAGTTATTTCTGGTAACAATTGAACGATGACAAAAATATTTACAACTAACTTATAAAATAAAAACATTCAAATATTTGTCAAGGAGTTTATTTACAATGAAAAGTTTCTGCAGATCTCATTAGTTTATAGTTAGGACAGAAATAAATGGACAGAGACTTTCGAAACGATCCTGTACGTTCATTTACAAGATACATACCATTCCCATTAATTTTAAACAACGGGGCAGTAAACAGCAAAGGCTAACAAGACAACCCACAAACTGCTCATAGTTTGGCCCTTCACAGAAGTTCTCCATTTCTTCACAGCTGGTGTCCATATGAACCAGCAGCACAGTCCCAATGAAGACTTTTACCCTTGTCCAAATAAACCCAAAGCAAAGATAAGTCAGAGCATTGGCACTGCAACTCTTTGCACAGAAGCACAGACCTGTGCAAGCACAAGGCACTGGAAACATGAGGGAAGGTCTTAAATACTTCCTGTGTAAAACTGCCCATCAACGATAAAGCTTTTGCTCTCACTACCAGATATTGTAAACCTTGATGCAAATGAGGACAGAACATTGGAAAGGGTTATCAAACCCCACATCTGCACCTTCAAAAGAGGTTTGTTTTTTATCCCACTAACACTCCCTGCTCTCAGAGGTAGATGTCTCCTTTCAGAGTTGACATGAGCATTTGAGGTTCATTTATTCTTGTGTCAGAGCCATTCTTCAGCCTAAACAGCTTTCTTCTTTTTCCGGGGCGTATTTGCTGAAGTATCTATAAACAGCAATTTTATTCCCTTGAAGCTTTTGTTTTGCAAAGCTAAACAAACCAATAGGCATTTTAATATCCTTTCCTAACAAAAAAATGACCCCTAATCATCTGCTTAATGAACCTAATGACCTCTTGGCATCTGTCCCAGTATGAATTGATTTTTCTTGAAAGTACATGACTAAATTTCTAGATAATATCTTGTTGGTGCTTTACAAAATAGTATTGATACTTCTATACCCTGCCTGGCAATTGAATTCCCTTTCCTTAAGGGCAGGTCATGTTGGTGACCATGGGTGGTCTTGTGATCAATTAGCCCACAATTGGCACCCTCGCATCTTTCCTTCCCCTGTGTACACACACGAGCATGGTGACTGCACAAGTCACACTCAGGCTGACCCAGCAATTCCTTCCTCCAAAGCTCCTCTTGCCCCCTACACCACCCTTGGCCCAGAAATGCAGCTTTGGATGGACCAAAGGTATTTCACCCAAAACAAAATTTTGCCTCTGAACACCTCCCACTTGTCAACAACCCACAGACCTTAATGGGTGCCACGTCTACACTTTTCTCATTTTCCCTTCCCTGTACACTACTGTCTGAACCTTCTCCCCAAAAAGGCCTCCCAACCGCCCTGCTCACTCCTGTCCTGTCAAAACACTGTACACACGCCAGCCTCTGCACTGCTCAGTCATCCATGGAGTCAGGTTTGATACTGCCTCAGGGCCAGCCTTGGCTGTTTTTCCTAGCATCCAGAAAAACTTCTTTACTCCCAGATAGTCTCTATTGCTACTTCTCCCTACTACACTAAAAGATACTGGAACCATACAACAAACTCTCAAGCAATGCCTGTTACATACTTCATTATTTTAGGGAGAAAATTTTGCAGTAGCTAAAGATAGCCCTTGAGTTTTATGTTATTTACTTAAGTGCATGTTAAGCAATCTAACCTTAGCACAGATAAACAAAGATTCAAGAGAAACTGTAGCATGATAATCTAGGTGTCCTGAGAGAAAGTTGTACCTCAGAAGCTTTCAGTTAGAAAACAGTAAAAAACAAGGAATTTGAAGCATAACTGACTAAAAATTATGAATGTGACCCCAATGTCTCCTTTTACAATATTTATTTCTATTATTTCTTTTGACTGTAAGCATGCCAAAGGTGGGAGGTAAATCAGGACCCTGAGGACAACTGAATTGGATCCATCAGGCCCATTGCAATGGCTTGGTTTGCGCTATACCTTCCCTTCCTACGAATCCCTGACCTCTCTTGTTTGTGAGACACAGCAGCTGCCCGGTCCCGTGGCAATTGTTGTGCCCTGTTGGCTTTGCTTCCTGCAAACTTCTGCTGCACCCTGGCACTGAGGTGCATCAGAAAGGGTTCAGCTAATCCATTTATAACCCACCTGTGTGTCAGGCGACGCTGCTACTTAGAGCACTCTCAGAATCCACCTCTTGGATATGTATTTTCAGTTTTGTGAAACACACCCAGAAGCCACTGTTGTCTTTTCCCCTCAGAGCCACCATTTTAGTCAGCATCCAAACCAACAGAAGTTGGGAATATTCTGTTTTCACTGGGTGAAAAACATACCAAGAGCTTTGTGCTACAGCCTTCCTGGCAAGACACAAAACTCTCTAAGTCGTACCCATTTTCAGACTGCAATGTCAAACCAGATGTGGGACCAGATTTACTGTAAAAGGCTTCTTCTGGGCCATGAATCACTCAGCAAATCTCTAATGCCCTGAGCACAATTTGGAGCAATTATAGCCTCACTTGTAAACCAATGAGAGATATAATTTCACATAATTTTTACACAAGCCCAGTTGAAACTCAGTGGATTGTTTTACTTTTTGGTATCTGCCAATACTTCAATACAGCTTCATTCCCTCAGCAGAGGCATTAACTCAGTGTGTCAAAATAAGAGGGAGACAGTTTGTACCTGGTTTCAGTATCTCTGTATTTGGGATACTTTAACATAGATTGTTGTTCCAATTAAATAAGAAAAGTTTTTTGGGAGTGTTTAGTGGAGTCAGAACCAAATCCCCAAAACCACAGATCTATCTGAGATACAAGTTTCTCAGGAAAACCAAAAGAAGCTGTTCTCAGGAGCTCACTGATACACACTGATGCAGACACCCACAAAATATAACTGCTATTTTTTAGGACCAAGTCTTGCTAGTTCCTTGTTCTTTATTGCTGTCATTTTTCAAGGTTTGCACTGAGGATCACTTCAAATGTATCCATCTAATACAGTGGTCAGGGGAGAGGAAACAGTTTTTAATGATGTTGGAAAAAATACAAGCCAAAAGTCCATCCTGACACAAAGAGACTGCAGCTGATATTGCCAAGGAGAAGAAGAGAAAGAAAGCAGTATTAAAAATGTGCCAGAATTTCTTATCAGAGACCACACTCCATAGCAGATCTGGGAGAGGAGCCTCAAGCCCTTTGGCTTTTAGTCTACTGCCTTAAATTCCTATTCCACTTTTGTGAACCCTTGGGGGTTCCACCTCTCCCTGAGTATTTATTCTGCTTGCAAACTTCATCATAGAATTTTATGTCAAGGCATAGGAAAATTGGAAAAAAAATGCTAATGAGCCACAACAGAGACTCTCTCTATTAAGCTTAGCTAGCTAAGTGGTGCTCCAGGAGCAGCTGAGGGAGTAAAGACCCTGCCTCAGAGGGCACAGGGCTAAACAGGACTGTCTGCCACGACAGCTACATTCCAGAGGCAGTGAATATGGGAAAGGAGCAACTACAGAAGTCCCCGAGCCTGCTGTGTCATTTCATGCCATCTCTGTTTCATGTCACGTCTCATGCAACAGCTGTGCTACGTAAAAGCAATTTATGTAAAACTACCTTTTCCTGAGGAATCGAGGTGCAGATACAGAGACAGCTCTGGGGTTGAAGCTCAGATGGAACTTGATGAGTATAAACATTACAAGACACTAATTACCTCAAAGGGGGCTAAAAACATACAGATTCATGGGGTTGTGGAAAGATGATTTGGCCATAGATTTATCTTGAAAAAAAGAAAAAGTTGGGCACTGGACTTTGAGGAAAATTATTACAGATACTGTTTGGGAAAATAAATGGATCTATTGGACCAGTGTTGAGTAGGAAAAGGATTTCTTTTAAATGAGGAATACCTCTGGAAATTTTGGCCAAGCAGCACTGTAGGCAGTAAGAAAATAAAAGAATTAACAGACAGCAAATTGTTCAGTAGTAAAGCCACTGGTGTTTATACCAGGAGTCCTTCTGTGAGGAAAATGCTCTGTGAGCCAAAAACACAGCAGTAGCTGATGTTTGTAATGTGGATGCAGTTCTGAAGCAAGCTGAAGCTGCCTTAAAGGAAGAGTCTGTTTTCTTTTGGTGTTTGAGCAACACCTTGCTGGTGTTTTTCACTAAATCTGTGGCCATCAGGAAGGATTGCTAAACTTCTTTTTAGGTCAAGCAAGCCTGGAATTTATTATACAACCAAAAATTTTTGAGAATAATGGGTTTCATACACAGAAGAGCAAACTGACTTCCATGTCCATTTAAAATAATGAGACACACAGCTGGCACCAATCTGCACACACAGCATCAGTTTGTCCAGCTTCAGAAAATGAGAAGCTGGGAGTGAAGACTTTGACTTGAAAGAGGTAGGAAAAACCTAAGTAATTATTTGTGCTCAACAAACTGCAGCAAAAGTATCTGGTTATTCCTCTTCATCTAAAGTTAACCTTTCATTTCTGGAGGAAGGAGAGTCCTCAGATGTATTTCCTTACATTTACTGTAAGATTTCTATTATTTGACTTTTCCAGGAGCATCTATCCATAGCCCAGCTGGAATGTCCTATTTGAAATTGCAGCTCAGAGCTTGCAAACATATGATGAGGCTTCTGAGGATCAGGCAAATTCTTCACCTCTCCACTGACACAGAAAACAGCAATCTTCTCAGTGCAACAGAATTTAACATGAAAATGCCTACAAAAATATAAATTATTTTCACGAGTAAGAGGCATCTTTTGTCAATATGTCACAGTTTGCCCTGAGGACTGCACAGGTTAAGAAAATAATACTTTTACCTCATCAGAATAACAAATCCAGCCTGTTCAGGCCTGCTGTCGTCTAACTAGTTGGATTTTCTAAGGTTTCCAAACGCCTGAGGACCTTTTCTGCCTTCTGCCTGCCCTGTTAATATGGAGGTAACACACACTTGCAGCCCAAATACATGGTTGCGGCTCCTGCCTTTGCTAAGGAAAGCTAATTTCTGTGGGAAGCAGACTTTCCAAACACAGCCCACAGTGGCACTGAGGCATCCGCAGGCTCTGGGTCATGATCTAACAAGGATAAGGTGCAAAAGCAGGAAAAGTCCTTGTTGCTAGAGCTTGATGCCTGCCCCTGCTTCAGCCACAGCAACCCAATGCAGCTTGGATCACAAGCCAGAGAGCTAAGCTAACAGGCTCTGTGGCCAGGCTGAAGCTGATCTAAGTCATTTTGGTACACAGGGTCACACTTATAAAAGTAGGAGCTGCTACCTCAGCCCAGCTGCTGCACCTTCAGGGGTGATAACCTCTGGGCCAGGGCAAGGTAGGCAACATGTTTTTGTGGACCTGAGCCTAAAGCCCCGATATTGCCACCTCAAAATGAATTAGCAGCCATGGAGCTAGGAACTGCAGCCAGCTTGGATCATGAAGCAGAAGGGAAATACAGTCTTAGGAAGGAGACCAGCATAACAACCTGCTAGTCATTAGCGCCTGTCTCCTGAGTTAATTGGATTTTCCCTTGCCTTGATCTGACTTTTCAGAGCTGCAAGGGTCTTTTTTAGCACTGTAGCAAGGTTATAAAAGTCCTCAGGAAATGGGACTGCTAAGTAAATCATGATGATAAAATTAAATTATCACCCATCATAGCTCCACCAAATCTGGTGACTACAAGACAGTCACAGATGACCACTGGACTCTCCCTGCAGGCTCTCTGATTTGAGGAGCACTCAGCCTGAATATCTGACAAATCTGACAAAAACAAGGCTTGCCAAGCAGAGAGGAACTAACAAAAAACCGGAAGAAAAACATTTGTGGTTTCTGTCTTTTACAAAAAAAAGAAGAGGGGAGACAGAGTAAAAATGTACTGCTACAACCAAGCCTTCCCTACGGAGCCAATGGACAGACGTGGTTTCCTCGGACTGCACTGACCTTTCCGAGGACACGAGAAACCTGGTGAGAAGGGTCAGAGGAGGGAGTCAGGAGCAGCGTCCCTGGCAAGGTAAGAGCTGCCCAGCAGAACCCCTGAACTGTAATTGCTGGAGTTCAGGAGAGGAGCTGCTGTCCAGTAAGTAGCTGAGTCTGAGCCTGCAAGCCTGTACGCAGCCTGGTCCCTACCCATGCAGATGTGCAGCAACCTCCTTGCCTTTTTTTAACAACACTGTCAACTGATTTGAAGTCTGTGCTTGTTAAAGGCCAAATTAATTGCTGTTTTGTTCTCATGGGCTTTTTTTGGTTGAAATAATCTTTTCTGTGTGACAACTGAGGGTGGCAATTTAACTCCTCTGTCTACTTGGAACCTGGTAAGTTGTTTAATAAAGATGCATTGCATGAGTAATCAGAGAAGTCCTGCCCCGTTTCCAAAGGTAAATCAGGAAGTTGGCTGGTAGCAGTGAATTCATTTGCCACGCCTTTTTGAAAAGTAGTCAAAACCCATGTATCTGATGTTTGCCAAGAAGAAATACATTGTAAACTCTTATGGACAAAGACCATTCTTATTCTGAGCTATGAAGTACCAAACAGATCATTATCCCTTAATGATATCAGTACTTATATTTATCAGGATGTTTTCGATTTTCTTTTCTGCACTAAGTTTACATTAATGTATGCTTCAGTCAGTCCTGTAAACATCAGGAAATACTGATAGTTCTCTAAACAGAGGTTTAGTATGTGAGAAAGTTCAAATATAATTTGAGTTTTAAAGACAAAATATATCACTCTTTGCAAGTGCAGATTTCACCATAGGTCTGCCTCAGACAATCCTGTTCATTTCAAGGCTTTCTAGCCTACAGACCTTCATGTGGCTGAACTTACATCACAATGTTTTTTGTCTTTGTTTAGACAATTCATAGTGATGGAGGAACATAATGTAATTGTTGTACTTTCTAGTCTGTTGTGGTGGGCGAGCTGTTTTCTAATGCTAGTGGCATTTAATTTCTGAAGTAAAATATGTTTTGGTAAGAAAGCATCTGTGAACATTATTTGAATAATGACTACAAAGCTGTGTCAGCAGTACCTGCCCCTCTTTCACTTTCTGCAGCTGTTCACAACTGATCTGTGATTGCACAGAGAACAAGCATGAGTACTCAGGAAATACTACGTGGTGACCTGCCACAGGCTGCCCAGCCTTTTTCATTTAGTTACACCATTCAGGGCGCGACAGGATATGACAAAGGGTTAATGAGGATATGACTTGAGTACACATTGTATTGAAAGCAGCAAATGCAGTTTTGCCCTCTTTTGGGATATTCGAAGGAATCATTTCCAGGGCTAGAAAATACACTTGGGTAAAATGTTTGTAGAGTAAATTTAGCTAAGTAATTTGCAACACCGGTGAATTTGTACTGAACAATTCTGCTAAAAAGACAAGGCAAGGCTAGAGACAGCTGTGTAGCAGTCTAACCCCATTAAAAGCAACCCTCATCAACCTCCTTGTAAGTCACTGAAGTCAGTATCCAGCTGCACATCCGACAGAAAGGCCTCCCTAAGCCAGGAAATAACAGAGAGAAAATCCAGCTCAGGGCTGAGGCTTCCTCCAAAGCAATGCTGCTTCACAGGGACAGCTAAAAAAAGTTAACTTTTGCTGGAAAAAGCCTGGTATAAACAGCAGGCAAAGCTTAACTGAGGGTGGGCATTGGAGCATTGTGCTGAGGCTAAGTGCATGGAACATGAAAATTTTTTGCCTGCTTCTCAGGAAAACAAAAGAAGGCTGATAAAAGCAACTTGTGTTTCATCAGGCAAGCTACACTGCCTCTTGGGATGAGCTTTGGCTCTCCCACTGGGAAGAGCCAGGGGAACCACTGTGGCTAAGAGATACAGCCTGTAGCTTGATAGCAGAGATAAACGAATGTGTGGGGACCAAGATTTAAAGGTGGGTGAGTCAAAACACCTCAGAGCAGGAGCATTCATAATTCAGGTTTGGGACAGAGGATGTGAAAGGAGTGGAAACAGGGAAAGAAGACTCTGGTTTTTCAAGCACGAAGGGGAATGAGGAAGGGAGAAGTAATTTGGGGAAGGTATGGCATTGTTGGTCATCCTCTGAACAGTCCACATGAATTCCTTCTGCCAGTCACTCCACCTACCCTTTTCCGAAAAGTGAATTCTTCCCCTTACCAGCGCACCATGCATTTTAATCTGCATGGTTTCCCACAGAGAGCACAAACTTGATGGAGCTGTTACACAAAAATGTAATAGATTCTTGTTAGCAATCTCCTACTATGTATCCAGTCTATCCTCTTCCATGCAAACTTAGGACTCCTCTCTGCTCCTGGAGTTTGCCCTCAGTAATCTAAGTGGGCTAAATTATAATGACAGTTAAGATGATTTTATAGCTACTCTGAATAACTTCAGTTGCAGGTTATGGCTTGTTTTTGTGCCAAAAAAAAAAAAAAAAAAAAATCATTTTCATTAGCTTACTCCCACCTAAATTTGCTCTTTCAAAGCAAAGCATTCTCCAAGTGCCCTACCATACCAGCTTGGTAGTAGGCATGTTATCAGAAGTAGTATTTTAAGAAAATATCGGCATTTTAAAGAAATATTAAAGTTGTGCTTTTAAGAATCAAAATTGGAAGCTATTGTTCTTCCCACTCAGTGGGAAAATATTTTGAATTAATCACACTCTAACTAAAGAGTATGTCATGAATATCAAACACTTCAAACACTCTAACAGCATCTGAGAACAGCCTGAAAAGCAGAGACTCTTCTATGCCTGTGAATGACACAATATAGTGAAATATATGCCATTGGTTTGGAGTGTGTGGTGGGCTGTGCTCAGACCCTCAGACATTGTCTGAGATCACATCAACAGTTTGCCTCAGTCAGCAGTAAAAAAAGAGATCTAAACAGATTCACAGAAGTTTTAGGCAGACCAGTATACTACAGAGCAAAAATCAATGGTCCTCAATTAATCTTCATTATACCTTTGATTTAAAACTCAGTGGTTGTGTTCACAAGGCATGACAAAAAAGCTGGAAGGACAGTATGGCCCATAATGGATTCACTCTGTATTCTCTTTGGAGAGACTCAATATATTGCCTAGACATCTTCCCTTAGGTAAGGAACAAACAGGGATCAAACCTAGATAATATTTGTGCTCTTCCCTCTGCCTAATTACTGGTCAAGATCCTCCTGTCACGTACCCGAACAGCAGTGGGCTCCCTGTACAGAAAGGGTGTTCGAACCAGTGCCTGTTGCTGCATCATGAATTCCCTGCCCAGGCAAAGGAGCTGGAACTAGGTGGTCTTGAAGGTCCCTTCCAACCCAAACCATTCTGTGATTCTGTGATCTTCTATTTATCTTTCAGAGAAAGCATAATCTTTGTTTCGGGACCTTATTTGTTGTTATGGAAATGACTGCAATATCCATGCATTCAGCATGAACAGGAAAAGCTCTAAAGCATTCTGTAGCCTTTAGGGATGCCTAAACCAGAGCTAGTCTAAGTCCTGAGACATTTTTTCTCTGTGGTAACTTGTCAATCTGTTGGCTTCCTCACACTGGTTGTGTTACCCTAAGGAGAGCCCAAAAGGCTTTCTAGAGGAATATTAGGGGCTGAAACACCTGAGAAGAGGTTATGAACACAAATGTTCACGTGTTCTTAGAAAGAATTAAAGAAGGGAAAATGAATCTTACTTTCCACATCATCTCAAGTGCAAGAAATGACCTCTTGTCACCAAGATTCAGAGGTTGAGGGCTCGCTGGGCACCAGCATGTGCTTTCTCTGCAAGCTTCACATGACGTGCTGAAGCAGGCAAGCATGTGATGGGCTGGTGCAGGGACTTGGTTATAGGGGAATAGATGACTGTGAACCATCCACATCCCTATCCCCCCTCTTCGCCCCAGGCCACAAGGAAACAAATCTGCTTCAACTAAACTTCAGCTCCCTCCAAACAAAAGCTTGTTGCTCTCTGAATAGATGAATTCTCATCTGCCAATACAGCATCTCTAAATGTCTCAGGCAGGACACCTCAGCAGGACTTTATTTTGCCTTACATTACTCTTGTATGGCTTTCTAAAAATAGGACACCCTTGTGTAACGATAGCACTGATCATTTCTACTCTGCTTCCTGATTAAAAGCAGTACAGAAAATATTCTTTTTCTAAGCTGCAGCCAGACAGTTTCAGAAATTTTGATTTTCAGAGGGGCTTTCTCCTTCCTCTAGAATTAACAGTTGGACGCTGACAGACAAGACTAGAAATTATGCTGTTTCTACATTAACTAAACAGCAAATAAAAGTGGCACAGAGCTAGAACTCCTGCCATGCCCTGCCCAGGCCCCACAGAAAGCATCTCTCAGTGCAGGATGTCTTGATCTGAGATGAGGGAGAGGAGGAGGTTTTTACAGTCATTTAAGCCCCCATGCAGGTACAGAGCTCACTTTTCAGCTCAAATAGAGATGTGGCCTACCTCAACAGAGATGAGAAAAGGGCTCCTTTTATGCCTTTTGTGAGACAGACATTCTTCAATTTATTTTATGGCTACAGATGACATAGCTGTCTAGAGGCACTCTGGTGAGGAGAAACGAGGAGGAGATGAGCCAGTGTGGGGGTGGAGAGCTGCAGCTCTGCCCCTCCATTTGATGTGGTCTCTTCTAAAGGTCACCCACTGGGACCTGACATCAATCAAACTATTTTTGTAAAAATGGAGATTTATATAACACATTTGTGCTATAGCTCTTGGTTCTTTTTTCTTAAATGACTTAAAGCAATATAATAACTTTCACAGGCTTATCATAGGAGACTGCCAACATTTCAAACATTTCCTTGATGTAGGATGATCACAATTGAAAGGAATGTGAATTTTATCCAGCCGTCGGTAAGGTTTTGTTTTCCTTAATCCCTGAGACTAAATCACTGGATAGTTTTCAGCCTCCAAACTAAATCTTAATTGAGACTAGCTGTCATTTAGGTTACTGCACAACTCTTATAACCAAAGCACCGGGGTACATCTGAGGAAAGACTGGGACAGTCCCGGGGATGGGGACCCTCAGCACTTCATTATTGTGAGTTAGTTGTGCAAGAGAGCTCTCCAATACTTTGGAAAAAAGCAATCAAATCTTCTCTTCAGTGTCAAAGTTCCTTCATTTGAAGTGTTTTCCTACTCAAGCCTCTGAGCAGTGTAGCCCAGTCAGAATTCCCGCAGGCTGGAAATAAAGCTGGTGGTTTGTGTCCCAGGGGGATGCCATTTTGCTTCATGTTGCCTACACACTAGTGATTTTTTTTCTTTCAACACAAGAGTTCAGCTTATCTCTCAAACTGTTCAAAACCAAAACCTTCCATTCCCCAACAAAAGTCACTAGCAGTAGGGCTCTATCTAGGCTTCTGCAGAGGTGTTGAAGAAAACAAGTGGTTCAGCTGTGACATTGAAATTAGTAGGCAAGATCCTGACACAGAGGGGAAAATTAGAGATATTTCAGTGCCATTTCTACCATAAAAAATGGAACACCTCCAAGCACTCTGGCAGTCAAAAGGCAACGTTTTTCCACAAAGTAAGTTAGGTCCCTTTTCATCAGGACCAGAGGGTAGTTTCTGTCCTCTTTGCCAGGATCATCCACAGAAGAAATGAGATAGGAATGGAATCACCAAGTACAACCCCCACTGGTCACCTCCCCAGCAGCAACAAATCTGTGCCAACACCAATGCAGGGAAAAGATCTTGCCAAAGGTGGGAGTGATGGAGGAGGAAGAGAATAGTGTGTTTGCCATGTCCCAAAATTCCCCCTCCCACACACCCCCCCAGTCTCTATGGTACCCCTCAGGCAACATAAGGGATGGTCTGGAGGCTTTGTTTAATTTGGAGGAAAACCTAGAAGTACTCTCAGTTCTCTGTGACTTGTCTGGGGAAGAACCACTTAAATCGTAATGCCAAGGCTTAGCTTTAACTGGGATTTTAGCCCCAAGCCTTACTTAAAGAGTAATAATTTAGACGGACTGTTCAGGTTGTGCCAGCGCCAGTGAAAACAGACAGGCTATTTCTCACCCTGAAAACAAGTTGGGAAGAGGTGAAATCCAGGAAACCCTGGAGGGACCCATTTCTCCCTTTCTAGAAGGGCTGTGGATTCCTAGCCTGGGACTGCATGTCTAACTTTCTGGCAATTAAAATTAGGTCAGGTGTCTGGGTTTCTGCATCCTGGCTTCTCCCTTTTAAACAGAGAGTGAAGCTCATTCGTGCTTCACAAAGGGATCACAAGGGTGACTTCAACATTGTGCACACCAACATTGCGCTGAAAAGAAAATAAAAAGCCTGTACACAACCAGCCTGAGCACCTCAGCATTCCGTGGCTTTCATTCCAAACAGTGCCAGTATCTCCTAGAAACAGAATTAAATGTTCTTTTTATGTGAGCTGTTGAAAGTTCACACATCAGATTCATACTTCTATTTCATGTCAGGATTCAGCTAAATAATGAATCCCAGTGAGCATTTTGCTTTAGGAAAGTATTCCCAATAAATACCAACAGACTTCTGATTTTTTTTGAAGCTATACTGAATGCATAACTTAATGAATGAGTGACTGCTGCTTCTTATCACAGCTCTCAGTCATGGAAAATCTTTGCCAAAACCCTACTAATTGAATAGTACAGATTGGGGAGAAACCGGCTGCTGGAAGGGATGTGGGAGTGCTGGCAGGGAATCAGTTACATGTGTGCTAGCAGCACACACTGGCAGCAGGGACAGCTGGCAGAGCCCTGGGCTGCACCGGCAGGAGCACGGCCAGCAGATGTAGTGAAGTGTTTTTTCCCCTTTTCTCATTAGAGCGTATCTAGACACCGTGTCCAGTTTCACCCATCCCACCCCCCCATGCCCATACAGGAAAGGCTCCAATAGCCTTGGGTGAGTTTAGTGTAGGGCCACTACAATGGCCGTGGCCAGAGCCATGGCTGGAGCACCCAGTCTTTGAAGAGAGGCTGAGGGAGCAGGAATCATTCTGCCTGGAGAAGCGATGGCTTTGGGGGCGATCTATCAGTGGCCCTATGGTACCTACGAGAAGGTTACCATGAAGAACAAAACAGGCTCTTCAGAGGTGCATGGTGGGAGAATGAGAGACAAAAGCTGTACATCAAAAGAGGGAAATTCCTGACTTCATGTGAGGAAAGTAATTTTCCCCAAGGACAGCCAAAGCCTCAGCAGGTTGCCCAGATACACTACAACATCTACATCCTTGGAGGTTTTCAAGATGAGCTGGACAAAGCCCTGAGTGACCTGGGCTGATTCTGCAGCTGGCCCTGCTGTGAGCAGGAGGTTGGGCTAGGTGAGCTCAAAAGGTTATTTTTCTACCTGAACTATTCTGGCATTCTTGTACTGCAAACTGTTATTTGTCGTGAAAGGCACAGAAAGAGTATCAGCCATCACTGGCACACTGGGCAGCTAAGCTATAATGACCTGCAGCCCTTCTCTCCCATAGCACTGCATCCACTTAGTTAAGGACCTTCTGAGGCAAGAACTCCAAAATAATTTTCATTATAACTATGTGAGTGGTCTCGACTGAATGCTGATCTGCCAAGGCCTGGTCTAGAGCCAGGTGAAGTAACTGGAAAGTTTGAGGGTACACATCAGCTGATGTAGATATCCAAACTTGAACTCATTATTGGCAACTCAATTACGCTCTGTGAAAAGATGTACTTAGGCAGAAAGCTAAACTAGGTCAGACTGATTAGTGCCAAAACACATTTTCTCTCCCCTGACTACAAAGGGAGTCTGACTACTCCACATACATCTGTGCATAGTGCACACCTGTGCAGTTAGATCAGATGGTTCCTGCTCCTACTGACTTCAGTAGCAGGGTGAGCTGTTGGATTCTGCTTGAAGTCTATCGAGGTCAGTCAGACTCTGAAATAAAACGAAGAAAGCCCATGCAGACCTGTATTTCTGGTACATCTTCCAGTTTAGAGTTCTAATCCCACAACTTTACAATTGTAACAGTTATTTTTTGGGAACTTCTTGACTGCCACGGGTGGAACAGTCTTGAGGATGATAACAAGAGACTGGGTGAGATTTTATAGAGGAAAACATGAGGAAAGCTGAGCAGAAATATACCTGACTACTACCACATCTTACAAGCTATGAATGTATTGTGGAATCTGATAACTTTTCTCTGAAGCCTAGATACATTGTGCCAAGCTTCTCCCCAAGTCCATGACAAAGGCAATATGAGCCCGTTCTCATGGTCCTAGCAGAGGAAAAGGGTGGTGTCACCTTCCATGTTATCAGGGGCAATATTTCCAGCAGATGGAGTTGAGCTGCCCAGGCTGAGAAGGGCTTCGGAAAGCCTGAAAAAGCTGGGGTTAACTCTGTACTTTCACAGTCTGTTTCTGTTGGCAGAAGCAGGAGGCCATGGGGTGAAGTGAATCAAGAATCCAGTCCGAGTTAAAAATAACAGCGTGGGAGGAGAGGGCTGCTGGAGGGTGAGCAGAGAAGGGCAGTGGCCAGCTCTGCTTCCAGACAGGCAAATGCCTGGGAGGTGGCACAGGGTGAAGGGTGGGACTTCTGCTCCTGGCAACCACCAGCTCATGCTGGCTCGGACCTCCTGAAGTGGAAGCCCAGCCAGCTGAGGAGCTGAATTGGGGTGAAGGAAGGTGAAATAGGGTCTGACTGCTGCCCCAAAACACTCCCAGTGGGGAAAGAGAGAAGAAAAGAGTGAGTGACAACAGCTGAAAAACAGTGTCATTCCCACACACTAAAAATATGTTTATCCTGGTCAATAATATGTTTAGGTTGGAAATTAGAATAAGGTTTCATTTCCTCTTCATTTCACTTATTTTCTTCAGTCTTCAGCATTTTCACCTCCACAAATAAAACAATGTCCAAACCAGAATCCCTCCGGCATCCACCCTCCATTAACAAATGTGTGCAAAACAACCTCTCTGTCAGCACCCTGATGACGGGCAGAGCTACAGTACTATAAGGATATAAATGACAAACAGAGAAGCAATAGCTTGCAATAGGCAAAATGAAATTAGGAAAACAGCAGAGAAGCTTCCAAGTACAGAGGTCTGAAGAAATGTCACGTGCCCAAACCATATTTGTTTCCTGTTAACAAATATGCCAGCCGACAAGAAGTTTACACTTCCCCAATCAGTCTTCCTAACATTTTTCTGTGATGTTTATTTTCCAGCTCATACTGTCCATGTTTCCATTTTATTTTGCATTCTTCCTCTATTTACTAAGCCACCTCCAGGTGCTCACTACACAGTGGAGCCCAGGACCCAAAGTGTTAAGATGGGAGGGAGATGATCAGGAGGGACAGCATGAGCTGTGAAGGTCTTCTAGGCAGTCAAGACACTTGTCTATGTACTTTGGAAACCCTTTGATGCAGATCAGTCCCTGAGTATTCAGGTCTCATCTCTAGCTTTTCCCCTGTATATTTTCCCCCTCTCCTCCTGCTGGTATGAGAGCAGACTCCCTGACACTTGCTCTCTAAGTAGCCGGCAGTAGGCACACAAGAAACTGTGGCTTGGGCAGCATGAGCTGCTACAGAAAAACCCACACTCAATGAGCCACACATCTAGAAACAGCTCCCACCCAAAGGAAAATGTTACAATTACCATCACTATTACAGTTATCACAATTAACATCTCATCTCAACTCCCAAACACCCAACAGAAAATTCAGACCCTCTTTTCCCGCTTTTGGAAAGCAGCTTTGCAATTCTTGTGTAATTACTTGGGAAAAAATAAAAGTGACAAAGCCAATTATCCTGTCCTTGAGTTATACCACTTGCAGGCTTAGTGCTGCGAGCTGAATTCCCCAACCGACTGAACCAAGACAGTTCAGTGGAAAGCTGACATAGTGTTTGGGAATGCCAAGCCAAGCAAGCAAACAGATCATCAAAACAAGCATTTCTAAATCTGTCCCCTGAAGCAGAACAAGCACATGGGCAACACCAGTGCTTCGAAAGGAAGACATGTAGGACCTCCAGTCCTTAAACTTGCTCTATGCTTTGGCTCTAGCATAAATATGTGTTAAAAATCGCCCCATCTAGAACCTGGTCAAAGGGAAGGCCCCAGCATAGACACAATTGTACTAATATCACAAGTCCTTCTTCTGATGGGAATATTTACTCCAGTCAGGAAATCAGTCTGGGCTACAAATGGATGTAAAGTCAAGGTCCTTTCACCCTTCCAAGAAGTCAAAATACATCAAAAACATGAGATGTGTTACTCACTGCCTGTGCAAATAGCCTTGCTCTGCAGTGTTTATGCCAGAAGGAGTAGGAAGGCCTTACAGAAAGAATCAAAAGGCTTTTTCAGTGTATTTGTTCTGCAGGCACTTATTCTGGGCCCATGGCATGTTAGGCAGGATTTTTCAGGTATCAAATGCTCACACAGAGGATGGATATTCATACACATAGGTTTTAGTGCATCACTGCAACTCACAAGCTTCATAGATTGCCCATGCTCACCTCTAAGGTGGTGAAGGCAGATCATTCAAGGGTGAGACTGTTATCTCTACACTGAGCAATGACTCACTGTGTCCCTCTTTCAACTCCTGTCTCCCGTTCAGAGAGGCTAGTGAACCTCTGCCTCTCACTCCTACTTAACTCCCACCACACATCACATTTTTCAGACTGCAGTCACTTTATATAAACAGTACAGTGACGACAGGTGTGTCTGCTGCCCTACTCCTTTCAGTTTCCTAAGTCAGCATGGAATGGCTTTGCTTTTGCAGCATGCCTGCTGCCTAACATAAAATGCTTCCTCTTACGTCCAAGTGCAGCCAAGTATCTAACATTTCCATCCCTATTGCACCTACAGAGGAAAGCTGGCAGTGGTCACTCTCGATTCACATGTGTACAAGCCAGTACTTTCAGACACCGACAGGTTCCTGATGTCCCAAAATGAGGATTCAGATACCACAGTTGACTGAGAAACTCATCCTGATATAGACTTTCCTACATAAATATGTGCAGTTCATCTGTCGCCTCTCAGCCTTAAATGTACTTATGTACAGATTGCCTAAAACTGTGTTCTACATTATTTATATACTAAGGATATAACAAACTTGAAAAACAGTTGTAAGGTGACACAAATATTTGTTGCCTTATGGACCCACAAAAAAGCCATCCTGGTGTCTTTCTTTGTATTAAGAACTTTGTCCTTTCACATTCTTCTTGAAAGGCTGTTCACAGCTCAAGAACTGCTGTGAAAACCTTCACCTTTACTCAGTATTTGCAGTGTTCAGAAGTGGAACAAATCCAATAGTAACATCCTGGCTGTGGAACCAAATAATTGGTAGCCATGAGGTGAAAACAGCTATTAGATCTGGATTTCAACCTTGTTTGTGTTTTGAACAGGCTTGTGATACTGACACAAAGTCTGGCTTTCCTCTCCAGGGAATTTAATCACTAGAATAGTCCGAGCATCTATAGGGCCAGACTTCCTCTCCTAAGGCCCCTACACTGCTACTACGCAATCACTCCAGTGACCTTTTGCTGGGCCTTCTCACACATTACAGCTCCCGAGCACAAGACACCCTTCCCCGAGGGACAGCCCTAAGATCAGCAGACAGGGGGGTATCCTGCCTGCTTTAACATGCACCAGGAACGGCATCGGGGCAGCAGGCAAACTGAGCTAAACATGGAGTACTGGATGTGGGAGAAGTCAGTTTTGTCGTGAACCTCTGAAATTCAAGCCTGGCCTGCTTGAATTACAATGCCCACAGCGTTTTTACCACAACACTTGTGCCTTTACCATAAGCTCTTGTTTACTGGAATCGTATTTTTTTGAAAAGGATTCAGTGGTTATTTCGTGTGATAGGCAAACCCTGCATCCTGAGTTAAGTGGTTAGTTGCTGACACTGAAAGCAAAAGGCATTTTTGGTTGCCCCTTTTCTAACCCATCTTTGTCCACCTCCAGCACCTAACCACCTTGCTATGCCCAGAGATAATCTGCCATTATAAATTCTCTCTCTGCTTTAAGTTGTTAGTGGATGAATATCAAATGTCATGTTTAACAAAATAAATTGATTTTTATTCTTTTGCCTCTCTTTAGACAGCACAGTTCAGCCTATACTCATGCAGCTCAGACAGTCTCTGTTCTCTGCCCATCTGTCAAAATCCTTTTAAAACCGTAAACATTTCAGAAATGGTCTCATTAATGCTGTGCACATGGAAATATCCCCTCCTTGACCTTTACTCAGCAATCTGCTCTGTAACATTTGCTTTCAGGTACACTGTATCACACAGGGAGTGCGTGTTTAGCAGATTATCCATTATAAACAAGCCTGAGTCACTGGTTTCCAAAACACAATCTCCCAGTCAAATAGCACGGCCATAAAAGCACATCTCTGGTCTGTTAGCACCTAGAATTTGGCTGAAGATTCAAAGACACATTTTTGAGGATGGGATCAGTTTACCAGACAATGCAAAAGATGCTAAAGAATAAGCACTGTTATTAATTACTTCATCACTGGTTGCATCATCACCATTATCTTTGTCTAAAGGAATATGTCATGTGTTCTTAGGTCAAAACCCAAGCCACTGAGTACTCCAAGCCTCAAAGAATGAGCCCTTTGGTGTATCCCTCAGGAACAACAGTTCTGAATGCCTCCTCTTTTACAATTACTTTAGAAAGCATGACTATTAGCCAGATTGAAATTAATTTGATGCCTTTATTTAGTCTTGTGCTGTTAGAGTTTGGGGTTTTTCTTTACTCAGAGCATCATGTGGAACAAAATCATCCCTTACAGAAATTTCAATAGGTGTATGTTTAAGTTGATATCAAAAACATAGCTTCTACCAATCAAAGAGCATCTTACCAAAATTACTTTGCAATTAGTTCACAAGAAAGTTTTACATTGATTACCATTAATTTTATCACATTTTCCTAATCCTGTCCTGTGATTTGCCCCAGAATTTATCAGACTGCTACCCACTTTTCAACTATTTGATCATAATTCCCATTTTTTCCTTATTTTTGGCTTCCATGTCCTGACAACAGATTTTATTCTTTTCAGTTCATGGTGCTGAAAAATGATGAAGGTACACATGAGTTCAGTAAATGAAAACATATTTTTTCTTAGGCTGCAGCAGAGAAAACTGTGTTTTTTCTTGGTCATTCTGACTTCCTCTACATCGTGTCTCATCTGCTGGATTAGAAAGAAAATTTCTGCATATGAGCTCAAAAACGATTGCTTAGGAAAAGAAAAAGAAGAAAACCTTGCTAAAACTCTCAATATTTTCACCTTTGCTCTTCTTTAGGTCAGGAAAGAAACCTGTTGGAAGAGTTGCAGGTGGAATCTATCCCTTCTCGCACCAACCTCTTTCTGAAGTGATGCAACTCCATCACTCCAAACCACATCATTTGTTAAGCCTTGGGCAGCACCTAAGCCAAACGTATCCAGATCTGATAGATCCCTTCACCAGCACTGCAGTGCACATGACCTGTAACAAGGGGATAACCTTCCTGTCTTCCTTCAGCACTTTCTTTCCCTGAAAGGAGCAACAGGTTTGACTCAGAGCAAGGAAAGAGAGCAGACACAATATGGAAAGAAAAATCTCCCCTCTCTGGGCATATTAGGTCTTGGTTCCTCGGGTTCACTTGGGATAACCTCTCTCCACTGTGCACACATGAGGGCAAAGGCAGATGGCAGAGAAGGAAGGAAGGGACAACCGATCTTCAGGAGATGATCGTTTGTGCTTGGTGCATCTCTCTGCATTGTCATCACCACAGGGCTGCACAACTTGTGCTATTTAAAGAAGGGATAAAGCTGTGATAATCTGAGATTAGCTGCCTGTGTAAAATGATAGTGAGTGACAGAAACATCCCAGCCTGGACTCGGTAAAATGGATTAGTAAAGACCAGTATCTCAAATTTCAGGCTGGAGTCTACTCCTGTTTCTAGTTACCTAAATGGAAACATGGGGCAATCTATCAACCTCACACTCTAACTCGCTGCTAAATGCCTGCAACAGGAGCTCAGGTGACCTTCCAAATCCAGGTGGAAGGTTTTAAGAACTGAATTATTACTTACGTACCACAGGAAAGTAACTGATACTCTGAAGTGTCTTTGACTAATGTATTTTGTCTAACATTTCATGTGCTCCAAAACTGAGTGCTATTTATCACTTCTGGCAAGAAATAGGATCACTTGTGTGGCAAGCTTTACTGATTAAGGGTGAAAATAATTTGTACAATATTATTGGCACCTCTGTTGAAGAAGGAACAGCTGCTACCCTTCACACCAGCTTTAAAGGTTAAAGATGGATGGCTAGAAATCTGCACATGCATTCATGTAGGAAGCGGGAGGAAAGGAAAACATTGCAAGACCCATGCTATAAGCACATCTGGGCTCAGAGAACAGGCATCCACTATGTAAGGAATGGCTCCCTGATGCTCAGCTTTGAAAGTGGAACAAATATTTAGTGCTGGCTCTGAATTTTCCAGCCTTTGAGTTTAAAGCAACATGAAACTGCCTTTGCCGCATGGAGCCATTCCACACTGATTTGCTCATTGGGTTTGGCTTACGGGGCTACTCAGGGGATAGCCAACCTTCAAGAGGTGATCCACTGCTCCTTGGCTGGCTCTGAAGTCAAGTCACCAATGATCATTTGAGGTTTTTAGAGGCCTCATCAGCATTTCGTTTAAGCACCATTTGCTGATGGCAGTACTTGGAAAATTAGGTAAAAGTTAAAGACTTCCTGGAATTAAACCGGGGTGTGACACAAGATGATGAAGAGGATTTTGGGAGGGTGCCTTGCACAAACTCTTGGACTCCACCTTTTTCTTCCTTTTTGTCAGAAACATGCTTCCTCTCCCTCAACCTGCCACAGTGTTCTCCCTTTGCTGAGCGCATTCTCTCTCAGCAGGAAGGGCAGCAGCAGCTATCACAACAGCAGAGTGGCTCAAGGGCAGAGAAAGCTTGCACTGTTCTAAGCTGTTTGACATAAAATGAGTTTATCAAGAAGCAGAAGGCAGCTGGCCTGCTGTAAGGGACCTCTTTGGTAAGACTTTTTTAATTCAGGAAAGGGCGAGGACCACACATCTGAGGTGTCAGTGGAAGATGGAGCAAGAATTACTGCATAAAGCCTCTTTCAAGCCAGTCCACGCTATTTTCTCAGGGCAAGTCCTCTGGGATTTCCCCAGCAGCTCTACTGTCATGCTTTTGACTTTGAGATAATTCTCTACAACTTTAGGCTGGAAATTTTAAAATTTCAGTATGGAACAAATGAGTATTAAGGCTGCCCTTGATGGCAGCAATAGATGGATTTGCTCAGACTCTGGTCATGACAAGTCCTAGGCTGTGACTGTTCTCCTCATTGGCTTTCAAAAGCAGCAGAGAGCAGGGGAGATAAAAATTGTAACAGTAAAACTCCTGATGGAGGAAAACTCAGTGGAATAAAGCCCAAAAGCAAAGAGACAGTTAAGATAATTCTTGAAATAAAGTGCTATAGTAAGTGAGAGAACAGAGGAGTAGGTCAACCTCTAATAGTTCCTGCCCCATCAGCAAACATCATCACTTCCAGGATCTTGTCCAGATTATTTACAAGTCCATTTAATGGCAGTCAGCAGCCCTACAGACCACAGAGCATTACTAGTGGCTGTGGGACAAGCAGTGGGTAAGAAGGGTGAGTGATTTCATTCCTACTTGGTGACCCTGGGGTGTTGGAAACCCCTGTAGGTACTGCAGCCTACTTGAAAAGCATTATGGCCACCACAAGAGATGTCAAAAATGCTCCAGCTTACTGATCTTTACTGCTCTGTGAGGGAAACATCTCCAGTTCCTCAGTGTGGCAAAAGAGGGTTTGGAGCACAGCTGTTGTGGCTGGGTCCCCACCTCCTCTGTGGAGGTCTCTCCTTCCTGTAGGGTGAGGATTTCAGAAAAAGCTAGAGTCACTAGAGGAGAGCAGTGGAGGTAGGGTCAGGATGGAGCTCAGCAAAACTCACTTTTCCTGTTGTCCAGCCTCTAGGTACATGCTCACACATTCAATGGCACTTTACAGCACAGTCCAAACCTCTCCACACCCCTCCCTTCAGAGACAGCACCCCCCTTACTTTATGAGCGCTGTCTGGAAAGCATCAGAGAGAAAGTGCCCCTAATATCATGTGGGAAACGCCTCTGGTTTGAGTAGTTCCACTAAGGGACTCACTGGGCCAGATTTCCTTCCCTTCTCAAACAGCATTTGCAAACCTATCTACTGTGGAGGATACTGCTTTACTACTGAATCCATAATAAACTGGACTGGAAATAATTCTCCTGTGTGGGAGGAAATATTTGAGGCTTTGATAGAATTATTCTAGAGAAAAACCTAAATGTACAAAAACAACAAAACTGAAATACACCTAGGCCTTCTCTTACTGTTTTTGTTGGGTGTTTTTTCCCAGCTTTGAGCACTTCAAAATGTATTGGTTCTTTTCTTGTTTTGGAGTTCTTATGACTAAGTGTTAAAATGAAGGTAATTTTGAGGTAGAGCTTTAGTTATGAGCTAGAGTTTCCTGTGCAAAAATATCAAAACAGGCCACTTGAATAAAAAAAAATCTGAAATTTTTATAGCTAAGTCACTTAGAACTATTAATTGTCACAGAAAGGGTTAGCTTTAGACAAAGTAGGATTTTGTTTTATTACAAAAATAATCTGGAAAAAACCCATTCCCTAACAGCTTATCTCTAACAAGGCTGTCAAATGCCTTGTGTTCTTGTCCCAGGGAAACTGTTTTGTAAACTGAAACTTATTGCTATTGCAAAAGCAGGAAGAGACTCCTTTGACCTCCACAGCTTCCATGCTTAGAGAAGCATGTTCCAGTGCCCTCAGAAAAAAATGTCCTATCATAATACTCCTTTGAATGCACAATCTCCTCTGTTATCTGTCAAAAAAAAAAAATTATATTCAACTATAGGTTTGTGACAGCTGGCAGACCAAAGCAAATAGATTGAAACTGCTTTCTGGTTGCCCCTGTGTGCATCTGAGCACTACTAGGGCCATCAGAAGGTCACAGATCCCAGTCTTACCAGTGTTAATCACTTAGCACATTTGAAAAATTTGTCACCTGTTGAAGGGCAAACCCATGTCTTCTCTCCCAATGTCTGAATCTACTGCCAGGTTTAACAGAGTTGGCACAAGCAATCGGATTCACTCCTTTCAAGACAGATGGTTCCCACAGAACCAGGGGACCAAGTCATAAAAAAAATTAAGAAGTGGTATTTTAGACCTGCTTCTCATTTGTTCCAGGTAATGGCAACCACATATTTTTATGGATGCAGCCAGGTCTGTTAAGATAAGCAAACAGAATGACCCCTTTCCTTTTAATTTGCTGCTTTTTCCCTTTGAAATCAGTCTCAGCTGCAAATGAACATTGGCTCATTGCAGTGTAGCTGTGCAGAACTAACCTGGGCAGAACCTCGAACACGGTGTCAGCTCTTCACTGCAAATAGTTCAGTAGTTTCCCTCCAGAGACCCGCCTCAGGAAACTGCAGCTCTCCCTGATGCTCCAGTAGGTGACTTTTCCTCCACTGAGCTATTTGCAGGGAAGATGTGACACCGTGTATGAGGTTCTGCACAACTACACTGCAGTGAACCAAAGTGATCAACTATCAGGTCCATCTGTAGCCACAAAGCATGGAGTAAGTGCTCCATAGGCATCTTGCCATTCAAACAGCCCAGAGATGAGAGCCACAGGTACAACAAACTCTTATTCCCACACAAAATAATGCAGTTGTGTGTGGTCCTGCACACCCCAGGGAAAAGGGATGGTCTTCCCCACAGGAGGAGCAGAGGACATCCAACTCCTGGTCAGAGCTACAAAATGCACCACTGGACTGAGCCATTAAGACTACATTCTAGAGTTATTGGCCCGGCAAGGGAAACAGTCTGGTTTGATTATCAGACTCTCTGAATGATGACAGATTTGCAGCACTGTGGGAAAGAACAGTCCCAGCCTCACACCACACCATGGCCTGGACTCTCATGAGCTGAATTCCCCTGGAGCAGACCCAAGTCAAGGTCAGGCATTAGTTCCTCATACCATCTCCTAGAGGTGGTACCCCCTGTGGCAGAGCTGCTGAAGCATGGAATTCTCAAGAGCTGCTTTTGTACATGAGAAAACTGAATACTGGGGTTATTTGCATGGGCTGCTGAGCCCATGCACAGCACACTTCACTACATCCCTATTTGCCTGCCAATGGGTATCCACCCTGCTGCTACCCTGCATCCACCTCCCTGTCTGTGCCCTGAGCTCACCTGACCCCCAGGACAGCAAATTCCAGGCAAGCTTCCCATGCAGACCTTGCTACAAAGAAGTATTTTTCATTATTGTTGGAGTTTAAGGAAAATAGCTTACAAAACTCCGGGGAAAAAAAAAAAAACAAACAAACAAAAAAATCCCAAACAACAAAAAAACCCCAACCAAAACTCCCTTGTCTATATATATATATACATTTATGTCAGAGGATTGCTGAACTTGGAGAAGCATTTGCTGCCAAGTGTCATGCCCTTCTTTCTGTCAGCAAAGCCAGCATATACATTTGGGCTTGGATGATTGCCTAAGTAGGATGCTAAGGAGATGTTTATCTAGGGATGTAACTCACTGCAACTGGGGGAAGAAATAAAGCCCCACAAAAATACAGAGAAAATGAATTACAAAAATGTCACCAGCAGTGTTTTTGTATTTATTCCAAGACTGAAAACAATTACCCTTTGGCAAATTTTCAAATTCTGTTTATTTGACAGTACTGCAAGTAAGCCTGGGGAAAATAAGCATGAAAGGGAACAAACTGATATTCCTGATGCACGACTGGATTGGCGCTTAGAGGAAAGCACACCCAACTTAACCTCCAAATGTCATCTGCACATCATAACATAAAAATGAACAAGGTACTATTTATAGGGCTTCAAATGAGTAGCTGACAACTGATACTTAACTATGAACACTTAAATACATATCTTTCTTAGGTAACTCCTGTCTTTCACATAAACACATTTGGTTTCAATAAAAAGGTATGCTTGGGGATTTTTTTTTAACATGTAACAGTCCAAACTAGTCCTTTTGTCTGCAATTACTACATGACAGCTCAAACTGTAATGGACTTCATTAGCAATCACTCATCTCACGAGACACATCATTGTTCATTAATGAACTTCTGCTGTCTTGGATGGAAGTCCCTTCTGTTACAGTTTTTCAGGTAGCCCAGCAAGTCTCAACCTCACATGGAAAATCATTCACAGCTGTGGGAGGAACAAGAATAGTTCTGCCGGCCTGAAGGTACAGGATCATTTGGACAAAGACAGCGACTGCACTGCAACAGAGCATCTGTGAGTTGGACTTTGCTGGACAAGCCCCTTGTTCACTTTGTGTAACATATCCTGTCATCATGAGTGGCATTTTTGTGCCAAGCAGGGGCAGCAAACACCTTGGCCAACAAAGGTGCAGCTGAATGACCTGCTGTCTTGCTCAGGTGCAGATTTAGAAGGGATCCACAGACTTAGACTTCATTTGCCTAGTTTGTCCAAGAGGCCCAGCTTAGCAGAGAACTGGAACAATTGCTCACAAGTTTGCATATAACAAAACTGGAGGGGGTTGTGGTTCTCTTCGTACCCTACAGCTCAGCTGCAATGCAAGGAAACCAGTGTTTAATTCTGTTCCTCCGCCTCACTTGATCACCCATGCCTCAACTCTTAAGAACATACTTAAACCACCTAGCTGTAAAGTCTTGCAGGGAAAGGAGGAGGAGGAGGAACTACTCCTCTGGTTTTGCTTTCAACTTTTCCTGTTAACAGGCTGCAGGCCTCTCAGATCCACCTGTGCCAGAGTACTCAAGCCAGAGACACAGAGCAAGTCAGCAGTGGCACAGCAGAAAACCCGGAGAGCTGTGCTGAGGTTCCCAGGTTGTCTCATGTGGGGGAAGGAATATAGGCACCAAATTTTAAAACTCAATTAGCCAAGGAGTGAGATTAATGGCTATCCTGCCAACTGTGGTAGTTTCTACATTCCTTCACAGTTCCAAGTTCATACTTTTTCCCATCAAAAGTTCATATTAAACCAGACCACTTAACAGCCCAGCATCTTAGAACCAAACTACTTTACTAGACTATTTTTCCTCCCCCCTGTTAAGTGATATTTTATAACTACTAATTCAATGATGCATCATCACCAAAGAAGAAATGCAAGTTGGCAGAAGCTTTCAGTGCCAATTGTAAAAATAGTTCTTGAAGCAATGCAATTGCTAATTATTCATGGAAAGACATGCTAAATTTTAAACTTGGAATCTCTGCTGCAGTGTTACTCATTTTTCTTATAGGCTTTGTTTAGAATATTGAACTCAGGGAGCCAAGAAATCTCAGAAAAGTGGGAGAAAAATAAAAACAGAAACTGCATAGAGGTGAAGCTGTGATATGGGAAGCAAATGGACCCGAAGAACCACAGGAGTTCAAGAACATAAAACTTTTAAGGCCGGATGTGTGACTGGATCTGAGGGGTATCCCCTAGTGCATGACTTCTGAGCAGGGATGACAAACTCTGTGCCTCAGAGCCAGGGGTGAGGTCTGCATAGCAATGACTTTACCCCCCAAAATATAAAACTGCTGATGTAGACCAGGCAAGTCAGAAGCAACCTGCAATCCCTACGGACTGAAAGCTGCTTCTTGACCTGCCAAGGGATGGATAAATTTCAGCTACTACTGCTACGACAAGTATTTGCAGCACGGCTCAGGCGTGCACATGGGACATGCACATGCCCCTCACACCAGCATTGACCTCAGCTGGCGTTAGCGTGCAAGGCTGCAGAGTGCCTTGGAGAGAGGGAAGGATTCTGCTCCTCTTGCTGGCTCTGCCAGGATGGCAGTAGCTTCTGGCAGAGGGGCTGGGCACTCCAGTATGACAACATCATTACCTGCTGCTGCAACCAGACCTGAGAGGAACTGCAAGCTGTGTCTCATGGGAGAGGTGTGTGAGCAAATTTAAGTGTTTGATGTTTGTCTTGCAAAGTGGCTTATTCATGATCATTAACTGAAGGAGGGAGTGGGTGGGAAAAGGCCCTTCTTTAGAGCAGCAGCTTTGAAGCCAAACTGAGTTACTGACCTGTAACCTTTTCTCCTGCCTGTGGCACGGCATACAGCAAGTGTAAGCTCACGTATGGTCACAGCTGCTGTTCTGGATTATGGTCACACAGGCAAGAGCAGTCTGTGACAATGACTTTCTCAAGGATCCTGGCTGCATGCCACAGGTGCCACTCAGTTGTCTCATCCCCCTTCCAAATATATGGGCTTGAACGGGGTGGAACACCATCCTCCTGACAAGTGCCTGCAGCTCCTCTGCACTGGCACATCAACCTTTATTGCTTGTTTATTGTCTGGGACCACACTGGTCTCCAATAAATGGAGCTTTCGAGCCAGAGACTGCGAAGGCCATAGGTTGATGACTATCTGCATCCCATCAGGCACCAGGGGGGATCCTGGCATGCTGATAGGAAGAATGGGACTCCAGGAGGCAGTTCTGCACCCCCCAAGGCTCTGCTCTGCCATCTGTGACTAATTCTTCACCTAAATTAGAACACAAGGACTCCTGCTGATACATGCACTTCCAACAGGGCAGCCAAGCTTTACTTTTCATTAGCTTTCAACTACAGTACTTTACGTTTACATTAACTCATGTCTGCTCTGTGTGCCATTCATTAGGCTCTTCAGTACCCCCTGTTTCCTGAGACTTACCTCCTCCCACCCCCACCCTTCAAGGCTCAGTGGGTGGCAAACCCCACACTCCCAGTGCTGTGGATGGGATGAGTCTGTAGATTTGCCCAGAAGCAGGCACATGTATAGGTGTAATTATCTTTCCCCCAGGCAACTCATTCAGCAAGGCTATGGGTTTGAACCCTAGCAGTGAGGCAGGCCTCTGGCTTTTCCAGTACTGGGTTGTACCTCCCAAAGTGTGATTGAAAAACAGTGGAAAGTGGCATGGCCTAGTGCACACTGAGTGCTTACTGGTGCAGGACTTGATCCCTGCTGTTTGGTGGCTTAATCCCAACCAGCAAGTAAGTACCATGCAGCCACCCACTCACACACACTGCCACCCTTGCAGTGGGATGGGGAGGAGAATTAGAAAAAAGGTAAACCCGACAGGGTTGAGATAAGAACCGTTTAAAGATTGAAGTAAGATGAGAAT
Organism: Lanius collurio; assembly: GCA_020086605.1. Lineage (NCBI taxonomy): Eukaryota > Metazoa > Chordata > Aves > Passeriformes > Laniidae > Lanius > Lanius collurio. The sequence continues at coordinate 20,375,991 of JACBWW010000011.1, read as the reverse complement.
AGTAAAATGATAGTTGGAGGGGTAAGAGAGACAATCAGAAGAGAAAGAGAAATAAAACCTGAGAAATACAAGTGATACACAACACAGTTGCTCATCACCTGCTGACCCATACCCAGCCTGTCCCTGAGCAGCCGTCAGCCCCTCCTGGGCAACTCCCCCAGCTGACAGATTGAGCAAGATGTTCTATTGTATGGAATATCCCTTTGGCCAGTTTGGGCCAGCTGTCCTGGTCATGTTCCTTCCTGCCTTCTTGCACCCTTCCTTGTTGCCAGAGCATGGGAAACTAGAAAATCCTTGACTTAGGCTAAGCACTACAGAGCAACAACTAAAACATCAGTGTGTAATCAATAATATTCTCATACTAAGTCCAAAAATACAGCACTGTACCAGCTACAAGGAAGAAAATTAATTTTATCCCAGCCAAAGCCAGGACACCTACCAATCTCTTTATCATTGTTCTCTACTTGCAAATATGCTGAGAGAGGCCCAAAACAGCAGCCTGTACCTAAAAGGTCTCAAAACTGGAAAGTATAGAAGCATATTACAGATCTTGCACTCATCTCTTGTAACTGCCCATGCGAAATTTCCCAGCATTTTTCTACTACTCTGCAACAGATGGGAACAAAGCTGCCAAACACTGCCAAGACTTATCCCAGCTTGATTTTTTTTTCCTGAGCACTGAATTAGCACTACTGAAAAACAGGCCTGGCACAGTTTGCTCAGAGAGCTGACAGAGCTCAGCCCAGGAGCAACAGAGCGTCAGCAGCGTTTGATGTGCCACACGGAGGAAAGCTGCAACACTCACGCTCATCTTACACGGAAATGTAAACAAATTTCATCCACCACCAGGAGCAAAAGGCTGGAAAAATTAATCTTTGGTTTTGTTTTCTTCCCCTTGCTAACCTCAGGCAAGGCAGTTACCATCCTGCTGCAGCTTGTCATGCCAAAACCAACACCTTGCATCAGCAGGATATGTGCTGTGGCACACTGGGGTTTTTTGTGAATTAATATGGTTAAATAACAGAGGCAGTCACCAAAACAGCACTGCTCCCTTGTCCAAGGAAAGCTTCCCTACTGACCCAAGAAGCATCATGCATGCCACATTTGGTTGGTACTGCAGGGTCCTGCACCGCCCTGCTCACTTACACCTCCCAGAAAGGCTGAGAAGGTTTAGGTCCCCACTCCCTCAATTGTCCCCTCACAGACAGAATAAAGGTTAGATGAATAAAAACCAAGCATGGGTTTCACATCAGTATATATGCTTTAAATATGTATATCTATATGTGCATGCACATACCAATCCTCCCAGCCACATCTCAGTCCAGGACTACGAGCATCAAAAATGTTTACAAATTAAAAGAATACTATAGCTACAAAGTCAAGTACTCTGAATCCAGACTGTACAAAGAGCCTTTGTATCTGCATTTCTTAGCATTAAACCTCATCCTTATGCCTTTTATCACATACTATTTGCCCATAAATCCCCTACCTCCTTCAGTGCCAGTATCTCAAGTGTTAGTCAGGGGCTGTGCTCTAATATCCTGTCTAGAAGAACCCTGTTTTTTTTTTGTAAAAAGTCATAATATGCTGCTGAAGTAGTGAACAATGTATTGAAAGAAAAATCATGGTCTCTTATCCCCAAAAAATTTCCATAATTTCAGATTGCACCCGTAACATTCACACAGTTCCTGCAAAATGCCTATTACCTTATATAACCCAAAACTTTAAAAATAGTTTTTTTCATATTAATCTACTTCCAATTAATTACACTGAAACATTTTTGGCCTGCTGTGCTAGGATGGTAGGAACATAGAGCAACAACCAAAAGCAGAGGGCTATACTTAAACTAGCATAAGAAAAATGTTGTGTATGGGTAAGAAGGGGTTGGGATTTTTTTCTTCTTAATGTCACAGTTCATTTTGACCTTAAACAAATCTGGTTTTCATTTTAGCAAGACTCTGAGCAAAGCTGGGTCAAAATCAGAAAATAGTTGTCAGCAAATAATATAAAAAATTCAAACATTTGGGTTTACTCTTTCCCAAAACAAAACTGTTTAAGAACACAAGCATCTAAATTTTTATATAAAAAGCATGTGTTAAATGGAAATGAAAATGATATTTTAGATTGCATATTTTTACAGCACTCCTACCCCCCAAAAAACCCCCAAAAATTGAAAGTAACAGACTTCAGATGAGGAGAGGTTTTAGACACGTCTTTCCTCACCCACTCAGAAGTGGCTCAGATGAGATGCCTGATGGCAGGTGCAGCACATCCTGCACTGGATGATGATGAATTAACTTTCTGTGCTTCTCTGCTCCTCCCAAAACATTGACTCTCAACACTAGGCAGAAAAGCACTGTATGGACATCTGCAACAGCAGCACTACCTGAGAGCCAAACACAAAAATAACTACATTTGTTCAGGGCTGAAGGGGACATACCATATACACCAGATCATGCATGGAGCCACACACTGTGAAAAGGAAACAGACACTGACTATGCTGAGTGGCATAAGCTAAAGGTTGTACAGATGACCTTGACTTTGGTGTGTATCTGCTTTTGAAAGTACCATTAATATTATTAAAAGGCACAAACCCACATTAATAGGATGCTTCTACTTAATGTTTTACAATAAATATACTGACACAACACATTTTCACTTGTGGGAAGGGTTCTTTGAACAACATTTACACCTCCCTGCTAGAGCTCGTGCAATGGCCCGTTATTACTCCCTTTATGGTCCTCTTCCCGAAAGGTGGGACAGACAGCTTCCAGCAGGTTTGCAGCCTGTTGCTGAGAAAGGAAATGCAGTGCTGAAGAACAGTGACCTCTGGGGTAATGTTCTTCAACCAGTTACTGTCCAGATTGTTTAACAGGCTGAGAGGTATTTATGGTCTAAGTGTGGAAGTTAAAGTTGCAGTTCAGCAGCAGCCATCAGACCCATGCAGCCACATCAGGAGTGGCTCACTTCAGGAACTGGGACAGGAACTTCAGCATTTGTGCCTGTGGTTTGACCCAAAAGCCATCAGCCCACCTGGTCTAACCCTATCAGACCTGTGAGCACCTTCAGGCAGGATCTTCCAAGCCAGAAGCATCTGGCAACTCTCACCGCAGGTTACTTGGGAATTAGGGCGTGATCTCCATACATAGGGCACAGTTATCAGTTCCCATGCACGTTCTGAACAGACAAACTAAACACACATTAAACAAGGTTTATGCCTCAGCCATCTAGTGGGAGGTGTCCCTGCCTTGGCAGGGGTTTGGAACAAGATGATCTTTAAGGTCACTTCAAACCCAAACCATTTTTTGATTCTATGGTCTATCCTTTTATTTAGACAACTTCTGGTTCTCTCTAGTTCTACCTACTAACACGTTTGTCTGCATTTCTGCATCTGGCCAGAAGAATTCTTCTGACTAGCTCCCCTGTAAACAGAGCATGTTAGATGGCTATTTCCAGCTGCAAGTGACTATAGCTGGAATTCTGCCATATAGAGTCATCAAAGATGAGACCCTCCTGTGATGCATAAAATATGGACTCTGTTGCCAAAGCCACCATTACAAGCCACTTCAAGTCCTCATACCAGTGCTCACTCTCTCACTGTTAGCTGCTCAGCTCACAAGGACTGCCTCTGCAGCCTGTTCCTCAGACTGTTCTCCTAATTAAAATCCAGTAGTACTTCATTCATACCTGAAAGAGCAAAAGGTATTATTAGTTGTAATTTGAAATAAACTGGTGAAAATGATATACCAAATAAAAGGTGAATTCAATGTCAAGGAATAAATAATCTGTTTGTGAAGGAAAGGCACAGAGCCTTTGTTCATTATGGAGCAAGAGGAGGGGAGCAAATATGGCAGTCCTGGAAGGCACGTGGGTTGTGCCTTATTTTCTTTCCTCACTGCACAAAGTAAAATCATGGAGTACCTGGAGCAGTAGTCAGCCCACTCAGTACAATGTTGTCCTTCTTTAGAAGAGAGGGGCTTAACACTTTATCTTTGTTTTTGACAAGGATGTCTTTAGTGCTTTTATTATAAAAAGGATTTTAATTAATCCGTCTTTCCATCATCTTCAGTACTATGATTTACCCCCATGAACCACATGGATTATAGAAGAGTAATTTTTCTCTTGGTACCATTTGTGCAAAATAAATGATTTTTGTGTGCCTCAGACTGCACTACAGAACTGAAGGTATTAATTTAAATGTAATGGTAATGATCCCAAAGCACTCATTTGAGAAATCTTTTTTTACCTCTGGAGTGCTAGTTGGTCACTGCCTAAGCTGTAAATTCAAGCTCAAGCATCCTACAGCCTTTGGTTCTTGGTATTTAGCATGAGGTCACTGCTGCCCAATGCAAGTAATGCAATTCCCTTCAACAGTCTCTGAAGTAAGTGAGAGAAATGAATGCTCTAGGCACTTTGTAAGCTGGTCTCATGCCTTACTCTTGGGCAGTGGCAAAAATCCCACACCAACTAATGAAATAACATGTCAACAAACTTCAGTCTTGATGCCTTAAACAAAAGGCCATTCTGCTTTACTCTGTTGTATGGATCCCTCAGCCAAAGACTCCCCCCAGTTCTGTGTTCCTCCCCAGGCTGAGCATGCACCAGCAGGTCAGTATCACAGCTCAGGAAAGCGAGGGACTGCTAGGATCAAGCGTGTTGCCTGTCCTGCCATAGTTGAGAGTTATCGCTTCATAAATAGCTCAAGGAAGCTGAGCTACACTCTCGATCCACAAGCAGAGGAACTGACACTGGCACTACTACAATGGCATAAACTCACCCTGTAACTCTGTCTGCAAGATTCCTACCACCTAGACAAACTCCAGCAGTGCCAGCACACTTCCCAGGTCACAGGAGGGATGTATATTAAGCAGGAACAAGAAATCCTGCACAAGCTGTCTGGCCACCACACCCCTGCAGGGACACAAGGCAGGAACAGACTGCCCTTCCTCAAGGTCGTACCTTGCAGAAGAAAAGGTGAGCTGGCAGGAGCACAGGAGAAGGAAGTAAGGCTCCTGCCCTCTGCCTCAAGAGGAGGGCCCAAAAGCAGTGCATGGGTCACACATCCCAGGGGCTAGAGAGGAGGAAGAGGAGAGCAAAAGTGATCACCGAACTTCTTCAAAACAGAGTCCAGAGAGATATGAACTAAGTAAGGCCAAAAGCAGCAAGGCAGCACATGCTGCTTTTATGAGGAGTCCTCCCAAAGTTGTCTCCCACCTGTCCAAACTCTTTGGCCAATATCTGATCACAATTGTGGATGCATATTGAAATAAATACTCTGGGCTTGGGGCAACAAGGCACCTCTGGCCCCTTCAATCCTCTAGACACTTGACATATTTGATGTACAGGGAAGTTTTTGATCTTGTTCTTTAAGTCCTCTGCAGGCTGGATGAGGGGCAAGCAATTGGGTCCAACATGTTGAAAACATTTGAGAAGCTGGGAGGACAAAGGGAGTAAACAAGAAAAAAATACAACCAGCAGCCACTTGCATACAAAGATATAATTTCTTTTTCTTTCCTGGGAAGTTTTGCATCTGTGCTTAAGACCCAGACAGACAGGAAAAGCCCTTGCCAGGACATCAGTTTTCCTCATTCGTGGGAACAGAAAAAAGGAGACTGCTGTGCAACCTTTACCAGCAGTTTTGCTGTCAGCTGAAGGACCCTACAGCTTACTCAGGGCCTTTGTTAAAAATCTTTTCTGGTAGGGAGTGGTGGTAGCTCTTAGTGCCATGATGGGTGCATACTTTAGGGCAGCAGTCACTTTGTGCAGTCATGTCTTCTGTAACTTTGGACAAAGCATTAATGTTGTCTAGAATACCTTGGGGCAGGAAGGAAGTCATGCCTCCTGAGTTCTCCTTATGCTATCAAGAAGATAGTGAAAGCATATGAAGTGCAAGAGCCACTGTCATACCTCAGAGACCCCCCCACTCCAACAAGCCAAAAGAAACAGAGGCATTTCTTACAACCACTTTCCTGGATTTGGAAATACAAATAGTGAAAGCTACCAAGCTCTTAAAAAAAAAAGTAAGTGGGCTCTGTTTCCAAGGTTTCCTCCAGACTCATTCTCCTGGCAAACAGAGAAGATTCCCAAGCCAAGTAACTCAGCCCCATCCTGCGCGTCGCATGCTCGAAGGATTAAGTTATGGTTTACTGCAGCTGTACCCAGAGCTCGCCTAAAACTTCACCCTCCATAGGTAGCACAAACTCTTTGCATATTCCTTTAACTCACAGTTTTCTCACAAGCTTGCACAGCTATTTCCAGACACCTCCCATAGGTCATTTGGTGGTTTTTTTTCACACAGTTCAGGTCTGTCTTTGAAACCTAAAGTGTCTCAGAAAATTCACACTGAGTAATTGGTCATCAGTGGACAGTCACCACTCAATGCTCATGAGGCAAATTCCATGCAGGATCACAGTATCAGTGTCCCTTATCAGAATAAGGGCAGGGCCTCAGCACTGTTATGTTTATGTTACCCAAGACAACAAGCAGGTTTAAAAAACAAACCAAAATGACCTTTGAAAGTTGTGACAGCAGAACTGGTCATTTTAAAGCTAGATTAATGATCTTCAGTGTAGAGATTGACCCTTTATTTTATGTTTGCATAATCCATATGGTGGGTCTGGCTTTAGACACTGTCCCAACAAGAAGAGCAAGAAAAATATTTTTTAAAAGACTGAGTTATTCAAACTCATAAAGCTTTATAATTTCAAACCAAAATTGTGATTTAGTTGGGCTTTGGTTTACCAGCTGCATTTCTCTCAAAGCTTATTAGTGAAGCCAACAAAGGAGCTGATTTGACCCTGGATGAGGTCTGTTTGTCTTTTTGGTTCCCCAGCACAAAGCTACAACATAGGCTGCAGATACGCAGATGGAGGAACTGCTGAAATAAGCATTCCAGAGCTATTGAACAGCTCTGGGTATCAGCCTCCCTGATAAATGTATAGGGAGCAGTAAAGTAAGGCCATGCAGCATGCATCAGTTTAGACTTGCCAAAATTCCTTAGACCTTAACAGGGATAAAAAAAAAAAGCCATGCCATTGATTGAAAACATATATTGCTGACAGTGGCAAAGTTATTTAATGAGAGTTTGGAGAGAATCGGAGCTTTTTCCTGAGGAAAGTCTTGTGCACCATCAGGGGAGGCATGCAGGGAAACCCTGTGTGAAGGAGAAGTGTTTGAATTGGCTGGACGGTAAGTAAATGGAAAGACATTTTCCTCCTTTGCTCATCTCTGTTTCATTGACCTTTTCTTTCAGAGGATGGAAACAAAGCACTTGAGTCTGTGAAGAAATATTTGGAACAAGGAAATCCTGCAAGTGAAAAGAAGTCCTACAATTGGGAAAGGCAAAAACCCAGCCAGTGTAACCACAATGCTGGATTTCCTATGGAGATAACCATCATCGATGCACAAAGCTCCTGTGTTCCTTCAATTAACATACTGTGGGTGGAAGCCAAAAACACAGGATAATTGTAAGTTTCACTTTCTACAAAGTCAAAAGCTGTTCTAATAGAAGTGCAAGTGCCTTTCTTTTCAGTTCAGCAAGAAAGAGAGTATTTTCTCAGAGGCTGACTGAACACCCACATTGTTCAGAAGCCAGGCAGAGTGCTCCTTGTCAAGCTTAGTTGCAATTAGTTGTAGAGTGAAAGCTAGCAAGAGCTGGTGTCCTGAACAGCAATAATGCTGCAAATCTTTGTAGTAAATGCACTTTCACTGAACATATTGCCAAGACTTTCTCTGGCAAAGAAGGGGAAAGCTTGTCTCTAGTGAATGATGTCTCAGGGAATTGGTAGAGTCTATTGGGGCACAGCACACAAGCACAAAGACATAAGCAACTTTGTCCATCTTGCCATTAGAGGTGACCTTTTGGTAATTTCTCATATTTAAGGGAAATTTTTAGATGTCAAGAGGAAAAATTCAGCATCTCCTATGCTAAGGACAGTCTAAGACACTTCAGGAGGCCTTCTACCCCACCACTCCAAAGCCTTCACAAGTTCCCAAATTCATGCTCCTCATTTGCTGGTCCACAGCACCATAGCAGCCAAATTTCCCTGCAGAGGGCAATACCACAGGTAAGACAATAGGCTCAGGGCTTAGACAGGGAAAGAAAAAGAGATTAAGAATGCTACTAACCTACACATTTAATGAAGTATTTCTTCTTTCTGTCAGCCTAACACACAAACATATAGGCATGTCTATGCATTACCACACACCTACTCTTGAGCATTTGAAGTCTAGATGGCCCTTGAGGCAAGAATCACATCATGCAGAACAAAGCACAAACTCCATGCCATAATAAATATTTTATCAGTTATGAGACTAATTTGGAGCTGAACTACAATCTTAACTTTGCTCCTTAGCTTTCACACCCAAAGAACAGTCATAGAAGCTACATCCTTACCCAGGCTATAGAAAAGATAAGGAAGCACATTTATGATATAATTAAATAAATCATGCTGGTCTCACAGTAATGAACCCATTTCTAATTATCCTGGAGTCATCTTATCTTGCATGTGCTGCTTGAACATTCATTTAAGGTTCTGTCAGAGTGCCTTGTCAGTAGGACATGGCTGAAAATAGAAACTTCACAAATTTGAAGCCAGGCTTGCATACTTGTCCCAGTCTCTAGCATTGTATTCTTTCTTGAGAAAACTATTTTAAAAGAAAATTACACTGTGATTTTGAAAGGGGTCTGGGTTAAAGAAATCAAATAAGAACTTGGAATCGATAATTCCATAAGCAACATAAAAGACTTATTTCCACATGTTACTGTTTTAAAAAATGAAACTCTTTCCAACTTTCAATGTTATATAGCCCAAATATAAGGTTGTTTTCTGGTTGGGTTTGATAAAGGACAGAAAGAATCTCCAAGTTTCTCTTGAAATCTCCTAAGATCCCAAATGCATCTTTTCATATTTTTCAGTCAATATTTTAACACAGTTCTTTTTCCAGAAGCCATACTAGTTTAGGGGTTACTCCTTGCCCCTTACATTCATTCTCCTCACCTTTTGCTGTTCCCACTGTAAATGAAAGTCATGGTTCTTTATACCCTTTTTAAAGAAGGTAAGTGCATAAATAACTACCAAAAATGTCCTGCATAAATACATCAGTTACACAATTAAACATTTTCTACTTCTCATGATATGTTTTACTGAGGTATAAATCAGGACTACAAGGCAATTTAGCACAGACAGGAATTTTATGGAGGGGGCGTGCAGATCCCCCGGGCTCGTCTGGAAAATGAGAAACATACTCATAGATGATGCAGCTTACTGGGTACAAGATTCACAGGAGCTAGAGAGCACTCTGTCTAGACTGAGATTTAACTCTCTCATTTAAATCAAGTGAAATAGGACTGTGCTGGATGCAATTGCATTAAAACCTTTCTGGGGTGGATTAAGGAGCTTTTTGCAAAGCCAAGTCACACTGAAGAAATTGTGTGGGCAGAATGAATTGGTGCCAAATCACAGGGAGAAAGCAGGAGCTGAAAGGCAGCAAGTGTCTCCCTATGTGCAGTGAGGCTTTAGCTGCGCTCACTTTCTTCCACTTAGAAGAAACTTTCCCTTCTCTCCTATTACTAAGACAGGTAGAGAAATGCTTGTGGCACACTTTGCTTTTTTACAGTCAGGACTCCGTTGCAGAGCCTCCTTATTTCCCTGTAGGAAGGTGTAAAATGAGGTCAAATAAAGAACTTTGGCTTGCTTGCATCTGGTACGTGCCTGGAAAGAGGCAGCAGGACTCAGATATAGCTTTTTTTTTCACTCTCAGGAACTGGCCAAAACCACCTCCCTGCACTTTGGCCAAAAGGAAAAGTCACCATGATGGAAGGGAAGCAGAGGTGATTGCCCCATTTCCATTGATGGAGGATGGAGTGATCCTGTTCCTCTCTCAGCTGGGCTATGAGATGTGTACAATCACAATTGTCTCAGTGTCTGCCCATTCAGACATCCCCTCCCACCACATCTCCCAAGTCCGTATTCAGGAGTTACAGAAAGAAGCACCACAGTGTTTGATTTCTCCAAGGACCTGAGGCATTAGCATCCACCTCACCTAACAAAGACAACTAGCCTTGCTTGTTCTCCCCACAGTCAACAGAATCTGGTATTAGACTTAACAGGCCCTGAAGACACCTCACTCTCAGCATCTCAGCAAGGCAGGATACGTTTCAGCCTCCCTGCCCAGAAAAATATAACACTTGTACCTAACACTAGCACCTTCCAAAAACCAGCCAACTAAGCTCTGCCCACACATCTTAGTGCCTGCATGATAATGGGGCAAGGGCAACATTTTCCTCTCTGTGCACAATCCAGCCCACACTTGGATTCAGGGTAGCTGCATGACTAAATTAAATTGTCCTCTTAGCTGCTTATTTGGAAGCAGATGGAAGAAGCAAGACACAGCAGTGAGCAACAAGCTGAAACAAATCCACAGGCTCAGATGACCCCCAGGCAAGTTATATTTGAATCTTGTACCTCCCTCTTGACATGCAGCACCATAAAGTACACAGCATTAATTTTTTTATCCTAGTGAGCCTTCCACTGTTCAGCACTGCCAGCTCATGATATTCTTCAGAGAACAAGATTATGTGCCCTACCCGCTCCCAGATTTTGCAAGCATCCCAGCATCCAATGTTTTTTAGCAAAATATATATATACATATATTTTTTTACTGAGCCCTCAGTGCTTTATCTGCTTCAGCAGTTCAGAGCACTGAAACTGATCCACCTGGTCAGTTCAGGCAGCAAGAACATGCTCTTCCTCGGGATGTCCTCTCCCAGCATGCCATTGTGGATTTTCTCTGCACATTCCCTGGTGCCTTGCTCTACAGTAAACTAAGCTGCTCTGTGACACTTGTAAAGCAGCTCATCCTCAGCTCTTCTGCACTAAATCCTTGGCTTCCAGCTGAACATATACACCTTGCCTAATTGTCAGGGTTTCTCAACAACAGCTAATAACAGGTTTGGCATCAGGAGCAAGTTTTGAATCAGGCTTCAGTAGGACTGTTTGACCAGAGGCTAGCAAGGGGAAAGGCCCCTTGACATTGGAGAAGGGAAACTGGGATTGATACTTGTACTAAGAGATACAGAAAAAGAGTGAGAGGGCTAGAAAAAGTCCATGTAAGGGGGGTGAGGGTTAACAAGAGAGGACCTTTCAACCCTCTGTTTTGTTTTGTACTTTAAGGTGCAGTAAAATGCATTTATACCCAATTCCTTAGTTTACAAGGAAAGCAGGTTGCCTTAAAGGTTTTAAAATCAGCCTCAGCTGAGCAGCAGTTCTCCAAGCCTGGATTTTGGGGATTACACTTCACTCAATGAATAATACTTTCATTCATTTTTTCCATCTACAACCTCTACTTCCAGCTGACAGAGATGGTTTATTTTCATCTCCATTGAAACACAGAAAGATAAAGGCCTGAAGTAGCAACTGCCTGAAATATAGGCAGTTACAGAGATGCTGTGCACAGAGATTTAGGTCATTAAAATTCACCACAGAGAAATTTGGGTATAGTGTTGAGTGAGGCCACAAGAAAAAATGAGTACCTTAGAATGGATCTTGAAGAAAAGTACTAATTGCTTGGAGATATATATATATATATATATATATATATATTTGAGGAAAAAAGGGATCTTCAGACTAAATTAGTAGTGAAGGCAGAAGATATAAAAGCATGTAATGTAGATAGAGAGTTTTGTATGCTTTCTATTTGTTTCCCATCTGCTGTGCAAGTAGTTAGTTCATCAACACACATTGGCCACAGCTTATCTAAAGGAAGCCTGGCCTTGGGAGCAGCTCCTGCATTCACTGTTCTTTAATGCAGCAGTAAGACCTCAGGGACAACTCATAAGCAGGAAGTCCATCCCGTAATAATCCTCATACAAAACAGAGCAGCCCTGAGGAGATGCTGGCAGACAAAGCAAAGTGAGGAAAAAAGCCTAAGCCTGCTCTGTTTTATGCCTATTTCCAACCCAGTAACTCCTAGACTGCAGCCAGGTACAAGCTTAAAGCCAGCTTAGTCCTTCTTCCTTTCCAAGTATGCCAAAGTGCAAGTGAGGCATATCTCATCCTCTAGCCAACTGGAGAGTAACGAGAAACAGAGATACAGAGACTTAGCTGAAGTTTAGATTGGATTAATGCATCCTGGACCAACTGGATAAAGTGTCCCCAAGTTAACAAGGATGAGTGCAGAAGGGAGAGCATGAGGATCTAGATGATGTGTTTATTGGCTATGGAGCAACCTGATATTTAAAGGCTGGGCTCTTCCAGTGTCTCCTCATACTGTTTTTTAATATTACCTTGGCCAGTTAAAGACAGCCTCTAGTTGTTACGTTTCACTGTTGTGGGGGGTTACCACAGGGTGCATCTGGATCATCAGGATTCCCCTAAGAAACAGCCAAAGTAAACACTCATTGTACCAGTATACAGCCTTTCTTTGAAAGGTCACTTTATATAAACCCCTATTGCATGGTCACCATTGCTATTCCACTGGAGTGGGGGGGATCCAGAGCAGCTAGCTAAATACACATACAGAAGGGATAGAATAGGTCAGTGCAAACATTAAATGCTCTGATGGTCAGAAGCAGTCAGACACCAGGGAGAACTCCCTTTTGCTTTGCTCTATTTTGATCTGGCTGAAGCCATTAGGTCTGAAGAGCACAAAGAGAAAAACGAGAACAAAGCAAAGCCCCTACCTTTCAGTTTCTCTAATGTAACCTAAGCCAGAAACACTCAGGTTTTACAAGAAAGCTGGATCTACAACACACCCAGCAATGCAAACAGCTCAGTGGAGTGTGGCAAGGCAGGGCACCCCGAGGGCCACCCTGAGAGCCGCCCACACATGAGCCAGCGCATGCAGGGACACAGAACCAGCCACCACACCTGAAGGCTGGGCTCAGACCCAGGGCAAACATTTGCCTTTCACAACAAAAACAAATGAAAGACTTTGGGTTGCTCCAAATGAACATAAATATTTTCCTCTAGGAATTCTTCTGTTTTGTTCTTTGTGTGTGTTTTATTTTTTCATTTAAACTAACAAAGAGTAGGGTAAAAGTAACAGGGCTCTCTGAAAACACCTTAAGGATTTATTTGCTTTAATACTAAAGCAAGAGGATCTAGCATCTACTTAAGTTCCAGGAATACATACGTTTCTTTTTAGCAGTATTATAATGCCATTAAAGAACAGATTCACTCATCTGCCTACAAATTATTCTGCCTTTGCTCACAATGCCTGTTCATTTCCCAGAATACTTTCAAGAATTCTTATTTAACTTTAGTCTTTTTCTCCCTTCTCTCATTCATGACATTTCTGTATGCTCATGATTATTTATTTGGCATGGCATTTTGACGTAAGAGAACAGTCAAGACTTGTGTGCATACATAGCGCAGAATTTCCACTTTAAGAGACTTGGATTCTGTAATTTATAAATGGCACAAAACCCAAACTTAAGGAGTGAAAGTTGAGAGGTGCTATCTGTGTATGGCTTTTGGCAAGACAAATCAAAGTCCTACCACCAACTTCAGCTTTAGACAACTTTTGCCCTTGGCCCTGAACCCAATATTACACCTTGAACCTTCCTCTGCTATTGAGCCTGAAATAACATCTTGACTCTGTGCAGCTGGCCTGCTCTAGGGGACTGCAATACCACCAGCAGTGGCACCCCAAGCCTGCTCAAATGGACAGGGGAAACACAAAGGTGGCTTGTCTCAGGCTTTCTGCCTGAGAGCTTAGATACAGACACAGGTGAATGATTTCCTCCCAGTGACACAGAGCTTCTCCCGGACCCCAGTTGACTCCTTTCACAGTTGAGCCCAAAGACACTTGCAAGTAGCAGAAGGACTCAATCACTTCACTGGATTACAGAGCTCACCATGCTGTTAAAATCACGCTTCCCCAGGCCAAGCAGCAGACAGAGACACTTCCCTCCATCACACAAAGGATGATGGCAGTAACACAGGCCATGCCTGCCTGCCCACAGCTATGCAAACCCTAACAACTACAGACACCTGGAAAAGGAACCACTAGCTGCTTCCCTTCCTGCTAATGAAGCATTTGAGCTACAGCCATTGTTTATTCAAGAATCTAATAAGAGAAGACTGGGGCTATTTTCCACTTAACATCATTAGTTAAACAGAAATTGATTGCAGATGGAGAACAGCCATTGTGTTTTATTACCAATGATTTGTTTCCTGGGATTTAAGGGCAGATCTAGTTTGGCAAATCTGTTCCCTTAGGCTGCAGACACTATGAGGTGTGGCCACACTCCATGTTTACAAGCCATTAACAGGGCTCATTTTTGGCTTTTTTCAGCTCCAGGCATGTCAATAAGTCTTAAAGGCTCTGTTCCAGAGAACATGAGTAGAGCTTGGTTTGTTTGTTATCAAAGATTGCTGACATGCTTTAACTATCTCTTAATAGAAAAGCTATCCACCACAGGCAATTATTAGTTGCTTTCAACAGAAGACCTCAGCAGCCTTGAACTGAAATGGGAAAAAAAAGGAACCTAAATGGCTTTTATATATCTTAAGTCATTCAAGTGAAACAGAAAATATAGCTCCAACCCACCAAGTTTAATTTGGCTGGGCTGTGCTGCTTCCCCCAATGCTGTACCAGATCAGATTTGTGGAACTACACCTGCAATAACTAGGAAGCAATTTTGAACTCTGTCAGGTCCATCTTTCTGCTTTAACATTGAAATGCATACAAGATTCCACTCAAAAATTTCAGCTGGTACCTATTTAAAATGAGACCAAGTTAATTAAAACAAAGCAGTGGGTGTTCTATCAAACAAATAGCTTCAGAAATCTTTACTGGCTCCAAGGACATAGTGAGAAACAGTGCAAAATACCACTATTGAAAATCTTCTCTGGAGCCTGTCTCAGATTTTTCAACCTCAGATTTCCCCCTTTGATACTCAAAGGGCAGGTGGCCCAGGTTCCCATTCTGCAAGGTACCCTCCATTTACAATAACTTCAGCAAATGACATCTGTGGTAGGACCTGATTCTCAGCATTTAGCTACGTAGTTCCTATAGAGCAACTGCAAGATGTTTCTGGCAGATCCCTCTCACTGTGTGCCTTCACCCTCTGACGGAGCTTCCCTACCAAGCCTGACAGCTGGAGTACGTAGGAACCACCATATTTGAAAAAACTAACCATCCTTGTAACCCATGTGCTGGTTTTGGTGTAAAACCAGCTGCCTTGCTGAGATACAAATAACCTAGCAGTGTCCCCAGGGGTGAAGTTTGTTCCTGACCTCCATTGGTTACATCATGCCAATTCATGCCTCAGGTCTGAAAATTTATAGCTCTTCCACTGGCTTTTAACCCATATGGACCATAAAGCCATTTAATACCTGCTGGCAGCCAGGTTATCACTGGGATGGATAAACTCAAAGAGATTGATAGATTGTTCTCCCAGGCTCCCCACAGACCACAAAAAAGAAATTGTCCACTCTGAACCTTGCCATCCTCACTTCACATGACCATCCATGAAGCCATAATTTCATAAAGCTCAGAGATGGCAAATTTGTACTTACTTATTTTTTTACCTCCCCCCCAAACAGAAAGCTTCAAGGAAAGTGTTTTCAGAGAGTTGCTGAGACCAGATGCAAAATGCCTTCCACAGTGCCATATGCAGGAGCTGATGTAGTAAATGTGCAACATAGACTGTAATGTTTTAAATACAAAGCTCAATATTCTGCTGACCCTCCCTACTGTTATGTTACATTTCAGACTAACACCTGACTGATGACCCAAACCTGGAGCTAATTGGCAGCAGGTACAAATCATGCAGGGCATGATTTCCAGCAAATCTAGTTGGGTAAGTACTGCAGAGTTTTCTTCCATGCAACTATTTCCTATCCAGTACAATGGTTGAATAACAAGTGCAAATTTTTTTTTGCTATGACAAATTCTGTTTTATTTCTCAATATTA
This sequence comes from Lanius collurio, assembly GCA_020086605.1. NCBI lineage: Eukaryota > Metazoa > Chordata > Aves > Passeriformes > Laniidae > Lanius > Lanius collurio. The sequence goes on along the minus strand of JACBWW010000011.1, from coordinate 20,360,068 downwards.
AGCACCATAAATAAATTCTTATTTCTCAAGACTTAAAAGACCATCTGATGTCACAATCTGCACAGTTTGGTATCACTAATGGATGTGTTAGCATAGCCTCCTGCATGACCTTGTACAGTGGTATGGCATTTGTTAGCTTGTTCAATGGCACTACAATCAACTTGCAAATTCAGATTTCATGAAAGCGTTTTAGTTCTTAAGCAGCGCGACTGCTGGCAGCAGTGTGTATGTTGTGTGCAATTGCTTTGTGTTTTGTGCAACATTATCTGCAACATTTTATTTTAGATCATCCCCCCCCATCCTCCTGAAAATGTGACTACACTTTTTAAGGGTGAGAATAGATTTTACAGAGGATGATTGAGAGCTAACACTTCACGGGCCCTCAAAATAATACTCCATTTGTAGAGAAAGAATAAAGAATCAGCTGCAAATACAGTAAGATTAATGCAGAAATCATCTGCTGGCATGGCACACCCTGGTAAAGAGGCTGATTAAAATAGATTTGTGGAAGGTCACAAAGGATTACTCTACTAAAGGCAGTGGCAAGACGTTTGGGTTATCAGTGATTTTTAGAAGTTCTAATTAAGGTTCTAGAAAACAGTTTTACCAAGAAATTTAGTTCTCCAACTTCATCTACACTGGAAGTAGGCAGGAACTCAGCACTTCTGTACAACAAATCATCATGACTCCGCAGAAGCTTTAAAATTTTCTAAAATATGCATCACCTCTTTGGGCATCATGCTGGAACTCTCACATCTTCTAATTTTTACTTAATACCTACTTATCACCTCTTTTGTGTATTTTGCTTATTTATCTTATACTTACACATCTTATCTACTTTTACATACTTACGCATAACCTATAAGTTCACTTACTTATACATAACTCACTACTTATACACCTTACTCTATTTTTACCTAACACAGTACATACACATTTTCACTTACTTATGCTTACCTAACACACTGCTTCTACCCAACACAGTACTTACACATTTTACCAACTTATCCATAATGCAGCAATACACATTTTACTTACTTACAGTTTTCACTTACTTAACACAGTACTTAAACATTTTACTAACTTATCCATAATACAGCATGTATACATTTCACAACTGCAGTGCATGAGATTACACCTTGCTTGATTAGTCCCTCTACTTTATCCAAGAGCTCTGCATGCACTTTTCAGGAAATAAAGTTGGTTTCTGTCCCGTGCAGCACAGTCCTTTTTAAATCTATTTCTTGCTGTCTTGGCACTTGGTTTTTCAGCTTCTTCTTTCCCAATTCTTTATCAATTTAGCACAGTTTGCCTTTCAGTCCTTGATACTCCAGATCCAGGCAAACAGAATCAAGATGATGGTAGCAACAAAACCCCTCCAGTGATCAGCAGCCGAGTTAGTCCAGGAAATCCAAACAACCCAACAGCAAAGGGCAGGGAGCAGATACAAGCTTATCCCACCTCTCTCCTCTTCTCTCTCCTGACGGACCCTCCTGACTGGGCTTAAAAACCCTCCAGGAGCTGATCTGCTACATCTGAATGTAGATGGACAGGTGAAGCTGGTGAGGGTAATTCCAGCCTGGTATCACTCCGAGGGCTCCCATAGGCATAACTATAGATGGTTTGGCTGGGGCACGCTATCATGATTCAAAACATCTTACAACAGAAGTACTCTTCATATTAGTTCTGCAAGCATTTACAGCTTTAGGAAACTTAGAAAAGTAAAGACTAGCATACTATTATCTCAACACTCTAAATCCTCTTCCCATAAACTGCCAGAGTAGTGACTTCCATTTGTATCAGTGACGTGGTCTGAAGAGGGAAGGTAGTAAAGGTCTGCTGATTTTATCGGCTGAAGCATGTGATGCACAGGACTTGTTCCCCAGCAAATCAAACTAGTAATCAAATCAAGGAGCTGAAGTGCCAACTCTGTTCTTCTGACAGGTATTAATTTTGCCCAAAACACATAGTGCTGCGTTTTAAAATAGAAAACTAGAAAATTAGTTGAAGGGCACCTCCTTTTCTAACTCTTGTCCATTGAGGACATTGCTGTGCACTTCAGGAACAGGGGCTCGCATACCCGGTTTTCACCCACTACCAGGAAAAGCTAGCTCTTTTCTTGCATTCAGGGAAGGAAAGAATTCACTTACAGAACATCTGTAGCATGATCAAAATTGCATCTAACAACAAAGTGAGACAGACGCAGGCAGATGTATTTTCAGCATCCTTTGGAGCGCCGTACAGATCATGCCTCTGAGCACAGAGCCTCCTGGGGAAACAGCTCAGGTGCTCCCTCAAGCCAATCTCAGTCAATCACAAGTGACAGCATCTGTGCAGGAAAGTTGCATTCCCACACTTTGGACCATCACTGGGCCTTGTATCTTGCCTTGGCTCCAGGAAAAAAAAGAAGCTGCATTTTCAGGGCCACCCCAGCCAAGGTTCTGGCTGAAGAGCACTGAGGGGTGGTACAGAAATTCAACAGCTAAATCTTACAGAAAACACAACCTCATGTTATGATAAGGCATCCTGTTTGGAAATTAAAGTTTTTTACATTCCTGAGCCAGAAAGACTAGAAAATCTTCCTTACAGAAGCAGCAAGAAACAAAACAAAGAACCCTTTTTCTTTGCTTGGTAACAGCCAAGAGAGATACTTCATGGTTTTGTAACGTCCTGAGAGGGCAAAAGTAGCTTCATGCACAGTTGTGGTTTGGTGGGATGAATGATGATGTGCACCTAATTTATATTTTGGATTATGGAAGAATGATGACTAGAGAGGGTCATAAGATGTGAAGTTCAGATCCAGGTCTGAAACAGCTCCAAGCATTGCAGAGCATGGGGTGACAGGCCTGGGGCTTGGGTTTTGCTTTGGGTCATTGGAGAGAAAATGGTCAGCTACACAATTTTGCTCTGGAATTATTCCCAAATTTGTCTGGATTCATGGTTTTGGCTTTGACCCATTAGTGGTATCAATTGTGAGCGAAAGCACAAGGGAGGAAGAAAAGGTAACACAACGGCATAAATTCAGTAGCTCCTGGAAGAAATACATTTGACCTTTATTATCTACTAACTTCTAATTCTGATGGTTAACTCAGGTTTTTTCCTTTTAAAATATTGCCCCTGGCATAATGGAGTCCAAGAAGAAAATAGACTCTGGAAAAAGTGTGAGGCTCTGGGGAGACTGTTATTTACTGGCAGTTTCACAACCGTCTCTGCACTTCTAATGAAATTTCATTTGTCAAATTCTGTGCAACCTTGGTGACAAGCCAAGCTTATTTTGTCTGCCTTTTAGCTTAGAAGCATCTTTTTGGTCTCTTGTTTTCAAGCAGTGCCTTTAATTCATTTGAGATAAAAAAGAATTGCAGCTTGTAGCTAAAAAAACTGTCCTGAAGCTGTCATGGACACAATTTCTTATTTTATTATGAAAAACGAGTTAAAATTTTGAACTGCTGTTAACACTGTGTAATAAAACATGCTCCTCACCAGCAGTACTTCAAAGGGAAACACATACAGCTTTGGAAAAAAAAAAAAAAAAACCAAAAACCAACCCACAACTGGTTATGATTTTCTATGGACTCACCACTGTCTGGGATGAGGCCACCTAACAGGAGTCTGGACTTATCATCCTTCCAGCATAGGATGAAATCCATAGCTCCTAAAGAGGGAACGGATCTTACTTTTCTTACTTGTTATTGATGTTTTTTAACATGTGGGGTCTGGTTTGTCTACATAGCTTGCATTACATTCCAGTGGTGGGTAAACCAGCTGAACTATTTTGAATTCTCCTGTTAAAATACTACTTTAGGCCTGTTGAAAGTTTTTGCATGTTTGGGTCTTAGAGTAGAGCTGTCAACAGAAACAGTCACAGGTTTTGTTTGGATTTAGGGAAAAGGAGAATTAATGAAAAAACAAAGAAGAGTTAGCACAAATAAAATGATCACACTCCATTGTTCAGGAAAAAAAAAAGAAAAAGAAAAGAACCCAGTGATTTATTTTAGACAGCCTGAATAGCTGGAGACAGAGAGCTAAAATATGGCAAGGAAATTGCTACCCTAAACAAGTTCCATTGAGCAATTTGTTGATTTTTTTTTTCTTTCTGCCAGAGTTATGAGCCCTTGGAATGCACATACCATTGAATTGCTCGGTAATTTGCACAAACATCTCTTCCTGAGGTCCTAAAGCCACTGTATATCCCTGAGTGGAAATATAAACATGATAGAGAGGGATGAAGTCTGACTGTTTGTGAGAGTCTGGCTACCTAACCTTGTAAAAAGCATGAGATGCTCCAGCTTTTCCCATGAAACATGGGAGCAAGTGAACCCGTGCTGTCAGACACACAACAGTGAACATGGAGATACACACACCCACTTGCCCTTCGCTTGAAAGCTTGAAACTTCTGCTCTTAACTGCCCAAAATTTCATGGAAACTTCACTGCTGTGGTACTGAACACCTCCTGACTGCACATCTGGTGGTGTGACCATCTCTATTGTTTGGGCCCCCCTTCTTTTTGACAGAAATGTTGTTTGTGCAATGAGATATTTTCTATTGTTAAAGAAGTTTGTTTGTGTTTTCGTCTAAAATATAAATACAACCATAATTGTAAACATAAACACACCACAGTTTTATGGGATGAGATTTGTGTGGGTGGTTTGGGTGCCTAATTGCCATGTTCTGCACAAAGCCTGTGGTTCCAACCCTGAGAACCTCAGCCTGCAGACACTGAACCTTGTTTTCTCTTCCATGACCTCCAAACTGCTTTGTGCCTAATAAATGTTAAATACTGGTCCTACAGAAGGCTTGCTAACTACATCCCCCAAAAACACATGCCCAGGTGGATGCTATGAGAACTAAGGCACTCTTTTCTAAAGGGGGCCAATGGCTAAATTTGATTTCTGGGATAGCAGAAGCGAGAGGTCTAATATTTCTTTGCCTAATAGGAAAGAAACTGGTGCTTGACAATGGTTTCTCAAACTCCCAGGAGGCTGACTCAGCAGCAATGTTACATGTTAGCTGGGAGTGGTCCTCCCACTGCCTCACCAGAGGGGCTTACTCCACTCTGCTCCCTCACCTAAACTGGGACAGAGATAACATGGAAGTAAGAGGGTAGATCAGTAATCCAGCAAGTTGGATGCTCAACATGAAGCTGCCTTTCAACAGCCAGTTACATCAGGGACACCCTCCAAGTTCCAGCAGGGAGAAAGAGACCCAAGCTTTAGGAGCCCTCTTCTTTTGGTTGTTTTCCCCGGGGAAGAGTGGGCAGCCTCGCTGTGAACTCTCCTGGTGACACCGCGCCAGCCTCAGAGCCAGGGGAGTGACCCACCCTGAAAGGTGCAGCTCACAGCCTCCACCCTGGCGAGGGACTGCAGTCACCTCCATGTCCCCCTCCTCCCACAGCAGCACTGCTCTCAAATGGAGGCTCTGTTCCTCCCTTTCAGGGTGCAGGCTGGGCACCCTGGTTTCTAGCAGTAGTGCAATAAGTTCAGTGACTCATACAGCTCAGCTTCCTGTCTAATTCACAATTAATCTTAGAAAACTAGGGCTGTAAGAGACCTGCTGAGATCATCTAATATAATTTTCTGCCCACAGGCAGGGTCTAATATCCATGGGCTAACCCCAGCACATGTTTATCTAACATGTTCTGGAAGGTGCACAAGAAAGAGTAACCCATAACCTCAACCAGATTCCTACTTCAGTACTTTATACTCACAGAATTTATCTTTTTTTTGTCATACAGTCGACTAATTAATCTTTGCTTCAAATTTATTTTCTTCCTCTCCCAACCTGTCTGAAATAAAATATTCACTTGATGTAAAAATACTGAAATTAAATTTCAAAGTTATACCTCCCCCATTGAAGCTAGCAATTAGTAGGCAATTTTTCAAAGCAAAATAAAAGGGAATTGCTAAAAATAAGGCATGTCTTAATGCTGTGTCACTTTATATGGAACCTCCTCTTGGAGCTTTGCTGTGGATGTGGCAGCCCTTTGTTTATTTTGAAAGGATAAATTAAGCAGTCGCTCAAGGATGGGTAGGAAAAGCCTGAGGCTGGAGATTACCATGTAGCTTTCTAATTAGACTGGAATGAAAATAGGTCTAAATCCATTGAGTAAACAAAATATGTTTGCATACTTGGTAATTGATAATAATTACGGTGCCCTTTAACAACACTAAATGCCTAGTTGTTATTTTGTGGCCTCAGGCAAATGAGTAGAGTATTTGTTTTTCTTAAGCTGACAAAACTTGTAAAAAAGGCCACCACAATGACATTCCAGAGCACAGGGAGAGCTGTCATTTCATCTGCTGGCTGGTAAAAAAATAATATATGATTTCATAATGTTATCCCACTAAATGCTTGAGGAATTGTACATCTCTCTAGCTGGAAGGATCTAAGGAATTAAAAACTAATTGAGCAGTCTAACTCAGTCCTACCTCAGTGCAAGACAAGCAGTCATCTACACCAGCAGCAACAGAAGAACGAGCTTGTTCTTGAGAAACTGGCAGGGAAGTCTGACTCTCATTTCCTTACATCGAACAAATTACACAAAAACAATCAATAAGTCAACTTTCAAAATACCCAAATGCAGACACAAATTATACAATGAACATGTGTTAACTGACAGGCAAAAAATACCTAAAGAGTCATTGTGGTTATCTAGGGAGGGAATAAGAAAAAACAAGAGTGCATTTTATACAACGGATGGTGGTTAAAAGCTGGCCTTTTCCTTTGGGTTCTGATTTTAATGGTCAGGACTTGATTATGCAAAAAGAGGAGAGATTTTCAGCTGCACAAATAGAAGTTATGCAAAACCCACAAGCCAGGTTAACATGTACAGAGGTAGAGATTTGTATGTTGAAAGCATTACAGCAGCCACACGCTGCCTCATGCTCAGTTCTGAAAGCCAGTTGCCAGTGCAGCCTGTGTAAATGTGCCACAGGACAAAACAGCACTCGAGGGACCAGTACAGTTTGTTAAACTTGTCAAATTGATTCTTAAATTGACCTCAAAATGTATGTGTGTGCACCTGTGGGGGTGGGGGGTGCGCGTGCCTGGTTTCCCAAGGAAATGAAAGCTTAAGGGATACACGTGTATGTATTTCTTAGAAACTTCACCGTGTGTGCAGATGACCATTTGTCTGAACTTAAGAAACTCCTGACTCTCGACTTCCAGGGAGCCAAGGCCAGTAGCTCACCCAGAGCCTAGCCCAGTGATATGGAATTCCAAACTGCCTGTGTAGCCCTTGATGTACATAAAGTAACACCACCAAGAAAACCGTCTCTTTGCAGTGCAGAAATCCCCTTTGTAGCAGCTGCAAGTTGATTTTGCATAATGAAAATGCTGGGGATTTGTCAGGGATTTTGCAAAAGGAGATGATCTAGCTGCACCTATAAGTATCTCTGCACACTTTATGAGACAGCTTCTTTCTGTATTTTTGGTACTTGGGATTAAACTTGGCAACAGATGAGATTTGCAAGTCTGGGAGATATTTAATTTATGGACATGCGCAAAGCAAGCTGCTCAGATTTCCAAAGATTTGGGAGATTCATATGTTTTTAAAAATACTTCACTGCATTTCTGTGGATGAGTTCCAGATACTATGGTGTCCTGCAAAAGCTTCTAGCTACCTCCTTTATGGCAGCCTGGATTTTAGACAAGGTTTTATTCACAGCAGGTATAATTCTTTTACAGCATGACCCGAGAGAGCAAGAACTGTTCTGATGCATAGTCAGACAGAGCCTTGGTCTTGTTCTGTTCATATGAATTAATAAACTACTTCAGCTGTAAGCAAAACTATGATGAGTAATAAACATGAAAGTTTTAGTCTTCTAGTGGAAAGTGTTTACGGCCTAAAGGAATGAAAGGGTCTAGCAGTCCAAGTGCTCCTTGGAAGAGGGAGAAGTAGCTCAAGAGTTTATATTTCTTTACATGTTAAACAAAATAAAAATAAAAATAACACCCCCCGCCACCCCCCCCCCCCCACCCCAGTTATTACAGAAGTTTTATTATCTGTAATTTAAAAATGTGGGAAAATATTTTTATAATCTTAGGAGGCAAAGGGAATAAAACACTTTAACACAACATCTATAATGTATTCACAACTGGAAATGGGGTACTTCCTCAGACTAGAAATGCCAAAGTTTCACCCTCCTTTTGTATATGAGAGAAAAAGGAGATAAGTCAGGTAGAAATACCCCAAAATACAAGCATGTTGTGTCTCTTCCCAGAAACTAAATAATTACATTGAAAGGAAGGTCATTTTGCTTTGTTTTAAAATCTCTGCCACCAAAACTTTAACAATTCCATGTAGAAAAGAATACAGGGGTTTTTTTTCAATCTGCCTCAGTATCTTCACCTGAAATATACAGGTTATTTTGGATACACAGAATTTACTATTCTCAGGACATTGTGTTCATTTGTTTTCATATACCAAAAATCTGACACACTACAGTCCCTAGCTAGGCTCTCATCCACCTGCATTTTCAATATAGGATGACAACATTAGTGGGCAATACAATATTCATAGATACAGCATGGAACAGAAGGAGAAAAAGGAAATACTTTTCTTCGTTGCCTTAAAGGTTTCTTCAATAGTAAACTAGAAAATAATTTCTATAAAGTTAATTTTATTCATAGAAAAAATATCTTAAGGAAGAATTAACAGTCCTAAACTAGCAGCCATTTATAAATCTGTGTAGAAGAACTACACAAATAGATATACTCCCAAAACTGTGCAGCAGTGGATGTGAGTGGTTCGTATTCCAGGAGAAATGAAGGCTTCCCATTCTAAAAACACCTGCAGAGGCAAGAGGAAATTCCGGAGTTCCTTAATACTAATCTTTTGCTAGGACAATTGCAATTCTAAATTCGATTTTGAAGAAAGGTGGGGAACAATGACTTTCAGCAAACATATACTCAGTTTTAAAGAAACACTACAGAAGGAAAATAGTGATGATATTGACATTTCCAGCTCTTCCTTTGTTCTGTCACCCAGAAGGGAACCAGGTTAAATTACTCCACGTCCATTTACCTCTCTTTAAAAAGCTGAACTAGAATGATGGAGCGATTCTTAGATGCAGCTTTCAGAAAGGGAGTAAGGGGGCAAGGGGGACAATTATTTCTCAATAGCCACCTAGAAGCCCATCCTCCCAAGAAATAGAGAGAGCTTCCAACCAGGATCATCTGTGTTTCTTACTGATCTGATTTTTGTCCTTTTGCAGAGGGCTAGCAAGAACTACAGGAGTCAAAGATCTATATGAAAGTAAAGGGGAAGTTTTTTCTTGATTCTCTAGGAGGCAATTGAAAGGCGGGAAGCAGCATGCACTAGAGGTCTGGTACCTCTTGCAATCTAGCAGAAAGATACTGGACCTTAATCCAGTGCAAAAGAATGGATAGTCAGCATGAAAACTGAAAAGTAGAGGTCATTTCACACAGCCATTTTGAAAGGCCAGGTCCTTGGCTAGTGAAGATGTGTGTTGAATCATTCAAATCAGTGCATCTGGGATGACCTGCGCTAAGCCTGAAATTTTTACACTCCTTCTGTCTGCACTTGACACCATCCTTTTAAGGTGGAATTTCCAACTCTTCAACTCAGCCTTTCAATAACTGATGTAATATGGCATAAAATAGGGAAAAATGTGTCAAATTGATTTCACATTCCTTTTTCTTTGAGATGCTTGTTGCAAAATTCCATACCACATTAACCAGCACAGGTACTTGGGTCAGAGTTGGTTATGCTTTTGCAGCCAGAACATTTATTTTTCACTTGTACTTATGAAAGAAGACAGACAACTTAAGATGAATGATATTACCCAATACCAGTGCTTTGAATGAAGCATGCAGTCAATACTTACTGACTGTGTTAAGGTACACTTAACATACTTAAAAACCAGAGAAATGTTTTACCATATTAGTTGTAATCTGGTTAAACTGCATAATGAGTATCTTTACATGTAGATGTAACTTGCACACATGCAGACATTTTAATATTCATTATCAATTAGGAAGCAAATTACTGAAAGCAGTTGCTCTTTTTAGAAGGTACAAAAGCCAATATTTTGTTACTCTGACTGGAAACAACTTATTCGACAAGTAGTGTATTGAAATCAGTCATGACACTTCACAAATGAATAAAATCCTCCCCTAGAGATAGTTTTAATATCTGTCTTATGGACCTCTGTACAACTTCTGTAAGAGCTGCTGCAGTCCTTACCATTGAGACATTTGCATGCCAGGCTGGTAGAAACAAAATGTTCAGAAAATATTCAGAGAAAGGAATGGCGTGGGAGCAGATCCTAAGAGTGCTATTTAAAGGGATAAGCATCCAGTTCTCCCGGCAAACTTAGTTCCACGTGAAATAAATTACACTATTAGCAGAACAAAGCTTAGCTAAATGTACATAGAATCAGGCAGGGTTCAGATTATTAGAATCACGTACTGGAGCACAAATACGGAACAGCGCTGCTGGTTTGGTAGAAAAGTCGGGGCTGTTTTCACCTGTGTTTGATATTCTTTGAACTTAGAAAATTATATTAGAGAGAAGAGACACACTCACGTGTTAGCACATCAAAAGCCTTGCTGTTAAACTGAGGGCCTGGCTCAATAACCACAAGATCCACCCATGAGTGTGAGCCCCCTTGAAGCTCTTTCACTGCTCCAGGAAGAAGCTTCACAGCTGCAGAACAGGGCTGTAATATTAAATTAGACATAAATATGGCATGTTGGACATGGCTAGATTTGGAAGATGCACTGTGAAAATCCAACTAATGCATATTTTAGAAACTTTGAATGTTACAAATGATTCAGTAGACCTGAGGCTCTGTTTAACAAAAAAAAAAAAAAAAAAGAAACAAAATAAGAACTGGAGAACGTGTCTAGCTCCTTTGGGTCAATGCAAACTTGCCCTGAGCTGCCCCTTGCTTTTGCAGTCCCCACACTACCACGTGACTCAACATGGGTTTTTTTTCAGAATGGACTGAAATTTTGCAGTAGCATCTTCTGTATGAGATCCAGCAGTAACTACCATCTCTTAAATTACCCTGCATGGTTTCCTGCCATACCAGGGGAAGGACGACTGCTTAGGTCAGAAGCTATTTTGACATCATTGTGCAACCCATTAAAATCCCAGATGAAATCAAAACCAAAAGTAAATGGTTGTGAAGCCCGTGTTTCACACTCAAAACATACTTATGGGAAAAGGAACCCACCCCATGTATGATGATTATGCTTTACATATTTTCTTTCAAGAAAAAGAGAAGCTGCTCCAGCAAAAATGAGATAGTCTGGAAGATTATTAGAATGTAATACATAGAATTGGTCTTGTTCTTTTAATACCAGCTCTCCTTTGAAATGAAGTCATGATTTGTAGCTAGATGGTGGTTTTAGAGAAGGGTTGCTTTTTTTTCATTGAGGTCAAAGACCACAAATTATGCAATCATCTCAAGAGCTTGTCCTTAAAGATCAACTTAATAATTGGTGGGCAAATATTTCCTTCAAACTTTTCTTTGGTAGCAGTTTCAAACCACAATTCTGAGGGATTTTAGATTATAAAGCTTTTTTTTTTCCTCTAAAGGAGAAGAAAGATGGAGACTTGGTTCCAGTGCTAGCAGTAAATAAATCCATGTTGAGCACGCTCAGCAGTTCCAGTTCTGTCAAATGTGCTGCCTCTATAGAGCTATCAGAGAGAATTAGTAGGCACTGGCCCTCTGGCCAAAGGCAAGTGAGAGTGGCAAGTGCCCACAGGACAAGGGTGGACGTTTTTGTTGCACAGCTGTGCACATCTCCTGGTCACACCAGGGCTGTCCTCAGAACCCAGCACAAAAGGCCTTTGCTGTTTGCCAGTGAGTGGAGGAATGTCATTAATGTGGAAAACCCTCTTCTCAATTTTAGAGGAAATCTGATACAAAGGAAGGCAGACCTTTGGTCTTCCTCTATAAAGACCCATGGACTGCTGAGCTCCCAGCAAAGACTGTATCCCTTCGTGAAGATAAAACTGCAATGACAGTGAATGATGACTGCTTGCCATCAAAAAGGGAAGATAGTCTTCTTTTCTGTGTTATGACATTCAGCAGGATTGGGTTAAATAAATTAATAAAGTTTCTTCAGCAGCACAACTAGACCCTGCTGAACCAGCCCTGTGTTCCTAGAAACCACCCCCCTTAGAAGAAGCTTCGGGACAGCCACTTTTTTTTTTCCCTACCATTTGGTTTAAGGGGTAGATGTCCCCACCTACATTTCTTCCATACTAAGCCTCTCATTACTGAATAAGAACTGGTTGCAGAAAGCAGCTCCCACAAGCTCCTTCCAGTGAGGCCCTTGGCAGACTCCAGACCCAAAGGGCTCTGTCTTAAGCACTAGCAAGGACTTGGCAGGTGCTTGGCAAACAAAAAGGTGGTATATAATGATTTCTTGTATAGGGTAGCTTTAGGCATGGAGTCAAGCCAGGATGCAAATTTTAGTTAGGTACCCACCCAGGAGGATGAAAAAGTTGAGATTTATTGTGATGACACCTTCAATTTAAGCAGAAGCCAAAGCAGAAAGTAAAGGCCAGTTGTACTGAACATTTGGGCAAGAATCATCATGCTGCATATTTCTGTTTGTCCTCCTGTCCTAGTTACTCTCCTACTGTACCCAGCATGCAAGCTAAACCCAGTCTAGCATTCCCAGCAGGCCAGTAGCAGTCCAGAGGACTAAAACAGTGGATTTCACCCCTTTGTGAAGAAGAGTAGCAAAGCATAGGTCACAGCTGACACTACACAGCAAACTTTCTGAGTCCATTTTGCTCTTGCAGTACTGCAAGTTGAAAACCACATCCTCTCTGAATGTGAGTATATGACCTTGATACTCCCAGTGTGAGGTGTGATTTCACTCTAAAACCAGAAAGACACATTTTGTCATGGCAGCTAGCAAGGCAGACTATTGATGCACAGAGGAGGATATTGATAGATGCATTTAAGGGTCTTTTACATATGGTACAAATTAATAGAAACAGAAACCTGAAAAAAGTAGTTTCCCTCTAAAGTATCTTTGCCTTCTGTGTGCATTCCATCAAATGAACAGGCTTTTCAAAAGTCCTGGGAAAAACTTATTGGCTGCTTTGAGCACTGAGATGCTTGACTGCAATGAATCATTTTCTGTTCCTTACTGGACCAGAGAAGAGGCCACTTTGTATTTACAGGATCAAAGCGGCAGAGGTCATGGTCGCCTAAGTAAGCAGGCTGTGACAACTGCACAATGGATGAATTTTCACTTGGCTGAACCTTAGGGACCGGAAACTGGCCCCGATTTTTCTTCCACTGCTACTCTAACTACCAAATCTTTCCTGCTCCCAGAATTTCTGGACCAAAATTTTACCTGGAAACAGCTCAAACATATTTTGAATATGTGATGATGATTATTATTTTATGTGTTTTCTCCTCTGCATGTCTGGCTCCTGACAGAAGAAATGATTTGAAGAGAGGGAGAACCAGGTCTCAAACTCCAGCTCAGCTTTGCTGAGCCAGTACATTCAGGTATCTTGGCCATGATCCCAATAAACATTCAGAGGTTGGATTCAAAAGGCTCAGGCCCCCAGTTCTCAACTATCCATGCAAGGGTGGGTATAATGCAACTGGATATTGCTGTCTTCCTGGAGCTGCAGCTCTGTGTCAGCTGGGGTACCCCAAGACAGACCTGTCCATGGACTCCATGCACGTTACCCAGTCCCATTCCTGGTGGACCCACATTTACTCCTGAAAGCCCTCAATATTCACATATCTATGTGAACCAAACATCCAAACCACTTTGTTTTTTGAGGACAAGGACAACATAGGCCCTAGAACAAGTGAAATCCAGCCTGATGCTATTTGTAGCACTACAACACAGGCAATGATATAGTGGTGGAGATTCAGAGAAAGTACAGAAGCCCCATCTATACATAATAAATCAGAATTATTACTCTACACATATAAAAGCAACTGTGAGCTACTTCAACACAAGTTTTACCAGCTGAGCTGGTGTCAAGAGACAGCAATGACCCATAAAACTGAGCAGCTTCAGTGTAGCTTGTAAGTTCTCAATACCACCAAGATCTTGAATCAGACACCATCTTTAGGATGTATGGCTAAATTAATTAGGCAGTCACATCACACATGTCTTTAAAATTGGCATGCCTGATATATTTTAGATTATCTGGGGACACCTGCTTACAGACAACACGTCTGAAATCTAGAACAACAACTATATAAGCATGTCACATGTCTGTTTGTTTTCATGTTCTGAAATGCAGAACAAACCCTGCAAGAGAAAACAACAAACGCTAAAGCTGAGCTGAAAGATGTCTAGAGCAGCAGGTGGAAAACTTCCTCTCTGCATCAGGTGTCTTTCATTGTATCACTGTGCAAAGAAAAGGCTGAAAGATGCAGACAGAGTTTTTACTTGCCCAGATATTTGGGTGGTGATAAACAGCAAAAAGTGACACAAAATCACAGGTTCTTAAGGAACTTTTAAACTTTTTTTGAAAGACTGAAATAATGAAACATCTACTATCATCCTCAAAGAGGAGAACTGAAGTCAGCAAACAGAGCAGCCTCAAAGCCTGAGGGAAAGGGCCAGGAGGAGCACTTGCTACTCACCAAATGAATGGCAAGCAAAGAAAAAAGTACACCTGACCTTTCAGGGAGACCTGGAAACAGCCCCAAGAGCACTGGTCATTGAAACAAAACAAAACACACAAAAAGGCATTAAGAAAACCTCACTCCAGTGGGAAGAGGAAGTGCTTTAAGGGGATTAGCTCCCAAAAAACAAAGCTCTGCTCTTGCTCAGATTGCTGAGGAGACCCAGAAATCTTCTTCTATATTGAACAGGGCTGTGAAAATGGACAAATGTTGGCAACCACTCAACAAATGATAGTAATGTGAGGTGACATCTCTGGACCTCAACAAGCCAGCACACAATTGTCTCATTTTCATGGTGTGTCAAATTAAATTTAGACTTTAGCAGTTTGCTTGTCTTGTGCTGTTACCTCCTTTCCAGAGCACAGAGGAACAGTTACAAATTTACACTGACTTTAACCTGCAAACACAAATGCCAGCCCACAAAAACAAGTGCTGAATCATTTCTTTTCCTAACTGAGACCTTTTTACCCCACTTGGTTTTCATGTAAGTTCATTTCTTCATGAGAGGCTCTCCTGCATCTCTATCACAGAAGCATTTGGGAAGAATTGCTGGGTTTGTACTGAGTAGCTGCAGGGACATTTTCTCAGCCAGGAGCCTTTCATGTTGGGCAACAAACACAGTGCCCCTTCTCCGACTGCCCTTCAACAACAACCATAGCAATCACCACAGCAACAGCCACAAACCCCACAACAGCCAGTAACCTATTTCACAAAAGTGAAATGCCCTAAAATCTTGGGATGTTACAGAGTGGTGAGGCATTGATTGGGTACAAAATAGACATCAATTTTGTCTTGGCACTCTAAAAGCATGAACATTTATTAAGTCTTCTCCACCTTGAGACTACACTGATGAAACAGTGGCATCCCAGCCACACTGGAGTCAGCTTTGATAGGACCAGGACTACATCTCTCATTCTTTTACTGGAGTAACAGCCTCTTCGGCTTTGCAAACCCAGCCCATCTGGAAGTACTGTTACTGAAACCAGACACTTTAAAAGCCTTGATACTTTTTTTGGAACAGTCATTAGGAGTCCAATGTCTTGCTGAATCAAGGCAAAAAACATCAATCCCTTCAATTGCAAAATTACTCAGAGATTTGAGCTTTAAAAATGGGAGGGAGTTTATGGACTCAAAACAGGGCCAAAGTTAAAAGTCCCTGAATCTGGTTAGCTGACTGTGTGACTTCAGGAGACCCTGAATTTGAACCTCAGATTGAACAGAGAGCACTTATATAGATGGATGAGGAAACAGAAGTATGAAAATGAAAGCAGGCAATGCCACTTCTGGGAAACTGTGTGGGGATTTTGAGAAGAGCTATCGATATGAGTGCTAGATTAGATCTGAATAAGTCTGAGTTTACCACAGAAAAAGAAGAGATGTCTTGTACCAGCTGTTCTGCTCAAGTTGGAAACACTAGAAAAATTCCCTCTGCTCGTGGTATTTTGGCACTTCTGGGTTCAGATGATTAGTACACAGAGATGAATAAAAATCAGGCAAAGACCTGAACCAGAACTCTATCCAATATCCATATATTTGAGAACTCATTGCACATGGATCAAACTTTGTAGATAATTTCAATGGGAGATGGATGTAGGAGATAAAAAAGCACAATGTTTTCTCAAAAATATTGAAAAAACTAACTCTTCTGGAACAGAATTTTTTTGTTCAAGCAGACAGAGAACTATCAAGGACCTAGTTCTGTGAAGCACAGACACACAAATCCATAAAAAAGGACTTGAGCATGTGTGTAAAATGAAGCATGTGCTTAGTTGCTCTGCTGATCAGAGAGTGTAGGTCCTACTCCCTAACAGTCATTTCCCATTTGGAAACCCTTGCCAGGAAGAGAAAGGGGAAGAAGGAGGGTTGTTTAGCACGATATTTTTAGATAGATTTTTAATGGAATATTTGTTAAGCTTTCTTCCACCCTGACTCCCCCGCTGCCTGCTGTCTGGGTTTTGTGTGTGTTTTTTTAATGGCGAGCAATGCATCACAGTGTGGCTGCTGTTTAAATATTTGCCTGAAAAAAATGTAGTCTGTGCTTAAGAAAAGTGGCTTGGCACAAACTGGACATTTTCAAACATCCATTTACCAGATGGATCACTTTGTTCAATTACAAAGAAAAAAAAGATGGTGAAGGAGTTGAAAATCGAGTGGAATGTTCCTAAGCACACAGCATTGTTTACTATCTGCATGTCTCCTGGCATCCTGTGAGAAACTATCAATAGGCTCTTCAAAAATGTTCCTTTCCTTTAAAAAGTCTGCATTTTTAACTATAATAAAAAGGCAGTAAATATATTCTACAATAGCCTGATGGAAAAATGTGCTAAAGTATTTCTATAAATCAAATGTAGCAGCTTGGCATTAGCTCAGAGGCAGTAAATTTAGTAAATTAGGACCAGATGATTTTAAAATAGAATCTTACATAACTTTCTAGCGTGATATATATTTTTTTAAAATTTAACACAAGTTTGTCTGTCTTCATAAAGTTATCTTGGCTGCTACCTGAATGTGGTTCAGTCTTTAAGGACCATATTTTTTGCTATTTATCAAGTGTAGAATGTTTTAAATATTGAAGTAAGAAGTGGAACAGATTTCTCAAAAGACAGAAAAGGCCATAGTATGTACTGATCCACATAAGGTGTGGGGTACTTTGTATCCCTGATGCCCCGACTATGTCACTCCCATTATTTTGATTAATAATAGTCTATTTCTCTTTTCATCTTCCTTTTTTTGCCCTCCTTCCCTTTTCCCACAAATTCAAGGACATGTCTCCCTCCATTACCCCCCACAGTGTTTACAGCTCCTATAAAAGCCGCTTGGTCCAACAGACTTCTCCCTCACCTATGTGCTTAGGTCAGGAGTCAGCATTGGGGACCTTCATTTCTTATGCTATCCCACTTTTGATCGCTGCACCAGAATCTCCACCTCTGGAAAATAAGGAAAATGGAATTATAAGAAGAGTCCAAGGAGCTTATGCCACCAGCTTTAGTCTAAACCTTTTGGCCCTATACACACATATATCCACAAAACCTGCTCTCCCAACACACCTTTGACTTTCACATTTCTGAGCCAACATTTATGCCACCAGACAGTCACGTCAGACCATTGCATGTATTCTGGAGGATTACATACATGTGTCCTCCATGGTCCTCTTTTTGGGCAAACACTCGGCCATACCATGGTCTTTCACTGCAGGCAACAACTTCTGGAATAGCTACTGTGGAGCCATCCCACAGCAGCTGTGCTGACTTGGGAAAGCATGACCAAGGTCCTTTCACAGTGCACACTTACTGTCTAGAGAGCCAGAACCACTCTATCTCAGAACTTTGAAGATAAAGGAGTCCCTCCAGTACCCTGACTCACGGCTTCCAGATAAACATACTCCACAGCATTATGACACAACAAAAGAGCTAAGCCCCTCCTCAAAAGCTGTAAGAACACGTGGAGACAGATCTTTACAGCTCCCAGACAGGGCTGAACTCTGAGGATGTGAGGTGTCAAATCCTGGTGTCACTTCTTATGACTCAAGCCCTCATCAGACATCTGAAGCAAACACCATGAGTCAGCTGGAATGTGAGGGAAAGGGCAAAGACAAGAACAGAGGTGTTGAAGGAGAGGCCAGCAAAGAGTTGTGCAGAACTTTCCTTTCATATGATCCCAAGACCAGTGCTTCCTTCACCCATGCAAGTATCCAGCAAGCAGAAGAATACCTGTGGTGGATACTCGTGAGGGCTGAGTTATCTGCAAGTGCTGCCTCCCTCAGCAGAGGCAGCCCACTGCGAGGAGCCAGTGAAGTCCTTAGTCCAAGGCTTGGGATGCTGCACAGCATGGGCCAAATCCTTGTCCCAGTGAAGATGAGAGAAGCTTTGCCAATGGGAACATGCTCTGTCCTTTTCACCCCGCCTTTGGCTACCCTGTTGCTGGAAGCATTCAGGGTTTGCAAATGACGGCAATGGAAAAGAGAGGGAATGGAGTTCCCACATTCCTTCTCTTCTCATTGTTTCCCGAGAGTCGTGCAACACACAGCAATGCAATGATCTTTTCTCTAAACGACACCACACTGAAATGCTTGTTAAAAATAACAGAAGAGAAGGAGGGGATTGAAAGTCAGTCATTTTCCTTTAAAGAATGATTTTAGGAGAGTAGACCATAAACAGATTTAGATGGCAGCAAAGAAAACCATTTTTGGCAGTTTTGTGGAGATGCAAATTTACACTGAGTATGAGATGAGAGTTTAAACACCAACACCCAAAGAAGAGAAAAATAAGTCAGACAGTGTGAGACATTTCATATGCTGTGCTCTGTTGTTATGGATATCAACTGATCTCCACGGATCTGTTTGAAGCAAAAGAGAAAAAAGATGATTGCTTTCCTATCTTATATCCTCCCTCCAAACACCTCCAAAAGAAGGAAATTTCCTTGAAATTCCTCAAGCTTCCAAACACATCCTAGCTGAGACTTCATGGGAAGCTGGGCAGTAAAGGCAAAACAGAACTTTCCTCTTTGTATTTTTTTTTTAAATCCCAAACTTGCATTTTATTAAAGTTTTTTTTTTTCTCCTCCTACTGGAAAAAACTGGCTGCTGGCTAGTGAACAACTACTGAGCTGATGGCCTTACCAGACCGAAATGCTTTTGCTTTGAAAGAGCTGCTGGTGAGAGATAGGGAAGAGAGAAAACATGAATATATAAAATATAACAACAGCAAATAATTTCTGCTAAAAGAAGTGTGGGAGAGATGCAACAAAAGGCTTCTAAAAACAGAAAGAACAAATATAACAAGCTTTGCAAGAAAAATGGACACAGCTGGCTAGTCCAGTCACACGACAATTCCTTGAATGATGTGTAAAACTGATGGACAAATTATGGTCAGAAGCAATTGTGTTTTTGGGTCATTTCTGATGTTTTGCCAAGTTAAAGTAGTGTGCATTTTGCAAATCGGAGGAAGGAGATTATTTAGATAAGGTTTGCTTTGGTTCTGACTCCCCAAATGGGGTTAAGACACACACATTCTCTGTCCAGAAGATTAATGGGATTTCAAGGGGTTTTATGCAGTATTTTAAATCTATCTAATATATGTGTGAGGAGTTCAACACACACCCCTCTTCATTCACCATTTTTGTAGCTTCATGTATCTGTACAACCCCCTTCCACACAAGTTCAGAGCAAAGTGCCAGCATGTGTGCTTTGAGTTGGGGCTCTCCACCCTGCCAACTGAAGGACTGGGAAGGCAGGAGGAGGGGAAGGAGAGGCAGGCAGGAAAAGTAGACAGCAGCAGGGCACCACAGACAGGAAAGAGAAAAACTGGGCGCTACTGTATTCAATAGAAAGCTTCTGGGGATGAGAGCTGCTGTGTATTACTCTGTGTGTATGTGAGAAGGTGAGAGAAGTTGCATCTCTTGAGAAAAAACTTGCTGATCCTAGTCTACAAAACTTTACCTTTTAGGGTGTCACAGGAAAGGGAACCTTTTTACTCCTGACCACTTAGTTGTCCACACTCACACTCCTGATTTCATTTAGAAACCACTTTGCAGGTGGCTTATGTGCTATTTGAGTCAGGGCTTTGTTCCCACAAACCTAGCATGTTGGATGCATGTATTCAAAAGAGCCTGGGGTGTTTCCATACCGGGCTCATAGTGCTGTGATGTGCTAGATGACCTCCACAAAAAACAAAAAAAACCCCAAACAAACAAACAAAAAACAAAAACCAAAAAACCCCAAAACAAACAAACAAACAAAAAAACAACAACAAAAAAAAAACAACCCCCCCCATCCAAAAAAATAACCCCCCCCAAAAAACCCAAACCCATACAACTCAACCCCCAGAAAAACAAACCAGAAAACCCCCAACCCAACGCCAAACTAAACCAACAAAACAAACAAAAGAAAATAAAAACTTTACTCAATTCATTCCCATTTTAACAGTTTTAATATCTAGTGGAATAATGTAACATGTTCCGTGTTTCACCCAAAGTGGGGAAAGTTCAAGTAGAAAGTTCAGGTAAAGATCTGAGCTTTTGGATGCCAGCACTATGACTTCTTACAACTGCATGAATAGCTTAACATGCCTAAGCTCTGTGCCCAAATTTCTTGTCTGAGGCAATTCCGGTTTCAATTCTGGACTCCTTTCATCTCAAACAAGCTGTGATATCTAAACATACATTTCCTCTTGAGCAACCTCCCTATATTTCATTTATCATATTTCTTCTGCACAATTGTGAACCAGAGAGAACAGAAGTCCTTTGCAGTCTCCATAGTTGTGCTATTTCTCAGTTTTTCTTAGGAAAAACAAGAAAAACTCTTTTGGCATCAGTAGGTTGAATGGCATGCATGCCACACGTCTGGAAGCAAGCTGGTATTTTTTAACCCATGTATTAAAACTATTCAGTGCTGGAGGAGAAAATAAGAGAGTATAGCCTGCGAGCACGACTGTTAGACTGGCTTGTTTGTTTGGGAAATGAATAAGCCTTTGACAGTATCTCTGGAAGGAACAGGCTAGTGTGTGCTCCATGCTGACATTCTTTTCCCTCTCCAGTCTTCCCTGCATACCTCACATTCTTCTTCCCCTCCCAAAAACATTGGCTCCTAGGCAAGCAGGCACTGGTGACCCAGTCTGCCACAGCCCTGCGCCCACCTTGAAGCCATGGGCTTCTGCCATCCCTCCTCTCACCAATGTTATCTGCACCAGTGCATGTACCAATGTTCCCAGAGCTCCTGCTTTGCCTCAGCTCCGCAAAGGGTGCACGGCAGCTCACCATGTTGTCTTCCACAAATTCCTCCCTACACTGCTGAGAACATAAAATTCCCCTGACTCAAGTGCTCTGCACCAGCCATCTCCACGGGGAGCTACTGCACAGACCTGGAAAAGCTTCTCACAGAACCACAGAATATGCTGATTTGGATCACTGAGTCCAACTCTTCACCCTGCACCGCATCGTCGCCAAGAGTCACACCATGCCTGGGAGCACTGCTCAAATGCTTCTTGAACTCTGTCAGGCTTGGTGCTGTGACCACTTCCTTGGGGAGCCTGTTCCAGTGCCCAACCATTCTCTGGGAAAAGAACCTTTTTCTAATATCCAGCTTAAACCTTTCCTGACACAGTTTCATACCATTCCCTTGTGTCCCATCACTGGGCACCATAGGGAAGAGCTCAGTGCCTGCCCCTCCTCTTCCCCTCACAAGGAAGCTGTAATTGCAGTGAGGTCTCCCCTCAGTCTCCTCCAGACCAAATGAACTCAGCTGGTCCTCATTCGCCTTTGCCTCAAGGCCCTTCACCATCTTTGTTATCTCCTTTGGATGCCCTCTAGCAGTTTAATGTCTTTTTTATATTGTGGCACCCAAAGCTGCCCCCAGCACTCGAGGTGAGGCTGCCCCAGTGCAGAGCAGAGCAGGACAATCCCCTCCCTTGCCCAGCTGGCGATGCTGTGCCTGATGCCCCCCAGGACACAGCTGCCCCTCCTGGCTGCCAGGGCACTGCTGACCCATGTTCAACTTGACATCGATGAGAATTGTATTTGTGGCCCTGATTTCCCATGCTGGAACAGAGATAAATTTACTTCTTTTCAATTTTACATTCTCTTGCTTTTTCTGCAGAGTAAGATGTGTCCCTCATGCTGTTTTAATAGTCATTCCACTGTTTCCCTCTCCCCTGTCCATTCTCCCCTGAGAAGGTGACTGCCTGCTTCTCATAACAAAGGAAAATTGTAGTGGTATTTATTCCCTGCCTCCCCTTTTCTTATTTTTAAAACTGAAGAAACTTTTCAGGTTTCATTCACTGGGTCAGGCTGGTGGCTTAGTGACAGCCAGTGCCAAAATATCTAAATTCCAACTGCCTTCCATGATTTCTCAAGCTAACAAAGGCTGGATTCACTTTCAAAACCTTTTGGGTGGGAGGACACCAGTATGTTTCTTTCTGGCTAGCATTTGAAGCAAAACAGAGAGGACAAAAGGAGCTGCATTTATTCCCCTTTTCTGAAGGAGGGTCGCTAAACAGGGCCTTGATGGTTGACTTACAAAGTTAAATGAGAAATTCCTGATGAAATACTGTATAAAATGCCCTTATCAAGAATGTGAACAGCTTTTGTGCCTTATTGTGAAAGGAGGTGGGATGCCTGTAAAATTAGTTTGTATATATTAAAGTAAATGTAGAATTCTGAAGCAAGGCAAGTGAACTAGCCCAGTGGTTAAAAGGCACCTTAGGTAAAATGGCAAAGGACAGGCAAATTTAAGAAGATAATTTTAAGTCACAATTTTTATTCTCACAATTTGACCCTGGCATTTAAATCTTATCACTACAATGACTGCTACCCATTCCTCTGTCCACCAGGATAGATTTCTCATAGTGTTAAATGGAATAGAATGCTTGCTTAAAAAGATTTCCATCCCTGGTCAAAGAAAAACAGAGCAGACTTTGTTTTGGTTTGCTGAAATTCAAAATATTCCCTTCTTTGGGTGAGAATGAAATCTTTTTCTTATTATCTCCTAGTGAGGTGGGAGAGGGAGCCTTTCTGTGCAGACAGACACAGAATCCTGCCCACGTCAGTGGTGAATTTTTGTTAATGCTCTTCTCAGGAAACAGCAGCTTTTCATCTCTTTTAACAGATTTGTCCAAGCAAGCAAATTCCACCACTCTGAGTGTGTGTACAAAACCATTCTGCACCAAAGAAATTCTATCCACTGCATAGCCACTGGACCAGCCTGGGTAACATTATAGAAGTGACAGGACATGAGGCTAAATATGACTCCTTTGCTCAGAAAGTGCAGTGGCACTAAATTAATTTGAATCCAAATCCCCTGGCCAAGTATCCCAGCAAGAAGCAATGCAGATGCTGCACAACATTATCCAAGAGATAGTTAGACCTTTGTGAAGAGGGGAAAAAAAAAAAAGACAGCTCAATGTTTCCCAAACACAGAGCTCACAGACCCTTCCTGAAAAGACTCTCTCAACTGTGAGGGAGACACTCTGCTGTGTCCCTCTTTTCTCAGATTGTGTCAATGGGGAAATGGGAACAAGGAGATTTTTGTTTGAGTAACCTTTCAGAGCAGGATATCTGTCTCGTGTTCCCCTATCAATTGTCACAAGGTGATAGCTGGCTGATGTGCTTCAGCGGGTATTCCCTTCCCAGCCTGCTGGCAGCTCCGTTTCATGTTGTATCCTGAGGGCTGCAGCAGGCCAGCCACAGAGTCCAGCTGAAAAGCAGTCCCTGCGTCTGTCGTATCACATCACCCGCTACCACCTCCCAAACACCTCAGCACCCCAGCTGGCAATCAGGAGGGCAACGGGAAGACACAGAGCAGAGACATGATTAGAAATAAAGCAAGCAATAAGCTCAGCAGGGTGGGGTATGAGAGCAGGAGACAAACAGTAGGTTGCCCAAATGAGCAAAGAGTAATATTAATTGCCTTCAGCAAAAGCAAAGAAACAAACAAAAGCCATTGACAGAGGCACAAGACGAAGTCACAGAACCCATTTGCTACTCTGCTAGAATTGCAGTGGAATAAATATGAGGCAGTGAATCAAGCCATTGCTGTGCTGCGGAGCAAAAAAGACACATTACATGAATTACCCTCCTGAGAACTTTAATAGGACCTTGTAGTTATAAATCCTGGCAATACAACTCAAGTTGCCTCTGAAACACAGACATCAGTAATGCCTGGTCCCGGCTTCCTCATCAGCAAGTTGCATTGTATAATTGAGCTGATTATCCAAGGCAACCGACTCAAAACTTCCCTAGGCTGTGCCTGAAATACAATATTACATAGCAAAGGCACAGCCGCCGCCAAGGTCACCAAGAACAGCACAGTGCTTGCACTAACCACAAACGTGCCTGCCGCAATCCCGACTTCTCACAGCAACACAAGGAGGTCAGCGGATCACGTTAACAAATCTCCCTTTCAAGGTATATCTAATCCCTGATATCTGTGATAGACCATGGAGCTCTGCCATGCTGCCAGCTCTGCTAGAAGTGTCCCACTGAGTAGGAGTGTTTCACCCTGGGGGAAATTAAAAACCCCTTCAAGGTAAATGGAGTAGGTGAGAGAGGGAGCGGGAGGGTGTGTGAATAAAATGAGCAGTGGGACTTCACTGCACAGGTGGTGTGCGATGGCAATCACTTTTTCTCCCTGTAAAATACCAGCTCTTGTATCTGCTCCTTCAGAGTTGCAAAGTACAGCTATCAAAACTGACAGACTTTGAGGCTTTCTGCCCAAAGTGTCATTCCAGTGGCATCTAAGTAGAAGTATTTAATATGAGTTATGGAGAGCAATAAAGGCAAAACAACACACACACAGGAACACTCCAACTAGAATTTCATATTAATACATCTCTTGCCTCATATTAAAATCAGTCAGGGATTTTTTGCACACGTTAAAAGCAATACAAGCTAAAACAAAAGCAGACGGCACAGCTTCTCAGATGTGCTTAGGTTTCATAATGTGACTGTAAAGCATTCTGAAAAAAACACCAGTTCCATAAAAAGTACCCCTATTGGTGGGATGACTGGAAACCAGATGACTCTGAGTTTAAATATAGGTGAAATCAGAAATATGATGTTACTTTTCTTATTTTTGTCTCCAATACTTATTTGGTTCTTACTGATGTGGTTTTACAATCCTTAATGCATTTATCTTCATGGCAATGTTGCCACGCGAGCAGATTATACAGAGCTTATTCAAGGAAGAGGATTTGGATGCTAGTCCAATAGCATGCTGACACCTTGGCCATTGCATCCTCTGTACTTAAAAGAAATTTTCTACTTGGAGTATGAACAGCAAAAACATGCAAAAAGAAAACCAGTGTTTCTTTGATTCTTAACTCTTCAATTAAGAAATGCTCCAAAGAGGTTTGCACTCTCCTAATAGTAAGCTGGTTATATATAATCACTGGAAGAATTCCTTTCTTCATTAAAATGTCTAAGGACACAGTATACAAGTGAATTTCATTCTCTTGAAACAACCCAAATTGATTTTGATGCTGCACTTAAAACAATGCTGCCCTAAACCCAGTGCATACAAAATATTATCTGTTTCGTGTTTCTTCTTGGGAAATCAGAAGAATCGTCAGCAAGAAAAAATATGGAAAGAAAGACCCAGAGAAAAACCCCTACAAGGGGTTGGAGCAGCAGCTACCACCCAGCCACAGTGGCTTGTTCTGTACTGCAGAAAGCAGGAGCTCGCTAATTTCCAAGACTTATTTTGTACTGACAGGGACACGCACCCAGGAGCTATTAGGGTATGTGCAGTCAAGAAGATAGCATAGGAAAAAAAAGCATTTTTGCATTCATTTAGCAAATTTATACAGTACAGCTACATACTTTATGCTGGAATTGGAGAATGGAGGAGATTGCAGATAAAAGTATGACATTCTTTATCAGTCAAGAAGCCATTTTAGCAATAGGATCCCTCTCTAGAGGATTAGTCACATGAGAATTTAAGGATAACACTGTGCTATGGAATGTAGTTATGTTTGTAATCTGGTAGTACAAGATTACTCTTTGCTATTTTTCCTTAGGCCACTAGAAATAGCCTTGAGTCCATCTGTGACCTAAAAATGTTGGGTAAGATCCAGCTAGGGCAAAAAGCAGAGAATTTATTTCCTGTTCCTCTAAACAATCTGGAGTATGTCCCCTACACAAAGAATCCTATTATGTGCACCATATTAATTATGCCTGATTAAGAGATCTGACTTGAAAAGCATGGAGGATCACCACACATCTATTTTCCCTGCTCTTTCTTGTTCCCAAGATACCAGAGTTAATTATTACTCTCTTCCAAATAATCCTTATTTACCATGGTCACTCTTTATAATGGACATCTCCAGGCCATTAAAGCATTCTTGGCCTCTGGTGTCTAATCAGTGTTAAAATAGCAGCCAGGCAAAGCAAGCACTTGGCATCTTGATTTGACCACAGTAGTTATAAAAGGTCATCTTTTGAGGATAAATGAGAATAAAAATAATTGCAAAGACAGGAACAAAGCAGTGTTCAGCCGCTCCAAGAGCTGCATGTGAGAAAAATGCCTATGGGAGGGATGGATGGACAAGGTTTACAGAATCACAGAATCAATTAAGTTGGAAAAGATCTCTGAGATCATCAAGTCCAACACTTGATCAAACACCACAATGCCAATTAAACCAGAGTGCCATATCCAGCTCACAGGATTGAATAACTCCACCATGTCCCCGGGCAGCCCATTCCAGTGGGTTACCCATCCTCTGGATGAAGAAATTCTTCTTATGTCCAGCCTGAACATCCCCTGGAGCAGCTTGAGGCCATGTCCCTGTTGCTGGCTGCCCTGGAGAACAGACCGATCCTCACCCGGGTACAACCTCATGTAAGGCAGTAGTAGAGAGCGATAAGGTCCCCCCTGAGCCTCTTTCTCTCCAGGCTAAACATCCCGAGTTTCCTCAGTCTCTCGTCACAGGACTTGTGCTCCAGACCCTTCCCAGCTCCTTCTCTGGAGCACTTCAAGGTCTGTCATTCAGTGAGGGGCCCAGAAGGGGACACAGGATTTGAGGTGTGGCCTCACCAGCGCCCAACACCTGGGATAAGTGCCCTGGTCCTGCCGGCCACGCTATTGCTGATCCAGGCTAGGATGCCATTAGCCTTCCGGGCAACCTGGGCACACGCTGGCTGCTGTTCAGCCTCTGTCAACCGGCGCCCCCAAGGTCCTCTTCCGCCGGGGAACAGTCGAGGCGAGCAGCTTTGAAATGTACGGGCGGGGGTCCTGGGGAGCAGGGCGGCCAGCCCCCGCTCTCCGCGGGGCTCTGTCTCCCGGGACCTCGGCGGAGGGAAGCGGCTGAAGGCGCCGCTCCCGGGCCCGAACCCGCGGACCGCCGCTCTCCAGTCCGCGCCACTCCCGGCGGCGCCACCGCGGTGCGGCCCCGGCGGGGGGCGGAGCGTGGGGTGGGGGGCGGGGCCGGCTCGTGCCCGAGGCTGGCGGAGGGGGCGGTGCTATGCAAATGAGCGGCTGAGGCTGGCGTGGCGGCGCGCGGCGGGGCGCGCAGAGCGCGCGGGGATGCGGCGGGGCGCGGAGGCGCAGCCATGAAGTACAAGGTGAGCGCTGCGGCCGCGGGGCTCGGCCGGCGGCACGGCCCGGGCGGCAGGCGGGCGTCGGGCGGCTCGGGGCTCCCCTCCGCACCTCCTGCAGGCGAGCCGTGTGCCCGCGGGCCGGCCGGGTCTCCCTTGTCCCCTCGCCTGCGCTGTGTCCAGGCGCAGAGCCCCAAGGAAGGTGTCCACGGGGAGTGAGAAGCGAGGGGGCAGCGAAGGGGACGGGCTGTGGGGACCCTCCGGATGCTGTGTGGGTGTTAGCGGTGGGGGGAGAAGGGGCTTCCCTCGCTTTTCCCGCTGATGCCGGTCCTGGGTGGCGGGGTGAGCCCGGCATCGCCGGGCGGTGTGTGGTGGCCAGGCGCGTTTGGGACAGGTACCCCCATCCTCCCCGGGAGCTCATTCACCCCCTTTCCAGACGTTTGTGGATGTTTCCATATCACGGTTCGTTCTCTTTCATGGGTCACAAGCGAGGGGGAAAAAAAAAGCCCTAATATGTCTTAAAATGGGGTAGCCTTACCCCCTTACTAGATCCTATCATCTCCTCTTATTAAATAATCGCTTTTAGCAACCTTTTACCAGAGGGGCGGCGGTTGGTTGGTTTTTGTTTTTTTTTTTTTTTTTTTCAAAAGACACAAATGTGGAGCCTTTCATCCTAATTTTACTCAGAAACGTCTGGGCAAGGTACAGAATTGCCCACGGGGCATTAGATTACAGACATACCGTAATCTTGTGTGATTGGAAAAAAAGGGGGAGAGAAGGAAAAACTTTCCTTCCCCAGCCAAAAATAACTTCAGCATCAATAAAAAGGTGATTTTGGAAATGTCACATGCTATATACTTACTTGCAGACTAAGTTGCTTTGGAAGTGAGGTCCATCTCTGTACTGAACTTAGCATAGAGTGAAAGAGTGCTGATGCTGTAGCAGTGTGTCTGAGGGGTACGAGTGATACCCAGGTAAATGTGCACAGATTTTTGTGCTCTTCTGTACATCCCTGAGCTCAGACCAAGTTTTCAGGGTCTCTCAAGCCAAACTTTGGGAAAGGTCAGAGTTAAATTTCCAAAGCTACTGCCAGTTTCTCCATGTCATGGAAAGACAAGGAAAAAAGAATTTGTGTTAGATGTGGGTTGACAAAGGTAATCCATGGCTTTGACAATTCTGATGTGAATCTGATGGCTTTTTTTCTTTTTTTTAAATTGTGTCTCAAACAACTGACTGATCTGAAGTGTGAGATAAAATTCATCTCTTCTCTTCTGTCTACTCCTCTGATCAGTCCAGGTAGACTTACACCTGCCTGTAGAAGCTGTTACTCTGAGCAGAAAACATCAGGCACTCTAGGGTAGAAGGGCAGTGTTGCTGTTAGTCCAAAGCTCACAAACTGCTTTCACATTCCCCATGGCCAAGCAACACTTGTATCCCAGTAGCAAAATAATGATCCGGCATAGTTTTACAGTGTCCTGATTTCTTGTATATAGCCCCGTGGCACTGCAAGAATAGGGACTGATAAGGTGGCTCAAAAGGAGGAAGTCTTCCCTGCTCTGTAATGGTTCCTTTGCTCTGTCTTGTGGGAATGAGCATTTTGGTTTTGGTTTGTGATTACGTAATTCTAGACAGAGAAGGCTAGACAGAAAAAGAACAAGCCATTAAAAAATAAATAAAAAGAGAAGATTGAGGGGTTTGGCCTCAAAAACGTTCTTGTTGGATTACAGTGTTTACTTTCCCTGGGAAATGTGAAGTAGTTACTTACACTGTTTAACTGGGGCAAACATTCTTAGATCTATTTCTTATCCCTAGAGTAATATACAAAGAAAGTACCTGCACATTCAGTCTTTGTTCTTTCTGTATTTTCTCTCTTTCTTTTATCTTCCTATAGGAAAACAAAAGTTTTGATTTTTTAAATTGTATGCATGAAATAAAGGTACAGAGATGGCCTGCCTGAGGACTTGCCATCACTTCTGAGGAGGCTTAGCATCCAGATGCAGATTTGGGTCTGTTTAACTGTTCCTGGTGTTATACTGGGGCCGGTCATTCCTTACTTTCATTGTGATAGTCCATAAGGCCTCATTTAAAGAAATAATTGAAATGTTTGTTATAGTTTAATTCAGAGTTTTAACAGTAGGACAGAACCTCTCTTGGTTGAGACCCTGAATACATCTCCCCATCACTCATAACTTTGCTTTCAGTGTGACTTAAACCCAAGGTAATTTCTGGTCCAGAAATCCTTTCTGCTACTCAATCTACACATTTTTTTATTCAGACATTTTTAAAACTTGTTCCCCCCCTCTTGTCTTCCATCTAAGTTTCTTTTATTGTCCACTGCACTCTTTAAGCATTCTTACATCTTAATAACTCAAGTCTGAATCCTCTGAAAAGGAAAATCCCTGTGGATTTATGCAGGTTCAGAATTTTACCTTACATATGCCTGTACACCACTGTCTATCATTTGCACACTGTGTGAAATTCAGTGATTATGTAGCTATTTAAAGCAAAGACAAAGCTGAGCCCAGGCCAGGTCCTGTTGTCCCATTCATGTACTAGTTAAATGCCTGAGAACACAGAAGTTATTTTAACTGAGATATGGAAAGCATGACAAATACTTGTGTTGGTTTGGAGCATTTCTTAGCCCTACTTGTCTAAAAGCTGCTTTCAGAAGCTGATTCCTGTAGGGGTGCAGTTGCATGAGGGCAACTCCTCAGTTCTTTGATGACAGCAGCTTGCTTTTGTGCTAAATCCCCATGTGCAACAAAACTGCATCCCATCAAGTTCTCACAGGACTCCATTCCAGGAGGAAATCCAGGAGGTAGGGTCAGCCTTTTCTGAAACCAAACCCAGGCTGTGATTCCAAGGATGGAGCAGTTACAGCTACAATATACT
This sequence comes from Lanius collurio, assembly GCA_020086605.1. NCBI lineage: Eukaryota > Metazoa > Chordata > Aves > Passeriformes > Laniidae > Lanius > Lanius collurio. The sequence continues at coordinate 20,329,507 of JACBWW010000011.1, read as the reverse complement.
GTTTAGGAACAGAAATGCCAGTGGTTTGCCATGATCAGCGAAGGACATGGATGGGAGAGGGTATGTCTGGCCACCAATTCCAATACTCTTATCTCAAGCAATAAAAGTGCAACGTAAGCAAAAGGGAGAAGACATTATCATAACAAGGCTTTTGTAGCTTGGTGGCTGTTCATATGCAAGACAAAATGAGAGGGGGAAGGAAGGAAGAAAAGGGGACTCATCTGTTTACTAAACTTCCAAACAGTTAGTGAAAGAGGAGAGAAAAAAAAAACCCTACATTCCTTACCTCATTTAAGCCAAAAGGAATGACGTAGATGTAAAGTATGAGGTCTTGATTATCTATTTTTAGATAATTTGTTGGGCAAGGAAGAAACCTAAATAGGGTTCGAAATGCCTGCCATTTGTGCTAAGGCACAGTCCTGTAATATATAGACTTGATTACAATGTCTGCACGCCAAGACAAACAAAATAGTGTCCCTGGGAAGAAATACAATATTCCCAACCAGAAGTGCTTGTGAAAAGCTTCTTGTAACCCTGGCAATGAAAGACTTTGAGTCTTGGACCATGTAAAAGGAAAAGAACTGTCTGTACTTTTTTAACCAAATCCTCTCTGTTCTGTTTATTCCTCATTCCTTTTTGTTTCACTTTTTTTTTTCAGTATCCCAGCAATCACAAGGTAGCAGTCAAACTCAGAAGTAAATAGGAACTGTAAAACCTTGTAAAATGTAGTAGGAGAGGAACAAACTAACAAGGGGAAAACCTGTCCAAGGCTGTGGAATCTCTCTTACTGTCATGAGTTTCGAATGGAGGTTTCATAATTTTTCTTTCATCTGTGCATGTGCAGGGTGAGATGGCTGAGGTCTAGCAGGGTCAGGCCCAAGTCAGCAGCAGCACTAGTGAGATATAGCCAAGATATAGCCATAGTGAGATATGTCCCCTTCACCTTCAAAGCTTGGAGGGCCACTGTCATTCTCAGATTGCAGCTGTAGCCTTTGTGTGCCCTCCTTCCCCTCCCACACCCCCCTGTAGATTTATGTCTGTGTACTTAATAGAGGGGAGTTGAGAAACTCCCACAACTGTGTCCACTTGCCCTACCAAAGTCTAGGTAGGATAGCAGAGTGCTTTCTATTCTGTTTTACAGATGGAGCTGCTGAGGCTTAGGGATGTTACAGGGTTTGTTTCAGAGGAAGAGGAGAAGCCATCACAGAGCATTACAGCCAATAGCATGCAGGGGTTTTTGGCGAATTTCTAAACTTCTATGGTTTTTATGCTATCAACTTCTCCTGAGTAATGTAGCTGTGAATCTATTTAATAAGAAACTGATAGCCTAATCTGTCTCTGTCCAGTAGTTCCTAGTATTTGATGGGGAAACAGAACTACCAGATGAATGGTCTTCCTTATTTTTTTTTTTTTTTGATAGTTCCAATTCAGTTTGACTCTAGATAATACAAGAGGCATTGGATACTTGTCTGGCGATTTTACTCTTGCTTTTAAGGTCCTGCTAGAGGTTGCAGGTTGCATATTAAACTATTACTTGGCCTTAAGGTATCTTGACTCAACTCTACTGGTTCCAAACAGTGCCATGTGATCAAAATACCTCATCGAGGGGGACCTATCAGATCAGAGAGCAGGAAAACTGTCTAATAGTAAGACTTTATGGAAACATCTTCTGCAAAGGAAAAATGAAAGCACTTTTCAGTGGTTATTGTCTTAGGCTGCAGAACTCTCCTGTTTTGCAGAATATAGGCTAGGCTTCGGGGAAGTCTCATGAAGCATTATTGTGAATTTGTTAAAGTGCTGGAGCACACTTCCTAAGACTGCAGACAAACTCACCTTTGGAATTGTATCTTCTCAAGCCCAGCAACAAGTGGCGTTAGAAGACAATACTTGCACTGATAGCTGATCACTGAATGCTGAACTCCTGTGTGTGGTGCCTGACGAGAAATTTGTATTCATGTGTTGCCTGTGCTCCATTTTAAGTACCACAGTAATTGCAACAAGGCCAGGTGCATCTAGTGCATACAAAAAAGTAGGAAACCAGGAGCATAGAGCTTCCTAATTGTCATATTGCTGTTACCAAATGTGTTAGGGCCATGGGAATGCCTTCTGCATACGAGAGATGCGCTTAGGTCACCTAAGGTCCAATGTGAAGTAGTTTTTGTCTTGCTTGTTTTATTTGGACTAACTTATCACAGCATTTAACTACTTAAATCCCCTTCATACTAACAACAATTTGGACCTTGGGAGACAGGTGGGTTCCTGAGTTTTAATTTAATTTTTAAAGCAACATGAGTGCTTAAGAGGAGTATGCACAGTCTCTGCCTTGGCTGCAGCACTTTTGGAGGACCCTTATCTTGTACTGCTCCCATTTCTGGCTGCACTTGATGGAGACAAGTAGCTGAACTTCTTAGGACACTGAAGTCCACACGCCTCTGTAGGAACCCACTTTCAGTGACATTTGGAATTGTAAATGTGTAAGTCACTTTTCAAGAGGCTTCTTTATGTAATAGATGCTCTCTGAGCATCCATGAAAGCAGTGGACATCTACCTATTGGAGCAGTACTCTGGTCCCTCTAAAGTGCTTTATGCCAAGCCTTCAGTAGGCTTGATCAGATGCTCATCTAGGAGTGTACTATGAAAATAATACTGATGGCAGGTATTGAGCAATATTTAAGTCAGGCTTCTGCTGAGTAAAGCTGCATGAAGAGGTACTTCTGCCTGTAAATGGCTGCAGCTCTCAGCATCCATGAAGCTGGGTCATTTTATAGCAGCGCAGAGTGCAGCCTCTGCATATTATTGCCTGATTATCACAGCTAGCTCTTGGCAAGTGCCCGTTTTCTTTTGCCTTTTGGTCTAGACATTACAGTAGTGGAAACTGTCTTAATTTTAAGGAGCTCATTTTTCCACAGCAGATTTGGACGTAGCTTGTGTTTGACATGAAACAGGGCTGCTAAAGCTATAGTTCACAGTCCTAGAAACACAAGTGCATAGCATGACAAAAATTGTACTTTTTTTTTTTCTCTATAGGGATGAGGCCAATTCTCGCCTTTCTATTTTTGTGTTGGTTTTAAAAACACTTTCTTCACAGTCAGAGTGGATCATCCTGCCCGGAAAAGGAAGAGTAATAAGAATGGGTTTACTCTACAGGAATGCAGTCAGCACATCAGAAGCACTTTCTTAAGCTGGCCTCATCGACAGCAAGGTTGAAAATTTTAGCAATAGCAAGACCACGAATCATTTCTTAACAATAAATCTTAAAAAATGCTGAAGGAGCCTAGGAGTAAATCTCAGTTCTTCCAGTGACCTGCTTAGTTGCAGACAGAGAGAGGAAGACACAGACCATAAAAACCATCAATTATTCTCTTTCTAAAGAAGTTTCTGATCCAAAGGGTTAAGTACAAGACAACTAGAGGTGTGCACTCTGTTTAACATACAGCTTACAGTAGGTAGGGTCATGAATGTCCTTGTCCTGTGGACTTTATAGCCAGTTAAAATACTTAGGGTAATAAACCAATTTTTACTGCTATGGAAGGATGTAATTAACAAGCAAATATCTTCTTTTGTTTTCTCTGTCTCTTTTTATACTGTTTTATTTTGTTTGCAGCCCAGGAGCTGCCCAAACCAATCTCTCACATGATCAAGAATACAGTTGAAGTTGTGTTTCAGCCTGAGACTGAGCACAGTAACCAGAGCTGCTTAAAATGCACCTACACCTTCACCATCCCTCTTCTCCAGGGGTATGCCTACCCCAAAAATGTCAGCTTGCCAAAGTCGAGCTGTTCTGGGAGGCTTGTTGACTTTTGACCGCTGCCCTGTAGAATGGAGATGATTCTGACTGGACCTGGCAAGCATCAGCTTCCAGCCAGGCTTGGCTTCCCTGGAATTCTGATTCACAGACAATGTGCTCCCTGTCCCACCAGCCTGCTGAGGGCTGGAAGAAGCCTGGAAAAAGGAGTTCCTGAGCTTGTTTTTCTTTAGTAAACTGGACTGTCAGAGCATCCCAAGTTGTAGTTGCTGTGTAGTATTCCAGATGGTGACACTAAATTGACAGAGTAGGATGGCTTTCCTTTCTAATGAAATTTTTTCGAGAGACTTGGGGGAGGAGGAGCATGTCCTAGTTCATCTAAGTTCTAGATTAAAAAAAAAAAAAAATCCTACTTTTCAAAGCTGAAGACAGACAAGTAAGTTGGTGGCAGTAGTGAGGTCCTATGTCTACACAGCTATGGTTTCTTGACAACCAAGTTGTAATTGTTTCCCCAGAGCTGCAGAAGGAAGGGTTAATTTTGGGTTTGGGTTGGTTTTTTTTAAGTAAGCTTTGTCTGGGAGAAGACTGCTCACAAATGCCAGAAAATGGAAAACTGAGAACTCAAAACACACGTTTCGGGATTCTTTCTTTCCATACTTTTTTTTTTTCCCTTCTGCTCTGCTTCTTCAATTCTTTAGCATTTAACATCCGATCTCCTTTCATTAAGTTTTTAATTGCTTGCCTGAGGGAAAGAGGTTAAGTTTTACATCTGCTTTTTGATTTTGGTGTACTGTGGTTTAATCACAGTGAGATCATATTTACTCTAAGGGTATTGTTTGCATGCTTGATTTTTTTTTTTTTTTCTCTCCCTGTTGATGTCACAAAAGGCACACAGCCCTCAGACAGATTTGAAAAGCCCTTTTAAAGTCATGGAACGAGATCACACCCTTCCTTGGGTGGGGGGAAAGGAAACCGGTTACGAGGGTGAAACATATACAGAAAACTTAGTGAGTTAGGTGTGGTGGAATTTCCCAAAATATTAATAGATCTTGAAGGTAAGTCACGGGATGTGGTTTGTGCTCCCAGGTGGAGCAACGACGATGGTATTTCGGTACTCCTGTAGAACCCCGGGATCTCAGGGGGCAGAGGAGTAAGAGGAATATGCCATCAGTGGATCCGTGCTCCGCCTCCCTGTAGATGTTTCACGGCGTGCTACGCCTGTGATGGCAGCAGAGCGGGGTGGGCAGTGTGACGGCCCAGCAGCGGCGTGCCCTAGTGCCAGGCTGTTCCGCAGGGCTGCGTGACGGAGCATCACCTGGCCGTGCCCTGCTCCGGCGGAGCGGTGCCCGCCGCGTCCCGCTGCGCAGGGAGCGGGAGCGGCCCCGCTGCTGTCACACCCGCCCTGCGGGCGCTCCCGGCACCTCCGGGGCTCCGCGCCGCTCCCGTGGCCCTCCGGACACAGCACGGCCCTGGCTGAGTCGGAAACACCTCGTTTAACATCTAGGATATTATATTTCTGTGATTACCTTGGTAATGCCTCTCACCCCCTCTGGCTAAAAGAAAACTGGGCGAGACAAAAAACTCAGTCAACAGACAAAAGAATATCATCTGAGCAAACAAAGAAAGCCTGGCTTTTTTTCCTTCTTGCCAGTGTAGCATTATCATTTTGTTGCTCTCAATAGATACAGAGCCAGAGTTCGTTCTTTTCAACTCACTTTTCTATTGTGAAACATCAGGTATGGCAATAAGCTGATGCACTCAGTGCAGAATAGTGAAATATTTTATTCACACAGGCCAGAGCACCAGTTAGGGTCTTTGTTCTAACCTTCATTTTCACATTTTTCCTTTTTTACTTCCCCCTCATTTTTTCTAGCCTCCTAATTCCTTATTTCGCATACATTTGGATTCCCTCCCAAGCTGCAGGTTCACTGCTTTGCCTCAGTTTTGCAAACTATTTTGCAAACTACTTACAAAAAAGAATGGATACACAAATATCTCCTATTTACTTAAAATGGAGCAGCTATGGTGAAACAAAAACGATTCTCAAAGCAGAGCGCTTTCAGTCTCTCACATGTTTATATCACATTTGAATCCCAGTCTTGAGTGAACCAGTGGACCTGCAGCATCCTGAGCAAGAGTGTGAAGTGCCTGAGCCCTAGCTAGTATGCCTGCCCTGCTTGGTGTAGTATTGTGTCTGCAAAAACTGGCAGTGAATATTCCAGAGCATGACAGCCATAGTGCTTACTTTGGCTTGCTCAAGTGTGGTCCAGTAAGAAGGGATATTCCTATTTTTCCTCCTTAACTTTTTGTGTAACTTGTCTCACTACCAAAAAAAAAAAAAAAAAAAGCCAGACTGAGCAAACTCTGAAAATCAGGCCTCTCAGGTAGACAGAGGGGCTGGGACAGCTTGGGGGGACACTGAAATAAGGCGCTCACCTCTGTGCCCTGCAGAATGAAGGTTTTCCACATCACAACCTCCAGGCAGCGTGGTGTACTTTAACATGACTGACAGCCTCTGTTCCAGAGATCCACAGGACTAGAGAGTAAGGATACTTAGGGTGAAGACCTGTCCCTAGGGCTCTGCGGGGGCTGTTGGCTCATAGCTCTCTCGTTAGCTGTGAAGCCAGTCTTCCAAATCTTGGTGTGAAAAACTGCCTTAATGTCCATCCAGCAGGACCTGTAATTGTTTGGGTGAGTAGTGCTTGACCAGAGAATTATCTTTGCTAAATGAAAAACTTGAGAGTTTTGGTTTTAGAAAGCAAGAGAGTGCCTGGAGAGTAGAACTATGGTCTTTGCCTGAGGAGTGAACTGAAGCATTGCTGTGGTGAGCATTTGCAACCGGGCTGCTTATTTTGTTGTCAGCTGAGAGCTAAGGGAGCTCAGAGTTCCCAGAGCTGGGCGCAGGCTGGCTTGAATGCTCAGGGCCTTTCCCCTGCTGAAGCTGCAGCAGCTGTGACACCCTGCTAGTGCAGAGGCTCTTTCATACATGCTGTGGTAGCATTTCCTGCCTTCCCTGCGTAGCAGAGAGAGACATCATCTTGAGATGAAAAGCAAGAGTCTGCGCACAACTTGTTGCTGGCAATGAGTTGTTTCAGGTCTGCACATGGATGGGGGCTGTTACGGCCAAGGGGTGCCATTTCATTGTCCACTCCTCATGTCACTGCCCACAGGGACATGTCTAAGAACGTGCCAGCACAGCTTTGTGTGTACCAAGGTACTGCCTTTGCTGTTCATAGTGCCTTCTTCCAGGTTTGAGCAGACCAGCAAAAGACTTTTTTCAAAGATGAATGTCTTATTCAGTGACCTCTGCCAGCTTCTATTAAGTAGCCTTTGTGATAAGTTGCTTGTTATAGATAGACCTGTTACCTACTGTGCCTCAAGAGTTACTTTCCTGGCCAACACAGCACAATGAATGCTTTATTTCAGGGGCAGTGACACTGAGAAATAGAAAAGGAGATGGGAGCTGAAAAGAACTAAAGTTAAACTGTCCAGTGGCTCTGGCACTGAAACCCTTCTGTCAGAAGGCACAACAGAGCTAAAATTTCCCTCTCTTCTACCAGTCCTGCTTGTAGGCAAACTGTGTATTTCAGAATAAAGCTCACTTTTTACAGGGTTTTCAGCTCAGTTCTTTTATCTCACAGGCAGATCATTACTGTTGGGCCTAATGCAGCCCTACAAGGGTATGTAAATGCTTAAGCTTACTTTGGAATAGCAGTCATTAATTTTTAAGAAATCTAAACCATGGGAATCTGTATCACAAATATTATGTGATGGACAACTAAAAGTGATCCAACCAAAACTAAGCTACTGGTTTGTTCACAGACATTGCCCCCACCTTTCCTTCCTTTGTTCCTCCCTTCCTACTCCCAAGCTAGCTAAACATAGCAGAGAAGCTGTTTCTCATTTTAAGAAGCAGTTTGTCCAATAATAGAAAAAAGGGGTCCCACCCTCTTTTAGTGAAGAGCAGAGGCGATTTTCCCAGTTCTGTTTGCACATAAACTCTACGTACAGGAAGCAATATTAAAAAACAAGACAAAGAGGAACAAAACAGTACACCTCAGCAGCCAAGCATGGAGCAGGGATCAGTATCCTCATACTGCACCTCTGAGGGATGCAGCAGAAATTCTTCGAGCTTATGGTTGGTTGAACCTTTTCCTCGAGTGTTCATTCATTGTGGAGCTGGCTGAGAGAAGTGGGCAGCCCTGTGCCGGGAGCTTGGCACCACTGCACTCGGCCCTTAAAGAGACCATTGTGTTTAATCTCATAGCGTGTAATTTATTATTCCTGTGTTTGCTTCCATGGCTCTGGGCACCTCACACACTCTCGTTACCCACGTCACTGGATGTGTTTACTCTTACAGAAGTGGTAGATGTTTCCACTGCTCTTTTTAACTCTTGCCTCTTCCCTCTTCTGCCACTTAGCCTCATCAGCAAACACCCTCTTCATCCTCCAGACTATGAATTACAGAATTCTGTGAATTCCCTTCACTGCAGAGAAAGCCATCCAAGACAGATCATGATCTTCAAAGTATTTTCATGTGTCTTCATCCAGCTGCAGACTTGTTAGCCATCAATTGCAGTAGGCTAAGGAGAGAGTAGACATTTTTGACAGTTCTGTAACAGACCTCATTTATGCAGCTGAATTTGGCCTGTAGTTCCTTCAACATCTGAGAAGAAAAATAGTTTACAGAGTCTTATTCTTTTAGCTTGGTTTCTGCAAGTAGAACAGCTAACAGTTTTCAGAGCAGCATCTTTTGCGGGTTTCAATGGGACATGCATCCTAGATGCAAAAGAAAGAAAAATCTAAGGCATGCAGAGAATACAAATGGCACCTTTCCAGCTTTTATCTAATGGACTTTAACTGGTATCAAAGGAAACATCAGACAGAAGCTTCAAACCTCAGGTTCAGTTTACCTAGAGAAAGGTTGAAAGCTTTACTTTTGTCTCCTCCAGTGTAGAAAGTTGGGACCATGGTTCCTGTAATCTGCGTTTAATCTAGAAAGTATCCATTTCAGTTCCAGTTCTTTAGACAGTTTCTGACACATGACATCAGCAAAGTCTGCTGAGGCTTTTCCTGCAGCATGTTCAAGCTAAAATCCCCAGGCAGCAGTCACTGGGGCCGGGCTCCCTTTCACTTTGACCTACTGACAACTGAGATAGCACTTTGTTTAACAGAAGACTGGAAAACTTCTGGTTTTCAGTGATTTTACATAAGATGCTTTCTACTGCGCTCATGAGCCCGAGGTTAAGAGGAATTTAAGCTTCTTGAGAACAAATGTGGGGGTTTTTTGTTTTGCCTGTACAGAGCGTTAACATGGTGGGGGCCTGACCCTGGCTTCAACTTCCACACATCCCAGTATTGCTAGCAAGGCTTGAGGACACAAAGGCTGAACTGAGTCTTTCCAGTCAGCCATTAGTTGTAGAGAAGCACTCCTTACTTGAAGTATGGCTGCTGTAGCACGAGGGCCTCAGGAGAATGGAGCTGCTACACAGAGACCACAGGTACTTTTGGCTTTTGAGGAGGGCTCCACTGCACCTATCACGTAGTTAATTTACCTGGACCAAAGGAGAGCAGCGGAGACTTCCATCCATAGTCTTATTAAAAGAAAGTAGTAGCTGCCAGTATCTTCATTTTATGAAGTACAGCTGATTTCTATAACAAAACAAAAATTTTTCCCTATCTAGCATCAGGTAGTTTTGCCTCTGGCTTTACAGAACCTGAATTGGTTGTTCTGCATCTGTATCTCTCCTTTTTTTTTTTTTTTTTTTTTTATTAGGAATATAAAGGGACTTCTGTGCAACTTAGCAGTTGTGAAAACAAGTTCCAAGACAATTTTCTCATTGCCCTTTCTCTATTGCCGATTTGTCTAGGAAATGGCCAAAGTTTTTTTAGCATTTAGTCATACAAAAAGGTCACTGCTGTGCCTTTGTCTTCTCATATAAGATCTTAGTGCTTACTTGGTGCTGGTTCTCAGACAGTTGAGTGGACAGATCCATGCCTCCTCAGAGCAGGTCCAATTAATTTCATGTAACTGGCCCCAGTCTCTTGAGCTGGTGAGGCCAATGAGAAGGAGTATTGAGATAAGGGCTATGATGCCCATAGAATCAAAAAATTACTCAGATTTGTCAAATCTGTGGAGATAAGGCCCACAAGTGTTGAGAAGTGTCTTTGATCAGAACTTCTTTCTGTGTGGAGGAGCAGAGTACCATCTTGATCACCACAGCAGGTTAAAGGTACCTCTGTGGTTTCCAGAAGCTTTCCTGGAGGCCTTCTGTGGTCACAATTTCATTTTTCTCAAAACTGATTCTGCTGACTCAGGAAAGTGATTTTGACACTGTTTCTAAAGCAATCCTGTGAAGGAAGAATGAAGTCAGGGAAATGCTCAAAACACAGGTCTGCTTAGCAGGAGCAGTGCCTTTGCTGCTGGCACCAAGCAACAGGCTTAGTGTTTCTGGTCCCAATGCTTATTTGGAGGAATATTTTGCCTGCTTCACTGCCACATCAGTGACTGGTGCTGCTGGCGTGGCTCCGGGCTATTTAAAAGGCCTTGGGGAAACGCCTGTGAAACAAGTGGCAACCAATTAGTATAATTCACATACTGGTGCCTGAGTTAACACTGACAATTAGAATCTGAAGCTGTTTGCAGCAAAGAAGTTCTTGAAGCACATCCAGAAAGTGTTAACATGCTAAATGCCAGGTGGTGAGAAGGTCACTGGGACAGAGATAATGAGCAACTGGAAAAAAAAATTCACATGGGAACTTTTATCTGCTCTAATTCTACCACCATTTCAGCTTTGTTCTGAGAATTGCTTTGCTGTAGAAGCTAATCAAGTTTTTCAAATACCTTTAAACACCAAAGTATTGAAAAATATGCATTTATCATTGATGTAGCCTGCTTGGTTTGCCTCCCCTGCCCAACTGTACTCTTCCTCCTTTAAACAATTCTGTGAAAGTCTTCTGTAAGTTGCACAGGCTCAACTAGTCCCATAAGTAGATATCCCCTGTGAAAGACATGCTGGAAAGAAATGCAGTCAAGATAAGAGATTGGCTTGAATATTCTGATTAGGCAGGGGCTTTTGTTTATTGAGCTCCATGGACTCAGCTAAGCAGCCTGGTCGACATGGCAAGAGCATAGAGGAAGTACTCAAGAAGAGTCCCCTGGTTTTGACCATGCTTCAGTAACAGTTTTACAGTCCTGCCAAGGCATGGACAAAAATTGCTCCCTTCTTTATCTATATTCTCATTTCTTAGTATTGTTGACTGATGAGCTGAGTAGATGTGCATCAGAGGGGATGGTGGGCCCCAGAGCCGCTGTTTACATGGCAGTTGAAAATGGCAACCCTGCTTTGCCAAGCCGAAGCTTAATTTATACTGGCCTTACTAATGATGCTGATGAAAGGCAAAGCCGGTGTTTCTCATACGTTTGAAAGCTGATCTTCCATTCAGAGAAGAGGAAACTGATCTTGTGCGTCCCATTTCAACACTACATGTCTTGGGAAATGCAAGTTTGCCTACCTTTTATGTGACATCTGAGCTTATCCCCCTTCCATCCACCACTCAGCCCTGCACACAATCTGCTGCACTGAGCAAGGTCAGATGGAAGTCTCTGTCTCAAGGAAGCACAGGGATGGTGGGAAAACATCAGTGTGTCAACAAGGAAAGATATAACAAGTGAAGGATGATTAAAAAAAATGTTCTGATATGTCCAAGGAGGAAGGTAAATAGGACAGATAAAAACACTAAACTGTACTTGATGCTATTTGTTTGACAGAGGAAAGACAAATCTTTGACAGCTGCATATCCTTTTTGGTGGATTAGCACCATTTCAGTTTGTGTACTGCATCCAAATATTTCAGATTGAACACTCCAGATCCAGGGCTCTGTGTATTTTTTCAAGTGCTTGCAATTATATTATAACCATCTCTGCTGACTGCCTTCACTGAAAATCAGGCAGTCATGGAGCAGCTGTTTCCAACACATCTGGAAATATCACCAGAGCCAAGAAATTGAATCTTCATGGCCTTTTTGAGGGGTCTTAGAATGCTAGTGCAGACAGCCTGCCTACTTTCCATTGAATATCTTGGCCAGTTACTCAGAACTGGATGTGCTATACAGGCCCGCAAAGAAAGAGGAAAGGGAGGTAGTTCCATCTGTGAGAGGAGGTGGTACTTATTAGTAACACATCACAGCCAACAACCTTACATCAACTCAGAGCTGGCTTAAAACTTCGTAGCAGAGGTACTGCTGGGAGTAGGACCCTGAGAGGACAGAGGTGAGGGCAAACTGCAAAGCCTGCCTGAAACGCAGGGCAAGTGCTTGGGAGTAGAGCTGTGTGAAGTTCCTCCTGTTAATGGTACTGCTCCTCTTGACATAATCAAGCAAAATACATCTAAGAGTGCTTAAAGTATGTTGACATAAGTCAGAGACACTCCTTGGCTGCCCTAGGACTCCTCCTAAGTTACACACAGAAGCACTTTATGGTGTTGGTTGGCAGCTACAGCCTTACATTCTTTGACATTGTAACAGGCCCACAGAGGTGGGTTCTGCTTCCCTCATGGCACAGGCATGACCCCACTTGAAGTCACTGGCACATTATTTTTTCAAATTATATTTTTCTCTTCAAGATCTCAGAGGATTCATAGGAACCGTGTTCTTTGAAGCTGTTTTGGACATTTTTTTTGTGGTAGTGGTTTTGAGGCAGCAGGGGAGGAAGTGTTTTACCTATTAAGCTACTGCTATGCTGTGGTGTGTCCCTGAGGAAGTTTGCAGAGAGTGAAAAGGCACAAAGCTACATGCAAAGATGAGCATTGTAGCTCAAAACCTGTGACATTTTGTCAGCTTATATTTTAGATAGATTTTCTTACCCGGTGGTCTAAAGATCCTTCACTTTAAGGCACCTGCAGGCGTCAGCTAAGAAAAGCCAGGCCACTGTCTTTACACTAATGGGATCTGCACCTCCATGGAAAGTAGTTTGGGACCCCGCAAATGTAGAAATGTTTGGCAAAAACCACTCTGGATTACTCATTCCTTGTGAGTCTTGTTCAGGGTTTATTTTTAATGGCAGCTAGCTGGCCGTAGCAGTACACAGTGCATGTTTGTGGGGAAATCAGTGTCAAGAGATGAAGGTACAAGCCCCTCATTCACAGGAAGAGCACCTCAGTGCCAAGAGCAGAACTCTCCTGACTTTCTGTCTGTTCAGGTGACTAGGCCGTATAAAGAGCTTCTATCTCAGCCACTGTTACTGGAAAATTTCTCACTACTAGTGTTGCTAATGCATAAGCCTCTCATTTCTCAAACTTGGGACAGAGGAATGCTGTGCTGAATGATCTTCCATGTTATTTTGATTTCCTGCACACTTATTTTTCAAATTCAGTTCTTATCACCTAGAATGTGCTTGAAGATACAGAAAAATTGTATGTTGATTTGCTATTCTTGCCCTTCTTTCTCCACAGAATCTTATGGCAAGAGCCCTGTATGACAATGTCCCTGAGTGTGCAGAAGAGTTGGCCTTCCGCAAGGGAGACATCCTGACCGTGATAGAACAGAACACCGAGGGCCTGGAAGGATGGTGGCTCTGCTCCTTACACGGCCGGCAAGGCATCGTCCCAGGCAACCGTGTGAAACTCCTGATAGGTCCCGTGGTACAGGACAGTCCCTCTGGCCAGGATATGCCCAGCTCAGGATTGGTGAATCAGCCCTTCAACCACCAGAAGATCTACCAAGTGCCAAGCTCACACGCCTCAGCACGGGACCCTGTCTACCAAGTGCCACCTTCCCACCAGAATCAGGGGATTTACCAGATACCCACTGGTCATGGTCTGGTGGGACAAGATATTTACCAGGTGCCACCCTCCATGCAGAGGTGTATTGATGGTCCAGCTGTGACTAACAAGGTGTGTGCATTTCCTCTTACTTGATAGCTCCAAAGCAGCTCACTTGTGCTGAGAGAAGTATGTGATCTCAGGTTCCTCCCAGGCTGCAGCACGTTTGGCCTGTGGCGTTCTTGCATTTATGTTCAAAAGAGCTGCTGCAGCAAGATGAACTCTCCCACTTATTAATAAACAGTTACATCATCTGCCCAAGTAAATTTTGTTTAATTAAAAATTATATACTGTCTCGCTGGAGAAGTCCCAGTGGGTCTAAACTACAAAGAGGAGTCAATGATTGATGAGACAAGGGCCATACTTGTAAATGGGAGGGAACAAGAGGATGGTGATAATGAGGATGATACTGAACCTAAACCTTTTAGAGTGCATTTGATGTTTATCTGCAGTTAAATTTCTTGGTTGACAGTGAGAGCTGCTGCAGCTCCATGATGCAGCCATTACTGCAGCAGCTGAGAGCTCCCAAGGCTCCAGTGAGAAGCATTGCATTGTGTGGGTCCCCCCTTATTCCTGATGTCCTTCTTAAGTTCTCCCCATCTTCTGCCATTCCCTCATTTTACCTTCACAGAATACCTGTCAGGTACCCTGGTACACACAGTGCCAAGTACCCTGGTGACTGAAAAGGATTATGGAAGATACCCAAGGAAGGAAAGAAATTCTTTTGGCCTTCCAGGCCCCTTATTACAAAGCCAAAAAGAATTTCTTACAGTCCTTCATTCCCAGTTCAACAGTTTCAGATATCAGCATCCGCCTTACCTTTAGAGCTTAAAGCATAGCATTAATATCCAATTTATGTAAGCAGATGATGTCTCTGTCAGGAAGTTCTTTACTGGTTTAGACTTTCATCTCCTAATTTAGATTGGCAAGACTGTCTGTTTTGTGTTTTTCCCCCACATCACCCGCAAGTCTGCCTTTTTCATATCAGGCCTTTGGAAGACATCTTCTAGTACTTTTATTTCCTTGTTTAATTTAATTTCCTTTGATAAGAATAAATGGACTTTTTGCCTTCTGAGCAAGAGAGAAAGATCTGTGAAACCATTCCAAGTAAATTTATAAAGAGATTTGCTTGCTCAGCTTTTCCACAGTTACGCTTTATAGGCTGTGCAGGAAGATAATATGAGAAAATTGCACTTGCTGCACAGGCAGAGATAGGAGCTTTGTTGGAGCAATTACATGGGTTTTCTTGATAACTCTCATATCTTTTCTCTCATTTTCTCCTTTCCCTATAGACTACATACAGTGAAATCTTTTCCAGGGGCAGCACTGTTTTCCTGTCCACAGTAGATACCCTCTGAGGTAGTTAGTGATAAATAGCCTGTTGATGGGGCAGCAGTCCCAAGAAGAGATCTCATTTTTGGGTATGGCTGTAGGAAACATCTTAAAGCACTGTTCAGAGATGCCTCAGCTATCCAGCTTGGGCACAGGAGATGCACCATACAGCAGCTCTGCACTAAGGTCTAATACCTTGGGAAAGCCCAAGGTATTAGTTTGGAATGAGCACTATGTATCTTCATTTTAGGACCTGACTTGCCTAAATGACTATTAGGATAGTTTGCTTAGCATAATGAATGTGTGTTTCTACTCTACACAGAAAGAATTTTCCAACTGATTAGAAGTTTCTTCTCCCTCCTCCCACCCTCTCCAGCTCCAATGAAACTAACAGGACATTTTGCATAAACCTGTTTTCTGCTACGACTGTGTTTCCTTGAAACACCGAGAGACTGAGATATTTTGTTTTAGTTTAAGTGCAAAGTTCTTGTTGAGGTGCAAAAATCAGAAGCAGTAAAGCACCTGCTTTCTCCAAGTTTCTGCCTAGAAATTTTTTCAGCAACCTTGATTATGAATTTTTCTGAATTCAAGTCACCTTTAGAAAATTAAGATTATCTATTTCTCTTAGTTGTGACTTGTTTTCATTTAATTCTTTTCAACTTATGAAAGGCTAGCTATGCAGCTAACTGTAAAATAACTAAACGTGCATGTTTATGAAGGATTTCACCCTCAATCAAAGTAAATGCCAACCTAATTAGCACTAGCCAATATTTGCTACTTGCTTTAGTCCTGACTTAAATTTATTTAGCCTAAGAATCCTTAGTCTCAGTACTCAGTGTGTTGTATTAGTGGCAGGCAAACCTCATGGCAGAGTCCTGCTTTGATCAGAGGTAGGCATATCTCTTGCTCCTTGGAATTGCTCAGTTCTACACTAGAAGGAGCCCATTGGGATTGAAACCGTGGCAGGCAAGAGACAACTTACTTGTGAGGGAAGTGTCTGACATGAAACTACTCCATTCTTTATCCCGATTTTGCTAAACTGCATTTTTGCAACTACAGCTGCGACTCTCTGCTAATGCCTGTGTGAAAGAAAAGCCTAATTACAGGGAAGCACTGTAGCACTTGTCTCTTTTGTATGAAGAAACAGTCTGCCCTCCAAATCCACCTCCTCTAGGGATCAGTAAAAACAATCCTTAATATTAAGAAAAGCTGGCCATCTTGAAGATTTGATTTGGGGTCTCCTCAATTTGTTTTCCAGAATGAATAATCTCTTTTCTTAGACTTGTGACACCTTCTTCAAAGACTTAAGTGAGCCACTCTGTCTCCTTCCATCAGCAGAATCAGCTGGTTAGCAAGCTGTGTATTTTGGTAGTCTTAAGGATGCTGAAGGGTTTTGCTACAAGTTCTTGCTGTATGCAAGCCTTCTCCCTTCCCATAGCAGGAGCTAGAGAAGAAAACCATGTCCTCTAGACGCCACTGTAAGCGGGACCAGCAGCAGTTTCTGTGCCATCCCTTTCTGCACGTGTCTGCTTGTTTCCCTTGTGCAAACATGTGGCTTGGCTGCCAAGCCAGGTTTTGCAGGCAGGGATTAGGAACTGCTCTCAGGCAGGTATTGTCTAGCCTCGAGCAGCAGTAAATCAACAAGCAGGCATGTTATTAAGCTGTGCTGAGGTAACACATCTCCTTAGCCAGCGAGGCAAAGCGAGTCAAAAAGGAGTCCTGAGGCAGGTAATTACAGCAATTAATTGATTCTGGCCAAACTGGTTGCTGACAACAGGGCTGTATTGGCTCCCTCTATCAAATAAAAATAGCACCTTCTAGAACTCACCCTACCAATGACAGAGATAACAAGAGGTGTTTTAAAATTAGCCTTGGTTAGCCCCATGCTGTTGTAGCTCTGCTGCAAGTTCAGTCACAGAACAGTTCCACCCCAAAGTGTGGAGAGCATCTGATGAGTGTAAAGAGATATCTTAGAATTCATTCCCTCTTTCCAAGGCTCTGCCTTGGAACTCACCCTCCTTTGCTGCAGCCAGCAAAGAGAAGGAGCCTTCAGACAAATCTGACATTCAGGAAACCTGGATTTTATCCTTGTCACAGAATTCTGCGTGGTCTTGAGTGGTGCTTTTGCATCTCATCTGTAAAATATGTGGGTTAATTATGAGGGAATTCATTCTGTACAGATTGCTTTGAGAATATCCTTTGGGAAAAGTGCTGTAAAAGCACAAAGATCCTTTTGCATCTGTGATTAATCATTAGTTCACACCTAAGTTTTAAAGTTGGGAAAGCTACACATGAAAAAGAAGTCACTGCCATAATTTAAACGCTCATTTTTTGATTCAGTGTTTCCCCTAGCTGATCAGTTGTACTATCCCTGCCATCCTGAAAATAGCATTGGCCAAAAAATTTAAGAGAATTATCTCCTTGTTGGAAAACAGCTTTCTGTAGGAACCAATAACTCTCAGGAGAACTGTTGATCAAGGAGGCTCTGCACAAAGCAGAATGAGTCTGATGTTTAATGGGGAAACAGACTGCGCTCTGGGAGTTACCGGCCCTGAACTACAGCTCCCACAAGGCATGGACCAACTCAGCCAAATAGAGATAATGCCAGCTTGGAACACATCAGCTCTTTTGTTTGTTGGTCTGTTTGAACTGGAACACTGCAGTTCAGGAAACACTCAGATTTATCCACCTTTTAAAAGTGGATAGAGCAGAATAGGGAAGGAACTCATCTTCATCCCTGGCCTATTTCCAAGTATAAACATGTCCTTGACAAATCAAGAGTTTCACACCCCACCATCCTGCTATCTCTGCCTTTTTCAAGAGGTCACTGCCTTCAGCAGGAGGTTAGGGTAAACCATGGTTGTGGGAATGGTCCTTGTTCCCTGGTTTTTATTTATGTTACAGACATGCTGGTTCACACCACCCTACAAGCAGCACCACCCTGACAATTCTGGCACAGACTTCAGTAGCAGGAGTCAGTTAGCCACATTATGATGTTTTTCCTCCCAATTACACAAGTACTGTCCTAGTTGGGAAGAAACAAATGGCTGCTTATAATGTTTGTTGCAGAAATAAGCCTGACTTTACGTTATTGTCTTCTTTTTCTTGCCTATTTTCGTATTTATGAAGTAAGAAGAGACAGATATTAAGCACAGTAAAGAGTTGTGTGACAATTAATTATCAGAAAGAATGGAAGCATATCTAGTGTTTTGCAGTTTGTTGGTAAAATGTATTTACATTCCAAGATAATGTCCCCATTTACCCTCAGGCCTGAAATATCAGTTTCCTGTGATGGGGTTTCCATAAATGGTCCAAACAGTGATCTTTTCTTCTGCTTTCACATTACAAATTCTACTTTGGGGAATTGTATCTCTCATAACAAAATATTGCTTCAGTGTTAAAAGTGCTGAACACACAGGAAGTTTGCTGAGTGCAGCAGGAATGGTAACACATACCTCAACACTCAGAGCTCCCTTTCACAAAGTGTGCTCTAAAGGATGAAAATACCTCAAATCAAACGCAACCCCAGTGGTTAAAACAGCACACAGCCTTTTCCTTGGGCTCAGGAGTCTCACTTGTAACTTTCCATATGACGTTAATAGGAGAACAACCACTTTACTGATAGAAAGTCCGTGCAGTTAATTCCTCATCCACAAGTCAGAGTAAGCAGGAGTTAGTCACTGATGTGATTTGTAGAGAAGTATTTCAAGAAAAAGACTGCATTTTATTAGGCTGAGCAAATATATGAGCTCAACATTACTCCCTGTTCCTCCCTGAGCACAGGGCTCTTTTTCATCAGTTCTATTTGTAGACCAGAGGCATACATTTTTCCCCTGGAGTATCAGAAAAAAAGGCCAGTCCTGCAATCTAATCCAATAACCAAGGTCTCCAGGGAGACAAATCTGTCTGCACAAGGGCAGGATCAAACCTTTGCTAAAAATATTTTAACAATAGTAATTATAATAATAATAAAAGAAAAATGCAAGCTTATGGGCTCTTTCTTGGTGATTAGAAGCCTAACTGAACCTTTGGTTATGTCTGAAACAAAACACCAAATTTGGGTAATCTAAATTACCTTAAGTACTAAAAACTAAGCATAGCAGCAGACCATTTTAGAAAAAAAAATTCCACGAGTGGAAAACTGATTCACATCATAAGGAGGAAGTATGGTTTCTGGAGATAGGAAATGGGTAGATGAAGACAGGTTGCTGACCATCAGAAAACACAGTTCTAGTGAAATCTAAAGTCTTGGCAGGCATTCCATGATTTTTCAGGTGTTTTGATTTGGAGGACAACTAATTAGCATCAGAATATCATCATTCCATATGTTTGCGTGAAACATTTCAATTTTTCTTTTTTATATAGCCGTGGCAGTATTGCATTTTTTTTTAAACACTAATCTAAATTAATCTTTCTCCCCAAACAGACTGTTAGAATAGGAACAAAGTTAAATTAATGTAATTAATTTCCTAGGAGACAGAAAGCTTCCATAAAACAGTCCATCCTTAATCCTAAAAAGACAGTAATATATTCCCATTGGTTCTTATCATCACAACGTTAACATATGCACAATCAGTCATGACTGAGGTCTGGTATAATTATTATACAGATGCGACAAACAATTAAGGATGGAGTTTATATCTGTTTAAAAAGTGTCTATGCCTTCCATAAACTTGCCAAAGCAAGCTGTGCTAATCTAAACACCAGTTACTGGGAGCACTTGTCTGTACAGCTGCTCTGAGATACTCAGACAGAAATGGAGCCAGAGTACAGCTTGTGAGGCAGAGAACCTCTACAAAGCAAATGAAATCAAATTGAACTTCTTCCTCATGGAAGGTTTTATTTGCCTCTCTCTCTCAGAGCAACTCCGTTCCCAGCTTAAATGATTTAAGGGCACTTCCATTGTTTCTGCACAAGTGTACCTCTGAGAACACTCTTGTGGAGTTGAAACTCTTTGGCAATGCTTTGCTTCAACCATTTTTTGCCCACTGGGAAATGCCAGTTCACAAAAACTGAAATTGTTGACAAGGAAGGATCTGTTCTGAGAAACGTCTTAAAAGGAAGGAAAACAAGAAATTGTGAAAATACCCTGTTACAACAATTCCGAAATGAAGCTTCCTTCACAAACTTTCCATCTAGAAATTCAATGTAGGAGGAAAGAAATAACAGAAATAAGATGAAGCACCTTAAAAGAATTAAAATTATTTGTATAGACTGAACCAAACTGGTTTTTGTTTGTGAGCCTTTAGGATTTCATGTAATTCACAACAAGACACTCTTTGCCCTACCTGTCTTAACATCTCATCCTTTTTCTTTCTTTCTTCTCCTCCTCCAAACTTGCCCAAAATTTGGGCTTCTGTCTTTGAGAAGAGACAGTCATAGTACTACCAGCACAGAAAACAAGCACTGGTTTGCAAGTGGTTCTTCATGTGACAGCCTTTTTAAAGTGGGAAGAGTGGACAGTCTGGGCTGGCCAAAGCAAGATACTCTTTTTTTATTGTGGACGAGAGACCCAAATGCTGAGGTGCTGAGTTTTGCCACATACTTTTCATTTATCAAAACTGCAGCTCAGATTTAATCACAGGTTTCCAGAGAATGCTTTAGCAGATACACATATTTCTTCACTAAAACTTACCACACAATAATTGAGAGGGTTTCTTTCTCTGTAAGACCCATCCATAGACATTATTTCAGAGTTCATGCCTGTTCTATCACCAGTCCCGTAACACTTCAGCTTTTTATCTCTGTAGGGCAATGCATGCAAAAATGATGATGTCTCTGTCTGCCTAAATAGGAGTAATTGTCATGGAGATGACACTGGTAAAACTCTTGATAAGAGTTTCACACCCCTTTTAAAAATGCTGATAATTTAATAGTAATGGTATGATTTGCTCATCTCTCTTGTTCTCTTCCTCTCCTCTCAAAAACAGGACATTCTCAGAAGTGTTGGTTGGACTCTCTTTAATTACATTTTGTAAGCAAGAATGACTCGTACCAGAATCTTGGAAATACCCCTTCCCAGTCAGCCTTGCCATTCAAGGCCAGCCAGCACTAAGCCTGTTCCCCTGAAGCAAGCAGAAATGTTGCTCATAACACAACTGGCAGAAAGCCCTAGAGCTGATGTGAGAGAGAGCAGGATCATGTCACGAAAACATCATAAAATAGAAAAAAAATCCAGTCAAATCTTGCCAGTGACAAAATTGTTGAGCATTTTTTTTGTGCTTTGTACAGCTCATTTAGTAAGATCTGGAGATACAGACCTTTTTATCTGCATTTAGTTTGCAATCATGAACATCAGTGAGAAAAAAATTCAACACTATCATCTAAAGCTACAGCTAATGCAAGTTCAGCACTATTCCACCACACTTCATACAGCCCTGTCATTTTATACTAATCAGAGCTTAGGACATTTATGTAACTCCACATATTTTTTTCTAAAAAAATTGTTTGGAAAGACAGTAAACCTGCACTTCAGATTTAGGAAAAATACAAAACTGAAAAATACTGTAATGACCCTGGTTTTGTGTACTGATTAATGGAAGAGGTGACACCCAGAAGTTAAGAAGTCAGGTTTAGGCTACTTGCAAAGCAGTTGGTTATACCCTTTTCACCAACAGTGAGAGTTTGAATCCAGGCCAGCTTGTGATACCACATTTTTTATCTTAGATTTGTTTCACAACTTCTGCTCTATATCTTCAAGACTCACAACCCAAAACTTGTATAAGTCTTGTTGAAGTAATACAACCTCAGAATTCTATCACCAATTTTCATTATTTACTGTTGTTTACATGACAATACTACAGGGGTGTTTTTTTAAAACTGAGCATCTACTGCTGAGGCACTTCATAGGCACATTTAGAAGTTTCTGTTTAAATGCCTGAGCCTGCAGAGTTAAGTGTTTTTAACTTAACACACCATGAATAAGTGACATCTGGGCCTGCTTTAGATTTTGAGAGCACTTACAGCAGAATCTTCATAGTTACAGGTCTTGGACAGCAAATGGACATAAAGTGCGGGAGAAAATAAGCAGGTTTTTTGAAGATGAAAGCAGCATCATGAAATAAATCAGTTCTGTATCAGGATAGTATTTGTCATATGTTCTTATCTTCACACCTCTGAATATTCTAAGAAATCTCACTTGTGAACACCCACTCAGAGATAAGCAGAGGTGTCACAAAGTGCCTTGATGCTGCATTTCTCTCTGCCGTGTGCTAGAGCTGATAACTCACTCTGCACACAAAATCAATACCCTCATTTCTGTCAATTTCCTCTTGCCTGGCAGAGACATTTGGGACATAGCACTAGGAACAACTCATAGTTGCAGCTACAAGTCTAGTGCACCAGAAGAAATGCCTCTACAGGCTTCCTCCCCTCTCTTCCAGCTTGTGAGACCTGATCAAAGCTCTCCAACAGTTCAGTCTTGGCAGAAAATACTGCACAATAACATTTTATAATGGCCCAATGTTCATACATTATTTGGATTTTAAAAAAGTGTTACAAGTTCGTAATCTAAGAGCTATAGCAACTTACAAACCCAAACATTGATAAGAGTGACAATCCTTAGCACATGTGAAACTCCAACCTTTACTCACTGGCAGCAGGGAAATAAATACATGTATGTTATTGCATACAGCAAATAAATAAGTTAAAACATGATTGCTTGGGTTTTTTTCAGAGCAGGCAACAGAAAGTGATACAGTAGGTATTACTGTCTGGAAATTCATTATCAGTCACTGGAAATCCTGATGCAGCTTGCAGAAGACATGATTAGGAACACTATGAGCTTTCTGAAAAAATGACAGAGTTTAAGCCAGCTAGCCAAATACCCAAATTACCTTAGAGACTCAGTTTTTTAACCCAGCCTTCATGCAGTTCAACTTAGCCACTGAACCTTTCCCAAGGGAAAAAAACCCAAAACTTTTAAGGAGACACATGTGGCTTCCTCAGTACATGTAGCAGAACAGAGAGAAGGGCCAAGAGGTGGGTCACTGCCTGATCTGACATCATTTAATGGCTCTTGCCACTGCCTTGCAAAAGGCTAGGAGTTCAAGAGAGCAGGGATTTTTTTCTGTAATTCTCTCTAATAATGTCTCCCCATATTCTCTTTGTCTATTTTATGCTTGTTACAAGCCTGAGAGAGCCCAGGTGGCTGTTATATATCCACTTAAGAAGTTCAGGAACAGAATTTCAACCATTTGAGTTTCATATTAAATTTACAGATATAATTCACAACAGAAAACAAAATTTTTTTTTCTTTTTCATTTCCTTACACTTTGATTTATTATTCCCATATCCAGGCTTTGTGCCAGCTCCATTTCATGCACCACCACTTGGCCTCCTCCAGGGCAGAACTCTTCCCAGGGTAAGCAGTTGATGGTAGTAGCTCATCAGCTGCTGCGAGTTACCCGGGAGATGAAGAGGAGGGCATCGTGGGGGAAAACATGTTTTAATACCCTTCTTCATCTCAGTTTAAAATACATGCCTCTTCTTTCACACCTTCAGAAAGCACTGATCTATTTAAAAAGCATTCAGCAAGCATCAGTGGGCTCTCGGGGTTGAGAAGCTGTACCAGGAAATATCAGGCTACCCTCTTCAGCTCCTCTCTCTGCCTGTGGTTTGGGTGTGGGCAAGGTGTTGCAGAGGTGCAACATACCTCTGATCAGTTCTCTCACCTGTAAAACTCACTTGTTTCCCATCATTCTGCATATCAGGAATTGGAGTTCATGAGAACGGGCCAAATTCTGCCCTCCACAGTACTGCTATAAATTCAGAGTAATTTTGTTTGCTTCAGTAGGTTTATTTGCTCTTTGTCCTTGTGAAACAATGTAAACTACAGTGTTGTGTATCGGCTGTAAGCACGAGAATGGTCTTCTTGTTGCTGTGGTTAGGAATGTTCTCTGTTGCAGCCTAACATGCATTTTAATCCTGGAAGAAATAGAATGTTGGTTTTCCCCCCACTATATTTAGGGACGAGGGATTTAATGAACCACAGGACTGGGTATTTTGTAAAGTACATGCACATTCAGCTCTTTTTTCTTGGTTAGGGACATGCCATTGGCATGGAAAAGGCCCAAGTAATTGCTTTTGGAAGAGCATGGTCTTCGGCAGGAACAGGACAAAGTTTCTGCCTTTGTTTTGCAGTACTGAAAGTTTGAAGGCTCATTACATGTTTCACCAGAGCCAAAGCTGGTCCCTGTTAGTTGCTCTGCATGGATTAAGTGGTTAACAATGTTTTGAGAATGTTGGGCTAGATAGTTTGTGGGAACACCATCTGTTTCCTTTAACACATAAACAAGGAAAATTGCTGGTTTGAAATGCAGGATTATTTTTTATACTTGGATGACCACAGGCATTCTTAAAAGAGAAGAGGTAAAAGGAAAAATAATCCTCGTGAGGTATTAAATTCAATGATGTTTGTTAGAAAATAAATTCTTGAGTGCCAGACAGGGCTGCTATCTCTGTTCTAGAAGTGGGGAAAGGGGAAAATTTCCTTTGCAGTCACTTCCGTCCTTTAGAAGTCATCTTCGAAAGTAAACTACCATCAAAAATAAAACCATAAAAAATTGTTCAACAATGCATTGGAAGGGCTGAGCATCCCATTCAGAAGCAGCAAGTTTGTTTAATATATTTATGGGTGAATATCCAAAATCAAAAGTGACTTCTGACTGGGTTTGGTATCTTTCTTCATCTGCCCAGCTACCCCTCTCTTCCTCATACACAAGAAGCAGGGCAATGCCATGTCCTGATGTCCCATGTGAGGTCATGAGAGTAAGAACAAATGCCCCACATTTTCCCTTTGTGTGGGCATTCTTTTAATTACTGTAACAAAATGTTTACTCAAGCTTGGGCAACAAGCTGCTTCTATTCTGAATTGACCAGGAATAAGCAGTCCAGAATTTAGCTTAATGAAAAGTGTTGGAAGGAAAGAGGAGTGGAGGTACAACAGGAAGCATTCTTGTACTTGGTACAGGCCAGATTATCATCTGCAGGGGATTTTGTTGTGAAATTGCTCATAACGTGTTGTTACTGGATAATAATCCTCCACACACGAAAATATACCTGAGTCACTGGGAGGCTTTCGTGTTATCAGCAAACCTTGGTTGTTGCTGGGTTTTGTAAAGTCTTTTTTTCTGCCTCTCATATAACTCTTTCAAGAGCCTAAAGAGGAGCAAACATAGGGTTTTGTTTTAACCAAATAAAGGAGTGATCCTGCTTGACCACTGCTTCAGGTCTGGGAAAGAGCTAAAGTGTCTAGATGATACAAAAAGTCCTGCAGTGCTGAGTGAAACTGGCTTTCTTCATGGTGGCCCATCTAGCTTTAAGTGTAGCTTTTTAGGATTGTATCACAGCACAGTAAATAAAACCAGCAGCCTTGTAGTACTGCAAATCTTCCATTACAGCATCGGGTATATCAGGATTTTTTGAAAAATGGGAAAGGCCTCTAAAGATGAGCTACAAGAGTAACTGCAGCTGCATGAAACTCCTCTTTGCAGAGTGAGGGAGACTCTCTGTAGGTACTGGGCATGAGCAAGCTTCTCTTCCACGTAAGTCCCAGGCTCCATGGTGCGAGGATATCATCTGCTTTGTGACCAGGGCTTCTTGTTACAAAAGCAGAATACCATGTTTACCTGTAAGAAGAGCAAGTGGTTTTTACTTGTGTGTGCTTAGGGACATGGCTTAATGGTGGACTTGGCAGTGCTGAGTTTATGGTTGGACCTAATGATCTTAAAGGTCTTATCCAACCTTCTGTGATTCTATGCCTTATTGCTTGGATCAGCTCCTTTTTTTACATCAGACTTTGCTCATGGAGATTAATTCTCTGAGCAAGAAGAGAGTGGTAGTGTCTTCAGCCCTGAAGGAGTTTAGTTGTTCAGCTTCTGGTGTAGAACAAAACTGAGCCAGAGGTTATAAAAATTTCACACTGAGCGACCAATATCTGCCTTTTTGGAGCCTGACACAGCCTGAGTCCTGCTTTGTCCATCTAGGCAACAAGCAGCAGGTGAAGCGGAGCCAAACTGCAGCAGTGCACCATTCCTCCTGCTTCTAGCGCTGCGTGGGGCCTCTGGCTGCCCACCATGAACACTCTGTTGTTTCTTTTCTCTGGGATGGTCAAGCAGTTTCCCAGCATATTAGCAAGCAGCCTAATGCCACAGTGTTCACAGCAGCAGAAGGGCTGGTGGAGATGGGCTCCAGGAAACAGCCCTTTGTTTTTACTGTACATTGTCAGTTGTCCCAGAGGATCCCTTTAAAACACCAAATGACTTATTGAAGCAACTCCATGGTTGTAATTTTGGAGCCCTTGGAAGGAACCTCTGAGTAAACATTGCTTAAAACCAAATCCTTCTGTTCTTCACTTGGGTAGAAGGCATTTGACTGCAGCACACAGCTGGGGAAAAAAAAAAAAAAGGATGTGAAATATATATGGCAAGCTATTCTAATCTGATCACTAGCCCTCACTGGGAAAAAAAAAAAAAAGGATGTGAAATATATATGGCAAGTTATTCTAATCTGATCACTAGCCCTCACTGGCAGAAAAAGCATGAAGTGATGTTGATACAAGTTAGAATTTTCTCTGGTAAACAGAATAACCCCAATATTACATGAGAGTGGCCTGGAAGAGATCCTGTCTGGAGTGACCCATTATGGGAAGCTTCCAATTACTTCAGAAAGAACTTCCTTAAAAGTTTTACCTATAGATACCTTTTACAGTGCGTAGGTGACTCTGTGGAACAAGAATGGCCTGTCATTAATGCAGTATTTTTAGATTCTTTTTTAAAAAAGCCCTATTAGCCTCACACCCAACTGAGCAGGAGTTCTCTCATACGCAGAACTCTGGAGACTGTTCACTTCCAGTTCCTGCCTTCGGATGCTAATTCAAAGAAAAGCAGTTGCAAAACCCATGGTCTTCCCCCGCCTGCCAGGTGTGACTTCCTTGTTCCCCCAAGGCCCATGCAGTCAGGGCAGGGGAATCCAGTGATTATTTCATGGTACAGGGACAGAGACTACACAGCCAAATCGGGACAGCAAGTGAAAGGAAGGAAAACCTGTGTTGTTAGCATAGCAGGGAATAGGTTGGCATGAGGGACTTTCCCTGAAGATCTCTGTCAAGAAAAACTCACTGTGAAATCTGTCCGGGATGCAAGAATTCCTTACAGCAAAATCTGCCATGGGATCTTTGCTGAGCACTTGGAAAGAAATGCTGTTATGTCATACATACCTTTCCAGGGACAATTAGGTAGCTCTGGTACAAAATTTTCCCCAGCTGAGTACAAAGCCACATCTTATACGAGCCTATGTAATTTACCATTTTGTGCCTTTGGGTTGCAGTGTTTAAACTTTTTTCTTAGAGCTAAATAGCACCAGCAGAGGTTAGGTTGTCAGCATTTCCTCTACAAACCCAGCTCTCTTTTGGGGTTAGGTAACATCTCTTTTATACCACACTGTACCGAAATTCTGCTGTGCAGATGCTGTCCAAGACTTAAGGTATTTATTTTTCACCAGATTTTATTTGTAGTCATTATGATAGTTAATGGTTTACAAATGTCAAAAAATGTAAATTCTAAGCTTTCTAGTTTTTCAGAGGCTGTTATTGCATTATATACTTCAAGAATGGCTTGGCATTTCCCATCTCTTAGCCGCTAACATAGTAAAACCAAGCAGAGACAGCAAAAATTGAGCGTCCTGCATTGGAAGGCTTAAGCGGAGCACTTCTATGTAAAGAATTTCCAAAGCCACAACTCATACTCAGTTCTCCAGGATGTTGTGCTACGGAGCACAGTAACACAAGGAGTGCTGCTGGAGTTGGAAAATATCTCTACAAGCAAAGGCATAGACTCCCAGAGCCTAAACATAGTATTTTAAGCCTCTGACAACGAGTGGGGACACTCACACCTAGCAGGATCAGTGTACACAGCCCTGATCTCAGTGAGTGGGTGGTGTAGCCATCACCTCCTGTGGTCTGTGCTAATGGGAGGTCAGTGGGAAGAAGGGACCAAGCTCTCAGACCAGCTGGAGAATCTGTGCTTGAGAAATAGAAGACAGTGTAGAGCACTAGCAAACAATCACGTCAGGGCTGGTCTGGGAAGAAATGATGATGCATTTGTACCTACTAACACTCAATTTAGGGTGTTGAGCTCTCAGATGGGTATGCAGAGTGGTGTTACTAACATTGCCAATGAAGTGTGAATGTTAATAGAACTGGATTGTTTATACCCTGTGCAGTTATAGGAAGAACATTCTAAGATCCTCAGAGACTTAACATTTCCTCTTTTTCTTTTATCCACAGGTAATAACACCAGTCAGGTCAGGACAAGGTTATGTTTATGAATTCCCTTCCAAACACCAGAAGGATGCCTACGATATCCCCCCCGTTCGCCCTCTCCAAGGGGTAGGTACCAACAAAAGTGCCAGCAGGGCACAAAGTAGGTGATGAATTTCCACCAGACTTTTATGAGCAAGACAAGTTCTCTCATTTCAGAGAGAAAATATGTTTTAATTAGATGCTGTGCCTTATTCACAGATCACAGACGTATTTCAAAGTTTTATTTGATGTTGACTGAGATTTGGCAGCTCACCAAATGCAAAAGTCCCATTTGTTCTCTCTGTCTTGATCAAAGAGTATATCTAAACAGAAGAAACTTGCTGCCTGGGAACATTTTTTTTCTCTGTACTTTGTTGTTGCATAGTTGACTGTAATTCACTCAGTAAGGGTAAAATTATCGCCTAGATGAACAGCTGCTATGCAGGGAGTTCTTTTCACCACCTATTGACTGCACCCTGAGCTTGAAATGTATCGTTGTTCTGAGGGAAACCCTTAGCAGTCAGTCCCCAGGACCACGGACATGTGGAGTGGATGGTTGCAGGACCTGGAACTCAACCCCACTGGATATAAGGGTGTGATCAGTTCTGGTCACGTGTGTTCCCCTGTTCACCCAAGAGGTATCAGTAATAGACTGACCCTGATTTACCTCTCAGGATGGAAGTCAGCTGGGACTTTATTTCTCCAGCCTGCTGTCCACACAACTGCCTGAAGGAGACCTAGCAAAGTGCATTTCCTTCTAACTGTCCAAAATTCTAGGCAAATCCAAGACATTCTCCTGTATGAAAAAAACTTGAAGAGCTCTGGCCATGTTCAGACTTTCTGAGAGGACACACAGAAACTATGAAAACTCATCTGATAGCAGAGCTTTCCGTGAGGTGACTTGTTTCTGTAATCAGTTTATTCTTTCTTCAGATATATGACATTCCCCCCACATCGGTTAAGGGGCCTGCACTTCCAGTTTCCATGGGAGAAGCAAAAGCTTTAGGAGTGTATGACATACCACCTGCCAAAGGGGTAAGTATTACTCTGTTTCCACAAGATCCTGTATTTTCGTGTCTGACCAAAGACATGTTCAAACAGGGGTTCATGTATGATCCTGAAGGAAAAGGAGATTCAGTACTTCAAAGATTTCTTTGGGTTTTTAAATGTTGAAACTGGTAAAGTGAAGCACTTCATCAAAATTAGGGTTATAAACTATAAATTGATAATTATACCTACATTATCTTTGTGGCAGCATGCTGCCTTTTTGGATTTTTCTGCTTATGAGAATTTGCATCAAGATGAGTGATAAAAAGTGAGATATTAAAACTGACTTTCAGTCAAACTCAGGATGGGTAGCTGACTCTTTGAAAATCAATAGCAGATCTTCCATCCCAGCATTTTATAGGCCATGTGGAAGGTGTAAAATATTCTGCAGTCAAGGGTTTCATGTTTTCTGTTCTGTGATTCAGGTCTATGCTGCACCTCCATCTGCGTGCCAAGATGATACAGCCCTGAGGGAAAATTTGCAGGATTTTTCATCTCCGGTGGGCCACAATGTAAGACAAGAAGGAGTATATGATATTCCTCCTCCCATCATCAAAGCAACTGGAAAAGAACTTAATAGATTTTCTCCTGAGAGGCTGTTATTGCCAGGTGGAATGCCACAGACACAGAGTGTTTATGACATCCCAGTGAACCATCAAAACCATTTTCTTGGACAGCAAATTACACCTGAAAAAGATGTTTATGATACCCCAAGAGGAATTGCATTCCCAGCACAACAGACAGGACTCAGTGAAAGTCTCATCGCAGAAGGAAGAGAAGGTGTCTATGATGTTCCCCCACCAGTCCTCCAAGACAATAAAGGCTTACAGGATGTGACTGATGGGATGAATAGGTTGTCTTTCTCCAGCACAGGAAGCACGAGGAGTAACATGTCCACATCTTCAACAACATCAAAAGACTCTTCTCATTCAGCCTCAACTGCACAGGACAAACGGCTAATCCTTGATCCAGACACTGCTATAGAGAGGCTTTATCGCCTCCAGCAGATGGTGGAGACAGCTGTCAATCACCTCACAGCCTTCATTACACCAGACTGGCGGTCCTATGGATATATGGAGAAACACATCAATGAAATTCATGCTGCTGTGGATAAGGTAGAGCAGTCGTTGTTGGAATACCTCCAGTTTGCCAAAGGATCGGCAGCCAATGCTTCGTGCCTGTCCGAGTTCAGCCTCCTTAACAAAATGAGGAGGGAGGTGCAAAGGCTGGAGGACTCTCACCAGATCCTTACCCAAACTAGTCATGACTTGAACAGCTACAGCTGGTCTTTGAATGTCCTGGCTGTCAACAGAGTGCAGAACAAGTGCGATGACCTGGATCGGTTTGTTATGGTGGCAAGGACAGTCCCAGATGATGCCAAGCAGCTGACCACTACTATCAGTGTCAATGCAGAGCTGCTCTTCAAACAGGCACTGGCCAGCTCCCGTTTCAAACACATTCCAGAGAATATAATGAACACTCCTGACTGTGTCTATGACAGTCCTCAGATGCAACATCATGGAGAAAAAGCACAGAACCACTGCAGCTCACTTCCCCTGCTCCTGAGTAAAGGCCAGCTCCCTTACAACGCCACCAGTGAAGTCTCAGAAAAGAGCTGGATGGATGACTATGATTATGTTCACCTGCAGGTAGGTAAACCCAACACCTTGTTCTGCACAAGGCCATGTAGGAATTGTCTGTGGCTTTTGTAGAAGCTGCTAGTGGGGAAGTAGCAATTGATTGTCGTGCTAATGCATATTTGAGAGTCATTTCACCAGGGTGATTACTTCCTCTCAAATAGGACTGTTGCATATGTGATAGGGATAGCCTTTTGCTCTGCCACACTATCCTTGCATTTTCTGTACTCTTGATGGTGCACTACCAGTGAGAAAGCCAACACAATGCAGCTTCTTTCTTGACCTGTGAGTTCTCATTTAGCTCAGGAGCAGTTTTGATTTGACACAGTCTCTTACGTTATGCAAAACAGGGTAAAGAAGAGTTTGAAAGGCAACAGAAGGAGCTTCTGGAGAAAGAAAATATCATCAAGCAGAGCAAAATGGAACTAGAGCACCATCAGGTATGTTCTCCTGGGTGTATAATGGCCCTGAAATGCAGTGTTCCTCACATGTAAGAGGAACTGGTCAAATAGAGCAGGAGGGGCCCTTCCCTTAGTGTGCAAAGGATACAGATAATAAAATACAAAGAGTTAAAAAACTCTAAAAGCTTACCACAGAAGAGAAGTGAGCTTATGTGATGTCTCTCAGCACGTCAGTCACAAAGCCAGCTTGAGAACTTGGCTTTCCTGACCCACCATCCAGGGCCTTAATCACTGGACCATACTGAAAACATGTGCCACCTGCACAGGCCCCCAGTGAACATCAACATCATCAGCTTAAATATTGTGCTGAACATCATTTTTAGCGCTAAGAAAAGTAGGTCACAAGATCAAGGGCTGTCACTTTTCCCTTATATTAATTCTTCAATATGTTGTTGCCATATCATATGGCAGAAAATTGTACAAGCAATGAGGAGGTGAGAGTTAAAGGGTTTTCATCTCAAAATCCCACAGAGATGACAGCTTTTTAAAGTTTGTGTAGGAGTCATTGCCACTTGGATCCATCTCTCTCACTTGTAATTTCAGAATACTCCAAATGAGCAACAGCGTGTAAATTCAGGAGTTTGGGTTGTTGGGTATTTTTAATGCAAATAAAGTATTTTTGATGTTTCTCCCTTCTGAACACCGCATGTTTGGACTTATGGTAATCAAAGCACTTGATTCTAGAAAACATACTGTTACTTTTTACTTAGCATAAGGTCATTGTAGGATACCCAGGGTTATCTTTCCTGAGGCATGAAATGAAATTGTAATACATTACATCTTACAAGAATACTCACTGAAGAGAGCTTTTGTTTTTCCTTTCAGCTCAATCAGTTTCAACGCCTGGAGCAAGAGATCACAAAGCCAGTAGAGAACGACATCTCCAAATGGAAGCCTCCACAAGCCCTCCAGACCTCCCACGACAGCCGCCTGCTTTTGTTCTACTCCGACCAGTGCGAGACTCACTTCAACTCCCTCCTAAACGCCATCGATGCCTTTTTCAGTTGTGTCAACTCTTCTCAGCCCCCCCGGATCTTTGTGGCACACAGCAAGTTCATCATTTTGAGCGCTCACAAACTTGTGTTCATTGGGGACACACTCGCGAGGCAAATGACGACTCAGGACATGTGCAACAAAGTGATGAACTCCAGCAACCAGCTGTGTGAACTGCTGAAGAGCGTTGTTCTGGCCACCAAGGCGGCTGCCTTGAGTTACCCCAGCACGGCAGCCCTGCAGAAGATGGTGGACCGAGTAACAGAGCTCTCTCATCATGCACAGTTGTTCAAACTCTCACTGGTCCAAATGGCGTCCGTATGAAACCCAGCAGAATCCAACCCGTGAGCAGCAAAGCAGAAGAGCAGACAAACTGGAGCTATTTTTATGTAAATGTTATCTTTTTTTAGATATTTTTTATTAAATATTTTAAATACATTCTTATGCATTAGAGAATCTAATTAAATCAGGGATCTGGGAATATTTTCTGGTTCTATATTATGTTTCTTATACACATTTAGATTTGTATCCACAGCATATATGTATATGTTGCTACCTTCCCTAAAACATCAATTAAGCACCTTAAAAATTACATGTCAGGTAAACAGTGCATATCTTTTGTATATACAGCCTGTTTCCTCAGCATATTTGTTAACTGGATGCTGCACTCTTTTTGTTTCATTCCATCTTGATGCTGGTGCACGGGCTTGGTTGTGAAACCTACTTGTAGCAATCCATGAGGCAAGTATAATGGTTCTCATAGAACTCCATTCCCTTCTTAGAAATTACTTTCTATAGGTTAATTCTGGGAAGCTCAACTCCTCTTGATGTTACTTTGTTGTGTAAAACATTTGGTCATAGATGCACAGCTGCAATGAGCAACGCATCAATCAAGGCATACAGCATTTGGGTGAAAAGCATTTTTAGGCCATGTAAGAAACAGGATCTTCTAAGGAGGAAGGCAGAATTGTATATATTTAATATCTTTTGGCATTCATAGTTTGGTGTTTCTAATAACTGTGCAACATGGGATTTCAAAACCATGGATGGATTCCCAGCAATGTAATTTCATACATGTTTACTTTGTATGTCCTTGCATTGGCAATTTAATTTAACAGTCAGGCTTGAAAGCCTTATTGTTTATGGACTCAGAGTTATCCTGAGGGCATCCCAGGATCCACTGGGCTCATCTTTGAGGCAGTGGATGAGCAGTGTTTCAAAATACCAATCCCTTTCAGAAGGATTAACATACAAATTGTATTTCATATGGAAAGAAAAGAGCTTAATTTGAAATAACAGATATTTAAACATCTCTATAGCATACACACAATTTAAAGAAGAAATAGCACTTAATTTTCTAGGACACATAATTGGAAATTAATTGCATCTGTTGCAATTCCGAATTCCATTCAACTACTGGGCTTTTTTTCTGGAATTCTGTTGCATAGGTACTGGTCCTTTCTGCACTACACTGTTGCCAAAAATTACATCCTGTTTTAATGGGACTGTTCCATCAATAAGCACACACACTCCCACTTAGTAATTTTCAGTGTAGACCCTTAAAAACTGTTAGCAGAGCGTTAGGCTCCTCTAGAAATTTCATGTATGCTGCTTGCTCCAAAATCCCTACCGGCTTGTTTGTCGTCATTGCCTTCTGTGAGCCCCCTAAAAGTAAGTCACAGAACACCATTTGCCTGTGGTCCCCAGCCTAAAAGCTGTACTTCAAAGAGAGCAGTAGCTCAGGAAAATTCCAGGTGATTCTGGCATTTTTAAAGCAGAAACACTACTGTCCTTGTTTATTCAAGGTAGTCCCACATGAATGTGTTCAGAGCATTTGCCAGATCACTGGTAACTATATGGTCATGAGATCAGTAGCACCTGGAAAACAGGCACTTCTGCCTAACTCCTGACTTTCCTATTTTGTAGCCAAACATGTGCCTTATTGAAATGGGATTTTTTTTTTCTTAGGTAACAGAACCGTTTCAGCAGTGTATGAAATCCTGCAGCCTTAATGTATTGTCTTAGAGCAAAGACTGCTGTTCACTACCGTAACATTCCAGAGTGCAGAACATTCCTGGAAGGTCAATGGAAGCTAGCACAACCCCAGCTGGCTCAGGATGGGCTCCAAGGCTTGGCCTGGTGTAACATCCTGAAAGGGCAGTTACGATTTTGTAACCTATAACCAGTTGTCAAAAAAGCAATCTACGTGAACCTGTTTTGTACTGTTGTTGTTTGGGATTCTTTTGGATTTCCTTGTCCATTTTTTTCACTGTATATTCTTAGAAAGTGAAAATGTGTTTGTAAGTGTAGTGATTATGTTGATAGTTTGTGCTTTCCAAAGGAGAACCTTTACTGCGACCTTGTATTACAGTTTGTTATCCTGTAGAGAAACATTTTGAAACTATTAAAATTACTAGTTTTTTTTATATAAAAAAGGGCAACTTGGTCTAATTTTTTCTTGTTTTCAAAATCTTCTAAGCATATTAAAGGGAAATTTTGCTGCTTGCTAATACAGTCAAAGCCATTCTAAGATGAGGAATTCACTTTCCATGTTTTCACTGGTCAGTGCTTAGAGTGTGAAATGAGAACTTGGGTGTTTAAGAGGAAGGGACAGACAGTTTCCCTGCCTGTCCAGAAGCAGCAGGTGAAGCATTTACCCAGCTCAGCTACACAAGCTAACAAGTCCAAAATACAGCTATCAGAGCCCACAGTACACTGAGCCATAATCCTGCCCCAATTCCTTATGTGTATTCCTGCTGTGTAAGCTGCATCTTGAACCACCTCATCCTAGCACCCACAACGGTCCTTCAGGTGAGAGTGGGGCAGTTCTTCTCAACAGGATCCCACAGTAAGGTGGGGTTGCAGGACACAGATGTGCCTTCTACCCTTTCTGGCCTACTCCCCCTCTCCAGTACTTACTTGTGAAGCCATGATCCACACAGAAACTGGAAAGGCAATTGGCTCAGTGCAGGCACTTTTTCCCCCAGCCCAGTGATAACAGTACCCCTCTTCTACTACATGCCAGGTTGAGCATTATGTGGGTGTGAGTTCCATCTGAAACAACCCAATGGCTTTAAGGATCACAAAGTCTTTCCCAAAAGTTACTTTCACATATCCCTGCTGCCAAAGCACTCACTGCCCAACCTTCTGTCAAACACCCAGGTGCGAGGAGGGGAGAGAAAGCCCAGGGCTGGGCCTGTCCTTGCACCAGTTTTTGGCTGCTAATGAAAGGCATTTCTGCCATGAAGCCTAAGAGCAATGAAAACCTTGGGAGCAAAGTGCTTGGTTTGGCTCGCCAAGTCCTTGCAAGTGGACAGCTGGGGATGCAGGGTTCCTTCCAGAGAGTGCTCCATTTTATTCCCCTGCTAAATTTAAAAAGGTCAACTAACAACAAAGAAGGGACCGGACAAACAAAATAGTTCAGAATAGAAACCAGAGACTTTTTGCTCCCCTCCCTGAGCCACAATGTCCCCATGCAGTTGTCAAGAAGCTGATGTTGTTTGGCAACCAAGTTGATGGCCAGTGTGAAATGACTGTCAGAGAAGATTTTAGAGAAGTTACCAAATCATAATGGCACAGGACATAATTCATACTTCACAACCCCCTGCTGCTACCTCTGCCATTTCCTGCAAACCAAGAAATGGTTTCTGTGCAGCTCCTGCCTTTTCCATAGCCATGCACCGCTGCAGCCTTGGCAGATCCACTGCCTGCTCTTCCAGCACAGCAACATGGGTGAAGGACACCCACTTCCCACACCACTGCCTGATGCCAGAGTACACCCCAGCATCTTCACATCCCCCATAACTTCTTGGTCCTGGAGCTTTTGGCACTCTCTGACATGAACATCTGCGCTGTGTTTCAGAAGTGTCCTCCCCATACCTGTCATCAGCTCTTCAGAGTGTTGTCACACCACTGACACCATCCCTCTGCCTATAAGCCAAGCATCTGTAGCTTTTCAGATCCAAATCCAGCTTTTTCTTATCGAACCTCCACTTCCAGGCTGCCTGATCTACCTTAACATGCCTCAATCTCAACCTAAAGGCTTTAGAAGCTCATGGTATTTTCTCCAAAGGTAGTTCTTAACCTTCTCTTGCCATTTCTCCTCTCACGACGTCCACAGCTTTAGTTGACATTTAGACAGAAACATTTCCAGGGCAAAGGCAGGATCATGCCAGTCCCAGAACATGACACAAAACATTCCTTCCTACTCCAAAAGAAGCTTGTTCATTTCATCTTAGCCTGTTACACCGGCAGTTTCAAAGGCTGCATGTGCATGCATGAAATCAATGGAGCCCTTTTTCTGCTAGAAGGTTTTCCCATCTCAGACATGGACTGTCTACATAATGTAGATTTGGGGTCTTTTTAAAAATAATTTATTTTTGTTATCTGCACCCAAATTCCACCTATGACAGCAACTTTCTCTGTCTAGAAGCCTGGATATAGCTGTGTGGCTTTTCAACATCACAGTAAAGCCACAGCTGTATGTAGTGCTGCAAAATCCTTCCCAGAAATTCTTCTGGCTAGAAGAGGGCATTGAATCCTAGGCTTGAGAGTGTTCACATAAAGTGAACAGCAGCAGGAAAAATATCTAATCCAGCCCTATTAAAAACCTATTGACTTCAGAGAGAGCAGGAATGACATTTGACTTCCTGGGAGGTTGCATGAGGGGTAGCACAGACTTAGTAACTTGCACTACTTCAATTTCCCTCTGATGTACTGCCCAGAGACAATTGTACTTTGATTAAATTAGAGCTAAATTTGGAGTGGAGTTCACATCATGAGTAAGGCCTGACCATGCTGGACATATTGCTGGCTGTTGGGATCATTTAGGAAACCCAAGTACATCATTCTCCATTCAAAACCCAAATATTTAGCCTTGTGTGCCAGTGAGTTATGCAGGGTAGGAAATAGCCAGTCAGCTGCCTGACCTTGGAAAAGACACCTCCCCAGGGCATTGATTTGAGCTCCTGGGAAGCTGCTGGGTTCATATCGCGGGGGGTCGGCTGCTGGTCAGCACCGGTGTGCTGCGACCTTCCTAGAGAGAGCGTCCTGCAAGGAACAGCTCTTCCAGGGGCCGTGGCAGGGCCTCCCTGGGCAGCAGGTGATTTCAGCAAGGGTAGCAACTTCTCAGCTACAGGTGATACCAGCTCTTGTGATTCAGCTCTTTGTGAAATCACCCAAGGTGGACTCGGGGACTGAGAGACAGGAGCCTCGTTTGGCCATTCCACAGAGGCAGCTTTTATTGTCCAGCAGTCCCTGTGAAGGGGAGGCCAGGGACAAAGGCTCCCTGCTCGGGGGCAGAAACAGGGGCTTTTTTATGGGAAAGGCAGGGGCTGGGGTAGAAACCAACTAGCCAACTGGGTACAGGTGATTACTGTATAGAAACAAGGCAAGCTGGGGGTGGTTCGCTTTGTCACCATGACCCAGAGGAAGGTTGCTTATCTCTGGGGAAGGTCTTTTTGGCCTCAGGCCTCTCTCCTCCAAGGGACTGCAGAGGGCTCTTGTGC
This sequence comes from Lanius collurio, assembly GCA_020086605.1. Taxonomy (NCBI): domain Eukaryota; kingdom Metazoa; phylum Chordata; class Aves; order Passeriformes; family Laniidae; genus Lanius; species Lanius collurio. Next base: position 20,291,664 of record JACBWW010000011.1, on the reverse strand, counting down.
CAAGGGCTCACAGCCCTCTACAGGTTCAGATCAGGGTACTCTTCATCACCCCACCTTCCAGGTCAGTGGCTAGGACCACTTAAGAGGTGGCCTCCCAGAGCAAAGGACCAACCAGGATAGTTGCAGGTCAAAATTTCAGGGCCCAATCTGGGCATGCACATGGCCAGCTGCTGTAGTGGTCTTGTCTTCAGGAGGGCCCTTCTCAGGGCAGCAGAAAATCAGTAGTTGCCCATGCCATGGGCAAAGCTCTTTGAGCCTCCTGATAAACCCTTGTCTATGCAGAAACAGTCTTTTCTCTCAGATGTTGTGGATTGCTGAAGAGGAGAGACTGAAATGCTCAGAGAGGCAGTGCTGAGCAGAAGATCACTTTCCCATCTCTCCTGGGGTTTAATTTTCAGTAGTAACCTCCTCACAGCAGTTTGTGTTTCAGTTTTGTCTTTTCAGCAGACAGTATGAGGCTTGGCTCAACCCACAATTGAGCTGCAGTTTGCTTTCTTCTTTCTGCAGCTCTCTAAGTTTAACATCTGGCGCTAGACCCCCACAAGCAAAGTCCACTGAGTCACTGCTCCTCACAGGATTTCACCTTGTTGCTATTGGCCTCTCCAGCTCCATGAGTGCTCAGGGTCCCTGTGGAGGGCAAAAGCCCTGTGCCTGGGAAGCAGGTGCCCAAGGAGCACTGCTGCAGCTGCCATGGCCTCGGCATCCACACCATCTCCCTGACAGGGGTTTCCTTTTCCCTGTTGCACACCAAGGGAAAGGATATCTTCTTCTGTACATGCAGCAACTCAACACGCCGGGCTGACTATGGTAAAACCAGGAGCAGGGAGCACACAGTCTCGGGTCTCCAGGAGATCCACGAGGCTCGGTTCATCTGCTCCATGCTTCCTCAGCTTTGCGGCAGCAACAGCAGCCGCTGCCGCCTGCACTGGGCTCCCAGAGGGTTTCACATTCCATAAGGCCAGGCAAAAATCACAATTCCCTGGTCCCATGCAGGCTCATGCCCATGGAGTATCGGCTCCTGTCAGCCAAAGGGGATGTAAAAATCCTGCTGCTGGGTGGGAGGAATTGTCCTCTAAGATCAGGAGGACTTTTTTTCCTCCTTCCGTGTAATTTTCCTTAATTACAGAAAAAGTGATCAGGGCCCTTTCCTTGATGTAAAGCTGTGGGAAACCAAATTCAAGAGGCCCTTCACAGCTTCCTACTTAGCCAGCTTTATCTTGGTCAACACCGCAGCCAGGGCTGCCCAAACCATTGCCAACCAGGAAAGCACAATAACAATGTCCCAGAAGCATCTGCTATTTATATGAAGGCAGACTTAACTGCGGTTAAATGAAGGTGACAGTGAAGGACAAGCAGAAAAATCTGGAGGAGAAGAGCAGAGGACAGGAAAAGAAAAAAGCCTGCTCCAGCTTTAAATTTTCCGGCAGAAAGGAATCAAAGTAAATCTTAAAACTTTTTGTGCAGTCAGAAGACCCCAGGGCATTTTGCTGTGCAGCGATCCAAGTCCTCCTTTATTCTCAGTCAAGCTCAAAGACTCACAAGGGTGAGTGGCCATGAACATGAAAAAGAAAAAATAGGCTTTTACTGTTTTTTCACCCTATGCTTTGTTTTTATGCAGGATATTAGGAGCAGCCCACCCAAAAGCCTTTTATCTCAGGAGGTGACTTGAGCTGGAAACAGGTACCTGTAATTAACTGGCATTCCAGAAGGGGAGAAGTTAACTTACCTGGCTTTTCTTCACGAGGCATTTCAAAGAGAAATTAATTTTTGATGAACGAGCATGTGCATTCTGCAGTGCTTGACCTGCAGTTACTTTTCAGGCCTCCCTGCTCTAGACACGGCTTTCACTTGTCCACTTGGAGATGTACTAAGGGAATAAGCACAACAGCCCTGCTGAAAACATGTATCACTTTCATGGGAATTGCTACAATGACCAAATGGACATTGCCAGAGCAGGGCTGCACTGCACAGGACACCTCATTCCACCTGGAAACAGCAGCAGGTGGAGCTGCTTTTGCTCACTGAGAAGTTAAGGTGGAAATGCACAGGTCCCTTGAATACAGGCAGCACACATAACCACTTGCTCCATCCAAGAAGCAGAGCTGCTGAAGACACCAAGATACACAAATGAGAAAGCTTCTTCCTCACTCCCTCCTTTTCTCTCCATGGGGCGGTGATGTTCAGAAATGCCTCAGTTTGGGTCAGCCTGTATCTGCTCTAAGTGTGAGACACCTCAGATGCAATTCATCCTGCCTACCGAAAGACATTTGCATGGGAAATATCATCAGAGTCCCCTGTAAACTTGACTAGAGTCCTATCTATATGATTAAATCGACTTTAGGATGAGATAAATCCTCTCCGGGCTCCATCTTCTTAGGTCCTCAAGGGCAGCTGAGACAAGCAGCTCAGGTGCAAATGACCACATCATCCACTCCTACATTTTGAGGCTGATGAACACTACCCAAAGACCTGCCTCCTGAAACTTGGTGGGGCCACATACACAGCTCAAGTCACAGCCTGAACACTAAAACACTGTAGAAACTCATAGACTTCCCCTGGCCCACCAAGCCTGAAGCTGGTATTGGTACCATCAAAGCACTGGTCCCAAGGATTCAGCAAGTCAGGGCACCCCTGGAGCCTGAGGCAGCAAATGTCAAAAACCCACATCCAAGCTGAGTACCCCCAGTCCTGCCACTTCCCCCTGCCCTCTGACAGCAATCAGCTCTGAAACCCCATCAAATAGAACATGCTCTGTGCCAGATAGGGGAAAAGCTGGACACACAGGTAACTCACACCTCAGTGTCCACTCTCCCAGCAGTTTTCTTGCCAGCTCTGTGTTTGTAGCAGTGCAAAGTCCAGGTGGTTACAGAGCTCCTTGCTTAGGAGCTCCCAGCCTGAAGGATTCCTGGGTTAGGTTGCTCTTCCTTGTACCAGAGCAGAGAAACACAGGAGAAGAGGAAAATAAGGCAGATTTCCTTAAGTTCATAGACATGGTTGATAAATGAGGTTTAGCTCCCCTCCATAAGTAACCCTGCATATATCTCTGCCTTGCTGGAAAAGTGTAACGTAAAGTTTCAGACACTCATTTCCAGGGAGAACACACACCAGATGCCAGGTTAAGTGGCCTTGGGCACAGGAAGGGCTGAATCATCAAGAGAGGCTAAAGGAGAATCAAATGATACAACAACTCTTAGTTTTGAAGTGTTGGTTTCAAAATTCTTTTCTGACAAAGGGAATTTTCTTTCTTCTTCTAGTTCAAAATGTTTTGTGAAAGTCTATTTTCATTTGCTCTAACTGCTTCTCCACTACCAGCACACATGCATCATCTGTTTTTTTCCTCATATGGGAATGAAGATGACACAACTGCAAACAGTGAGTACCTTATATGGTGAGCATGTACATCCAGATGAAAGAGTTTTCACATTTTGTTTTCCTCTTCATGATATTTGACAAAAAGAACACCTTCTAAGGAGCTTATTCTGGATGCTGTATCTAATGACACAAGCAAAGCCTTGTATCAGCCAGGCATTGCCTATGCAGCGACCTGCAGTGGCAGCTAGCAGCACAAGAGTAAAGAGTCAGGTTTTTAGGCACTCTGCTCATTAGCTGTTAACCAGATGGAGAAGTGTCAAGATATTCCTAAGCTACTTCTGTCCCACCAACCAACAATAAATTATTGGATAAAACAAAAGCACTCACTTGGAGGCCAGCATAGGATACCAGTATTACCATATAATCCAGACCCCTGCCATTGAGCACTTTTGCCACAAGTGATTCTGCCTCAGGCTGTTCTAGCACAAGGGGAAATCCCATAATTCATGTATTTCATATGGAGCCATTACTGCTCATCAGCTACTTATCAGAGGGGCTCTGCTACAGTTAACTTTTTCTGCCAAAACTCCCATAACAGGCAGACACAGGAGCTTGTGCCATCTCTTCTACAGCAAATCAAAATCTTTGGAGCAACCCATCTGATCCACATAAGTTATTCACAAGTAATAACTTCAGCAGAAAATGCCAACCTCTACTTCCAGGCAAGGCAACAGAGCATAAAATCTCCATGCCCTGTGATCATCGCTCAGTTTCTCATCCTATAAAAAAACCAATCAAGTAGAAAAGAGAAATTCAGTGTTCCCTACATGAATGCATCCATGGCTTCCCAGGAGGACATTGTATGATAAGCAGCTAGGAGGCCATTTAAGCAGGCTCTGTTCCTCAGCAATGCTGCTTTTCCACAGGCACAACAACGAAGGCATGAACCTTACACACACAAAAGCCACAGCTGTGGCTCCCTCACCAGCTGACATCTATTTTTAAAGCTCACTCCACATGCAGAGTAGGGAGTCCACCAAGCCTGATTTGTCTCTAGCCCTTGCACTTTAGGTAAAGAACCAATAATACCTTTTGCACAAGTAGGAACTAATTAGCTCTTCACAGCTTCCTTACACAGGTGAAATCAGCTACAGGAGGGAGGGTCAGTCTCACACCTGCTGCCTGCAGCTCAAAGCCCAGAGGCAGAGCTCAGCTCTGAGCTCTGCTGGTCCTGCTCAGTGTGCAGGGCATCCAAGGTGGAAAAGGCTGTCATCTCCTCCCATGTACAGCACTGAATGCTGCCTTCTTACTGACTGTTCATAGCAGTAAACATGACAGCTGTTAGTGAAACAAAGGAAGGGCTTTCTTTATTCTCAACCTTGGAGACTTATTTAGTTGAGGGGATGTGTGTGTATTCCATTGGTTGTGTTCTCTGAGCATTTCTAGCTATCAGCCTGACAACATCTAAGAAAGTAAGCACTTCCAAGTGGGTCAGGCCATGGAGCACACAGCCCCACATGAAGGGGCATGTGGGTCTGCTCAGGGTACATTTGCAAGCCAACTCTCCCTAGTGCTCACCATCATTGGATATTGGATGTTAGGAAACACCACACTGACTAAACCTCTCATTATCCTATGAACTAGGATTTGCCTGTGGAAGTATCTATTAGTTGGTATCTGCAGGTTCACAACCTTATCTTTGTGACATCCTGTGGCAGATTGCAGATTTTCATTACCTACTGTGTGAAGTGTTTATCTACATATGGGACATCCAAGAAATCTGTTGCTGCAGCCACCACTGAAATGCTTAGCAATTCTAGAAAAGACACTGCTCCTGTCATGTACCTCTACTTTGAAACACTGTCCTTAGTCTGTTTTGTGTCCTTCCCAGAGAGGGAAGCATGCACTGAACCCACCAGCCCCACACTCCCCTCATCCTTGCACACTTTCTTCCTTTCTCTAGGACAGGCTCACCCTGCTGTCCATCACAATTTCTTCTGAAGCGTCCTCCAGTCCTGGTTAAAGTGTTGATGATGAGCATATCCCACCTAACATGAACTGAGAGCAAGGGTCTTGGAGAAGGGAGAAAATACAGCATGACTAAAGTATTTCCTGGTTTTGTACATGGATCCTGGCTAGTCAGCCCTGGGTTGGAGTCTGAACAAGAGAAAATAGAAGCCCTGTGTTTTTTAGCACTTGAACACCACACATACCAAAGGTTGGCTTCAGCTGTTCCTCCTGCTGGCCACAGGGCAGAGGCTTCTTCCTCCTGTTCCAGCTCCTGCAGGATGGGTGGGTGGCCACAGCTGCAGTGGTCCAGAGCATTGGCAAGCACCTCCTTTCCAGTGGCATTTGTGCTCCCCATAGAGCTGCCTGCTGCCAGGCAGAGGAGTGGTGTAAGAGACAGTGCCACCCACAGCCCTGCTAGGCTGGTACAGACAGCCCAGTTCTTAATCCCAGCATTTCATCTCAGTTTTGACTTAGACAGTCTCACAAGCACTATAGATCACTAACAAGAGCAGCAGATGAAGACTTCTCAGGCACACACCTGCACAGCTGGAATAAGCCTGAATTTCCTTGGCAAGCCACATGGACTGGAAAAAAAAAATAATGTTGTTTGTTTTTAATGCCAGCAACCCTCTAAGTGTAAATGCCAGATTTGCTAATGGGTACTTACTCTAAGTCTTGAGTAATAAATGAAGGATTCAATAAGGGGAAAACAGGTTTCTCCAAAGTCATGTGCAACAAAGTGCTTCCTCCTCTCTTAGCCTGAATAGAGTCAGCAGCAGTGTAACTCAACAAGGCTCCCACTATATCTCTATCCCCTAGCTTTTCTCAAAGATTTTGGTCTTTAGTGCAAGGAAAATCTTACATGGGCTCCTGTCCCTAAGTCTAATACTATTATTGTGCTATTAATATTATATTTTATATTAATATTAGACTACTAGTGGACTAATACTAATACTAGACTTCAGGAGAAGGTTTTAAAGTAAGCTGATCATGAGCCTTGGTTTTACCTGATTAGTAACTAGCAGGATTTAGACCAGCATTGATGGGATGGAATTTCACCTCACATCTCTGCAGTGAAACTGTGAGAAGCATGATGATGAGTTAAGAAAAGCAGACCTCTCTTCTTGAAGCAGATAGTTTTGAGGTCACTTTTCTTTACAAAGTAAAGCAATGCACAAGCATCCCTAGACAGTAGGCTCCATGCGTTCCTACAGCTTTTTTGGCATGGAGCATACAGCCAAACAGGAACCCCACTCAAGTCCTACGAGGAGCTGTCCTTGTCCTTCCCAAACCCACTAAATAACAGCAGAATTAACGATAGATAGATAGATAGATAGATAGATAGACAGACAGACAGACAGACAGACAGACAGATAGATAGATAGATAGATAGATAGATAGATAGAGCGACAGCACCAGCAAAGGACTCAGCAGCATCCACCCTGCCAGGAGGGCCTTTTCCCAAAGCCTGGCGGCCCCTGCCATCTAGTGGTGACTGCCAGTCCCAACGCGCCCTTCCCACCCAAACTGGACACTGAAAGCCTCCAGGATTTTACTATTTCTTTAGTATTTCAGACTGGACCTGCACAGTGGCCGGTTCATGGATAAGCGTTTTCCACTATCCATACCGTCACTCCAGGGTTCGGGAGAAACGAGAGGAAATCCTGGAAGCAGAGATAAGGAAAAGCAAAATCAAGTCTACCCTCAGTATGTGAATCTTTTGGAAAATGTAGAAACTAAGGCTGCAGTGTCACTGCTAGTACTTCGGTGTCACAGTTGTTAAATGAACCTCATGATTTTGCCCAGAGAAGCTGTGGATGCCCCATCCTTAAAAATGTTGGGTTGGATGGTGCTTTGAGCAACCCTGTCTATTGGAAGGTGTCCCTGCCCATGCCAGGGAGGGTTGGAACTAGATGATCTTTAGGGTCTGTTCCAGCCTAAACCATTCTGTGATTCTATGATTTTGGAAAATAAAGAGGCTAACACAGAAATTCAGTAAAAGACCTGAAAATCAGAGCCACAAAGTGAAATTCACAGCACCCAGCCTTGGCATGGCTCTCCGCTGGCCTGGAGGAAAGATGAGCATTTCCCCACATGGATGTAGTATCCATGCTGGTTCGTATTTCCCAATGTGCCCCCAACCCAAATGACACTAGAGGTTGATCAGACTGGTTCTGGTCTTGAAAAACCAAAAATCAAGTTGTAACAGGATTAGAACTCACAGCAGATGTGGTGCCACCCAGCCACCAACCCAAGAGGGCTTTAGGGGTTATCAGCACTGCAGTGATGCTACAGACCTGGCATGCTCGAGCCAAGCACATCCTCTGCCCACGCCTTGCAGACACCCAAGCTCAGACCCTTTATAACCATCCAGGCCATCAGGCAGCATCTCCTGCTTTTTCTGAGGATGTTCTCAAAGCAGGATCTACCCAGAACTTGAGGGCAGCAACTCTTGATACTTCTAAAAACTAAGACCACTCACATTGGAAACAAGTGGTGTTCAAAAGACAGATTTTGACGCATTCCACCATGGCAAGGAAACTGCCTAACATTTTTAAACATGGAAAAGGCTAACAGCTCATCATCTGGCATCAAAAGACTCATTTGCCACAGGAACTGCAATTAACTCAAAATAAGCAAGAAGATCTCACAAAGACAGAAGGCTACTGATTAAGTCCTTAAATAAGAAGGAGCAGGGCACTGTGCTAGGAAGTTCAAGATTGACTTTAACAAAACTTCAGCACTGACACAGCCCCAGTGGTTCAATTTCACACACAGTAGTAGCAAAACTTGCTTCGAGCCAAAGCCTGTGTTACTTGCGAACAAACAAATTTGCTGGCAGATGGCTTTCAATTCCCCATAAAAGATGTTAAAATACTCTAGCACAGAGGAGCAGAAATTGGTACAACATAGAGCAAAGTATTCTCCTTTGTAGTGTTCTGAAGAAAACACAGGTTACATATAACCTCTCATTTTGAAACTTCACCGTTACCTGCATAAGAAGGCTAGATGTTTATTAATAGAGTGTGGACAGAAGTCAGCTGCCTGAATTGTTCAGCACACCCAGACCCAGGGAGAAGGAATCACAGGCAAGTGCCTCTCAGGCCACACATCCCATATCTTCTTTTTACCCTTCTCGGTTCAAGTGCACCGCCATCATTTGGGACGAGTCACGGTGGCAGCACACACAAAACAAGCCAGCAGAGGCAGGTACACCACAAATAGAATGTGTGCAATACTTGGACAATGACCACAGAGTGGCCACATTACGGCCCCATCCCATCCTTCCCTACATATTAGAGTCTCTCAGCTACTGAAGTTAAAGGAAAATCTGTGCTATTCATTTCCCACTGTGGAAATTGAAAAGCCCTGTGAATAGAAACATATGGAAAATAAAGCCTAAAATGTACTTGATCACAGTGCCCCCCTTTGTGAAAATAAGGACATTAGTCTTGGTATGATTTCTGCTGATAAGAAGTCTCCTGCCTCTAAGAGACTTCTCCCCACATTTACACAGCCCTGCCTCCTCCAAAGGTGACTGCACCCTCAGACATCAGCACTGGTTGGTTCTTCTGTTGACTCCATAACTGTGTTGTCCACCCACAGGTCCACCTTGCCATTCCTTTGCCTGAAGAAGTGTCCAACACTGCTACACATCAACAACAGTCCTAGACCAGATGAGAGCCTTCTCCCAGGCTCTATGAAGCAGTGCCAAAAAGTCTCCCTTCCATACAGCTTTCAGAGATAAAACCGATTACAAACACCCACAGATGATCAAAACATAAGAGCTGCTGGCTGACATGAAGAACAGCAATATTCACGTCTTAAATGTTTAACATAAATTGCAGCATATTCAGTGTGATAAATCCCAGCCAACTTCCAGTGTGATAGCGGATTGAAAATGTTCATATGACCCAAGCGAGATGTAACACTGCTTGTATTTTACAAAGATTATGTACTTTAATTACTTAGAATCAAGGCCACAGGAGATCCCTGATAGCACAGGAGCACCCACAGGGAAGGCATGGTACCAGTCAAAACAGCTTTTGGTGGAACTCGTGGCAAACTTGCACAAGGGCACCTTTACTCATCCCACCAGAACAGACCACAAAGGGGTTCCTTGGGATCAGCATCAAAGCAAGCACGTGTTTCACATGCATCTGACACCAGTTGCCCATCACTGATTGTTCTCACTTGTATTAGCCCCCAACACACACCACCACATAAAAATTCAACTTTCTGAGGTGAATAGACCCAAGTCAACTCACATAACACCAGGACATTTTGCTGCACTCCATTACTCTGTTTTGACAAGTGAGAAGATTAGGACAACAGCAAAACAGTTTGTTCCCTCAAAGTGTTTAAGATTTTTCTTCAAAATCTTCTTTTAATGTCTGATTATTAAATAAAATAATCCAGGATACAATGTATGCATTTTACTTAAGAGAAGCAGTATGACAAGAAGCATGTTCTCACTTCCTTCTCCTGTACATCTTCATTTCCAAAGTAAGAACTTCCTACTTCACCAAGACACTTATTTTAGAAAAACTAGAATACAACCAATCTTAGAAGTATCAAGAAAAGCAGAGCAGGGAGGTGGTTTGATTTTTTGGGGTTTGTTGTTTGTTTTGGGTTTTTTAGTTGCTAAAATGAAATTACAACTTTCAAGGTATAAGGCAGAAAAAACATCTTTACTAACAACTGCTCTAGAAGATATACACTAACCTGCCCTTTACAATGAAATCATCTGCAGGTATTACACCAACTAGAATGTGATTTTTGACAAGTCTTCTTTTGAAGTGTTTCACGCTCAAACAAGTAGCCTAATTCTACGGACAAAATACCATTCAAAAAAACAGTCACAAAATCACTCAGGTCAAGTATTCATATCAAGTCTGGTTACTTTATTCTTCATCTGTGCAGTCAGTTAAAAGAACAGTTAATGATGAAAACAGACAACCACAGAAGCTTTAGGTACAGTTTCATAACACTGAAGAAGCAAATGACTACACTGAACAGATTCTTTATGCTGGTCATTTCCAAACAAAACAGAAGGACGTACACAGGTCTAGTTCAGTGTAAAACCTGATATTAAGCAGCAAAGTGATCACAAATTGCAGCACTGTCACATACAACATAGGCAACTACTGCTTATTCAAAGTTACACAGCCCCTGCAACAAAGATGATATGACTATATTTAAAATAAGAACCCAAAGTACATTCAAGATAATGGCTGCAAAAATAAGGCAATAGTTTTAAAAGTAGATCCCACTAAACAAAACAAGACCAACTGTGTAACCTGTTGCCTTCATAAGGTTTCATACTTGGATGGGTCAATTCAAAGTTAAGTGCTTACCCACCACTAAAGTTTTAGAAGAACATTGGTAAGAACACCTGAAGACATGAGTATATTGGACTGCCAGCAATCACAACCCAGGTCTCATCACAAGTACTCATCCCACACACTCAGCTTCGCTCTCACATGTTTGCATGAAGCTCCCTGTACAAATATTTCATGACAGTTTCCTTCAAGAAAAATTATACATTGACAGAAGACATTAGCATTCCAAAATTCTTCCAAATCACATTATAGAACATACCTTTGGCCTGCTACTAGTAAGATCATTAAAGCTATACACTAGGCAGACAGTGTTATTGGGAGGTATGTCACAACATTAAAAAATCAGCATCAGCTGTTTTAAAAAAGAAAGAAACTGAAAATAACTTTGGGGAGTGAAATGTAGACCTACGGACAGGAAGGAAGGGAGAAGGAAGTAATTTGGCTAGAGCAGACGAGCTACCCAGACGTTCCACGTCCATCTTATTGCATATTTTATGTGTCTGCATTCAAACTCACACAGATTTCTCCTTCATTATCTTGCTCCAGAGTCATCAGCACCTTCAGAGCCACCCTGAACTATCTATGCATATTGTCATTGAAATAAAAAGGGCAGGACTGATGGCCCTTTTTAAGCCTTTATTAAAAGTGATCAGCTCGGGTGGGGGCTCCGGCCAGCTTCGTTGCCCCCAGCTTCGACTTGGAGGAGGAGGAACTTCGGGTCTATCACTCCCTGTGATAGAGCCGGGCCTTCAAGCGTTCCTCACGAGGCGTGGCTGTATACCCAAGGGTATACGAAGGCCATGGTGGTAATTCGCTGTCCTCAGGGCAGTGGCTTCAATAGACTTTTTTGTTACGGTGACTTTTTGGAGAACTCAAAAGCTGGCCAGATAGTAGTTGCCTATAGAGTAGCCTGGTTCATTTTTCTTAAAAGTTTGTTGGCTCGTTTTAAATTATTATTTTTTAGGGGTTCTTACACTCCCAGGGGTCTTTTCAGCTCTAGTTTGCATATTCAGCCCCTTTTCTTCTCTTTTTTTTTTTTCTGTCTTTTCCTTATCTACTACTCTCCAGGCAGGCCAGCTTCGGAAGGGGTAAGGAAGGAAGGGTCGTAAATTCTTGCCCTGGAATGCAAGGTCTGATAAGCTGGATTCTTCACAACGACATGAGGGTTTCTTTCTTAAACTACAAGAGAGATCCTAGCTTCCAAAGCTACAACAAAGCACAAAATTACATTCAAAAAAAGCTACAATGTAGTACAAAATAAATGGATAATTGTTAAATTGATAATCTGGCCCCTTATTTATAACAGTCATTACTTCACATTTCTTCGCAGCTCCTAGAAGCAGGGACTATGTTACCATCTCTTAGCCAGGGACAGCACAGGCATCAGCCTTTTGCTGTCTTCTGGCACTAAAGTCTAGGCAAAGTGAAGTGCAGTGGAGTGTCAATACCCTATGTCAGTACAGAATAAGTATCTTTATTTGTAAGCCTATATCAGCAAAGCTTAAGACAAAGATGCTAATTTCTTAAGAAAAATGTACCAGTACTTGATTAGCACTGCTAGACTGAAAGTCTCACCATATGACAAGACAGAAGCTCACAATAAAACTGTGACGTTAAGTTGTGTGAGGCAAACTTAAAGCAGCAGGGAACAGAATCTGATTGCTTTCACACAGTTTGAAAAAAATGGGAATTTTACTAATTAAAAAAAAACAAAAAAAAAGAACAAAAAACAATTAACCATCATTAGACATTCCCTTGCCAGCACACAGGACGGAGCAGGAGACTATCAGTATTTCAACATGTTTACATGATATGTGCATAGCACTGTCTAATCATGCTTCAGAATGTAACCTTATGCTTAATACATACATGCTACCAAATAAAAGAAAGTCTTTTAGACTCCAAAGGAAAGTCAGGGCTGATCTTATATATTTTAATACTGAAACATCCAAACTATTTTAACAAGTGAATGCCTCTCACTGGACTTTGAACACTATTCACAGCTGACAAATTAAAACATAAAGGCACTAAATGAGTGCTCTTTTCCCAGATGTAGGCGTACTCGATGAAAAACCTAAATGCTGCTGCTTTTAGCCATGTAATTGAACCAAACCACAATTTGGAAGCCATAGGTATGAACTTCTTAACAGCTGAAAATACTAGACCAATTTTGTAGTCCTGATTAAGTTTTTATACACGGAACAATGATCCAAACACTACCACATATCCAAACTTCGAGAGAAAACTGAAGCTGTTCAAGAAGAGACCTGTTGGTAGTTCTTTCTCATACACACATCAGAGGTGGTACATACTCGTTTCTCCTCTTCCCAAAATCTCGTGCATCAGTCTTCAGAGCTGCTAGATAAACAGAAGTGGAGCTCTTCATTCTGAACTGCAGTGTCAAAACAGCTGTATAACTCATTCTCAGATGTCGCCCTGGTTTTTAGAAATCTTTTAGCCTTCTGATATTTACATTCTAGTTACACGCTTTCCCATGCTTTGTTCTGTAAACACTCAGTTGTTTTGCATTCCTTCATAGAGGTGGAGAAAGCTGATGGATTGGTAACCTGTCCAGTGTCATTGGAGAGGTGGCCCTTTCTCCCTCCAATGCCCTGTCTCTTTTGTAAAACTATAAGTAGTGGAGTCAGATAATAAACTTCCTCTTTTCGCCCTCACCTTCAGCTGTGTGAACACGCGTGTGCTTTCCGTGTCCTACCGCGACACTCAGAGAAAACCAGAGCAACTGCTGATTACTGGTAAAAATCCTTAAGTCCTCCAGCAAACGTGAAATACCAGATTCCCTGCTGGAACACTGTTAGAGTGTCCCAGCGATGGCTGACAAACTGGTAAGAGAGCCTTAACTGATTCCAGGAAAAATGTTATGTCAGATACCAGATACCTGATGTAAAGGTGTACAAGGAGAGCTAGAGAAGTGTTCCCATCTCCAATTAGAGTAAAAGGTTAGGAAAAACATTCAGAAGCCTAGCAGGACTGTTTAATCTGTAACCCTTCTTATATACAAAACCCAAGAAAACAAGTCTTGCCACCTGATTGCTTTCTTTACATCTCCTTTTTTAAATAAAGAGGAGATAATAAAAACCTCCAAATCATGTGCACCTATTATGATTTTTTGTCTTTCTTTTATACTTTTTATATATACAAGAACTTAACTAAAATCTCACTTTAGAATACATTCTAAAGCAGGATATTCTTTCAACTGATTTTTAAGTTCACATGCTTTCTCAAGGTTGAAAAAATATATATATTCATATACAGCTAAGGAAATAAAACTCAATTTCACTATATGTAGTTACAGTGCTGTAAAGAAAAAATAATTTATAAACTATTTAAAGTCTGAAGTGTTTACTATGTTCAGACTAATGCAAAGGCTAAGCCTATGGTCCAGGACCTGTTCTTCAGCTGCATGCTGAGACAGGAGATACAGGAACTCAGCGTTTTTGTGATGGAGATTTCTCTCCACCCCTCCATTCTTCCAGTATTCTATGACTTGCTGCTGAAGCCCTCCCTGAACCTCTACTGCAGCAGCATCATCCATTGGTAGCTCAGAAGTAAAGGTCCACAGGGATCAGTGTTACCTCTTAGGTCAGTTTCTCAGTAAGATCACACCACTGAAGGACACAGTGCAGAGGTATTAACCATTCACAGCTACTCAGACGTTCAGTGAAGTACTTTAAGTTGTGTCTTCTGTAGGTGCCCTTCGCTGCCGAGCCGATTTCTGTCTCCCTCTCTGAGGTGAGGGTGGAGTTTCCTGTTCAGCTTCAGTTTCTGAAGGCTCGTTGTCTCCCTGCTGGGACCCTGTATCACCTATCAATTCTCTCAGGAATTTGAATTTAGACAAAAACAATTGCCAGACCACGTACCATCCTGCAGGAGAGAGAAAAGAGGTACTGCTTAGTTACTTCATACAAATCGATAGTCAGCTCTCGAGCAAAGTACATCACAAAAGGGGAAAAAAAATTAACAGCTCCCATCCTCTATTTGCCAACCCCAACAGCCCTCCACAACACATCCACTCCTTTTTACAATCCTATAAGTACCAATTCAACTTCATGAAGCTCATCTTCATCCAGAAGCAACATTGAAGCTCCAGGAAGAGCCCTACACTTTCCAAATTGAACTGCCACAGCAAGTATTTGGGTGATCACCATCATCACACAGAAAAAAGGTCTTAATTGTCAGGAGGAAATAAGTCCTATGGTTATATTTCAAATAAGGACTCAGGACTCATTACACAGGCACTGTGAAAAGATTGCACTAGAATTTCTACCCTCACTCAGCAAACACTCCATTCTAGAAATCACACTTTAAAAGTTGCATTACATAATTACTACAAAGCACACTTGCTCAGATCTTCAAATTAATACCATATTTCATAATAAATCCTATTGTGAAATGGACAAGATTTTCCTAAAGTTCACTGAAAGACCACATCTCCCAAATTCAAGGAGATCCCTCACCAGGCACAAATCCCACTTTAGTAAAATTAACATTCTGTGGTAAATTATGTTCGACTCTACAGCTGAAATACTCTAGGTTCCAAAATTATGCAAGTAAAGAGCTGCAATGACCACATTTCTAGAAACTGTCTTAAAAAATACTTAAGAGCCACCTCCTCCTCTCTCTTGTCTAAGTGTTTCTGTAATAGGTAGCCAAAAAAACTTTAGAAAGCAGATATAAATATATCTAAACCTAAGCCAGAATCTTCATTTTGAAAGAACCCACCAAACAGGATACAGCTTCTCTGTGAAATACATTTAAGTGGAGCAAAATTTAAACAGCTCTTTGAAAACAAATGCTATACAACCATCATTTGCAACACCAACACCCATCTGGCCTGCACAGAGCTATATATTAATAGTCCCATTCCCTGTTCAGAAGGTCTTGCCAGCTATTCAAGCCTATACTGCTGACCTATTCAGATATTAGGAGCCCTGTTTTACAGAGCTAAGGAAAACTGTCCTCCCAATTACACAGCTGCCAGCAGAAGCAGACTTCTGAGAATGGGTAACAGGACATATTAGAAAGGGAGGAGAAAGACTAATAAATAACTAATAAATAGATAACACTTATGTAACTACAGCAACTCTGTATTTCTCCCTCTTCTAATATGAGTCAATATGGGCAATCTACAGCTTATGATAAAAAAAAGATCCTACCCTTCTCCTCCTTCCTGGAATAATTTTCATACCCAGCAGTTTTTTAATTTCAGTAACTTCTCTGCTCCTGAGGAAAGTTGAAGGAAAGCTTTTATATGACAACCTTTTATGATCTAAATTAATTCCTAGAGACTACACAAGTATTTCCTTCCCCATGAATACCTAAACCCCTAAATGACTTGTGATTAAATTGAATCTAATATCCTGCAAATGTATTACATTCCATTGCACCAAGAAAAAAAATGGATGGTAGATGGCCAGGTTTGGCTTCTCTTTCAGGACTAGAAGTAAAAACTGAGGTAGCAGCTCTTTGAAAGTTGCTTCTACTGAAAAGTATTTCAAGTCTCTGAGACCTTTGTGCATTCTGGAGACCTTTAACCAATTTATTTTTCTTATATTTCTAAACATCATTAGAAACAATTAAATTTCCAAGAGCTATGCTCATTTCTAGTTCACAAGGAAAAAGATGCATTGAATATTTCAAGTAAATACAAGACACTTGCAAGAAAGCACAAAATATTGCAAGGTGTTTAAAAATATCTTAAACTCCCCAATTTGTTGTCAAAGTTTGAGACACTTGAGTTAAAAGTATGTTAGAAGTACATTTTATTAAATTCTCTTCAACACATGGTGGGGGAACTCTCAGGCACAATTTTTTTCTTGAGGTGCTTATTTGGCTGTTGAAAATCCTCACCTGCAAAGTGAATTATCAAAGGGCATTACTTCCGGGGGGGGGGGGGGGGGGGGGGTGGGATAGGAGGATGAGCCAAAAACATTCAGGGCATTCCCAGAAGGGTTTTAGGGCACTTTACAGAAGCATGACTTGAGTATACGTGGTGTAAATAAATATTCCACTAAGGTAGGTATTTTAACTTAAGCTAAACAAAGTGAACCACATGCTTCCCCTCTTGCTGCAAACAGGCTACTTAACACCCAGAATAACTACAGGGTGTGTGTTGGGGAAATACTAAAGACTGTACAAAGTTCAATCACACTCTGAAGAAAAACAGCACTAATTTCTTTTCAGTGTTTGGTCGGGTTAGAGAGCAGAGCAGAATGGTCTAAGTATCCCCAAGTACGTGCCATACACAGATTTTGGAGCTCTAGCTCCAGACTAAAAACAAGACAGTGTAAATAATCAACCAACAGGACTGGTTCTAGCAGCCAAACAAACAGAACAGTGGTAACAGGCAGGTGAAACAAACCACGGTGCAGTGAGTTGAAAAGAAAATTACAACTGGCTTAGCCAAAGATAATAGTGGGAGGGCAACCAGGCTTGAAAACTAGAATTTCAAAAACTGCACAAGGTCTCCTAGCCTGTACAAGAGACCTTTAGGTATAAAGTAATCAAAGAAGAAAGATTGCTTTCTTTCGCTTGCTCTAGTTACCATGCCAGCTTGGACAGAAAGATTAAAAAAAAAAAAAAAAATCCCCAAAACAAACACATTTGTCTGAATCAGGTTAAGACTGCATCTTCAGCTGAGCCTCCCTGTTGCCTAGCTGTTACTAAATAAATAAGAATTTCCTTGGAAATAACCAGACTACACAAGAAAAGTCATTCCAGATAAGAAAAAAAATCTCTCCAGTAACAATATCAACTAAATACATCATTAAATAAAACCACACACAGACCCAAAGCCTGGAGGCAGATTCACAGTACTGAGTTACCTCTGAATCAGAAGACAATGCATTTTCTATTAATTTCACATTCTTTCAAGAACACTGCAAAATGGTAACAGCCCGCACTGTGCCATACTGAAGAACTGTCATTTACATAGCAGTATGTTTAAAAAAGAAAATAATTGTAAACTCATTTAAAATACACACAAAAACACAAGTAAAATGGACGTTTCTATGCATTCTTGTCTGTATGTGGCTCAGTTTAGTTTTGCAGATTTTTGCTGTAGAGCTCTTCCTGGACAGGTAACTGACACCATTGGTTTGCATCTCTAACACTTCCACTTTGTTCAGGTAAGCTGCTCTCAAAGAAGTCCTACTGGTTTAGCTTCACCACACACAAAACATTTGATTAAAATCAGTCTTTCAGTACTTGCTTTATTTTCTTAAGCTATTTGATTTACCTCTTAAAATCATCCTTAGCTTGATTGATCCCATGGAAGCCAAACAGCACACCCACAACACACCTTCAGCAAACAAGCAGTGATGACATACAGACTATAATACACAATATTTCTACACTAACTGGTGAAAGAAGTTGCCTCTCAAAGCAGTAAGCCAGACCAAACATACATTAGTGCAGTGCAAAGCAGGGGATCCAGCTCTTGATGTGGCAGATACTTGAAAGCAGTGTTGCAAAAATCTAATGTACCAGAGTTTTGCAGCAAGGCAAAACAGCAGCTCCCAGCCTTATAGTTTAGTACTCACTAAAAGCTGGGACCCACCATCTCAACTAAAAATTACACAGCCAGATGCCATGCAAAGACATTTAAGCCACATTTGGTACTGTGCCATTAGTATGTCAACCCTCCTCTTATAAATCACAATGCAATGTGTTTGTGAAGATGGGACTGTGAGTCAAAGCCTTTGACTAACAGCAGATCTATGTAACACTACAATCCAGATGTTAAACAGTTTTTATGATTTGACTAGATTTCATTAACACTACTTTTTCTGTTACTTCCCACGCCAGTTCTTGTGTCTTTGTAAAGGGCAAAGAAACAATGATCCAACTACAATGTTACTCCTACTCCAAAAGTGAGAGATAATAAGTCTCAAGCCCATCTATTTCATTCACCTTTCACTGGCTTGTATGTAACAGCTAACAGAGTTTTCTTTATTGGAGCACATTTTCCTCTTCCATTTGAATCAGGAAAAGTAAACAGAAGAAAACCACAGGGTTAATATAGAGTGCTGGGAAAAAGCAACTTGACTTTTCTTATGTGAAATACAAATGAAACCAAGAAAGGAAGGATGGTGATGCAGTAACTGTACAACACAGAGAAGAACTGGCTTCCAGTTCTGAAGCTGCTGTGGAATTCCTGTGCAGTCTTGCAAGATCATTTTACTTCTGTGTCCCTACTGATTTGAAAATAGGATGCTATCACACCAGAACATGGGAACTAATTTAGACCTAGGGTATCACCATGGTGAATGTTACCTATATTCAAATGCTTAAGTGTCCATCACAGAAAATCCTAAGTAGCTACAGCGGCAAAAAAATGAGCATGGAGCTTGAGATGCTAATCTGAGATTTGGGAGAACAGGGTTCTACTCTAAGATCTGTGTCAGATAACTTCTGCAACAATGCACAAGTCACTCCAACCACATCTCTGGACCAGTGCAGCCTGAGTATATTGCCCTAGTGCTTTGCTATGGAGAGGACCAGACTGAAGAAAGCACTGCTCTGACACTGGGATAACAGAGGACATCAGGTGACATGGTGCTTGGCTCTGCACAGCTCCTTAAACCTTCTCCCATTCAATGCAACACTACCACTTGCTGGCTGAGCAAAAGGAAACTTGCTCTTTTCTCATCTCCCATTCATAACAGTTTCAAAACTCAAGTTCAAATTAAAGGATATTTTCTCTTTGTAAGTTGTCTAATCAAGCATGACTTTCCTCATCTGTTGAGGTATTTCACAAGAATCATTCATTGAAGATAGCTACAAAACTGTTTAAACAAAGCATTAAAGAAAAGTTATTGAGGCAGAATTTTGGGCTGAAATGTTTTCCCATCTGCAACTGAATTCAGACTTGTGAAGTGAACCACACATTCATTTCAGCACTTAGAGTTACATGATTTTTATTTTAAGGTTGTATCTCTCAAACCGCATTTCATTAGCCTCTTTTGCCAAATGAGTTGAACATTTCCATCTGTTCCAGTGAAAGCACTTTGGCAATTTTACTTGGCTCCATGCATTACTACTCTGGGAAAACAAAACAAATACACAGAGGTAAGCAGTATTAGAGTTCACCTTGGCTAGTATTTTATTTTATCTTATATCCTTGACTATGCACAAGTTCCTTCTATCTCAGAGATACATAGGATACACAAAAGCAGCAACAAGTCTACCAGAAAAAGAAAATCAGACAAAGGTGGGAATAAAAGAAGTGGAAGGAAGTTATCTTAGTCCCACTTTTAAAAGAGCAACTGAAAATTTGCCGTGTTTACAGTACCTCAATGGTTTCTATGTCAGATGTGATCAGTTTACAAACGCTAGCTGCAAGCCTCCTGTGCCTCCCAACTAATTCAGATTAATACTGAAAGTAGCAGTTGCCAGCATCCAGACATGTTTAAAAGAAATCGGGTCATTTATTCAAAGTACATTTATAGTCATAAATGCCTAATTCATACTGCTGAAAAACAAGTCAAAGTAACTTCTGATAACTTGTGCTCTGAATTTTGTCTTTTCACTTTGAAAAAAAACAGTAAAGTGAATGATTTTCTCATTATTTAAGTTTTGATAGCACTTATCACACCATATGTGGATGGGCAACAGAAATCCAGATGATCCTAGGGTGTCTCCTGGATACTCAAGTCTATTACTCTCTTCAGGCAATCAACACCATGAACCCTTTCATGAGCCACTCAAAATCCAAGTCCCAGCTCTTTACACTCTTGACCCTGTAAGTTCCTCTCATAAGGCTGTTTCAATACCTCTTGTCAGATGGCTGGAAAATATTCTCATCATCAGATCAAGCTTACTCCAGATTATATCCAGCCCTTCCTATGTCAGATTTGTTCTTTAATTTGTATGTCTCCCTGGCTGGCATTTACTCATACCCTGTCACACACAGCACGGAGGCAGTTTCTTCTCCACCTTCTCACCTACAGGTCTCTGTCCTTTACAGCCTTCCTAGGGACTGGGAAACTGCCTATCACCAGCACAGATAAACAATTAAATTCAAAGTAGCTTGTACTCAGTTTTTTTTCTAGTAGTGGTTTTGACGCTGTTTTCCTTGAATATTTTCCATGCCAAGAGAAGTGTAAGTGGCATAAGCAATATTAATTAATTAATAAATGCTGAGTGATTGAAAAATAATTACAAATAAATAAATCACTATCAAATCCTATTGAGTCACTTCTAACAGGATAACAGCTCAAATTCCTCCCCAAAAAAACCCAATGAATGTGTCAGCTTCCTGTGTTCAGTACATCTAAAATCTAGGTGACTTTTAGCAACCATTTTATAAGTTCTGACACTGATTAAAGCAAAATACAATGAAGGATTAGGCAAAGTATTCACGGAATTCAAGATGAATGTTCAACATGTAACTCCAAACTGCTAAGTACTTACAAGCCACTTAAAAATAAAGTTATTAATTACTTCTGCTCTCTTTAAGCAATAAAGCACTAGGCAAATGGTGATGTTAACAGCCAAAGTTCATGCTTAGCATTTCAATTCCATTTGTCACATACAGTCAAAAGCAGAAAGACCTGAAGAAAATGATCCTTGTTTTTGAGTTTGAACTGCATGTTGCAAAACTGTATTACTCTTTCAGCAAGACAATAAGTGAAGATCTTGTATGCATACTTTAAAAATATAAAAACCCTAGCAAGTACTGCGCTGCATCTTCTAGAAGCTGAAAAGTGGCCAGTCAACACCTAATGAGGGAAGAGAAACTTGAATAAATATCCACTTAGGTCACTGTTTAGTCTCTAACAACAGACAGTACAGGACATGTAGGAAAAGAGCACCGACCAAGGAAAGTATAGCCTTGCAGTTCCAGTTACCAGTATTTCACAGATTTCCTCACCCAAGATAATGACCAAGATGTTGACCTTTCTTCCATGAACTTCAAAGGACAGAAGTTTCAGCATCCAAAATATTCCTTGTTAATGAGCTTGTAAATTATTTCCACATTGTGTAAAAGAACACTTTTTGTTATCAGCCTGTTGCTTGACTATTTAACTTCATGTACACCAACTCCTCTGCAATGACGACATTTCACAATGCTTCCCATTTCACCTTTGACATGCTACTCAGTGGTATAGCCATCACCCTTTCTCCAGTCATCTATTTTTCAGGTTTGACAGATCTAACTTGTTTAGAGTTTCTTCACGCTGAAATAATTTCTCAGCTCTCAACACAGAATTGCTAAGCAAACCCTATCTTTTTAAAAATAAACTAAGATTTCATTTTTTTTAATGAGATAATACACTTTAACAAGAAGATACACTGTGAGAGACACATGCACATAGATGATTCCTATAGCAGCATAATGACATTTTCTATTTCAAGCTTTTAATGTTTGATTTGCTTACTATAAAGCAAATATATAGATATTTTGGAGAAATGCTTGCAATTACTTCAGTTAATCCTTTCTTTGATATAATAACAACTCAGTTTGATTCCAATATGTTTCTCCATTTAAATTATGTGTGTATACATTTCACACTATGTCCATTACTTCACACATGTTAATACTGGACTTCACTTCCCATTTCACTATCCAACTCCTTAATAATGCAAAATCTTTTCACCATGCTTTGTCGTTTTGACAACAATTAGCAATTTTTAAACTATTAAACATCACTCTTCACTTTGCTCCCTCAGTTTTTCAGAAACCACTTGTAAACCCACCTGGAACCAAGTGACACCAAGGTGCCAGGTGGCATTCTAAGTCTCACAAGCCTCTCATCACATATTATGGCACCGTTTGAATTTGCTTGTGTTGTTTTGTTTGTTTTGGGAGCTCCAAGCTATGGCCACAACATCCACACACTGATTCCTTTCAAGAACTCCAAGAGACCAGCAAGTCATGCCTGTCATTGAAAAAACCCTTCTCTCTGCATATTAAAGAAAAAAAAAGATAAAAGGAAAAAAAAATGCAAGCCTTGGATGAATCATCAAGGTTGGAAAAGAATTTTAAGATCATGCAGACCAACCATTCACCCAGCACTGCCACTGTAACCCCTAAATCATTAAACCATTACCCAGCGCCACATCCTAGACACCTCCTGAACACCTCCACCCCCTGCACAACATATTCCGATGCCCGACCCCCCTAACGGTGAAAAAATATCTCCTCATATCTAATCTGAATCTGCCCCCTCTCAAGCCATTTTCCCTGGGCCTCTCACTGCAGGCACAGGAGATGCAACTCACTACAACCTCATGTCAGGGGGTTTACAGAGGGCGATGAGGCCTCCCCTGAGCCTCCTCCTTTCGATCCGCATAAGAAAAAAAACTAAGAGCTGTCTTCCATCAGTTCTAACAAACAGATGTCAGAAGCTGAGGGATGCCAGTCCCACCTGTACCTCTTGCACTCACTGGCATTTCAGACCCGTGAATGTAACAAGCACAAGGTGGCTGCTCAGGAGTCCCATCACTAAAAAACAGCCCTCTGTTTCAGAGGAAACACCGAATTAAACACCGAAGTAAGGCTCGGGGAGCATATCAAGGCTGGAAACGACCCGGGAACAAAGAGAAGAGGGCGCTGCACACCACACACTCTCCCCCACACGCCGGGGCACGGTGCCCTTTCACTTCCTTCAGTCAATCCGAGCCAAGAGGAACCACCACAGATTGCGAGCCCGGCGCGGCGGTGCGAGGCCGTGGGGGGAGCACCAGCACCGCCCACCGCAGCTGGGCTGGCAGCCGTCCCCTCGCACCCCGGCACTCACCGCACAGCATGAAGAGCAGCACGCAGGCCAGCGTGGCCACGATCACCAGCAGGGTCAGCCCGATGCTCTGCCACATGGCGCGGCCGGGGGGAGCCGAGAGGACCCGGGCCAGGCCGGGCCGGGCCGGCGGCCGCAACGACCCCGCTCCTGCTCCTCCTCCCGCCGCCGATCGACCCGGCAGCCAGGCGGGGCGGGGCTCTCGCAACACAGCGCTGGCGCGGCGTGGTGCGAGGGAGGTGTTGGGAGTTGTAGTTCGTCTTCCTCCCCAGCCAGCCGGAGCGGGAGGGCGACTCCCCCAGCGAGGACTACAAGTCCCGATGTGCCCTGCGGCACAGTGGTGATGGCGGGGGCGGTGAGTTCTGTGTGAGGGCCGGGGCGAGGCTAAGTGTGGTAAAGCCCGGGGGCAGCGGGGGCGGCGGCGGCCGGAGCCCTGGGCAGGGCAGAAGGCCTTTAGGACACACGGAGAGGTGATTCAAGGCCAGGCTGGAGGGGGCTCTGAGCGGCCTGGTCTGGTGTAAGGTGTCCCTGCCCAGAGCAGCAGGGTTGGAACTGGATGATCCCTCACAACCCGAACCGTTCTATGATTCCATCGCTTTATGACTTAGATTTGGGGATGGGGCAACCTGATCTCTTACTCCTCTTTCTCCCTCTTGCCATTCTTGCCCGTGCACCCCTCCAATGGGATCGATACAGGGACAGCAGGAATATCCAGGCCTCAGTCAAGGAAGTGATTCTACACCTGTGCCACCCCGACGTGGTTCGAATTCCACCTGAACTCGTCTCTTGCCCTCTGTTGACGTCATGGTGGCACATCAAAGTTGGCTCTTCCCTCTTAAAA